>ML058484.1:6231343-6831343 GCA_003013855.2 Liriodendron chinense | reverse complement strand
TCTGACTTTTGGATGAAGACCCACTTAGTAGACCCTGAGATTTGGACTGCTGAGCTTGGTAGGATGCATGGCACGTAAATTTTTTCTAAGTACACGCGTGTCTACCCTCACGCTCTGCTAGAGTATCAAATAACTTCTCACAAAAAAACTAAACATGCGATGTACAGTTACGAATAACCAACCGCAATTAACTGCACATCTCTTGCTAAAATAGAGAATCAGGGTTCTTTTTGGACTTGGGAGAGGGTTTGCGGTCAAATTAGCCCTGATGTTTTCTAAAATGATGAAAATAGCCATTTCCCTCAACCTCAATCATTATAGCCCCGAACACTTTTTTAGATTTTTTTTAAACGATTTTGCCCATGACCATGTACACCAACAAGTCATGTGTAATGTATCCTCGGTGAACCGTGTGTCTCATCATCAAGCCATGTGTCTCATCATCAAGCCATGTGTCTCATCGAAGAGCCATATGTAGTGTATCATCGATGAGCCATGTGTATCATCAGTGATCCATGTGTACATCGACGAGCCACAGGGTGTGTACATCAGCGATCCATGTGTATTATTGGCGAGCCATGTGTAACATCAGCGATCCATACATGGTTAAGAGTAAAATGGTCTAAAGAAAATGTTAAAAGGTGTGGGGGCACAATTACTGAGATTGAGGATAGGGGCTATTTTTGGCATTTCACAGAAGGTTAGGGCTATTTTGACTGAGAACCCCTTGGGAGAGGCTTCCTCGAATACATCCCGATGTATTGTAGTTAGAGGTGGGCAACAAGCCGAGTTAGCCCTAGTTTGGTTTGGCTTGATCTTGTGTCACTTCAGTTTGTGGATTGGCCCAGTTTGGGCTTCGAGCTGACTCATGTGGCCTGAGTTTGGTTTGCTCCAGAATAATCTAGGTTCGAACAGGATCAGTTTGGTTGAAAATTTCGAACTGGGCGGGGCTAAGTTCGAACATTTGGCAGATCTTTTTTTGTTTGTTTGTTTGTTTAAATAGGAAAGAATTTAAAAAGTTAGAAAAAAAATATTACTACATGATGTTTAACATCCTCCAAAGGAGGAGTACAACTTTAAAATAAACATGTAATAGCTTTTTTCAAACAAGTACGCAAGCATAAATTTACAAGAGCAAAGAAACAGTATGCATTCATGTATATGTATTATGTATTATCCATGTCATTTTTATATATCATTTTAGGACATATCCAAAACTCAAGTGGATAACACCATAGGAAACAGTGTGCTTACGATCTACGAGCCAAATCAAACCGAATCAAACTGAGCTGAATCAAACCGAGCTGGTACTACCCTAGTTTGAGCTTAGTTTGTTTTTTCAAACGAGCTTGACTCCAAGGCTTAGTTTGGTTTGAACTTCTATTCGAACCAATCCAAGCCGAACTTTTTCAAACCAATCCAAGCTGAGCTTCCGAGCTGGCTTGGTTTGTTCCCAGCTCTAATTGTAGTAGAACACGTCGAGATTTTAGATGTTGGATCTGGGTCCTTTTCAATTACTCTAACTGTTGATAAGATGGGCCTGACCGTCAATCTAGTATAAACCGAAAAAGAAAAAGAAAATTTCTTAGAGGATCAAATATTTTCAGCCATTTGATCAAAGGGTATAAATATTCCGAAGTATGAGTATTTATCTTTTGGGTATTCTCATCCAAGGTAAGGCCCATCACATAAACGGTTTGGATCATTGAATGAGGATCAATGACTACATTCACGAGGTATCTTATAGCAACACGTAGGGAGAATTATCTAGCCAACCTCCTTTATGGGCTATCTTTCTCAGCATTCCCTTAAATGCGATCATGTGCTTACCATGCTGATTGGCCATCCGTGGACCCCGGTGTTGCACAGCTTACACACAATTTTCAATTCTGACAAATGGGGCGGTTTGGCAAAACCAAACCAGTGGTGATGTGCCCAGGTTTGATGGATTGTGCCTCAACATCATCTCAGTCTTTCAATTTTTGGGCAACGGAGACATTGTTAAGAATAAAAATACAACAACAAAACTAATGATTTTTAAGCAACAGAGAGATTGTTAAGAATAAAAAAACAACAGCAAAACCAGTGTGTCCATTCACTGGGGTCCACATTTAATTGAAAAGGGTCTTAATATTAGTCACAGGGATCTTCCTTTCTAAGAGATTTGTTAGTGTACTTTTTCGTGACATACTAGTGCACCTTGTTTGTCAATCACTTAGGTTAGTGAGTCTAGTGTCGGCTGAGCTTAATGAAGACGAAGACCGAAGACTCAAGTGGCCCTGCTGCATCAAGGAAGAAGAAACAGGTAAAAGTGATGCCTTGATGTGCCTTAACCTTGACCAAAACCTAACCCTTAACCTCTTTGATGAACTTGACCATATTAGGAAACCCTTAGTCATCATAGATTGGCCCTAGGTGTCCCAAAAGATCACCCATACCTTGGTCATAGAGAGTGGGTTGGAAAATTGGTGGGTCAGTAATCAAACAGGCTGAACCCAGGCCTGTCCGACCGGTCCCGGCCGGTTGGTTGGACTGGACCGACCGGTCGGACCAGCGTCCAGACCTTACAGCAGCATGTTGTAGTGTGCAGGCGGATGGACCGACCGAACAGACAGACCCCCCCCCCCCCCCCTCTAAACAGTGCATTTTCTGTCTTCAATGGCCTTTGGCCGACCGATCGGGACCGGTCGGGACAGGTCAGTAGTAGCTATTTTCTGCCCTTTTTTTGTCCATTTAAACACTTTTTATAAAGGAGCTTGGCTCATTTTGATGGACAAGTAGAGGGATTTCGAGAGGAGTGAAGCCACCATTGTTGGAGACCATTTGAGGCTCATTCCCAACCTATGCAAGGCATCTTCCTTGTGCTTTAACACAAGATTGGAGCATTCCAAGCTCTTGAAGAAGATGACCTTCATCCCCTCTTGATCTCTAGAGTTTGGACCTTCCTTGATAGGCATATCCTTGTCCAAAACTCTAAGATGAGATCGCTGTAAGAGAGAAACTCTAGACAACCCATTCCCATCAATTGTAGAGTTCTCAAACCTACCCTTCTATCACCTTGGGCATCTCAAAAGCATCACATGCAAGGTAATTGATCGAGTGTAGCTGAGGCATTGGCGACGTAACGGCAACACGATCGTGGCAGCAAGGGAAGCTGATTGAAGCACGGGAGAGCGGAGATCAAGCAACCCAAACCGGCATTGAACAAGGGGCTCATCCGACAAGTACGGTTGTCTTTATTAAGAGTCCATCCACTCAATTCCCTTTGAGAGTTGAGTGTAGAGTTTGTTAGTCAAACTCGAACTAGGGACGTTAGCCGTTCCTTGACCTATTTGTCGACCTAAAGACTAGCGGTTGTTTGGCACTCCTTGGCCCATTAGCTGGGCCTAAACAAAGTCTCCAAGGGGGAGCCTCCGACACGGGAGTGAACGTGCGTCGGGTTGAGAGTTAGCCTATGTCTAAAATTTCGTTCGGGTTGAGAGTTAGCCCTTTGTCCAAAACTCCGGTTATGGTTGAGAGGTGAACCGGTAAAACCTCCGTGTAAAGGTTGAAAGGTGAACCTCATTTAAAACCTCCGATAGTGAATGTCAGGTGTGCTCAAAGGAGTTGAGTACTTGAACCGGGAGTGGAGTAGACCCAAAGTCAAACCACTATGCTTGTGTTTGTAATTGAATTGAGCACATTGATATCTTAGCATTGGATGTTTAATTGTTTAATTATGAATGCTTGAGAGGAATGTATGCTAGGCACTAGATAGGCACATCCACACACAAGATGTACTTTCACTAGTTGTGTATACTTGAGCTCATTAATCCATTCTCATAAGTCTACATAGGTTGCATAAGTTAGGAGCTTGATCAGTTAAATCATTTGTTTACCTATGCATGCTTAGACTAGATTATTTATTGCTTAACCATATGCTAGTCATGTGATTGGACCCACTTAGGCTTGGAAGCCGAAGTGTTCTTGCTTATTTAGTTTAATTTGTTAAATTGTGTAAGTAGGCGAAAAGAATTTCAAAATGTCCTAATCACCCCCTCCTATAGGGCTTAGCCATAATTCTAGTTACTCTTTAAGCTTCCGCACATACGTAGGTGTCGTGTTAGACTACCGACGCAATTTCAAGATTTCTAGGGGCATGTCATCCATATCTAACATTCACATTCACAAATCAATTCTCACGACATACTTCCAACATTCATATTACAAAATTCACAAATCAACATTCACAACGTACATCCACCATTCATATTAAAACTTTGACAATATCAATTGAACATATTTTAAATTCATAAAATTTATCATTTCCTCGCATGCCTACGAATAATCGCCGACGCTCAAATAATCATAAGCCAATGAATTCCTAAATGTACGAGTATGGTTGTAACTCCTTATCCTTCAAAAGCTGACCTGCTGCTCAATATGTCCTATATACTCATAACGAATATGCCACAATCAGAACTATTCATTTGCTTTGATACAGATGTATCAATGTGGACATTCCATTCATTTCTTTCAAGCGCAGATGTATCTCCAGTGACATGAAATAGAATATGGAGTGCTTCAATTATGATGCTCAGCTCTTTCTTGTATTTACTTTTTCCTTTAGTGTCTAAACTATAAAAAAGAATAATCTCTCTTACTTTCGGGTGGATGACAAGAATAAACCAATATCGATCATCATAGTTCATTGGTACATACACCTGTCCATGGTAAACACAGGAAAATAATATATAAGATGCAACCATTGTCTATTGGACCACTGTGGATAAATTTAAGACAATAACCTTACCTGTCCATAGCACCAAAATTCATTTGATCCGTCTTCTCTCTTTACAATAGCAAATGTAGATTCTTTCTGATTTTGTTCACAAATCAAGCGTCGCACTTCGCTATCGTATGAATCTCGATAGCTTCTTAAGAGAGGGAAACACTGATTGAGACATTGCTGTTACAACAGAATTTACATATTACTATATATCTTCTATGTGAAAAATAAAGTAACCATAATCTAAAGTAAACAATTACCTGAAAAAAAGTGGGGCAGAACTTTCAATCTTGTGGATATGCTGTCTTGCAATCCTCCCGCCTTTTTAAAAAAAAATTTAATGTATGTGTCGATAGCCCAAGCAAAAATAATAATAATAATAAGATTCCAATCAAAGTTTATATAGATTATAAATATAAATAACTTAACGAAAATAATTTGACAATACTTACAAGGCTATCGACCCAGGCATCTATCTTTCAAATGCTGTTAAATGATTCTTCTGATTTCGTATTATTATTTTCTTTATACCAATCCCTATACACTTGTAATTCCTCCTCCGATAACTCTTTAAACGGGTCTATCGGCACATTAAATGATATCGGAGAAGTATCTAACACTTTCAATTCCTCAGCTTCGCTGATGAGGCTAGTTGATGTAGGAATGACTGATAATGATACGTATGGGGATTGTTTAATGTATGATGGCTTCAATGGCCTTTTTTACCTTCCTTCATTTACAGGAGTACTTTCACCTTCTTCTTTATTTCCTTCTTTCGCCACTGAATGTAAATTTATTTTTTTATCATCCAATTCCACATCAGAAGTAGAAACAATTCATTTTTCTTCTTCCTATATAGTAGAAACAAGTAAGAAAAATATGAAAGTAATAATAAAGTAGTTAACATTCCACAAAAAAATATATATTAAACCTTGTACAATCCATCTTCAAACTTTTTCCTTTTCATATCTACAATTTTCTTCAACTCTTATCTCTCCTTCATCAACACTTCTCTCTCCTTTTTAATCTCTTCTCTCTTCATTTTAATCTCTTCTCTTTCCTTTTTCATTTCTTCTCTCTCAGTCTCCCTCTCCTTCTTCATCTCTTCTCTCTCATTCTTCATCTCTTCTCTCTCCTTCTTCATCTGCTTTCTCTCTTTTTCCAGTTCCTCTCTTTCTTTTTTATCTTTTTTCTCTCTATCTTTAGATTTTCAATCAACGTTTTCAAACCTTCATTGACCTCTTCCCCTCTCATTCCCTCCCTTCTCCTTCTCCCTCACTCTCCCCTCATTCTTCTTCTCCCTCTCCCACTTCCTCTTTTTCTTCGTCATCCCCCTCTTCCTCTTCTTCTTTGTCATCTTTGCCATCCCCATTTTTCTCTTTTTCTTCATCTTCTTCTTTACCTTGGATGATATCTAGTATCCTCTTCCTTCGAACTTTTGTAGTCATCCTTTCAATGTAACCGGCTTTAATGCTCTGTAAAATTAACATTATCAAATATCATTAAATACATGTCATAGAGTAAATGTAAGTTACATTAAGGCCAATGACTATCTTACTTGAAACTTTTCTCAAACTACTCGAACTCCCTCCGTCTCGAGTTCTTCATTTGTTGGTTCCAGGGTAAGCATCACGGTGGTATGTAAATATAAGTTATTAAAAAAATAGTATCTAACACATCTACAATAACATCTGGTCTAGCAATGAATTTGTAATGGAATGCTACTTATATCTTCACGTTTCAAAATATCATCTATTGTCAGATACCTTCAACCCTTCCACCCTTGATATTTCGTGAAGCAGTGGAAGTTGGTTAGAAACAAATGATATCGCAATAGAAGCTAGGGCTGGAACCCTTTCAAGCAACCCATATCTGTGACAATGGCATCAAATTTCATCAGATTCAGAAACTATAGTTTGAAAAGTATACTAGTTATATGAAATAAACAAAGAATGCTTACTTGTAATGGAAATATGCAGCCGTGGACATTGTATGTTTTTCCTCCATACCTTGTTGCTTGACTAGAGTTTTGTACCTCTTGAGACATTGAATCGAATGCCACATTACCCATGGATACTTGTTGAACTCTTCTAAAGAGTTAACCAAGTCAACGAATATGGGGTTACAATGATTCTTCGTGTCTGTCCCCCTCACAAAAAACTCCACACATTAATAAAGTGATCTTCACAACATCTGTATGCTTATTTGAATTGACAACTTTCTCAAACGCATGTACTAGACTATTCTTTACAATAGGGTGTTTCTTGAAATAGTTTTCTTTTATCGACTTCTTATTCGTCGATTTCTCAGGGGTGTATATGTCTCCAGTCTTCAGCTCTGTTATAAGGGCGAAGTCCATCTCGATAAACTTTTGAAATTTTTTCTTAATTTAAAATACCAGTTCACCCATCTCACTTTTGTGTCTTAAAAAAAGAGAGTGAATTATGGCTCCGTTGTATCTAAAGGATGGAATGTCTAATAGAAATGAAAATTGAAATTGTCAAAACAGATTCAATCTACTCTCATGCTTCTCTAACCTCTCCTTGACAATATTAAACTACCAAGTGAGTGAACATCTCGCGGAATTGTTTGGGTAAACATTTTTTGGATATTCTTCAATTCCGACAAAGAAAATATATGAAACGTAAAACTATCAGTGTGATTGTTGAATTTTTCAGTGCGCTCGTTGAATTATATCTGTGCTCGTTGAAAGTGAACGAGATCTCGTTGAAATTCAACGAGCACAAATATAGTTCAATGAGATTGCGTTGAAATTCACCGCGATCTCATTGAATTTGAACGCGATCTCGTTGAATTATATCTGTGCTCGTTGAATTTCAACAAAATGATCTCCTTCAATTTCAAAGTAATCTCATTGCATTTCAACGAGATCACGTTGAAATTGAACGCAGTCTCGTTAAAATGTCACTATGCATGTTGAGATTCAACGTGATCATATTCAATTTCAACGAGCTCTCTACAAGATCTCGTTCACTTTTCTCTGTGCTCGTTTAATCTCAATGATGTGATCGCGTTGCATTGTCATTCAAAAAATACTTGCATCCTCAACATTTCAAGGTAACATTGGCATTTCTACAAATACCTTGTATGGTTAATCAAGAAATAGTATTCTCATTTCAACATTTCAAGGTAACATTGGCATTTCTATAAACACTTTATATCTCAAGGTTAATGAACAATCTTAAAACGAAAATCACCCCCAAATATTTAAAAGAAAACATTCCTAAAACATCCCTAATAGAAAAACTTAACAAAAAATCAGAAGAGAAAAAAAAAAAAAAAAGAGCATACCTTTCCATAGCCTCTTAGACGGAGGAGCCATAATAATCGTTGAAAACTGAAGATATATGAACGAAGATGAAGATGAGATAAAAATTATGTGTCTCGTTGAATTTTAACGAAATCGTGTTGAATTTCGAAAGGAATAAGGGCAGTTTGGTCAAAAAAATAATGAAAGTTTACTTTGAGGAACAAAACTGTTGGAAATTTAGCTAGGAATAATGGTCAAAAGAGAGGTTTACAGGTTGAAAATTTCTCATATGAGAGTAAATACCAGAGCGGCAGATTAGTTGTTACCCAGGAACAACTTAGTGGGTGTTACTTTAATCATGTGTGGACAATCTTAATGTATTTTTTATACATCCAACGCCGTCCATCTGGTTTTACATTTAGTTTTACATCTCACTTTAGGATGTTATAACAAGCCCTAAGAAGATCGAAATCTCAGGTGGGCCATACCACTAGAAATAGTGATGAATGAACATTAAAAGCTTTTTAAGGGCCACAAAAGTTTTTGATTGATCTGATCTTTATATGTTGCTTCATCCAGATCTTCTTAACATTATCAACAGGTTGGATTTCAAATAAACATTACTAAAACCTTAGGATTGTCTCATTAGAAATTTTAATGGTGGAGCACTCAATCACCACTCTTTCCAGTGGCATGGTCCACCTGAGAGATTTACATAATTTTTGGAACCCCATCTTAAAATGGGCTGAAGAAACGGATGGACGACATGGATATACAAAATATCATACATGTGGGCCACACTGTAGGCGTAACACCCACTAAGCTGTTTCGGAGTAGCACCTAATTCGCTCCTAGAAAATACATGTGTAACTGGGAGCGAAGCTTAGTGGGTGTTGCCCTAACCGAGTGGGGCCACCTTGATGTATTTTTTGTATATCTATTCTGTACATCTGTTTTACCCTCTCATTTTAGGATGGCATCCCAAACCTAAAGAATATCCAAATCTCAGGTGGACCATACCACTTGAAAAATTGATTAATGATCATTAATAACTTTGGGCCACAAAAGTTTTTGGTAAACTTTATCTTTTTAATTTACCTTCATCCAGATTTCTTGAAATTATCAACAGGTTGGATTTCAAATAACAATTAATAAAATGTTACTATGGGCCCTTTCGAATTTTTAATGTCGAGTCACTCAATCACCATGGTTTCCTGTGGTGTGGTCCACACTAGATTTGGATCTGCATAAGTTTCAGTACCCCATCCTAAAATGATCTAGAGAAACGGATGGACGGGATAGATATAAATAAAATCATCAATATGAGCCCAACGGTAGGGGTAACACCCACTAAGCTGTTACCCGGGTAACACCTAATTCGCACCCGTGTAATGGTCGCGACTTGGGTGAGACCCCGGAACCAGCGATGTGGTTGGTACCTTGAACCTAAGGCCCACCTGGATGTATTCGTTGTATATCCATGGCGTTCATCTTATTTTCCAACTTATTTTACGCCATGGTACCAAAAATAAAGTAGATGAAAGTTTCACGGTCGACCACACCGGGTGGGTCTCACCCACATCGCTGGTTCCCGGATTGCAGCCAAGTTGCGCTCTGTGTAACCAAACCGTTTCAAACAGTAGCCCCGAAAGAGCTCTCTCGGCGACAGAAAACCCTAGCGGGGAAAAATGATGGCTTTTGTTTATTCGGCGGCACAGTCGATGGCAAGACGATGGGTTCGGGCGGAATCACCGATCATCATGTATGGCGGCGGCTCGAGGGGATTCCGGCGGTCGAGGATTCCGGCAATAAAGAGGAAAGGGGAGAGAGAGATTGAGAATACTAGAAGAGATGGATTCCCGGTCGCACAACTGCAAACGGCTGTCTTTGTTACAGGTAAACCCTTCCAATTTCTTTTTCTTTTTTTTTTGAAAGGTAACGGCTTTTGTTCTGCTAGTCACCCACTTAATCACCCAAAGCACCTGGTGATGCTGTTAGTATGTCTTGAACCTGAGACACGCTGTGCTGTTAGTATGTCTTGAACCTGAGACACGCTGTTTGAAACGCACGGTGCTTTGGGTGATTAACTGGGTGGGTGTGTTGCGCCACTAACAGGGTGGGTGCATGGCATGACTAGCAGAGTAAAAGCCGTTACCTTTCATAAAAAAAAAAAAAAAAATTCCTGCAGTGTTTGATATCAATGGGGTTTTATACCCTGGTTTCGCCAGAAAATGGCTGCCTCTAATCGAAATTTGCCCAAACAGAGCTGTCGGCTATAGCTGCCGATAGCAACAGTTTTTTTTTTTTTTTTTTTAATTTTTTAATTTAATATATTATTATCTGAACGGGGGTTTTAGTAAAATCCTCTAAGCCGACATCAATGGCTGCCGCCGCTGGTACGAGCTTACTGGTTGCAGGTTGTAATGGTAGAAACAGAGAGAAAAAGGATGGGAGAAGGGAAGGAAGAGGAAGAAAAAGAGGGGTTCCGTTAGGGAGGAGAAAGGGGAGAGAAAGAGGAAGAAAATTGGAATTTTTTCCTTTTATTCTTTATTACAACCGCATAGCCTTATAGACTTCATTCCAAGATCCGTAATTCACTCAAATCACCTAAAACAGAAAACAGGTAAGGAAACTCATCAAAACAAGAAAATAAATTGCACTTATTTTAGCAGTCGTTCCTGTGCAATCCCATGGGATCCTATCATCCCACCCCCCATAAGAACAACCTTGACGTGTGGAAGGAGGTGTTATGCCACCACTCCGTCCAAGGAAGCCAACGACACCAATGTCTGGGTTGGAGGCCCGTGAAACATCATAGATAATTTTCAAGGCATCGATTAACAATTTCTGTTTGCCCATCAATTTGGGGATGGTAGGAGGAACTCATATGGTGCTCCACTCCTTGTAATTTAAAAAACTCTCCCCAAAAACGGCTTGTGAAAATTGGATCACGGTCACTAACTATAGACTTTGGCATGCCATGGAGCTTGACCACATTGTCGATATAAACTTGAGTAACTTGGGCAGCCGTGTAAGGATGAGCAAGAGCTTGTTGCGCTGGCATACTTCACATTATGCTATAAAACACTAAAGCATTCGCTTGAGGCCTTTCCAATAAATAGAAGTCGAGATACGTTTGGCCGTCTTAAGATACCCGGAGTGGCCGGTGGTCGGGGAGGAATGGCGGTGGTGCATGATCTCAATGTAGAGAGATGATAAAGGATTTTTATAATGTAACACACTGTCGGCCCAATATAGTGATGATGGGAAGGAGCATGTGCAAATCCGCAATGATTTTTGTGAGTGAAGCGTCACTAGCATAAAATGCCTTGATATCATCTAACCAAGTGGAAGTAGGTATTGAAATGGCATGCGAGATCGTTTCTTCCGGCAAATGGGACAATGCAACGGCCGCGAAGTTATCCCTCCCTCTGCGGTATTCAACATTGAAATCATAACCCAAGAGTTTGGACAGCCATTTTTGCTGAATTGAGGTAGTCACGGGCTGCTCCAGCATGTGCTTAATGCTATGATGATTAGTGATAATAGTGAATGAGCTGCCAAGTAAATAGGGGCGCCATTTTACAACACAATGAAGAATGGCCAGCACTTTTTTCTCATAAGTGGATAGGCCACAATTGCGATCAGCCAAAACATGACCGGTGAAGGCAAGCATGAGACCACCACCTATTCCAATGCCGCACGCATCACTTTCGATGATGAATGGTTTTGTGAAATCTGGAAGGGCTAAGACCGAGGCTGTTTTCATGGCCGTCTTGAGAGACATAAAGACATTAGTCGCCTCGTTATTCTATATGAATGAGTCCTTGAGTAAGTTTGTAAGTGGTGCACTAATGGTTCCATAGTGTTGTATAAACTTGCAATAATACTCGGTAAGGCCCAAGAAGCCCCGCAAGGCTTTTAACGTTTTTGGGATAGGGTGCCGCTTAGATTGGTCGCTTGCATATGTAAGATGACGCCATGGTCACCTCGACGAAATGCCTTGCTAATGCATTGGAGGCTTACTACGGAGGTCAATTTGCTTCTGGTGCCACAGATCATATACTGTTGACCATGGATATTGAAACAAATCCAAAGGTCCTCAAAATTGAATGTAACCGGCCCTAATGTACGCAACCATTGAGCTCCCAACACGACATCACATCCGCCCAGAGGAAGAACAAAGAAATCAGCCAGGAGAATGGAATTGGCCAATGATGATGGGGACTTGTGGGCACTTTTCCTGTACATGGCCACTCACCTCCATCAGCTACCATGACATTGAAAGTTGTTGCATTCCAAGGCAAACCACCAACTTGCTGCACTATGTGTTTGTCAATAAAGTCATGGGTACTCCTGGAGTCCACTAAAATTGAGATTGGACGACCTTTGAGAAGTCCACGTACCCGAATGGTTTGTGGTGTTGTGGCACCGCCCAATGCACGGACCACAATCTTGGGATAGTCTTCCACCTTGTCCAACGGATGATCTTCATCACCGGATTCATTATGGTCACCATCGCCCTCCGGCTACTCGCCCTCCATGAGGAAGAGCTGTTTTGTTTTGCATTGGTGGCTGCGCTGAAAATGTTCATCACAATTAAATCGAAGGCACTTGCTACACCTCTTCGCCATTTCTGCCGGTGATAAGCGATGAATAGGGATTGTAGAAGTGGTCTTGGAGTCGGTAGGGGCTACAACTGTTGAAGAATTTGGTGTGGATGTGAAACGACCATTGGTAGCACGTGGTTGTCTGCAAGAAGACAACTTTTCCTCGACCCGTCAAACCAACCCAATCGCTTGGTGAAGAGTCGTTGGATTCAGATCTTGACATCGCCTCGGATGTCTTCCTTTAGTCCCCCGACAAAACAATCTACCATGAAGGGTTCCAGAACCTTAATGGTGAGATTTGCTAAGCATTCGAATTCGTTCAGTACTCGTTCACCGAACCCTTTTGTTGTAATCGAGCCAACATGTCTCCCAATCGGGTATACTCATTGGTGCCGAAATGGGTACATAGGGCTGGGCGGAACTCCGTCCAAGACTGTAGAAATTATTTCTTTCATCCAATGGTACCATTGTGTTGCCTTGCCTTCCAAGTGGAATGATGTCAAGGTGATTTTCTCATTCTTTGGCGTTTGATTGTAACTGAAAAATAATTGTACTTGATACGCCCAACTTTGTCGATCTTCCCCATTGAACTCGGGAAAGTCTATTCGAGTGTAGCGTGTTTGTAGCGCCATTGAAGAGCCTGAATGTCCTCCTGGAGGATTTGGCAGAAGAGGACCTTGACGGGTTTGATGTTCTAATGATCGATTGGAGACAATTGCCAATAGTTTGTTCACACTGACTGTCAAATCTGTCGTATTGCTATGCTTTTATCGGTGGTTGTCTGCTGCATTTGAATCCACTGGTTCGTGGTGTTTTGCTGCTCCGTCAGGGCCTCCAAATGACTAACCATGGTTGCGATTTCTGTCTCGGTTTTGGCTATCGCTTCTTGGTTGCGTGCTGCGGCGATTATGGATCAATGTCTTTGATACTAAGTGGTACGAGCTTACTGGTTGCATGTTGTAATGGTAGAAACAGAGAGAAAAAGGACGAGAGAAGGGAAGGAAGAGGAAGAAAAAGAGGGATTCGGTTAGGGAGGAGAAGAAAGGGGAGAGAAAGAGGAAGAAAATCAGATTTTATTTTCCCTTCTATTCCTTATTACAATCGCATAGCCTTATAGGCTTCATTCCAAGATCCGTAATTCACTTAAATTACCTAAAACAAAAAACAGAAAAGGAAACTCATCAAAACAAGAAAATAAATTGCACTTAGTTTAGCAGTCGTTCCCGTGCAATCCCATGGGATCCTATCAGCTGCCTGACCCAGTGACAAAAATCCCTCTTCGCCCAGGGTTTGGAAGGCCCACAACCCATAATATATGCCAAAGATGTTTTCCGGCAATCCTAAACACCGGATTTTGGCAACCTTAGATTTCGGATTTCGACTATTCAGATGTTGGATTCCAGTGATATCTCAATGTTAGATTCAAAAGCCCGATGACAATAGCAGTCTATGCGAGTATTGTTACTGGATGTCAGAAACAGATACGAAGTCATCTTCTAATAGCTTGGTCTGAGGCTGGTTAGACTATGATTAGAACACAGATCTGGCCCTAAACAGATTCAATAATCTGAATAGATCCTCTGCAGCCAATGCGCTATTGGCTCTTATACCAACTGCAAACTCTAAATTGCAGAATTGAAAAGATCGTGCAGTGCATTGGAGATGGGGATCAATAAAATTGAAACGAAATTCGCACTTGGTAGGGACGCCATGTCTGGAATCTGTTTGCCGGGATCTTCCGCAGCTCACCCTGAGAGAAGCACTGGGATGGGAATAGAAGCTTCAACATGTGTAGGCTTGGGACCCATCCATGCTTATATATTTATTGAGGGTGAGGAGTTTGTAACCCATCAAAACTCCTCTCCTTTAGGCTCCGGACAAATTTAGCATTCCTAATCCTACTAGAATATTGTGCATATATGATATAACACAGTCATAGCGCACCACCCCTACACGATTTTAGATCAATCACAACTTGAGTGGGGTCCACCGATATGCCCGATCACATTATCCAATCCTTAGGGAGCTTCAGACCGTTGATCAATTAGGTTCACCCTATAGAAATTGTTACATTTCACTCTAAAAAGACAGTCACATGCATCATGGACGCCTCTTGCCTCCCAAACGGCCTAACGAACTCAACTTGGATTTAACAAATGCATACATGTCTTAGCATGGGAGATGGCCCGGTTACATCTAAAACCAACCTCTAAAACGACACAATGCTAGCTAAAAGCTCTTTTCACTTTTAGGAAAACATAGATGCTTTGGTAGAGTACCACCACCCATATGCATGCACACAGCTACTATCACATGCAGCATATACCTAGCTCAATCCAAACCATCCATATGGTAGGAACCCCACTTTAATAGAGAATTTACTAAAATCAGATTGGTTGGATGTGTTGGGAAACAGACGCCTCAAATTGGGACCACACAGGGACCACCGACCGGTCGGCCGATCGGCCGGTCACAGTGAAGACCAGGCAGCGTTGCTGCTGTGAAGATTTTAGGCCATCCGACCGGTCGGCCGACCGGCCGGTAGAGGTGTCCGATCGGTCGTCAGTCTCCTTG
The DNA here is from genome assembly GCA_003013855.2 of Liriodendron chinense. Classification (NCBI taxonomy): domain Eukaryota; kingdom Viridiplantae; phylum Streptophyta; class Magnoliopsida; order Magnoliales; family Magnoliaceae; genus Liriodendron; species Liriodendron chinense. Next base: position 6,816,120 of record ML058484.1, on the reverse strand, counting down.
TACAACGCGGATTCTTGCGTGGTTTGCGCGCAAGAGGTTTCTAAATCCGTTTTTCTTGCCTATTTAAGGGGGAATACCGGATTAGAGGTTTCTAAGGTTGCAGAGGGGATTGAGGGAGCTTCTAGGTGAGAGAAAGAGCTTGAAGAAGAGGGTTTTCTTCTTGGGTAAGCTTGGGATTTCTCTTGTGGGCTTGGATTTATGGGTCTTGGGTTCCATCTCTTGTAACTTCTGATATTATCGTGGATTGGTGTCGCTTTGTGTCGTGATTTTTTGCCCGTGAGGGGTTTTTTCCACTTTAAATTCGGATTGTCTATGTGTGGGTGATTGCATGCATTGTGATTGCATTGTGTGGCTTGTTTGATTCAATTTGTTGTTTGTGTTCGGCTTTGCTTCCGCTGCCGGCCCTCCTATCCCAACAACTGGTATCAGAGCGATCGTTAGGGTGTAGCAGAAATTCGAATCTGAGACAAGAGCATGGCATTAAGCATGAGGTTCGACATAGAGAAGTATTCGGGGAAAAACAATTTTGAACTTTGGAAGGTGAAGATGAAAGGCCTTCTAGTTCAGCAAGGATTGCAAGATGTGCTCCTTGGAGAGCAACCAGAAGCTCTGAAAGAAGGAGAGTGGAAGAAGATCGATGAAAAGGCCAATGTCTCAATCCAGTTGTGCCTGGCAGATGAGGTCCTGTATAACGTCATGAAAGAGAAGACTGCGGCTGCAACATGGGCGAAGTTGGAGAATATCTATGCGAAGAAATCTCTTGAAAATCGCATATACTTGAAGCTTCAGTTGTACAATTTGAGGATGGCGGAGGGGGCCGATGTCGAGAGCCACATCAGCAACTTCAGTAGGCTTATTTGCAAGTTGATGTATGTAGATGAGCCGATGAAGAACGATGATCAAGCGTTTATCCTGTTGAATTCTCTTCCACAATCATATGAGTCGCTCAAGGACTCTTTGTGCGCAGGTAGGGAGACTATTGGCGTAGATACCGTTATCTCAGCCCTTCAGGCGAAGGCGATGAGAAGGAAAAGCGGCGGCATGGGTCCCTCTACTGATGAGGCACTGGTTATGAGGGGGAGGAATTCTGAGCGGGGTGGAGGATCTCCTTCATCGAGATCTAAATCAAAAGGCAAGTGGAGGCACAAGGTGAGATGCTGGAATTGTGGGGAAGAAGGACATGTGAAGAGTGATTGTTCGAATCCCGGGAAAAGGCAGGAGAAATATGGAGATTCTTCTAGGGAAGGAACCAATGCCGTAGAGGACGGTGGTGACGGTTGTGATGTATTGACTGTATCCGGCATAGAGCCTCTTGGTGGAGAGTGGCTCTTGGATTCAGGGGCATCATGTCATGTATGTCCTGACCGAGGTTTATTCATGTCATATAAGGAGTATGATGGTGGATCGGTGTTTGTGGGCGATGGCTACGCTCGCAATGTGGTGGGGATTTGTTCGGTGCGCATTAGGATGTTCGATGGAGCCGAACGGATCCTTGAAAGTGTGAAGCATGTCCCTGAGATGAAGAGGAATGTGATATCTCTTGGTGCACTCGAGGCGAAATGGTGCAGGTTCGTCGGTTGCGATCGGTATTGTACAGTGGTGAAGGGAGCACGCGTGATGATTAAGGCACGGATGTGCGATAATCTTTACAAGGTGATTGGAAGCACAATTCATGGTGGAGCTGCGGGATTGGCAGCGAAATCCACGGTTGCTCAAGTGTGGCAAGAGAAAAAGGGCTACATGGAAAGAGTAATAAGGCGTGTGAAGTGCAAGGATAGAGTTGATGGGGCATGAGAAGCAACGGGACTATAATGATGACGAAGTAGAGGTAGAGATTGTACATGGCAAGGTGGTGCATGACGATTTGAGTCGTGGTGGAGTTTGTTGGGAAACGGACGCCTCAAATCGGGACCACACAGGGACCACCGACCGGCCGGTCACAGTGAAGACCAGGCAGCATTGGTGCTGTGAAGATTTTAGGCCATCCGACTGGTCGGCGGACCGGCCGGTAGGGGTGTCCGACCGGTCGAACGACCGGTCTGCAGTCTCCTTGTACAACGCGGATTCTTGCGCGGTTTGCGCGCAAGTGGTTTCTAAATCCGTTTTTCTTGCCTATTTAAGGGGGAATACGGGATTAGAGGTTTCTAAGGTTGCAAAGGGGATTGAGGGAGCTTCTAGGTGAGAGAAAGAGCTTGAAGAAGAGGGTTTTCTTCTTGGGTAAGCTTGGGATTTCTCTTGTGAGCTTGGGTTTATGGGTCTTGGGTTCCATCTCTTGTAACTTCTGAGATTATAGTGGATTAGTGTTGCTTTGTGCCGTGGTTTTTTACCTGTGAGGGTTTTTTCCACGTTTAATTCGGATTGTCTATGTGTGGGTGATTGCATGCATTGTGATTGCATTGTGTGGCTTGTTTGATTCAATTCGTTGTTTGTGTTCGGCTTTGCTTCCGCTGCCGGCCCTCCTATCCCAACAGGATGTTCCTATCCTCATAGTAATAAACATTCAATTGTTAATTTTGGAACATCGACTCATTGTTTAACCACACATTTGATGGCAGTAAGCTGCAAATCAGACAATTAGGATCATCTGCCAAGTGTAACTTTCATGACATATTCCACTCATTTGCACCGTTCTTGAGTCGCTTCTTCTTGCTCTCCTATGCTCGAATTAGCTCCTCATGCTTCCCTTGTCGTTGATGCTGAATGCCTCAACTCCTTTGATTGGCTACCTTGCATATGATGTCCTTTGAGGTGACCAAGGTAGTGGGAGGTTAGTTGAATTCTCTACAACTAATGGAAAATTGATTGTCTAGAGGAATTCACCTAGATGGGGTCTCTTTAGAGAGTTTAGACAATGATTTGCCTATGAGCATTGTGTCTAACTCCCTAGAGAATGAGGAAGATCTAGTTTATCTCAATTTGATCTTTGAATGCTCATGCTTGCGATGGATCACAAGGGATGTGACTTGAATCTCCTAGGATTAGAGGCTCTAATGATATAGAGTTGTGGTGGCTTCTAATGCACTAAAACCCCTTCAAATGCCCAAGAACCGAGCTCCCTTTAAATAGCCAACAAGCTCCAATGGTTATAAAATGGGCAGAAAACGGCTTTGTCGATAGGATTGAAGCAGCCTTTGATGGGATAGAAGGGCCTCTTAACGGAAGTCGAAAAACTGCTCAGAGAGTTCAGAAGGTTGCTGGATGGGATGTTCGATGGCATCGAAGTACCCTTTGATGGGATGGAAGAAGTGTCCAGAGAGTTCAGAAGTCTGCTGGACATCTGGTCGATGACATAGACGGCCTTTGATGGGATCGAAGTCCCATCGACGACTGCTGTTTAAGCTGTTTCTTTGCAGCAGCTCACAAAACTCTAAGGCCTTACAAAGTGTGGTCTTTTGGGACTCCTAAGGCCAATGTATGATGACTAATGGTATATCTATTAAGTCCAAGCCATCTAGCGGTTAAAGGTCACCAAGGCACCTCATTTACCTCTTCCTTCTTCCTAGATGCATCTTGTTCTCTTGTGTCTTCGGTCTTTAGCTTCTAAGGGCTTAACTGACTCTATGACACAACGACTCACGTGATTGACAGACAAGGTGCATAGATAAGTGCACTAACAAAATGCATGACACATGTATAGTGATTGTAAGCTTGCATGTGGGTCACTGTTTCATCTATCGCAATTCAAGCATGTTACATGGCTTATCATGTGCAAACCAGCTTAAAAATCTTATAATACTTTTTAGGGGTAATTGATCAAATGATATTATAGTGAGATTTTTAAAATTTTGACAATTTTTTTTTATTGGGAAAAAAGGGATTTAAAAATTAAAATAATTCATTTTAAGGTTTTTTTTTTTTTTTTTTTTTTTTTTTTTTTTAAGATCGCCATGTCAAATATTGCAAATACCCATAGAAGAAAATATGGTTTGTAAACAACCACATTGTTAATTTGTTGTTATTGCAAATACCCATGTTCTATTAGTTTTTTATGACTTCCATTAGCATTTGTTAGAAATGATGAAAATCTCCATATGGAATAATACCATAAAATTTTCCTCTATAGGAACACAAATTCTTTAATTTCCCCTATGTGGCACATATTATAAAATAATTTAAAGTAGGGATAGTTTCTCATTTTTTTCAGAATATGCTGAAAAAGTTACCTACGCTGGAAAAACTAGCAGATGAATTAATAATGTGCTTATTTACAAACATATTATTTTCATGTAGGTATTTGCAAATACCATATTATTAGTTAGCTATTTGCAAAAACCCCTTCATTATATACTTATCTATTTAGAAAGTTTTAAATTATGTATTAGTTTATAGTAAATACTAAATATGATATTTTTTTTTCGAGATTTTTCGAGTAATTATCTTCTGCATAATAATCTGATGCTGGACGCCCTAATTATGATGCATGCTCATGAACACACATAATCCAGCGGAAATAAAAGACAATAATAATCTAAAAATTCAACATCAACCATCATAAACTGAGAAAACCACAAAGAGACATGCAATGAAGCGGGCCATCATCACAACCACGAAGTATGAAATTCAATTATTGCATAGGTTGGATCCGGCGAGGGATGGAACCTCCCGATCTTGCATGGTCTTAATCCAAATTCCCAATGTGAATCACTAGTCCGAGGGATCGAGGGATTTCTCGGATTAAGGATTTTGGAATTTGAGAAATAGGGATTTTGGATAAAATCTCAAATCTAGGATCTAGAAGTTATGAGAGAATAAAAATAGAGAAAGATGAAGTAACAAGTTTACCTTAGAAGAAGTTGGAGGGGCACAAGAAGAAAAGAGAAGAATGAGATCAAGAAAGAAGAAACACCATGAGAGAGGGAAAGAGAAAGGAGGTAACCAAAGGTTTGCTCTTTTTCATAAATCAACAACTAATAAAAAAGGTTTAGGGCAACACCCTTATAAAATTCGGAATTAGCATAATTACCAAAATACCCCTACTAATAAAATTTAAAAAAAAACATTTGCATGAAAAAAACATACCCACACTAACCCAAAACTCAAATAAGTAAAAAATGCGTAAAATAAACTCAAATCTAAGATGTCCAATGCGCTCCAATGATGGTGTGATGAAAGTGGGCCTCGACGAACCAACGGTCCGATCACATCATCATCACGATCCAACGATCCGATCATCTCCTCCAAGCAACTCACACATGTCTTCCCAAGGTGGGGTCTTTGCAAATGTCTTGGACTAAATGTGTAAGGTCTTCAATGCTCCTCAAGTCTTCACGAAGAATCCAGACCCCTTATCATTGAGCCATAAAGATATAGGTGTCACTCACCTCCTACGCTGATAAACCCTAAAGGGCCTGATGTCCGCATCATTCTCCTCGTCTGAGAAGAACTCGACTCCGACGAGTTAAAACTCTTGTGGCGCTCTAGTAAATTTGGATTAATGCTCTGCAACTCTGCTTTTATCAACCATGTAGATTCTGACGGTGATTTATTCTTCCATTTGACAAGATATCTTTGGAAACCTCCATCTCTCGTGGAAACTATCTCATCATCCACAATTTCCTCAATTTCTTGTTTGCGACTAATGGGTGGAGGAAGGGGTGGAGTAGGTTGTGAAGAAAACTTAGAAAAAGGCTATGAAAGGGACGAGGGATCAATGGTAGGATTAGGGGAACGGACTAGATCCTCCACATTAAACGTTGGATTAATGCCCATTTCAGGTGGAAGGTCTATCCTCTACGCATTAGACCCAATTCTTTGCAATACTTTGAATGGTCCGACACTACGCGCTTGTGATTTCTTAGGGGTAACCTGAGGAAACCGCGCTAGCCTTATCCTCACCATTACATAATCTCCTTCCTGAATTTCTTGCAATCTACGATGCGAGTCAATTGAAATCATATAACTATCATTGCTTCTATTAATCCGCTGTCTAATATATGTATGCAATTCATGAATGTGTCGTGCAAATGCGTTGGCCGACTCTGAAAACTTTTGGATGGCAGACATGGGTGAAACTAAATGACGCTCTGAAAAATCAATGAACCGGAAATAAACAATCCTATGACCTAAAACTTGGAAAACTGAAACAAAAGGACACTTCTCATGGGTGACATATAATTTCCCATTATAAGTATTATAAACAAGGATGATTTTCAGGTATCCCAACACTTGAAAACACACACTATTAATACCAAGTCTTGAGCAGATCTTGACATCAGCCATTATGTCTCATCAAGATGCGGGATAGGGACTCTGACCATCATATCTACCATGACGTGAATACGTCGCACGATGGCATGACACTTGACTGAAGCTTTGTGGACGGTCAGGATATGCCCACATGTGTGCCATATGCCATTGTTCTTGAAAGTGAAAAAGGGCAGGCATGACACACAGAACAAAACTCCAACTCAAACTTTCCTTATTGAATTCTTCCCCGAGAAGTTTATCAAATTGACGCTGCATTTCTGTATTTTCTACGGGGTTCACCTGGTATGGAGGAAAGCTTGACAGGACCAACCTAGGGACAAGATCGATTGTGTGTTGAATGTCCCATATTGGTGAAAATTTATCCCATAAATCATCTGGTGGGATATCACAAGTCATGTGGGCGTCCACCATCGTATCCTCACTAGTCTCCTTTTCAAATTCATTCGTGTGCATTATGGTAAGAGACTTAGGTTGGGAATCTACATCACTTAAGTCACACATGACATCTGAAAGTGGTGCGGTCTCAATTCCTTCGACCTTTTCATCACTAGCACACACTTCGTCATCCTCAACGATGATGAGCGATGCCTCAATTTCTTCCATTTCATCATTAGTGACGTTAGGCACGTCCTCTTCCACTTCATAAACATCATGTTTGGATCCATCCAACTTGCCGTTCACCAAGGCATAACGTTGATCATCTTTTCCATAGTTAGGGCTAGCTTGGTTAAATGCCTCTAATTTGTCGTTGAGATTCTGGAAGGATTTTCTAAAATGGTTGTCAATGTTGTCCAAACATTGAGATATGGCGGTCAAAGCCTCTGAAATCTGATCCTGATTCATGGTAGAGATGTGTAATCCAAAACCGTAACCAAAACGAATGGGCACATAACGGAGGACTTGTCTAGGTTCTTCCTAAACTCGACTCTATGGATTGGATGACTCATAATATCAATGCGATGAATTTAAACTACAATGAACTAACACTAATTAATTCTAGATGATGCGACGTTTCTAAAATTGGAAACTTTCTAAATCTGGAAATTCTCCAAATTAAGAAACTTTCTAAAATTGGAAACTTTCTAAATCTGAAAATTCTCCAAATTAGGAAACTTTCTAAAATTGGAAAGTTTCTAAAATCGGAAACTTTCTAAATCTGGAACTTTCCTAAAATAGACCTAAAATTCAAAACCCTAATTTTTTGATAACTCGATCTAGACAAAACCATGCAAGCCTATTCTCTGATACCAAATTTGATGCTGGACGCCCTAATTATGATGCATGCTCATGAACACATATAATCTTGCGGAAATAAAAGACAATAATAATCTAAAAATTCAACATCAACCATCATAAACTGAGAAAACCACAAAGAGACATGCAATGGAGCGAGCCATCATCACAACCACGAAGTATGAAATTCAATTATTGCATAGGTTGGATCCGGCGAGGGGTGGAACCTCCCAATCTTGCATGGTCTTAATCCAAATACCCAATGTGAATCACTAGTCCGAGGGATCGAGGGATTTCTCGGATTAGGGATTTTGGAATTTGAGAAATAGGGATTTTGGATAAAATCTCAAATCTAGGATCTAGAAGTTATGAGAGAATAGAGGAAGTAACAAGTTTACCTTAGAAGAAGTTGGAGGGGCACAAGAAGAAAAAAAAAGAATGAGATCAAGAAAGAAGAAGAAGCACCATGAGAGAGGGAAAGAGGAAGAAGGCAACCAAAGGTTTGCTCTTTTTCATAAATCAACAACTAATAAAAAAGGTTTAGGGCAACACCCTTATAAAATTCGAAATTAGTATAATTACTAAAATACCCCTACTAACAAAATTTCAAAAAAAAAAAACATTTGCATGAAAAAAACGTACCCACACTAACCCAAAACTCAAATAAGTAAAAAATGCGTAAAATAAACTCAAATCTAAGATGTCCAATGCGCTCCAATGATGATGTGATGAAAGTGGGCCACGACGAACCAACGGTCCAATCACATCATCATCACGATCCAACGGTACGATCATCTCCTCCAAGCAACTCACACATGTCTTCCCAAGGTGGGGTCTTTGCAAATGTCTCGGACCACGTGTAAGGTCTTCAATGCTCCTCAAGTCTTCACGAAGAATAAGACCCGTCATCATCGAGCCATAAAGATATAGGTGTCACTCACCTCCTACGCTGATAAACCCTAAAGGGCCTGATGTCCGCATCATAACATTCCTCTCTATTTTAAGCTTTGCTAAGTGCACACATTTGCGAAAGGATAACGTACGCGCCACGCATGCACCAACTTAGCACATAGGTGTGAGGTCCAATCCATCCATCAAGTTGGTCCGACCTTACACATGTTTTAAAGAAAATTTAAAAAAAAGGTCCACTCAATATGCGGGTGCCAATATTGGAAACAAGCAGATGGGTGATAAAATTTCAGCCAAGTTTTTCAAAGCCGTAGATTTGTTTTTTAAATTGTGGCCCACCTAACCAGTGGATCAATCTGATTCTTGGGCTAAGATGTCACCAATGGGTTGGATCTTAGACTTATCATGCCATGCTAGCACGTGTGGTATATGCATTAGCTTTATTGCACATATGTGTGGGCTTAGCTAAGCTCCTCTATTTTCTATGATAGCACGAGGAGAAAATTATAATAATCTGAAAATCTCATTTACCTCTGATTCCATTTACCTCCAAATCCAAGGCTGCCAAACACAAAAAACAGCTATTTGGATTTGAAATACATTCATTTACTACCAAATCCAGGGTGCCAAACGGGGTGTAAATAATCTGGTTAACTCGAAAATAATCTAATTTGACTAGTAAATAAATAACCAGTTAAATTTTAACTCGATTCATATTTTAATGAGAACACCCCTCAAATTCTGTTTAATTTTGAATCTCCAAATATTACCTTTTTAACCAATTCCACTTCTCACTTTTTCTCTCGTTATCACCATTGAAGCAAAAGAGATACCTATACGATTTTCTGGTATGTATCCCCCATCCCACCCATGATCGTATGTGCGGGCTGCTAGCGACCAGCAGCCATGTCCACTAAAGATTTCTCCAGAACTAAATTTAACCATTGATTTATTTTTTTAACCGAAACTATAGAGCCATCTCTCCGCAGGACACGTCGTAGGGTGATGCATGGAGTTATCAATCAGGTCCACCCATATACAGGCACGAGCACAAATGGCTTGCATTTTAAAATAAGACCCATGAGATCGATTACTTTTCTACAGTTAATCATGTTGCTAATTTTTATTTAATTAATTAATTAATTTTTTTGGGTTAGTACACACATCCCACTGTTAGTACACACACCCACACTGTTAGTCACCCTGCAATGTTAGCCGCCCCCACGTTGGGATTCGATACCCAGACCTCAGTGTTGACACAAGGTAATCATGTTGCTAATTGACCATTGACTATTTTTGTTTTCCACCATCGCCTTAATGAACACCAATCAGATGGATATGATTGTCTAAAATGTGTGATTTTCGAGACATAAACCATCTATGATAGGGCCTTGCATATGGGCTGACCTGATTTGCACATCAACCTGCCACATTTACAATAGAGAGAGCTGTCCCTACCGTAATTCTGGTTCCTCCAGCCCACCGGATCATCTCATCTTGCTTGCATATAAGGCAATGCTTGCAAGAGAAAAACAAGTCTGCCTTCCAATCCCCTCCCAACCCATTTTCATTCTAATCTTTTCCAGTTCCTCCCTCTGGTTGTTGTTGCCCCCACACAATCCTGCCTTCTCTTCCCTCACAACCCAATTCATTCCATCTTCTCCATCTCTCTTTTTGGTTGCTGTCACCCACAATCAACTTCAACTTCCTTTAATAACAACTTCGTTGTTGTAATCTTCTTATCCACCTTCATAAATACTTCAACTCTCTAAGCACAGCTCCCATTGATAAACCCATTTCGATTCTCCTCTTTCATTCCATACAAACGATGGGGAAGTTTCTGTTTCTAGCTCTTTCCCTTGTTTTCCTCTTCACAATCGCTGACAGTTTTTTTCTTGATGATAAAGATGACAAAGACTTTGCTTCGGAAGAAAGGTTGAGGGATTTGTACAAGAGGTGGCGTAGCCATCATGGTATTTCTCGGGACCTTGAAGAGGACCTCAAGCACTTCAATATCTTCAAAGAAAATGCAAAGTACGTACATTCCTACAACAAGAAGGGCGGTCAGCATCGGTTGAATCTGAACAAGTTTGCAGACATGACTGATGAGGAGTTCATGAGCTATCACTGCCTTGGAAGCAGACACCACAGGATGTGTCAACGGAGCCTGTGTGGGACTGGGAATGTCCTGAATGAGAAGATGACCGGCCTCCCACCTTCTGTCGATTGGAGAGAGAAGGATGCTGTAACGGAAGTCAAGGACCAAGGCGAGTACTGTGGTAAGAGACATAAAACTACCGTCTCTATCTTACTAATAATGAAGAATGAGTGTAAACACAATGAACCAAAGCTTTTATATTAGTGTCCTCACCGACTGCTAGATCTTGATCATGCAGTTTTTGCATGCAGCGGTAGGTTGTTGACCACCTAATGGGGTCATCCCACAAATGATAATCTGTAGGCACTCCCTGCATGTAGATCGTGTGATCAAGATTGATCATTTCAAACAAACCCATAGAGAACTGATAACGTACAGCCGGAAGTATGCTAACTTGTCATCCAACCAGGTCTCTTCTGCCCATGGTAGGACATTATCCATAACATGCAAACAGTAGGCCCAAACACGAGGATCGGCTAGGACAAAAAAATAGGGCAGTCCGATCATCAGGTGGGCCATACAATTAGAATCAATGGACAACTGATAGTGTGACTCAACATACAGGTTAGACCCACCTGATGTGCGGATAGGGCCTATTTTTGTGCTGATCTTCAGTGGGGCCTACCGTCTGCATGGCATGGTTGTCATTTTGGAAGGCCGAGATGTTGTACAAATATGGCAAGTTGGCATGTGTTCCCCAAATATTTAACATTTATGTATGCTTTCATGTATGAACAGAGTGCACTTGAGTTTTGCAGGGGAATTCTCATGTCGTGGTGTTATTGATGGGCATGAGAACGTGCCCGCCAATGATGAAGATGCGTTGTTGAAAGCCGCGGCAAATCTACCTGTATCGGTGGCCATTGATGCTATGGGTTCAGATGTCCAGTTCTATTCAGAGGTGGGTCTTTGATATGTTGCTAAAGTTATACATCGTCCACAAGAAACATGGAACTATCCAGTTGTAGCATATGCACCCATGGTTCTAAGACTTGGCGACTTAGACCAACTCATTTGGTCCTGAGTTGAGTCTGAGTGATTCGGCCAAGCTGAGTCACCCCTATTTTCAGTTCTGACTCATGGTCTGAACCAGATCGGACACGACCAAGTCCAAATCGACTCAGACAAGTTGTCACTATTCCATGTTCAAACCAGATCACCGGTGCCTCACCAAGTAGCTCTGGACCTTTAGAGCTTGTGATAGGCAGCATTTAATCATGCATGAGCCATAAAAGATGCGTAAGATGCCGGATGGTTCCTTGTAAGACCTACATAATGTGTTGTTTCCAGCCCATGGTGATTGATCGATCATTGATGTTGTGGGCATGGTTCAAAAACTCAAAACTCAATTTGGTGTCCAGTCAAGTCAGGTCAACTTGAAGACTTGACAATCTATTCTTTGACTCAACTCAATGTTTAATAATTAAAATAAAGTATTTACAATGTTGAAAAAAATTAAATTGATATGCTAAATAAAAAAAAATCAAAAATGGTGCATTGATAGCAGGTCCCTCTCCACAAAGGAGGTCACCTGTTCGCTTCGTTTCATTCTCATCATATTTTTTTAGCTCAAAATCTTGCTGAGTCGAGTTGACTTGGCCGAGTTCTGAGTCATGTCACTGTGTATTAGAACTAAGATTGTGGGTATTATTCCAAAAGACCAAAATTCTGACTTTTTGTATAACATACAAATTATGTTAGTGGAAAGCCCTATAATGTTTGCCAAAATTGATGTCACTACTTGCAGGGTGTCTTCACAAGGCATTGTGGCACGGCCCTATAATGTTTGCCAAAATTGATGTCACTACTTGCAGGGTGTCTTCACAAGGCATTGTGGCACGAACCTTGACCATGGAGTGGCAATTGTTGGCAATGGAGGCTTGTATCCAATCAAATCATCCCCTAACCCTGCAAAGGAAGGAGTACCTCCTACTAGGATGAACTCTAAAAGACTGATTGCATTTCTCATGGAATGCTTTCCATATCTATATTTGCTCTTTCACAACTTCATAATGCATGAATATGTTTGCAGAAATATACTAGCATGTTTATTTGAGTAGTAAATTATTATTTTTTTTGCCATATAGATGCCTTTATTTTGGTTGAATTCTAAAAACAAGCTTACTTTTAAACTCTTTCCTAAAACCCACTTTTGACTAATTTCTTTCACATGGTTCCGCCTGTTTATATTTCAAAAGGATGATTATGCCCTCTTTAACCCTTATTCCTTGGGCCAGGTAGCGGAATCCATTCCGATGATGTACTACGCAGGCCGTCCATCCTTTGTAGATCATGATTTATGAGCCCAAAAATGAAAAGATCCAAATCTCAAGTGGACCCTATAAGAGTTAATGGTGGCAATTAAATCTACTATTAAATAAAGAAATGCTAGGCCCATTGTAACTTTTTTTTTTTTGCCATCCAACCTGACAACTAGGTGACAGTGGACCTAAATTAAAGAGCCAGTATAATTCTTTTTAGCAATCCGATGTGGTTGGCCCGAAGAAGTTATTAAGGGTAGGTGTTCAATCCCTTCTGCATACTATGGTATGGTACACTTGAGATTTGGATCTTTCTCATGTTTGGGCCCATGCCCTAAAATTAGTATGCAAAATGGATGGACAATGTGGATGGGGACTGCAACTTTTGAAACCCCAAAAGGGAAGGTTGCAAGGGCAGGACCAATGGACCCCATTTCCTCCCCAAAAGCTTTTCTTGTGCATGATAGCTAGGTGGGGTCTACTGTAATCTTTGTGAGAAATCCACCTGGTTTATCCGTTTTGCAAGTTCTTTTAGGACGCACAATAAAAAAAAAAAATGAGCCTGGTGCAAAACTCAAATAGGCCACACAAGAGGGAACAATGAAGATAAAACTAGAGTAGGCTACACAAGGACGAGGGAACTATGAAGATTGAACGTCCACCGTTGAAATATTTTTATAACCACAAAATTCTTGTATCAGAATTAGGTTTTTGTGTTTTCAATTCATCCTAAGTGGGAATGATCTTATAAAGGGTTTGAATGGCATATAAACATCGAGTAGAGACTAAGAAGATTTCAACCGTCGGCATTTTTTTTCCAATTTTCCCTCTTGTGTGGCCCATTTAAATCTTGGATCTACTTTTTTTTTTTTTTTTTTTTGGCATGTCCTAAAATTAGCCGGCAAAACAGGTGAACGGGTGGATTACACACACATCATTGTGTGGCCCACTTAAATCTTGAATCTAGCTTCTTCTTCTTCTCCTCCTCTTTTTTTTTTTTTTTGTTTTTTTTCCTCGCATGTCCTAAAATTAGCCGGCAAAACAAGTGAACGGGTGGATTACACACATACATCATGGTGGGTTCCACTTATGTGAAAGGTTCTGTGGAAAATTCGCTTCCTGTGTATTGCCTATTGACCTTGCCTACTGGATGGTGTTTCCATGGCCCCACAATGATATATCTGTTTCATCCATGCCGTCCATCTAATTTTTGAGATCATTTTAGGTCATGAGCAGAAAAATGACACAAATTTAAATCTCAAGTGAACAACATTACGAGAAAATATTGGTGATTACGAGAAAATATTGGTGAATGAATGCCCACCATTGGAAAATTCCTAGAGTCCACTGTTACGTTTATTTTCCACTGATTAGATCACAAAGACCTGGATGGATGAAAAACTTTTGTGGCCTTGTAGTTTTTAATGGTGGGCGTTCAATCACCTGTTTCCTGTGGTGCGGTCCACATGAGATTGCCTCATTTTTTGGATCTTTTCATAAAATTGTCTGAAAAAATGGGTGGATGACGTGGATAAAACACATATATTATGGTGGGTCCACAGAGCACCTGTAGCTACTGCTCGTCTACAGCTAGGAATGGGCAGGAGCTCTGAGTGGCCACCCAGATGGGCTTTATCCACACCGTTCATTCATCTTTCCGTGGAATTTTATGCAACGTTGCAATAGTGCAGGGCTAAAAGTTAAAAAAATCCAATCCTCAATTATACCTAGAGGAGGGCAACGGTCCGGGCCGAGCTGAGTTAGCCCTAGTTTGGTTTGGTTTGCTCTAGGAAAATTTGGTTCAAGCTGGATCGGTTTGGTTGAAATTTTGAATCGGCCGGGCGAGTTCGAATAGGTGATGGCTATTTTTTTTGTTTGTTTAAATAAAAAATAATTTTAAAAAGTTAGAAAAAAAAATATAAAAGTATCTTACCATATGATGTTTAACATCTTCAAAAGGGGGAGTTGTAGAGCCTTTTCCAAACAAGTACACAGGCATAATTTTACAAGTGCAAAGAAACCATATGCATTCATGTATATGTATTATGTATTATCCACTTCATCATGTATATGTATTATCCACTCTGTCCATCCGTTTTTACATATCAATTTAGGACATGATCTTAAGATGGAATCATATCCAAAGCTCAAGTGGATCACACCACAGGAAATAGTGTGCTTACAATCTATGAGTTGAATCAAGCCGAGCTGTATCAATCCGGGCTGTGAGCCAAGCTGAGCCGGTACTGCCCTCGTTTGAACTTGATTTGTTTTTTCAACCGAGCTTGAGTCCGTTTGAACTTTTATTTGAACCAACTCAAGAGCCTTTTCAAACCAATCCGAGTTGAGAGCTGGCTTAGTTTGTGCCCAGCTCTAATTATACCATAGCTGAGTAAGTAGTGGTGGCCACGATGCTCACCATTGAAACTTTCAAAAGGCCCACCGTGATCGATGTTTATTTGCTATCCAACCTAATCATAAAGTTACGTATACATGGATGAAGGGAAGCCACAAATATCAGCTCCATCCAAAACTTTTGTGGCCCTCGAGAAGGTTTTTAACGGTATGAGTTTAATCTACATTGTGTGGTCCACCTATGTCTTGCACCTACCTCATTTTTAGGCCTATATCCTGAAGAATCCGGATCCTCTGTTGGCTCCAAGGAGGGTTGCCTTGGACGGTGTGGATAAAACCCATACATCAATGTCGCCCCTTGGAGCTCCTGCCCGTTTCCAAGGTAAAAAAGTTTTAAAAAAAACATAATATCCCGTATGTAGCTGCTTATGACGGAAATCTTAAGCAGGTTTTAAGAAAGAGTTTAAATGTAAGCTTATTTTTGGAATTCGACGGCATTATCTCCAAATGGGGTGGATGCACATCTTAGGTGGAATCATCATGTGAAAAAGTTGTCGTTGAACACCCATCATTAAAAATTCCAAGAATCCAACGGATTGTTAATTTGCCACCTAACACGTTGATAAGGTCCAATGGACCTGGATGAAAGGAAAAGCACAAATAACAGCTCTATGTAAACCTATGGCCCCCAAGAAGTTTTTAACGGTGGAAATTCAATCCTATTGTACTGGTCAGTTGACATTTGGATCTGTTTCATTTTAGAGACTATGGCCTAGTAGAACTAGCTGGAAAACCTGATGAACGGCATGAATATACAACAAATAAATCAAGTGGGTCCCACAAAACAGTGCATGTACTTAGAAATTAAAAGTCTACTGGAGTACTAGTTTTTTTCTTTTTTCTTTTTAACTTGGCTGTGAAACAGCCACGTAGTTCCTTTAGGTGCGACCCGGGCTCACCTGCGACGGTGTGGCCCTTAAATCTCGGTTGGACCATGATATAGGAAACAGTGGCAATCCAACATTAAAAACTTCTGGCAGGATCCAAAAGCTTTGGATCAACCTGATATTTGTGTGATCTCCTCGTCCAGGTCTTTATGACCTTATCAACAGGTTGGCCCCCGTGAACTTTTTAATGGTGAGGATTCAATCAAGACCGCTTCCTGTGGTATGGTCTCTTAAGTTTTGGATCCACTTCACTTTTCGGGTCATGCCCTGAAATGAGCTGTCAAAATGGATGGATGGTGTGGATGTAAAGAACATACATCACAGTGAGCCCGACGGTTAGGGATCCACCCAAACCGCCCCGGATCCACCAAGGTGGGTGGGACCCATTACTGTGGGGCTCATAGTGATGTATGCGTGTTAAATCCACACCGTCCAACCATTTTGAAAGTTCATTTAAGGCTATGATTCAAAAAATGAAGCTGACTCAAATCTTATGTGGGCCACACCACAAAAACAGTCATGATTGGATCTCTACCATTAAAAACTTCATGGATTCCACCGGAATGTTTATTTGCCATCCAACCTGTTGATAAGTCACAAACACCTAGATGAAGAGACCACATAAATATCATCTTGATCCAAAGCTTTTGTGGCCCACAGGAAGTTTTTAATGGTCAATCACCACTGTTTCCTGTACTGTGGTTCATTTGGGAGAAGTGCTTCATTTTTTGGTTCACGTACCTAAAATGAACTTTCAATATAGATCGACGGTGTGGATGTAGTCACACACATCACAGTGGCCCTACAGTCAGGGGTCCCACCCACCTCGGTGGATCCAGGGTCTCACCTAATCCACTCTCGTTACGATGGGGTTGCCATGGCGCCACCTTGATGTACTTATTACATATCCACTACATCCATACGTTTTTTCCAGATCATTTTAGAGAATTATCCCAAAAATAAAGCACAGAAAATTATCAGGTGGTCCGTCCCTTAAGAAACAGTGGCGGCTAACCATCCTATCATTAAAACTTCTTGGGACGCACTTTAACGCTTCTATAGTGTTTATTTTCCATCCAATTCGTTGATAAGCTCAGACAAGCCTGGATGAAGGGAAAAAAAAATAGTTTGATCCAAAACTTTTGCCCATTAATGGTCAATTAATACTGTTTCCTCTATTATGGTTCATCTAATAATTGAATCTGTTTCATTTTAGGTATAATCCCCTAAAATAGTCTTGGAAAAACGTATGGACAACGTGGATTCATAATACACATGTCAAGGTAGGCCCTACAGTAACCCACAGTAAGGGCCACACCGTGTTGGGTGAGGCCGGGGTCTCACCTAATCCTCTCTCTCTCTCTCTCTCTCTCTCTCTCTCTGGGTTTAAAGAGGAGAGAGAGGAGGGAAAAAACGAAAAAAGAGAGGGAGAAATGTTATGGGTTAATTTGGGATACCCCGCACTTGCGTAGTCAAAACTACACACGAGTGTGAATTGACATCCTCTATCTCTGTGCTTGAGCACTCAACCGTTCGGATTGGTTATGTCCGTACTTTGCTATGTTCGGTTACTTATTTGGTCCAAGTGATCGGCATTCTTCGGTACACGACCGACCTCTCCGAACTTGAGCAGTAGGTATCTCTTGAGCTCCCCGATCGCACCTGAATGGTCATCTATTTCTCTCACTTACGACCGACCCCTGACGAGTGGACTTGCTAATTGGTCACAACCGACCGAGCGCTACTCTCCGAACAACCAAGACTCAATCGCATGTTACGCAAGTCACGAGATTCACCTTTCTACTCATATAAGAGATATCTGCACTGCGCATATAATCTCACTAATCTCTCCAAGGCAATCACGTATCTAGCCATGATCGTGACCCATCCTGCGTAGGGGGTAAATCTCAACAGAATCAGAATCATACTCAAATCGATAACAATATACATTATAAATACCCCTCCATGCTACGATTAAGGGTATGCATACACAAATATTGAAGCTCATTCCTCTTAGGTGATTATCCTGCATCCACTAACTTAGGCATCGGAGGGCCATCAGCCAGAACCAACTGGCGGCCGTCCTAACCCTTGGTGGTATTTGCAAGTTCCAGTTCACAGATCTTCATCATCATCCATCAATTTGACGGCAAAGATTCAAGTTGGTCCCTGATCAACATCTGGTGACGAGATTTAACGTCAATAGATTGGCGCCCATCGTTGTTAACGTCAGATTTTGTAACAGGATCCTCCGGACGTTCACCCTATCTCCAATAAAGGCTTCCTCCGTCGGACCTGTAAGAAGACAGAGAGCAACTAAGGGTGGCTGGTGTCCAGCCGTTAGCCCTCCGATGCTTAAGTCAGGCAAAGCAAGAAGAAGAATAACCAGGCAAAACAAAGGCTAGAGATGAATATTGTGTACCTGTATCTTAATGAAGTCTTCTCCTTATATAGATCAGAAATGATCCAATCTGTTACGTAAAATATCGAGATCCCTGATTTCGTGGGATAAGAATCTTATCCTCATATAGAAGGGAAATCTAATCCAATGACTCGTCCGATAGCTTCGTTCCTTGATAGCGATCCCTTGAGACTCGGAACCACTGAAGAAGATAAGCCCCAATCTCGGCCTATACGGGCTGCTGGTACTGAGGGCTAAGAGATGTCACCACAGAACAAGCTGTTAGCGTGTTGGAAGATGGTCGCGAGTCCAAGTGCCCGCTAATTTAGATACGATACCTTTCAACGACTTGTGAGAAGGTATGCTCGCAGGGAAAATACAACTTCTCGAAGCTTTGATAATCGAGTATCGTTTTTCCTAATATGCGAGTCGCGACCAGACGATCTCGATAGTCGGATAGACATGCTCGCGGGGTCGGCGCATCATCAGAATATACGAGTCGCAAACAGACGTTCTCGATAGTTGGATAGAGGTGCTCGCGAGATCGGAGTATCTTCAGAATATGCGAGTCGCGAACCTACGTTCTCGATAGTCGGATACACGTGCTCGAGGGGTCTATCTCCAGCAAATGATTTTCGCTATTTTTGACTATAACAGATGCCCCCCAAGTCCTTTCCGCCAAGAATTCTAAGGGAAGGACTTCTATTCACTATCACACGTAACCGCCTGCTGCCTTTATCGAGAACGAAACCGTACATGATTAGGCTAGAATTAATGAGCGCCAGCTTTTCGCAGCCTTTCTGCAGTCAGGAAGTGAAGAAACGCTCGCCACTTGTCCGGAGAGTTAATGGGCGTGCCTGCTGGACTGCCGCGCCAAAGGGGGGCTGCCACGTATCACCAGATGCGGCGGAATGATTGCCTATAAATATACGGAGTCCGCCATTACTCTGGTTTTCTACAGAAGTTTTTCGAACGAAAGAATTCTTCCGCCATTTTCTTCTCCAACTTCTTCCTTTGGTGTTCCTCCTTCCTCTTTCTTTCGTACTTGGGTACATTTCTTTTCTTTTTCTTTTTAATCTTCTTTAACCTCCTTATGGCTGGGAACTCTGATGAGACCACCGTCCCACTGGGAGATGCTACACCGGAATCCTCTGCTTTTAGTAATGCGAGGGTTCCGGCAGGCAGATATACGGCGGCAAGATATCCCTCCATTTTATCGGAGGACCGATTGGCTGAATTACGGGAGAGATTTCGGATCCCTGACTCCGTCACTCTCCGGTTGCTCGGAGATGGAGAAACACCGGACTCTCCTCCCCCAGGATGTGTGGCCTTCTATGAGTACCAGCTCATCCTGGGGGTACGCCTTCCGCTCCATCCTTTCGTTAGGGATGTGCTGCGGAGCTATAAGATTGCCCCCGGGAAACTTATTGTGAATGGATGGAGAGTGGTCCTGGGCTCCTTCGCCCTTTGGGCTCAGGCCGGCAACGGGGAGCTCACAGCTGAAGAATTCCTCCGTATGTTCCGCTTGAAGAAAGCACCCTCCAGCGAAGGCTGGTATTACCTCTATTACTGGCACCGGGATAACTTCGTGTTGGGGAAGCCCTCCTCGAACTATCCCGGCTGGAGGAAACGGTGGTTCTATGCTTTCGGGAATTGGGAGTCTGCCTCCTCCAGGGGTCCAGGAGTTACCCGTTTTTTCTGTGAAGGTAGGCACACTCCCACATTGTGCTGTTTCTCCAGTTAGAATTTTAGGGTTTCACTTCATTCTTTGACCTCTGTTTGTGCTCGCAGGTATCCCGGCCCTGAACAAGCCAAACTTGAAGGGAGGGATCAACGAGAAGATAGTGAAAGTTTATAAGTTGCCTGTTGGAGATAGGCACATCGAGACCTGCTTGTCCAGCTCGCGACTCGCAGCAGCGGGATTAATATCTAGCGAAGAAGTCGCGATGACGAAAGCTGGAGAAAAGAGGGGTTTGTTGCCTCGCCTCAAAGGCACAAACTCGAAAAGGCAGAAGAAGTCTGCCGGGCCTTCTCAACCATCCACCCACAAAGGTGGCGACCAACCTACCCTGCCTGCGAGCACGGTGGGGGCAAGAGCAGCGCCCATTGCTCCTCCAATGGTGGTCGCGGCTGGACCACCAGTAATTAACATTACTGACAGTTCCCCTGATGGGGCAGGGTCTAGCTGCCCCCCAGCTGAAGAGGCTCGCGAGCAAATAGAACCTCGCAAGCCGGTTCCTGCTCGAGAGCTGATCCATGCTGTCGAGCAGGGACCTGCTCGCGAGTCGATGGCCCCGCCTCGCGAGTCGGTGGCCCTGCCTGTTGCGACACGACTGGGTTGGTCGTTGCCCAGCCATCTGGAGGTGGGACATACTCCATTCCTCGCCACCTCCACCCAATTTGTAAATTTTTGTTCGACAACGTTACTCCCCAAACTTTTGGCTCTCTTCCCGAGCCAAGCCCTGAGAACCTCTTCCTTGAGGCGGGGGTAAGGATGGTTCAGGTAAGCCCTTGGAGATTTTGTTTAACTTCATTATTTTTTGGGCTCAAGTTTTTTTCTCACGTTTTTCTTTTTCATTTTGCAAGGCTTAGACCTCATCTTGCGGACGAAGCGAGATATCGTCGCCGCTCATCGCGTGATCGATGAGGCAGAAGGGAAGAGGATCGCCTTGGAGAAGGCGGTCCAGGGACGGGATCAACTGCTCAAGGCCCGCGAGGCAGTGATCTCGAAGAGACATGAGGAGAAGAAGATCCTCATCGAGAAAGTCCAAGTCCTGACCGATAGGTATCAGGCTTTGGACTCGAACTTCGCGAAGCTCATAGGGTTGAAGGAGAAAGCGGAGAGAGAGAGAGGAGATCTTTCGTCAAGACAAGATCTCGCTGGAGGAGCGGCTTGTGGAGGCCAAGTCGCAGCTTAAAGAAGTCAGCGAGAACTTGGAGAAGGAGTGTTCCGATCTCGCACAGCTCAAGGACGACTCGATCCACTGGGACGAGGAAAAAGTCGCCTTGGTAAAAATGCTCTCCGAGGAAGGGCCTCGGGCAATTTTCGAGTTTCGGAATTCGCAGCTATATGACGATGAAAGATATGAGTCATATGATGCTGGTCGCGACTTTGCGCTAAGAGTAGTGCAACGAATGTCCCCATCCTTCGATATGGGGGAATTTGGGCGAGTCGCGACCATCATTGCTGCAGAGGAGCAAGCTGCTACTGAGAATGAGGTGACCGAAGCCACGCAAGCTGGAGGGGCTCCAGAAATGGGCCCTGAAGTCGAGAGCACGGCTCCTCCTCCGAGAGATTGATTTTCCTTTTTGTTTTCCTTTCTCCTGTACTCGCGAGCAGATATTTTGTAAACATTTGATATTAATGAAAAGATATTTTTGGAAGTGTTCTTGTTCTTGTTGTTTACTTTCTATTTCCTTTTCATGCAATGAATGCCTTCTTGTTTCAATGAGTTTATGCTCAACCCGGGGGGTCGGAGTGACCATACCCTCGTGGAAATAGACTAATCTATCGATTGAGAAACGTAGTGTGCTCAATCCGGGGGGTCGTGATGACCATACCCTCGTGGAGATAGACTGATCTATCGATTGAGAAATGTAGTGTGCTCAATCCGGGGGGTCGTGATGACCATACCCTCGTGGAGATAGACTGATCTATCGATTGAGAAATGTAGTATGCTCAATCCGGGGGGTCGTGATGACCATACCCTCGTGGAGATAGACTGATCTATCGATTGAGACTCCAAGTTTACCAAGGGTAGAAGGATGGTCGAGAGTATAGACAGGCTCTTCTACAGTGTTGAGAGATTGTAAGCATCCTCTTCAGGGCTATTCAGGTCCAAGTGAATGAAATAGCGACCAAAAGATATCTTTGGCTTTTTATTCATAAAATGTTGCTATGAACTACATCGAATCTAGGGCTAGTATTGTAGCAAATGCTCCACGTGCCAAGGGCGACGTACGGGTTTTCCCTGCATATCTTCGAGGTAATAAGTACCGGGTCCTACAATCTTAATAACCCGATACGGGCCTTCCCAATTTGGATCCAGCGAACGAGCGGAAACTCCGAGTTTTTGCTTCAGAACCAAATCTTCGAGCTTAAAGGATCTAGGCTGAACCTTAGCATTCCGATAGCGAGCAATATGTTGTTGATATGCGGCCGCTCGTACTTGGGAGGTATTTCTTCGTTCTTCCAAGAGGTCGAGATGAAGTCGAAGATCTTCCTGATTACCCACGGGGTCATACTGCTCGATCCGATACGAAGGCACTTGAATTTCCACTGGTACTACCGCGTCGACACCAAATGCTAAGGAAAAAGGGGTCTCACCTGTTGATGTACGAGTTGTAGTCCTATATGCCCATAATACCTCTGGTAGAAGTTCTGGCCATTCACCTTTGCATTCACCAAGCTTGGTCTTTAAATGGTGCTTAATGATTTTATTCACTGCCTCGACCTACCCATTCGCCTGAGGATGATATGGAGAAGTGCGGAGATTACGTATCTTTCATTTTTCACAAAATTCATCAAAGGCTGCATTGTCGAACTGCGTTCCGTTGTCGGTAATTATAGTGTGAGGGAGTCCGAACGGCATATGATATTTCTCCATATGAACTTAGTAGTTTGTTTCTCAGTAATCTTAGCTAATGGTTCTGCCTCGGCCCATTTGGTGAAGTAATCAACCGCCACTATCGCGAATCTATTTTGTCCTTTTCTAGTAGGTAGGGGTCCGATGATATCAACCCCCCATTGCGCGAAAGGCCAAGGACTATCTACTGGAGTCATTCGCTTGGAAGATACACGAGGTATAGGAGAATATAGCTGGCACTTGTCACATTTTCTAGAGAATGCAATTGCATCTGCTTTCATAGTAGGCCAATAATATCATTGCCTCATCGCCTTATATGCTAGGGATCGCCCCCTGGGGTGGTTACCACATGCCCCCTGGTGTACTTCGTCTAGAACTCGAATTGCTTCTTCTGGATGAAGACACCTTAAATAAGGCAAGGAAAAGCTTTTGCGTAACAATATTCCGTCTTGCAAGATATACCTGGCAGCTCGAAGACGAATTTGTCTTGCAGCTTTCTTGTCCTCTGGTAGGTATCCGTCTCTGAGATAAAGGATGATGGGATCCATCCAGCATGGAGATGATTGTACCGATATTACTTGCTCAAGAGTCGCTTGATCAATACTCGGATTCTGAGGATGCTCGATTGGGATTGAGTGTGATAACTCAGATTCTGGTGCAGAGGTGAGCTTTGCCAAAAAATCTGCGAGATGGTTCTTCTCGCGAGGAATATGAATTATTTCATAAGTCTTCAGTTTTGCGAGCAGGATGAGGACACGAGACTTGTATAAGGCCATCCTTTCTTCTTTGGCCTCGAATTCACCAAGAACTTGGTTGACAATGAGCTAGGAGTCGCTATGAATTAATAGATTCTGAATTGCAAGGACAATGGCCAGTTCGAGGCCAACGATCAGGGCCTCATATTCTGCTTCATTATTTGAGACGCGAGAATCGAAACGCAGAGCATATTGGAAATGCGACCCGTCGGGAGCCACTAAAATCAGGCCCGCTCCGCTGCTAGTGGCCAGCAACGACCCGTCCACGAAGAGTGATCAAGGAGGCTGGTCGCTGGTCACGGTACTATCATCGGAAGAGTATGTGAATTCGGCGATAAAGTCAGCCACGGCCTGGCCTTTGACTGCGGTCCTAGGACAGAATGAGATATCGTGCTCGCTGATCTCGACCGCCCCTTTAGTTAAGCGTCTGGAAGCCTCAGGTTTTTGAAGGACTTACCGTAGTGGATGATTTGTTGGTACTAGAATAGCGTGGGCTTGAAAGTATGGTCGCAGTTTTCGAGCTGCCGTGACTAAGGCTAGGGCCAGCTTTTCCATATCAGAATACCTAGTTTCTACATCAACCATTGCTCGACTGATATAATAAATGGGCCTTTGCACCCCGAAATTCTCTCTTATCAAAGCGGCGCTAACGACCGTAGTGGACACAGAGATAAAGAATGAGTTGCTCATGTGCTACAGGTTTAGATAAAATGGGGGGTGTGCTCATGTATAGCTTCAATTGTTGAAAAGCTTCCTCACACTGTGGTGTCCATTTCCAATCAGACTTGGCCGTTACACGAAGGAGTTTGAAGAATGGTAAGCACTTGTCAGATGCTCGCGAGATGAACCTATTCAACGATGCGATGCGACCAGCCAGACGCTGGACGTCCTTCAGACTAGTGGGGGATTTCATCTCTACTAATGCTTTTATCTTTTCAGGATTTGCCTCAATTCCACGCTGGCTGACCATGAACCCAAGAAATTTTCCTACAGATACTCCGAACGCACATTTCTCTGGGTTCAATTTCATTTGATACCTCCTCATTAGGTCGAAGGCTTCTCGAAGATCAGAAATATGACCATCTTCTACGGTGCTTTTCACGAGCATGTCATCAACATAAACTTTCATATTCCTACCGATTTGAGCAGCGAATATCTTGTTGACGAGACGTTGATAAGTGGCCCCTACATTTTTAAGACCGAACGGCATTACCTGGTAGCAATATAATCCCCGATCTGTGATGAAGGCGGTATGCTGGCTATCAGGTGGATGCATCATGATCTGGTTGTAACCAGAATAAGCATCCATAAAATTGAGCAGAGCGTGTCCAGCTGTTGAATCGACCAACTGGTCGATCCACGGTGTCGGGAAACTATCTTTGGGGCATGCTTTGTTCAAATCTGAATAGTCGACGCACATTCTCCATTTGCCATTAGCTTTTCGGACGAAAACTACGTTCGCGACCCACTCTGGGTAGTCAACTTCTTTTATGAAATTGACCGTGAGTAGCTTCTCGACTTCAGCTTTGATCGCCATTTGCCTTTCTGCAGTGAAGGCACGTCGACGCTGGTGTACATGTTTATACTTCGGGTCGATATTGAGATGATGTGCGATGACATTGGGGTCGATACCTGGCATATCTTTATGAGACCAAGCGAACACGTCCTGGTATTCGATGAGAAAACGGACCAAATCTTCACGATGGACACTGGTTAAAGAGGATCCAATGTATACGACCCTAGATGGGTCGTCTTTAGTTAAGTGGATTGCCACTGTTTCTTCCCCAGGAGTTACTGATTGAAGAACGTTTTCTCTCGGATCCAGCGAGGTGTTGGTGGAAAAGTTGGGTGAATCTTGTGCTACCTCCATAACGAGTGTCGCTTGAGCTTTCTTTCGATCTTGTAGGGCTATCTGGTAGCAAGACCGAGCCTCCTTTTGATTTCCTCGCACAACCCCAACACCATTTGGGGTAGGGAACT
Source organism: Liriodendron chinense (assembly GCA_003013855.2). Lineage (NCBI taxonomy): Eukaryota > Viridiplantae > Streptophyta > Magnoliopsida > Magnoliales > Magnoliaceae > Liriodendron > Liriodendron chinense. Next base: position 6,790,328 of record ML058484.1, on the reverse strand, counting down.
TGACGCATAAATAGGATGGGTGTAAGGCTGCTCCGACCTTATTAAGCGATGGCCGCCCCAAAATGGTGTTATATGCTTATTTACGATCCACCACGAGGAAGTTTACGAAGACGGTAGTCTTCGCTGGACTTTCTCCAAAAGTAACTGGGAGATCAATGCTTCCCTCAGGTGTTACCACCTCACCTCCGAAGCCGACGAGAGGAGTCGAAACTGGTTTGAGTAGGCTTTTGGCAAGTGCCATTTTGTTGAAGGCCTCCAGATACAGAATATCCGCTGAACTACCTGTATCCACCATAATTCGATGAGTCAAATAATTTGATACCTTTAATGCGACTACGATGGAGTCTTCAGTGAGGGAAGTGAATTCCTGCTGCATCTTCGAGGGAAAAGGAAATTGGAAGATGGCTGGCTTTTGACGCGCTAGATGCTTGTTCCATCCAATAAATATGCTGGGGTTCTTTAGACGCCTTCCGAGTGTACGCTTTCCTTGAAGCTTGAGAGTCGCCCCCGCAAGCTGGTCCTCCGACGATGGTGCGGATTTCTCCGGTTGGCTCAGCGCCCTCTTAGGCAGTTTGATGATGAGATGGTTCCTTTTGGCGTGATGAGGCTTTCGCCCTTTCTGGTGATCAATTTTTACGAGCGACATAATCCTAGAGATGGCCCTTTCGAATAAGGGCTTCAATATGATCTCGTAGAGAGATGCAGTCCTGGGTTCTATGCCCGTGATCTTTGTGGAAGTAACAGAACTTACTCTTATCTCTCTTTTCGGGATCGGATTTGATCTTTGCAGGCCACTTTACATATGGCTTATGTTTAATTTCCATTAGAACCTTTTCATGAGACCGATTGAGAGGAGTGTAGTTATGATATTTACCAGAATAAGGCTTCTTGGGAGAACGGTCGCGTTGATCACGACGATATTTTTTATCTGCAGAAGAGGTTCCTTCTGGCTTGCGTTTCTTACCCTATACACCATGGCGTGTCAATGCGACTTCTTCTGCATTGATATACTTCTGAGCTTTGGCTTGGAACTCTGCCATAGTTTTCAGAGAGCTTTTATCTAAGGCAAACCTGAATTTTTTGCTCGTTATTCCGGCTATGAGGGCTGTAAGACCTTTTTCTTCAGTATAACCCTCAGTTTGAACGGCTTCGGCAGTGAATCGTACTGTGAACTCCTTTATTGTCTCCCCATGCTGCTGTTTCAGATCCATTAGATGGGAGGCTGGTTTCTTAATGCGAATGCTTCCCATAAATTGAGAAAGGAATAATTCCGATAACTGTGAAAAGGAACTGATGGAACGAGGTTTTAGCCCCCTAAACCACGTACGAGCTGCTTCTTTCAATGTTAGGGAAAAAGCCCTACACATGATTTCTGAGCCATGTCCCTCCAACTCCATAAGAGACCTATATGTTTCCAGGTGTTCAAGAGGATCACCAATACCTGTATACGGGGTGATAACAGGCGTTCGATACTTTCTAAGTAACGGTGCCTCCATAACCTCGCTGGTAAAGGGGGACTCGGATTGATGTGTCACCGTCATGATGGCGGATGGCCGATTTGCCTGATATCGCTGTTCCATGACGTCAAAATGATCATGGATTCTTTTGAGATCTCCTTCCCATGGTAAGGTATAGCCTGATGTTTCGGCGGTGGAGCCCTGAGGTTGAGGTTGTCGAGACGAACTAGAATGTATAGAATGTGGAGACAGTACAGGGAGATGGTTGCCAAGTGGTATCCGGTTTGATGGTGGATGGTGTGGTGGGACCTGTTGTTCGTGCATAGAATTTCTGGAAGCCACTGGTATGGGTTGCGGTGGTAACCCTTCGGAGGGTTGTCTCTGTGGTTCGGGAAAATGCTGATCAAGCCGATTCGACAGGGCCTGAACTCTGGCATTTAGAGTTAGAAGAGTATTTCCAAGGAAACGCAGGACATCGTCTTGATTTCCAGAAGCCTCCAATAATGGGTTTGCTGATGACATATTTGGGGCTCCTTGAGGGATATTCGTCGATGTGGGTGGAAGAACAGGTATGGTTTCTGTCTCATCGGGCGGAGGTGGTGCCTGCCTTGAAGTCGAAGGATGAACAGCCTTTTTAGGAGGCATCGCAGAAGGATTTTGATCGGTGGTTAGAACGATTGATTTTGACGATCAAGTCGTTCCCACAGACGGCGCCAAACTGTTAACGTCAGATTTTGTAACGGGATCCTCCGGACGTTCACCCTATCTCCAACAAAGGCTTCCTCCGTCGGACTTGTAAGAAGACAGAGAGCAACTAAGGGTGGCTGGTGTCCAGCCGTTAGCCCTCCGATGCTTAAGTTAAGCAAAGCAAGAAGAATAACCAGGCAAAACAAAGGCTAGAAATGAATATTGTGTACCTGTATCTTAATGGAGTCTTCTCCTTATATAGATCAGAAATGATCCAATCTGTTACGTAAAATATCGAGATCCCTGATTTCGTGAGATAAGAATCTTATCCTCATATAGAAGGGAAATCTAATCCAATGACTCGTCCGATAGCTTCGTTCCTTGATAGCGATCCCTTGAGACTCGGAACCACTGAAGAAGATAAGCCCCAATCTCGGCCTATACGAGCTGCTGGTACTGAGGGCTAAGAGATGTCACCACAGAACAAGCTGTTAGCGTGTTGGAAGATGGTCGCGAGTCCAAGTGCCCGCTAATTTAGATACGATACCTTTCAACGACTTGTGAGAAGGTATGCTCGCAGGGAAAATACAACTTCTCGAAGCTTTGGTAATCGAGCATCGTTTTTCCTAATATGCGAGTCGCGACCAGACGATCTCGATAGTCGGATAGACATGCTCGCGGGGTCGGCGCATCATCAGAATATACAAGTCGCGAACAGACGTTCTCGATAGTCGGATAGAGGTGCTCGCGAGATCGGAGTATCTTCAGAATATGCGAGTCGCGAACCTACGTTCTCGATAGTCGGATACACGTGCTCGCGGGGTCTATCTCCAGCAAATGATCTTTGCTATTTTTTACTATAACAATCGTGGGGCCGGCTTGAAACATCTTTGCTATTCTTCAAAATCACTTCGCAATGCCACCAAAGAGGAACCGAGACACGGGTCAAATGCCACCGCTCAAGCAGAATCTGCTCAAAGAAACGGAGATCACAGTATGGCCCAAACCCAGGCTTCAGCAACATATACTCGATCACGAACAACACAAAGGGAGGCTGGCGCCCTTCCTCCGCCTCCACCACGTCCAACAACAGATGATCCCACATGGAGAAATGTTATAGAAGTTGACATCCAGAATGTGCGATCGGAGATGATGCGTTGTTCGCTCGCCTCAAGTGCAAGGCTGCGATGTAGTAATAATTTTCGGTAAGACCGAGGTCGATCCACAGGGAAAGAGGTAAACAATTCCAACTAATCTAATAACTAGAATCTAAGAAGTTTAGGAAAATAGTTTTTCACATGAAATAGGAAAATCCGAAAATAAGAAGAACTAGAGCATCAAGGATCCACTTGTAGTAGTCCAATGCCAATCCATTCATCCAAGCACAATACAATTAGAATCGAAGTCCTATCTCTCATCTAATTGGATGATATAACATTCAAGCACAACAATCCCACTCAAATCTGGAAATCAGATTTCTAGTTCTAATGAAGCACATAGAACTTGAACTTGTAGCCTTCAGAGTAACAGCCATGCCAAGAGACTATGGCATGCTCAAGGGTTACTACAATTCGAATTCAAACAACCCAATCATGGTAATCTCAGAGAATTGCAAGGAACTCATGTCCGGAGTACACAAACTCTCACAAAACTTCTAAAAAACCATACTTTATTCAAACTAGAACTTGAAAATCCAAAATTGAAGTAAATGGTACTTGAAGAAACGAATTAAAGCATTGAACAAACTACAAACTTCACCTCTTAGCTCTAGCTAAGAGGTTAGCTGAAAGAAAACATTAAAAACTAGAAACTAAAACTAGAAGAAGAAGAAAACTAGTTGTAGGAGTCTAGGAAGCCTCCTAGGTCTTAATCTCTTTGCTCCCCACGTTGCTAGATGATTTAGGAAGAGGCTATAGGTGTCTTTTTATAGCTTGAAGGCGTCACCGACTTGGAAGAATCGCGAAAATACGGAGTCCTCCCACACTTAGGAAACCAAAATCCCGAATTTAAAAACTGTTCTTTGCTGTTTGTATGTGGCCGACTGGTCTTGACCAGTCGGACTGAGCTGGCCGACCGGTCACGACCGGTCAGACCTGTGTTCTGACAGTCTAGGGAGTGCAAATGGGGTGTCCGACCGGTCAAGACTGGTCGGACCAAACTGGTCCTTCATCCAGCAGGTCTTCAAGGCGGGTAGTGGGGTGGCCGATCGGTCTTGACCGGTCTGGCTCCCTTGGCCGACCAGTCACGACCGGTCGGACCCTTGTTTTTCCTCTTTTTCTTCCTTTTCTTTCTTCTCTTTTCTCCCTCTTTCTTCTTCCTTCTTTGTTCTAGCATGGGCCTTCATTTTAGGGCTCCTAAATGGCTCATTTTGGTCATTATTTGGTGAAGTCTGCTCTCATTCCTACAATCACAAAACCTGCATTAGATGGGCCTTTTAAACATGCAAACCTTGCATATAATGTAGTGGAATGGCCTATACAATGTATAAATTGGAGGTTCAACATGCGTCTCGCTAACATTGCGAATCGGATAGAATGCCACCTACCACCCCTGCCTGCCCCACAGCAGGAAGGGGCCTCCTATCAAAACCAATTGAGTAGCCGTGCTCAGTCCATCCAACGGGCTCAACCATCTGTGGAGCCCATCCCATCTCCAGTGGCTCAAGGCCATCAACAAACCAACAATGTAGGAGGGAGGCTCCTCGTCGGCGACCTGCATCATTCACTGGATGCTCGACGTCGAAATCACAGGCCGAATGACATACCAGAAAAGGGGGGGGAGGGGGGGGGCACAAACTTCTGGAACCAACAAAAGTTTCTAGTACCAGTCGTGCTCCAAACTGGACGAAAGAACTGGAATATCTAAAGAATAAGTTCACCGCAATGGAGCAACAGCGCACTTCAGGTATACTGACATCATTACAGGTTATGATCGAGCAAACCAAATCGCCTTTCACGGACGAGATCATGCAAGATCCCTAACTCAAAAACTTCTGGGTGCCGAGTAATATCCCATCCTACAACGGATCTGGGGATCAAATCGAACACCGCAAGGTCTTCAAGGCCTACATGCAGTTAGAAGGAGTAAGCCAGAGAATCATGTGCAGAGCATTCTCCCTCACCTTAAAAGGTGCGGCCCTTACTTGGTACCACAACCTAAAGCCGAAGTCCATCAATTCTTTCACACAACTATGCACCCTTTTCAGGTCACAGTTTATCGAGAGTCGTACGATGAAGAAAACTACTACACATTTGACCACTATGAAAGAAAAAAGTGACGAATCCCTGAAGGACTTGTTTGTCCGATTCACATTCGAGGCAGTCCAAGTCGAAGGATACACCGACGAAGCAGGCCTCCCAGCACTCCTTAATGGAGTACGAAACAAGGAATTCAGCTGAGCCCTCGACAAAACCACCCCAAAAACAATGGCCAAATCCCAAGCTAAAGCCCAGAAGTATATCAACACGGAAGAACTAACAAGGGCTAGGAAAGAATCTGAAGTCGGACCAAGTGAGAAAAAGAAAAAGCCAGAAGAAAGAAGGAGAAGGGACGATCGGAGGGCTCGTTCCCCCAGGAAATTAGGTCCCCCCGAAGGACGCTACTCAGAATGCACACCCCTCAACACCATGACTGAAAAGGTCCTCATGCACATCAAGGATTAGAAATACACCACATGGCCATCCAAAGTAAAAGTAGATCCCAACATGCGGGACAAGCAAAAGTTCTGTGAATTCCATCAGGATCACGGTCATTACACCAGGGACTGTATCTCTCTGAAGGATGAGATTGAATCTTTATCCACCAAGGACACCTCAAATCCTATGTAAAGTGCACCGATCGAAAGCGTGACTTATCACCTCGGCAGACAAACCGTCGGCAGGAATCCACACGTCAAAAGTAAGGCCAGGAAGAAGGAAGGACACAACCGGAGCCCTCCGAGCCTGCAGGAGAAATCCACACCATTTTCGGTGGGCCAAGACAAGGAGGCGACTCTACCAATGTAAGGAAAGCCCACACAAAGATAGCCCACAGGCATTCCACACGAAAAGGGCGATAAAGCAAACTGAGTGGCAGCGGCGGCCAATCACATTCTCCGAAGACAATGGCAAGGGAATCCAATTCCCCCACGATGATGCAGTCGTCGTGACTCTAAAAATCACCAAATACAAGACTCACAGGATCATGCTCGACACAGAGAGCTCGGCAGACGTTCTATACACACCAGCCTTCAATGCCATGAACATCCCAAGGAATCACTTAAAGCCCGTCTAGACCATGTTGGTAGGGTTTGGTGGCAAATCAATCGAGCTTGAGGGTTGCATCGATCTCCCAGTAATCTTCGGGGAAGCTCCTAACAGAATTAACATGATGCTCAATTTCCTGATCGTGGACTGGCCGTCAAGCTACAATGCCATACTAAGCCACCCATTTATGGCAGAGCTTGGAGCCTCCATCTCCCTACTATATCTGTGCATAAAGTTCCCTACCCCGAAAGGAGTCGGGGTAGTCAAGGGTAGCCAGATAGTCGCTAGAGCATGTTATGAAACGATGCTCAGGAAGGAAAATGGTAAGCCAGTCAGCTCAATCGCGGCAACAGCACCCTGGTCAGGAAATTAGAAGGGAAAATAGTAATGACTCTGGACCCTAAGGAAAGTGATTCCAAAGGGGGACTCACTGGGGGAAGACTTGATCCCGGTAACACTATCAACTAAGGACCCCTCGAAGCAAGTTCGGATATGGTCGGCACTTGATGTCGAAACCCGATCTCATTTTTCCCAATTCTTGATTGAGCATTAAGACATTTTCACCTGGTCACATGAAGATATGCCCAGAATCGACCCGAATACCGCAGTCCACAGACTAGAAGTGGGCCCAAAGTTCAAACTTGTCCACCAACGACACCACGCGATAAATCAAGAGAGACAGGAAGCAGCGAAGGAAGAAGTAAATAAGCTTTTAAAAGCAGGATTCATCATAGAAGCTAAATACCCGAAATGGGTAGCAAATGCGGTGCTTGTAAAAAAATCAAATGGGAAGTGGTGGATGTGCGTCGACTACATTGAAGGACAGCTTCCCAACTCCCAGAATCGACCAACTGGTTGACACCACGACAGGACATGCACTCCTCAGCTTCATGGATGCATACTCGGGCTACAACCAAATCACCATACACCCTCCCGACATGGAGAAGACGTCCTTTATTATCGACTGAAGACTTTACTGTTACAAAGTAATGCCCTTCGGCCTAAAGAATGCGGGTGCCACCTACCAGCATCTCGTTAACAAAATCTTCGCCGAGTAGATCAGAAAAATAATGGAAGTCTACGTTGACGACATGTTGGTAGCTTATAGGAGGAAGACCATCTGATCAATCTTTTGGAAACCTTCTAGATACTTCGGCAACACAATGAAATTAAACCCTGCAAAATGAGCCTTTGGAGTTTCTTCGGAAAAATTCCTTGGCTTCATAGACTTGAGAAGAGGGATTGAGGCTAATCCCGAAAAAATTCAGGCAATCATCGATATGAAGGCACCCAAATCCCTTTGAGACATTCAGCGGCTCGCCGGAAGGGTGGCCTCACTCAGCAGATTCATCTCGCGAGTAAGCGACAAGTGTCCGCTCTTTTCCAAATTACTGAAAAGATCAGCAAAGACGATGCAGTGGACGGAAGAATGCAAGCAAGCGTCGATCAGCTCAAAGAATACATGAGCAACCCCCCATACTATCAAAACCCATTCACGGCAAGACATTGCTCCTGTACCTTACTACCTCCCTGACCGCTGTGATCTCTGCGCTCATCAGGGAGGATGATAAAATTCAGAAACCAGTCTACTACCTTAGCAGGGTAATGGTCGATGCAGAGACTCGCTATCCAACCATCGAAAAGCTCGCCCTAGCACTTATTGTCTCGTCTAGAAGACTAAGGTCGTACTTCCAGGCCCACACAATCATGATCCCCACGGATTAACCACAGCGGTAGGTATTACAGAATCCCGGTGTATTAAGCAGGTTGGCCAAATGGGCCATCGAACTAAGCGAGCATGACATTCAATTATGTCTTTGGACTTTAATCAAAGGCCAAGCCGCTGCGGATTTCATCGCTGAATTTACCAACTCAGCCTCACTTGAGACCGACGAGCCTATCCATCCTCCCACCCCATCTATCGAACAGCTACAATGGACACTCTATGTCGACGGATCAGCATCAAGCCAAGGAAGCGGGGTTGGAATCGTTCTGATATCCCTCGACAGTTGCAAATTAGAGTACGCGCTTCGCTTTGATTTCCCCGCGTCTAATAATGAAGCCGAATACGAGGAACTCCTCGCCGGGCTTCGGATGGCAAAATCGGTGGAAGCAACAAGCCTGAAAATTCATAGTGACTCCCAACTCATTATCAATCAAATTCTGACGAGTACGAAGCCAAAGATGAAAAAATGATGTTATACAGAGGGCAGTCCCGTACTTTACTGAAAGAATTCAAAGAGTACGAACTTCTCCAAATCCCGAGAGAATAAAACCGAATGGCCGACAACCTCGCCCGACTGGGGGCATCCTCAGAAAGCAATATTAGTCGGACCATTCCGGTCGAACATCTTCCCGAACTGAGCATTAATCAGAAGCAGGCAATGAAAGCATTTCCGATCGATCAGTCCCCCTGTTGGATGGACTCGATCGTCCAATACCTCAAGAACGAACGGCTTCCAGAAGACAAAAAAACTGCCAGGAAATTGAAGTTTTGTGCCCCTAAGTATTTCCTATAAAATGACATCCTCTATAGGAGAGGATATTCGCTCCCACACTTGCGGTGCGTCAGACCGCCCCATACCACCCCTAAGCTAATGAACAGGTGGAAGCCATTAACAAAATCATCAAGCACCATCTAAAAACCAAGCTAGAAAAGTGCAAGGGGGATTGGCCAGAATATATGCCAGAAGTTCTATGGGCGTACCGAACCACCGTTCAAACATCGACAGGGGAAACCCCATTCTCCCTAACTTTTGGAGCCGAAGCAGTGGTTCTTGTGGAGATCGGCACACCATCATATCGTATGACTCATTACAACCAGGAGAAGAACAAGAGTGCAATGAGCCTTTGACTCAACCTTTTTGAAGAACGAAGGAATAACGCGCACCTCTGACTGATGAAATATCAGCACAAGGTCGCTCGGTACTTTCCCACGTCAGGCATAGGCCCCTCTGTGTAGGCGACCTCATTCTCAGAAGAAAAATTCTGAACAGTACTCAGGACCCATGCTCTTAAGTGTTCGGTCCCAACTAGGAGGGCCCATACAAGATCACTAAGATGATAAAGCCTAGGACCTACTACTTGGATGACATGGAGGGAAAGGCGCTCCGTCAACCATGGAACGCAATCAATCTACGCAAGTATTACCAATAGGAGACCCAAAATTGGGGGATTGTGTAATAAAGCTTTTTAAAGCTAATGATCAATAAATGTTAACGATCTCGCACATCCGGATCCATAAATTATCCATTCGATGGAAGATGCCACCTAAAATTTTGATCGCCGCATACGCGGCCTTAATTGAATATTCACTCGGTAGCCAATGATGCTCGAGTAGATGATGAGCTAGAGAATATCAAACACATGCATATGAGGATACCAAAAATAGTCAAACTACAATTATTATTTACATTTAAAGGTCAAACATTTACAGAAGGATTAGCAGCTACATGGACAGGAAGGCTAGGAACGGAAGAAGGATGAGAGGTCGGCTCGACGGGCTCCTGGACAATTGGTTGAGGAACATCAGAAACTTGGCTGACACTGGACGCCTCGATCTCCCCTTTAGGGATATCATCAGTAATCTCAGTCACGGTTGGGGCAACATCTTGATGAGCGAGTTGCATCTCTAACTCCCTGAATCCGGATAGGTCCAAGTTGGGATGAAGACGCCCAATCACCTCCAATGTCCGACCCCTGCCATTCTGGTAATACTCGAACCTCTCATAAAAATACTCATGTGACGCACGAAAAGCGTCAACAACCTGAGCCCGCTCCACCGGGATACTCGATTTCAAAGAGTCATTCTTTGCCCTCTCGGCCTCCAGAGCAAAGGCAACTTCGGGGCAGTAGAAGCTCTGACGCCTTCTTCTCCTTTTCCCTATCCGCTCTCTCTTGCTTAAGCCCCTCCTTTGCAATGGTCAGCCGAGATCGGACCTGTAGAAACTTCATCTTAAGACCTTCATATCGCACTTGGTAACCCTGCGTGGACCTTATGGAGTCATCAAGGCTACTCTCTAGCTCTTTAATCTGAGCCTCCCTCAGCCTCTACCTCTCCTGGAGGATAACATCAGCCGCCGCCAATTTTTTCTCGGCCTCAGACAGTTGAGCGTCATTCTTGGCGAAAATATTCCGAGCCTCGTATATATCACTTCGGGTCTTCAGAAACCCGTCGAGGCCTTGGACGATCCTCATCACTGACCAGTCAATGGCATCCACTGGAGAAAGTCAGTCCACGGAATCCATATTTCTGGACCCGACCTTATAAAAAAGATAAGAACAAATCCGAAACAAATGGTCCGGCACCACGTACGGCTCCATACCACCAGGGGCAGGAGCAATGACAAGCGCACCCAACTGAGACGAGCCGGCCCAGGCACAGTCTCCCGTATCGAGCATGGGGTCATCGGGTACGACAAAGTGATCATAGTCATCGGTCGGCATCTTCTACAGACTTGAACATATAACAAAGCAAGGTTTATATCAACAGAAAATTAATTATTTTATTTCATATGAGGCAATGCATTATAAAGACCCGCGTGGAGAAAGTTACATTCCAAAGATCAAAGCCTTCCAGATAAGTTACATTCCGAAGATCAATGTCTTCCGGAAAACTTGATGATGAACGGAAAAATTTTTCGGATAAAAGGAAGAACAAAAGAGGGAAAAAAGAAGAGCAAAAGGGGAAAAAAGGAAGATCAAGAGAGGGAAAGGAGACTTGACGCTCTCCTTCGCCCTCATCTTCCTGCCCGACTCCTCTTTTGGCATTGCTTTCCTTCCCAATGGAGATAAGCCCAAAGGAGATAGGAAGTGTCAAGGGAAAAAAACTGCAATGGGAGCAGGAAGTGACAAAGACACCCCTATGCAACAGCTCCCACACCACATGTAGATTTCTGCGAAGCGTGGACACTATCTTGTGGACCAACAAACTTTCTCCTCATGACGTTAGTTCCTCTACAACCAGCAGATTCATATCCGGAAAGTTATGAGCATCCTTCAACAAGACCCCTTGCACGTGCAGCCATGCCCCATGTTTGCAACTTGCAGAAAAGATATCTCCCCAGGTAGAAATCTCGATGGAAGATGGAAGATCCCAATCCCCCGAAATTTGGAAAGAAACAAAACCAGATTAATAGAAGCCATGTGTTAGTGCACTTTTCTGTGGCATACTAGTGCACCTTGTTTGTCAATCACTTACGTCAGTGAGTCTAGTGTCGGGTGAGCCTAATGAAGACGAAGACCAAAGACTCAAGTGGCCCTGCTGCATCAAGGAAGAAGAAACAGGGTAAAAGTGATGCCTTAATGTGCCTTAACCTTGACCAAAACTCAACCCTTTAAGCTCTTTGATGACCTTGACCATGTTAGGAAACCTTTCGTCATCATAGATTGGCCCTAGGTGTCCCAAAAGATCACCCAAACCTTGGCCAAAGTGAGAGGGTTGAAGATTTCATGGGTTAGCAAACAGCTGTGCTGAACCCAGGCCTGTCCGATCGGTCAAGACTGGTCGGCTGGACTGGTCCGACCGGTCAAGACCAGTTGGCCAGGTTGCCAGACCTCTTAGCAAGACACTGGAGTGCAGGCCATTAGGGGCCGACCGGTCTTGACCGGTCGGCTGGGCTGGTCCGACCAGTCTTGACCGGTCGGGCAAATCCTTCCCCATACACAGCAGCCCCTGTCCACTTTTTGGCTATGGCCGACCGGTCACGACCGGTCGGCACTAGCCATTTACTACCAGTTTTCAAACCGTTGCACTCTCTTTTATATAAGGGATTGGCTTATTTTGAGGGGCATCAAGAGGGATTTTGGGAGGAGTGAAGCCACCACTGTTGGAGACCATTTGAGGCTGATTCCCAACCTATGCAAGGCATCTTTCTTGTGCTTTAACACAAGATTGGAGCATTCCAACCTCATGAAGAAGATGACCTTCATCCCCTCTTGATCTCTAGAGTTTGGAACCTTCTTGATTGGCATATCCGTGTCCAAAATTCTAAGATGAGATCGTTGTAGGAGAGAACCTCTAGGCAACCCATTCCCATTAGTTGTAGAGTTCTCAAACCTACCTTCCTATCACCTTGGGCATCTCAAAGGCATCGCATGTAAGGTGTTTGATCGAGTGTAGCTAAGGCATTGGCGACGCAACGGCGACACAATCGTGGGAGCAAGGGAAGCTGATTGAAGCACGGGAGAGCGGAGATCAAGCAACCCAAACCGGCGCTGAACAAGGGGCTCATCCGACAAGTAAGGTTGTCTTTATTGAGAGTTCATTTAGAGTTTGTTTGCCAAATTCGATCTAGGGACGTTAGCCGTTCCTTGGCCCGTTAGCTGGGCCTAAACTAAGTCTCCAAGGGGGAGCCTCCGACACGGGAGTGAACGTGCATTGGGTTGAGAGTTAGCCTTTGTCCAAAACTCCGGTTATGGTTAAGAGGTGAACCGGTAAAACCTCCGTGTAAAGGTTGAGAGGTGAACCTCATTTAAAACCTCCGATAGTGAATGCCGGTGTGCTCAAAGGAGTTGAGTACTTGAACCGGGAGTGGAGTAGACCCAAAGTCGAACCACTATACATGCTTGTGTTTGTGAATGAATTGAGCACATTGATATCCTAGCATTGTTAGTTTAATTGTCTAATTATGAATGCTTGATATGAATGTATGCTAGGCACTAATTAGGCACATTCACACACAATATGTACTTTCACTAGTTGTGTAGACTTGAGCTCATTGATCCATTATTATATGTCTACATAAGTTGCATAGGTTAGGAGCTTGATTAGTTATATCTTTTGATTACCTATGCATGCTTTAGATTAGGTTGTTTATTGCTTAACCAAATGCTAGTCTTGTAATTGGACCCACTTAGGCTTGGAAGCCGAAGTGTTCTTGCTTACTTAGTTTAATTTGATAAATTGTGTATGTAGGCGAAAAGAATTTTAGAAAGGTCCTTATCACCACCCTTATATGTTTAGCCATAATTCTAGTTGCTCTTTAAGCTTCCGCACATACGTAGGTGTCGTGTTAGACTACCGACGTACTTTTACCATAGAAGTTTTCTTGTGAAGCTTGAGTCAGGAGCAAAGGTTAAAGATCTCATTTTATAGGAATCGTCGTGACTGCTTCGACTCCCAAAGACGCCATGCGTCAGCACCTAGTTGATCACCTTGCTTCGTCTTCCGAAAATAATAAATACGGACAGGAAAATCAGAACCTGTATTAATTCCAAACGTGGAAGATATCTAATGTCAGCACTATCGATCTTCCAAGATGGCATGATAATCGAATGCTAGTTCCTTTTTTGCCTTCTTGCTCTCAAAACAATTAAAATTGGACTTGAGAGCAGGGGGGCTGACTGTTATGGGTTTATTTGGGATACCCTGTACTTGCGTAGTCAAAACTACACACGAGTGTGAACTGACATTCTCTATCTCTGTGCCTGAGGACTCAAGAGTTCGGATTGGTTATGTCCATACTTTACTATGTTCGTTTACTTATTTGGTCCAAGCGATCAGCATTCTTCGGTACACGACTGACCTCTCCTGACTTGAGCGATCAGTATCTCTTGAGCTCCCCGATCACACCTAAATTGTCGTTTATTTCTCTCACGTACGACCAACTCCTGACGAGCAGACTTGCTAATTGGTTGCAATCGACCGAGCGCCATTCTCCGAGCGCTATTCTCCGAACAACCAAGACTCAATCACGTGTTTCGCAAGTCATGGGATTCACCTTTCTACTTATATGGAAAATATCCACACTGCGCAGATAATCTCACTAATCTCTCTAAGGCAATTACGTATCTAGTCATGATCGTGACTCATCCTACATAGGAGATAAATCTCGATAGAATCAGAATTGCTGACACATGCGTGTGAAAATCAGAGCCATCCATTAGGTGGCCCCACGTGAAGATGACTTGTCCAAAAATCAGGGATTGGAAGACATCTTTTAAGCTCTTTTTTTTTTTTTAAACATCTGTGGCAACCTGTCCAAATTGAGTGGCCTAGTTTTTGGACTAGTTCATCTTTGTGGTGTGGCCCACCTGATGGATTCATACCTCCCAAGCGTTCATAATGCTTGCATAAGATTTGTGATTTAGAGTAAGCCACCCAAACAGTCAATAAGACAAGAAAAACTGAATGATTTTTTTTTGTTAAATTGAGATTTTATTAATTTTTTATTATATAAATTATAATTAGAAAAATTTTGCATGTCAAACTGAACCTGAAATAGAAAACAATAAGTACAAAAGCATGATTATGTTTAAAACAAAAAAATAAAAATAAAATCGAAGGGTGTGATTATACTGACCCATTGGACCAGCTAATCATCATCTTCCGGCATGGGTCTCTGTCAAAATAGCCTTAAGAGCAGCACCCTGAAGGCGAACACGTCCAATTTTACCAGGGCCATCAACTCGCGATCCAACGGTGTCTCATGCCAGCACCTTAAACAAGAAAAGCCACTAATTGGTAGAATTTAATTAGTTAGTATAAAAAAGAAAAGAAAAGAAAGGCTTACAGGGAGTGTTTGGATCTTGAGTTAATTAAGATAAGCAACTTATGCCTAAGTAGCTTATCTTGATTTCTACTTATTAAATTGAAGTAACCATGTAACTTCAAATAAAAAAGCTACTTATAATTGAATATAAACCAAACTTATCTCAAAAAAGTTCCTGATCCACTACTGTAAGTAGAAAAGGTAACTTATTTGATGGTATGCAAACGAGTTAATATATAAGTAACTTATTTGAGATAAGTTTAGTTTATGATTAATTATAAGTAAATTTTTTTTATTTAAAGTTACATGGACAACTCAGTTTAATTATATGGGCTATATGTGAATTTGAATGTTTTTAGACAGTGTATATTATTTTCTATGGTGTGGCTCGCTGTCTTATTAAATCTGCTAAATTTTCATTCATATAATCTTTGTGATGGGATTCATCCATTGAATGGGTTGTATATCATACACTTAAAATGGGCCCCACATTTTCCAGCTTTATTACTTATTTAAAGAAAAACTTTATAATTTCAGCCCTAGAAAGGCACTCTACTGTATTTTTATTTCTTAGAGGCATTATTTTGTAAAATGAAAAATGAAAATATCGGACGGTCTAATTTCTAAAAACAAATATCTATTAATCAAAGGTTAACGTCGTTCGATTAATCTGATTTTTGTGCTGTTCACAGTGGGTCCCATGATTTGGACGGTTTAATTTGAGTTACATGTGTGCCACGTGTATGCAATTCCAATTGCAATAGTAGCAAATAACTCCTGTACTAAAAATACTATCAAATAACTCATGCAAACCTGTAGCAAGTATCGTCCATCGCCATTTGCTCCGATTTGAGCCATCTTGTCCGTCCAAAGCCAGATATCTATCCAGTCAAAACAAAGAGAAACCCAAGTCAGATCCAAAGGGCAGTACTGGGCTTGCTTCAGGCCCAAAAGTGGGTGGCTGGGCTATTCAAAGTATTGATTTTGCATGATTTCACAAGAGTTTGTTTTCTAAGATCTTCACCAGGGGTTGGTGGTCAGGTCCCAAGTACACATTCCACGGCTGTAGATCGCCATGTACGACGGCCCACCAGGACATTCTTCATGCATATATCAGAAGACTCGAGCAGTTCCGATTGCTACCTTCATCCTTTCCGGGCACGTCAATCCGGCGGGTCTTCCCTTCATTTCTGCTGTGGGATCAAATGGTGTGTGTGTGTGTGAGAGAGAGTACAGTTATGATAAAAAAATTTCAAGGTCCATCCCTACTGGGCCTATCACATGAACGGCCAACATCAGTAGTAGACATATCCCACATGTGCTTTGGATAAAAAAAATTATGCATTGGGTGATGTAGAAAATGTTGAAAATCTGGCCCTCTCACTAAATTCATGGGTAACTCTGTTTTGTGGGCCCATTACAAAATGTGGTCAGATCTGGAAGGGGGCCCACCTCATTCATTTATCATATCTAAAACTATCTGGTCCAGTGCGAGTGGACAGATCGGAAAATGGGCCCGACCCTGACCCGGTGTTTGCTGGGCCTAGCCATCCTAGCCCACCGACAGCCCACAGAGAGAGCGAGAGAGATTCTCCTTTTAAATATAATGGACTCGGACAAGTTGACTCGGTTTTAGCGGACAACTGAACGAGTCACAGACTGAAACAAGACAAAAACAGAACGAGTCAGGTCTAGTCATACCGGTTTGAGAGAGAGAGAGAGAGAGAGAGAGAGAGAGTCTAATCTTCTATAGGTTTGATAATGAAGGAAATTAATGAGAGAGAGAGAGAGGGGTGTGCACTCACGATTCAGATACTGGTCCAAGGTCTCTAAGGTCTCATTTCCTTTGAACTGATACACCAAGGCCGAGCCATCCGAACCCTCATGGTAAGCCATGGGTGCCAAAATATTTCTATGTGACATGAGCCATGCCACTCTCTTTTCGGCCTCCATGACGCTGTCTGTATCACCGTCGGACCGCTTCACCATAACATTCACACCCGACGGGTCACATAGAAATCCCTTATACAAGTCGAATTCCCCATGTACACAACGCCATTTAACCCATCTGTTATCGCCAATATCTCTTCCCACCCGATTTCCACCGTCACCTTTAGCCTTGCCATCCGTTCTCCCCAGCGAATTTTCATGTACATTGCTAGTTCCCGGTGCCGGATCGATCACCATAGAATTTCTTTCATGGGTACATCCTGACGGAGGAGATTGCCGATCGGGCAAATTAGGTATGTGTGGGCCATCTTCCGGCACCGATCCGGGATTGGTTTCTTTGTTCGCATCGTCGGAGACTAGTTGTATCGTCGCCAGGGAGATGTGATGGACTTCAACTTCGTCGTCGTCTTTTACTAATGCTAGGTTCCAATACTCCTTGTGGTATCTGAGGCTCTCATCGTCCATCAAACACCTGCAATTCCAAGTCATTTCCTTGTTTGACGTAGGTTTTTGGTAATTAAATTATAATTTGGGTAGACCCCATTTGTACTTATATGATTTAAACGTCTAATGGACAAAAAATAAAATCTTATTTAAGTGGACATTGGAATTACTGGCAACTTGAGATTATTTTAAGTATTTTGAGGTGCAACCAGACAGGCAGGTGGGCCCAGCCCAGCTTTGGACTACCTTGGGGGAGTGGATTAGGTGTGGACCCAGCCTCATCCAACACAGTACGTCCCTGACCGTAGGGCCTACCTTGATGTATGTGTAGTATATCCACGCCGTCCATCTGTTTTTCTAGATTATTTTATGGGATTAGACCAAAAATGAAGAAGATGAAAATCTCAGGTGGACCACAGTACAGGAAATAGTGGTGAATGACCATTTAAAACTTCTTGTGGATAACAAATGTTTTGGATCAAGCTGATATTTGTTTTTCCCCTTCATCCAGGTCTCTGTGATCTTATCAACAGGTTGGATGAAAAATAAACATTACTATGGGCCCTAGGAATTTTTTAATGATGGGCTTTCAATCACCATTGTTTCCTGTAGTGTGCCCCACTTGAGATTAATATTTGCTTCAACTTTGGTCTCGTTACCTAAAATCATCTGAAAAAACGGATGGGCAGCATGGATATAATACACATACATCAAGGTGGGCCCTACGGTCAGGGCTGAACCTAATCTGCTTGACCAGGCATGTACGGGGAAATCAATTTTTGGGACGGGCTTGGGCTCAATTCATTTCCTTGTTCAACATGAATTTTTTAATTAAATAATTATTTGGTTAAGCCCAAATTGGATTATATGATTTAAACATTGGGACCATCGCGTCTTTATCAACGGCTGAAAATTACCGGGAAATTGATGATAGCTTAGCAATTTAGTGGTAGGTCAGCCGACCTGTTCCAGGGGGCCCCACCCCGCTTTGGATCATGGTCCTGGACTGTATGTGCTGATCGATCTTTTGGCTGGGCCTGCTATCACGTCATTTCAGCCCGACCAGACCCACATCCGTTCATCCTATAAAAATGGAGTCCGGATCGTCAGATTGACTTCAACAGGATTTTTCTGTTTGCCAACTATCTAATTGGTCCAGTACAGAACTGACATCATCAGCACTACTGCATTTAATGCAGTCAATGTTAAGCTGGACCAATCAGACAATGGCAAACAGAAAAATCCCGTTGAAGACGAGCAAGGTTCCAAATTCATAAAAATGTGTCATTCTAATAATTGGTTAGGCAACACATGCATCTTGCATGAATGACGTTGGTTTCATTTGTTAATTTCTGTGTATGTGTGGCCCGCTTGATGAATCGGTTGGATTAGGATAGTTCACGTCGAAATAGGATTCGATCAATTTCTGGGCTGGGCACATTCATTTTTGGGCTCAAGTCCATGACAGGTTTGGGCCTTGAGCATCAGCCAGGTTGGGCGCTTTGAGCTAAACCGGTATTGGTGGCGTTTGTGTCACTGAGTCAAATGAAAACCATTCCGATTTCGCTCTGGATCGACGTTGAATCCAACAGCGATTTGGGTTTGGATCACATATCCAAATGTACTAAAACAATAGTTCCAAAACTCACTGAATTGACTCGAAACTCATCGAGTCAATACGACTCAGTGGGATTCTGAGCTGAGTCAGTGCGAAACTTGATTTTGAGTTACGAGTCAGCCGAGTTTCAGATAGACTCGTTGAGTCGTCACCAGCTTGGTTGACTCGCAATAACTCGAGCTGATTGACTAAAACTGTTTTTGCCATGGTAAGAAATGATTAGGAAGAAAACCTGTCCATGACAATCCAGGTAGCTTCGGCGTTGTTTGCCTCCTCGATGACGATCATCTTTGGCCGGAATCTGGCAACCACCTTCACCTCGAAATTCACCTACCGTAAATCACAATATTGAAAAAGAAATGACCACAGTATGCTAAAGGCGGGATATTTGGACCGTGTAGAAGGTGGGACATCATGATGATCACCTTGCATCTGAATTAACTATCAGGTGGGCCACACCTATACATTAGATCAGATCATTTGCCATCGATGGATTTTAATATGGATTGGCATGATTTTATTGTGTGCGAAACACCATCTAACTGATGCAAATTCCAGAGTCGACGCGATCACATCTCACTCAGTGAGTCAACCCACTGAGTCAGATAGATCTCCCACCAGATCAAACTGAGTCATGCAAAACCAAACTTACCCCATTGCTCTTGCACCGGTCGTAGAACGGCCGGAGGATACGACGGTAAATCTCCCTCCGCTGGCTAATCTGTTGGTAGAGGAACCTCGGGTTCGCCTCAGCTTCGACTGGAGACTTAGGTGGACAGCCCAAACAACAGTAGTCCTTGGTCGATCCGACCGTTGGATTGAGGATAGTGAGAACCAGGATCTCGTCGGTGTTCTTGATGTTACCACACGCCCACCTTAGCGGCGCGGTACCCTTATCTCGTGCAGCCTTTATCCCTTCCAACACTACGATCACGCTCTCTCCACTCGCTCTCTGTCGAATCGCCGTCGTCCCCATTCTCCTTCTCTCTTCTCTCCTTCTCTTCCTATTGGTGGAAAGCTTACTTCCAATGACTTGTTCAAATGTGATTATCTTTAACTACTAATCCGCTTGCTTTGGAGTGATCTAGCCTTGTTGATTTTCAGTTTTCCTAGGCTGGGGCTCTGTGATCATCGCCGCATTAGTCTTGTAGCGGATCGGCCTGCGGCATCACAGCCGCTCCATTCAGATTCCGACAAGATGAGGATGAGAAGAGAAGAACGTGGTCCCATGTTTAGGGAGTGAAATGCTGCATGCTTGCATTATAATTAAGAAGCTATAACATAATCTACTATAGAGTTTGGTGGGTCATGCTCATGCTGTGATCTTTTCATCGATCTTGACCATCTAAATTGTGGGTCCCATTGTGGTCAATGTACAACTCATTGGATGATCCTGATTGTCCAATGATGAATGTTTTCCTGTTGAGTTCCAATCTTTTTCTGTTTTTTTTTCTCAATCATCCATCTAGTAGCCAGAGACCCGAATGCGAGGCGTGTTTGTGGAAGATGATTGTGGCGATGACGTATCCGTGGTGGGGCCGGAAATTTGAGAAGTCTGGATTGAATTCACATAGACCATGTTTGTGGAAGATGATTGTGGGAGCATGAACCACTGTTCGCCCCAAGAGTATATTCTAATACCTCTACTTAGGTGCTGTTTGGTAAACTGAAAAATTAAGCCTGAAAATTAATTTAAGTACTGAAAACTTAAAGTGCTGAATTTAAATACTCATAAGAACTGAAAAATCTGTTTGGTAATTTATCTGAAAACTACCATTGAAAACTTATCACGACCACAAAAGTTTCGGATCAAGCTAATATTTGTGTTTTTCCTTAATCCAGGTCTTTGTGTTCTTATGAATAGGGTTGATGGTAAATAAACATCATGGTGGGCCCTAGTAAGGTTTCAATGGTGGGCATCATTGTCCCCATTGCTTTTAGTGGTGTGGTCCACTTGAGGTTTGGACCTGTCTCATTTTTGCGCTCATGCCTTAAAATCATCTCTCCAAATGGATAAACTATGTAGATATAATACATACATTATGTTGGGGCTTATAAATTTGGTGACTTCAAGTACTTGCGTGGGATGGTTTCATGGATGGGAAAGTAAACAAAGAAGGGTAATCTTGTCATTTTTAAATGTTAATAGAGATACTTTTGTCAATTTTTATCTAAAAATTTAAAGAGAAACCACTTACCGCATTCAGCTATAAGCTTTAAGTCAAGTTGGCATGACTTAAAATAATCCACTTAATTTAAGTGATTTTTCCAATTAAGCACTTAAATTTTTTTAGTTACCAAACGGTCTGAATTTCTAAAATCACTGAAAATATCATTTTTCAATGATAAGTCGTGGAATTAAGTTTTACCAAACGCACCCTTAATTTAAACTTCAACCTTAAGAAAATGATCCAGTGCTCTCACAGCACTAGAAGTTGCAGTGCTCTTAATAGCATCCGGACACTTGCAGTTCAATACATGAATCCGAACCTTCCATTCGGTCTATCACACGTTTCATGGCCCAACCTGAAAAAATCACACTTATCAACTGATTCAATCCATCTATAAGTTGGACTTTTTTTTTATAACCATATGTTAATCTATGCATGGATGAGATGGTTAGGATTGACTGATAAAAGTGTTTCTATAGAATCATTAGCAATCCATGATGAACCCCAACAAATAGATGGTCCAAAAATTTAATTCGACCTATTTTATTAAACTATCTTGACCATCCATTTTATAGGCCATCAATCAGATAGTTAGAATCATCGATCAGTGTTGTTTTTTTTGTAGAGTCAACCTAATGGACAGTCCAGATCAATCAATTGGACTGTCCAAGTTTTCCAAATGCTGCAAAAGTCACTATAATTTATAGTGCTCCTCTAGAGCACCAGATCATTTATTTTCAATATTTATAGTACAGATGTTAGTGCATGTACCAGCCAATGTCATTCTACTTTGTTCTTCTAAATAGATAATGGATATTTTAGATGGAAACGAGATGGTTTATTCTTATTTGGAAGGTAGGCCTATGGCATGTTTGGCACTAAAAATCACTAATAAAGCCAAACTGGTCATTGTCCTTTATTTTTGGCTAAGTTGGATTCAACAACCTGACGAGAAAAACATGTCTTTCTACATATAGTAAGTGGACGCTTAAATAATATCTTTAAATGGGTCTTGAAGATAATGCCATGCTTTTATTTTAAATGCAAGACACATATTAGAAGTAAATAAATAAATAAGAATAAAATGCAATAGTAGAATAGTGCTGTTAATACCATGTAATTAGTGTGAGGATGGATACACTTGTATATTTGTACAACTATACATACAGTTGTATAATAGTTAGAAAGATTATCTTTAGTGGTACATATTAAGATATCAATGGATAATTTGAAAGTAGCCTACCCAAGAAGGATTCTTCTTTTGTCACTTAGAAGAATTTTCTCTAATTGAATTTAATATTTTTGTGTATATTCTTTTGTGTAATAATTGTCTATTTAAGGGAGATTATCTAAACCACTCATCTAGTGAAAGGTATCTCTTTGTAGTGGACTCAAAATAAGCTCGGAATCAACAATTTAGAGTGTATGCGACCATTCTTCATAAAAGTTATTTGTTCTTTCTTTGCTACCATGTTGGAATAGGTTGTCGACTATGGTTGGGCCAAATGTATATGGACCCAACTACGAGGAGACAACTAGTTTGATACACCTGTTAACCATATCTATTTGATGGACTGTATGCAATCAATTTTGAGGAAGGATCCTCTGTTGGGTGCGAACATAAAGTCTTTGTTTCCACCATCTTTATTGGTCCACATCTTCACATAAGTTTGCAACAACACACCCTTGGTGCAACCTAATCACCACCTCGTGCAGCTTGATCACATTGACGTCATATAGTGTGACGTGGACCAATGAAAAGTCAGTAAACAGGGTTCCGTTGTGCAACCAACAGAGGATCCGGTCTCATGAAGAACTGTTGTGGAACGTACTGTGCACCAGCAGAGGGAGGATAGTCACTTAGTTTGACTAAGGGACCACCATATGAGCACAAATGCATGTTCATATGCATTTCCACGGAAACATAACAAACAAGTGAATTGTATATTTTGTGGTTCAATTTTTAGACCAAACAAGTGAAATTAATTTTCCATGAAATTGATTTTCAATTAATTACGGACGTAATTAGCATTCCATCCATTTGCTTTCATTTCATTTCATTTCATTTCGTGGCTATCAAACAGGCCTTGGGCAAGGCGGGGATTGACCATCTATCACACACGTTTCCATTTGTTCCATGTGTTGATGGGGCGGTTTGGCAAAACCAAACCAGTGGTGATGTGCACAGGTTTGATGGATTGTGCCTTAACATCATCTCAGTCTTTCAATTTTTGGGCAACGGAGACATTGTTAAGAAGAAAAATACAACAACAAAACTAATGATTTTTAAGCAACAGAGAGATTGTTAAGAATAGAAAAACAACAGCAAAACCAGTGTGTCCATTCACTGGGGTCCACATTCAATTGAAAAGGGTCCTAATATTAGTCACAGGGATCTTCCTTTCTGAGAGATTTGTTAGTGCAATTTTTCATGACATACTAGTGCACCTTGTTTGTCAATCACTTAGGTCAGTGAGTCTAGTGTCGGCTGAGCTTAATGAAGACGAAGACGAAGACCGAAGACTCAAGTGGCCCTGCTGCATCAAGGAAGAAGAAACAGGTAAAAGTGATGCCTTGATGTGCCTTAACCTTGACCAAAACCTAACCCTTAACCTCTTTGATGACCTTGACCATATTAGGAAACCCTTAGTCATCATAGATTGGCCCTAGGTATCCCAAAAGATCACCCATACCTTGGTCATAGAGAGTGGGTTGGAGAATTGGTGGGTCAGTAATCAAACAGGCTGAACCTAGGCTTGTCCGACCGGTCCCGGCCGATTGGCTAGACTGGACCGACCGGTCGGACCAGCGTCCAGACCTTACAGCAGCATGCTGTAGTGTGCAGGCTGATGGACAGACCCCCCCCCCCCCCCGACAGTGCATTTTCTGTCTTCAATGGCCTTTAGCCGACCAATTAAGACCGGTCGAGACAGGTTGGTAGTAGCCACTTTCTGCCCTTTTTTTATCCGTTTGAACACTTTTTATAAAGGGGCTTGGCTCATTTTGATGGACAAGTAGAGGGATTTCGAGAGGAGTGAAGCCACTATTGTTGGAGACCATTTGAGGCTCATTCCCAACCTATGCAAGGCATTTTCCTTGTGCTTTAACACAAGATTGGAGCATTCCAAGCTCATGAAGAAGATGGCCTTCATCCCCACTTGATTTCTAGAGTTTGGACCTTCCTTGATAGGCATATCTTTATCCAAAACTCTAAGATGAGATCATTGTAGGAGAGAAACTCTAGGCAACCCATTCCCATTAGTTGTAGAGTTCTCAAACCTACCCTCCTATCACCTTCGGCATCTCAAAGGCATCGCATGTAAGGTAATTGATCGAGTATAGCTGAGGCATTGGCGACACAACGGCAACACGATCGTGGGAGCAAGGGAAGCTGATTGAAGCACGGGAGAGCGAAGATCAAGCAACCCGAACCGGCATTAAACAAGGGGCTCATCCGACAAGTAAGGTTGTCTTTATTGAGAGTCCATCCACTCAATTCCCTTTGAGAGTTGAGTGTAGAGTTTGTTAGTCAAACTCGAACTAGGGACGTTAGCCGTTCCTTGGCCTGTTTGTCGGCCTAAAGACTAGCGGTTGTTTGGTACTCCTTAGCCCGTTAGCTGGGCCTAAACAAAGTCTCCAAGGGGGAACCTCCGACACGGGAGTGCACGTGCATCGGGTTGAGAGTTAGCCTATGTCTAAAACTCCGTTCGGGTTAAGAGTTATCCATTTGTCCAAAACTCCGGTTATGGTTGAGAGGTGAACCGGTAAAACCTCTGTGTAAAGGTTGAGAGGTGAACCTCATTTAAAACCTCTGATAGTGAATGTCGGTGTGCTCAAAGGAGTTGAGTACTTGAACCGGGAGTGGAGTAGATCCAAAGTCAAACCACTATACATGCTTGTGTTTGTAATTGAATTGAGCACATTGATATCTTAGCATTGAATGTTTAATTGTTTAATTATGAATGCTTGAGAGAAATGTATGCTAGGCACTAGATAGGCACATCCACACACAAGATATACTTTCACTAGTTGTATAGACTTGAGCTCATTGATCCATTCTCATAAGTCTACATAGGTTGCATAGGTTAGGAGTTGGATCAGTTAAATCATTTGTTTACCTATGCATGCTTAGACTAGATTATTTATTGCTTAACCATATGTTAGTCTTGTGATTGGACCCACTTAGGCTTGAAAGCCGAAGTGTTCTTGCTTATTTAGTTTAATTTGTTAAATTGTGTAAGTAGGTGAAAAGAATTTCAAAAGGTCCTAATCACCCCCTCCTATAGGGCTTAGCCATAATTCTAGTTACTCTTTAAGCTTCCGCACATACGTAGGTGTCATGTTAGACTACCGACGCAATTTTAAGATTTCTGGGGGCATGCTATCCATATCTAACATTCACATTCACAAATCAATTCTCACAACAAACTTCCAACATTTATATTAGAAAATTCACAAATCAACATTCACAACGTACATCCACCATTCATATTAAAACTTTCACAATATCAATTGAACATATTTTAAATTCATAAAATTTATCATTTCCTCGCATGCCTACGAATAAACGCCGACGCTCAAATAATCATAAGCCAATGAATTCCTAAATGTACGAGTATGGTTGCAACTCCTTATCCTTCAAAAGCTGACCGCTGCTCAATATGTCCATATACTCATAACGAATATGCCACAATCAGAACTATTCATTTGCTTTGATACAGATGTATCAATGCGGACATTTCATTCATTTCTTTCAAGCGCAGATGTATCTTCAGTGACATGAAATAAAATATGGAGTGCTTAAGTTATGATGCTCAGCTCTTTCTTGTATTTACTTTTTCCTTTGGTATCTAAACTATCAAAAAGAATAATCTCTCTTACTTTCGAGTGGATGACAAGAAGAAACCAATGTCGATCATCATAGTTCATTGGTACATACACCTGTCCATGGTAAACACAAGAAAATAATATATAAGATGCAACCATTGTCTATTGGACCACTGTGGATAAATTTAGGACAATAACTTTACCTGTTCATAGCACCAAAATTCATTTGATCCGTCTTTTCCCTTTACAATAGCAAATGTAGATTCTTTCTGATTTTGTTCACAAATCAAGCATCGCACTTCGCTATCTTTTGAATCTCGATAGCTTCTTAAGAGAGGGAGACACTTATTGAGACATTGCTGTTACAACAGAATTTACATATTACTATATATCTTTTATGTGAAAAACAGAATAACCATAATCTAAAGTAAACAATTACCTGAAAAAAGGTGGGGCAGAACTTCCAATCTTATGGATATACTGCCTTGCAATCCTCCTGCCTTTTTAAAAAAAAATTAATGTATGTGTCGATAGCCCAAGCAAAAAAAATAATAATAATAAGATTCAAATTAAAGTTTATATAGATTATAAATATAAGTAACTTAACGAAAATAATTTGACAATACTTACAAGGCTATCGACCCAGGCATCTATCTTTCAAATGTTGTTAAATGATTCTCCTGATTTCGTATTATTATTTTCTTTATACCAATCCTTATACACTTGCAATTCCTCCTCCTATAACTCTTTAAACGGGTCTATCGGCACATTAAATGATATCGAAGAAGTATCTAACACTTTCAATTCCTCAGCTTCACTGATGAGGCCAGTTGATGTAGGAATGACTGATAATGATACGTATGGGGATTATTTAATGTATGATGGCTTCAATGGCTTTTTTTACCTTCCTTCATTTACAGGAGTACTTTCACCATCTTCTTTATTTCCTTCTTTCGCCACCGAATGTGAATTCATTTCTTTATTATCCAATTCCACATCTGAAGTAGAAACAATTAATTTTTCTTCTTTCTATATAGTAGAAACAAGTAAGAAAGATATGAAAGTAATAATAAAGTAGTTAACATTCCACAAAAAAAATATATATTAAACCTTGTATAATCCATCTTCAAACTTTTTCCTTTTCATATCTACAATTTTCTTCAACTCTGATCTCTCCTTCATCAACGCTTCTCTCCTTTTTAATCTCTTCTCTCTCCATTTTAATCTCTTCTTTTTCCTTTTTCATTTCTTCTCTCTCAGTCTCCCTCTCCTTCTTCATCTCCTCTCTCTCCTTCTTCATCTCTTCTCTCTCATTCTTCCTCTCATTCTTCATCTCTTCTCTCTCCTTCTTCATCTGCTTTCTCTCTTTTTTCAGTTTCTCTCTTTCTTTTTTATTTTTTTTCTCTCTATCTTTAGATTTTCAATTAACGTTTTCAAACCTTTATTGACCTCTTCCCCTCTCACTCCCTCTCCTTCTCCTTCTCCTTCTCCCTCACTCTCCCCTCATTCTTCTTCTCCCTCTCACACTTCCTCTTTTTCTTCGTCATCCCCCTCTTCCTCTTCTTCTTTGTCATCTTTGCCATCCCCATTTTCTCTTCTTCTTCATCTTCTTCTTTACCTTGGATGATATCTAATGTCCTCTTCCTTCGAACTTCTGTAGTCATCCTTTCAATGTAACCGGCTTTAATGCCCTGTAAAATTAACATTATCAGATATCATTAAATACATGTCATAACGTAAATGTAAGTTACATTAAGGCCAATGACTATCTTACTTAAAACTTTCTCAAACTACCCGAACTCCCTCCGTCTCGAGTTCTTCATTTGTTGGTTCCAGGGTAAGCAACACGGTGGTCTGTAAATATAAGTTATTAAAAAAATAGTATCTAACACATCTACAATAATATCTGGTCTAGCAATGAATTTGTAATGGAATGCTACTTATATCTTCACATTTCAAAATATCATCTATTGTCGGATACTTTCAACCCTTCCACCCTCGATATTTCGTGAAGCGTGGAAGTTGGTTAGAAACAAATGATATCGCAATAGAAGCTAGGGTTGGAACCCTTTCAACAACCCATATCTGTGACAATGACATCAAATTTCATCATATTCCGAAATTATAGTTTGAAAAGTATACTAGTTATGTGAAATAAACAAAGGATGCGTACTTGTAATGGAAATATGCAGCCATGGACATTGTATGTTTTTCCTCCATACCTTGTTGCCTGACTAGCGTTTTGTACCCCTTGAGACATTGAATCGAATGCCACATTACTAATGGATACTTGTTGAACTCTTCCAAAGAGTTAACGAAGTCAACGAATATGGGGTTACAATGATTCTTCGTGTCTGTCTCTCTCACAAAAAACTCCACACATTAATAAAGTGATATTCACAACATCTGCATGCTTATTTGAATTGACAACTTTTTCAAACGCATGTACTACACTATTCTTTACAATAGGGTGTTTCTTGAAATAGTTTTCTTTTATCGACTTCTTACTCGTCGATTTCTCAGGGGTGTACATGTCTCTAGTCTTCAGCCCTGTTATAAGGGCAAAGTCTATCTCGATAAACTTTTGAAATTTTTTCCTAATTTAAAATACCAGTTCACCCATCTCACTTTTGTATCTTAAAAGAAGAGAGTGAATTATGGCTCCATTGTATCTAAAAGATGGGATGTCTAATAGAAATGAAAATTGAAATTGTCGAAACAGATTCAATCTACTCTCATGCTTCTCTAACCCCTCATTGACAATATCAAACTACCAAGTGAGTGAACATCTCACGGAATTGTTTAGGTAAACATTTCATGGATATTCTTCAATTCCTACAAAGAAAATATATGAAACGTAAAACTATCAGTGTGATTGTTGAATTTTTCAGTGCGCGCGTTGAATTATATCTGTGCTCGTTAAAAGTGAATGAGATCTCGTTGAAATTCAACGAGCACAAATATAATTCAATGAGATCGCGTTGAAATTCACCGCGATCTCATTGAATTTGAACGCAATCTCGTTGAATTATATCTGTGCTCGTTGAATTTCAACAAAATGATCTCCTTCAATTTCAAAGTAATCTCATTGCATTTCAACGAGATCACGTTGAAATTGAACGTAGTCTCATTAAAATGTCACTGTGCATGTTGAGATTCAATGTGATCGAATTCAATTTCAACGAGCTCTCTACGAGATCTCGTTCACTTTTATCTGTGCTCGTTTAATCTCAATGATGTGATCGCATTGTCATTCAAAAAACACTTGCAGCCTCAACATTTTAAGGTAACATTGGCATTTCTACAAATACCTTGTATGGTTAATCAGGAAATAGTATTCTCATTTCAACATTTCAAGGTAATATTGGCATTTTTACAAATACCTTGTATGGTTAATCAAACCATAATATTTTCATCTCTACATTTCAAGGTAACATTAGCATTTTTACAAATACATTGTATGATTAATCAAGCAATAATATTCCCATTTTAACATTTCAAGGTTATATTGGTATTTCTATAAATACTTTATATCTCAAGGTTAACGAACAATCTTAAAACAAAAATCACCCAAAATATTTTAAAAAAAACATTCCTAAAACATCCCTAATAGAAAAACTTAACTAAAAATTAGAAGAGAAAAAAAAGAGAGCATACATTTCCATAGCCTCTTAGACGGAGGAGCCATAATAACCGTTGAAAACTGAAGATATATGAACGAAGATGAAGATGAGATAAAAATTATGTGTCTCGTTGAATTTTAACGAAATCGTGTTGAATTTCGAAAGGAATAAGGGCAGTTTGGTTAAAAAAATAATGAAAGTTTACTTTGAGGAACAAAACTGTTGGAAATTTAGCTAAGAATAATGATCAAAAGAGAGGTTTACAGTTGAAAATTTCTCATGTGAGAGTAAATACCAGAGCGGCAGATTAGTTGTTACCCAGGAACAACTTAGTGGGTGTTACTTTAATCATGTGTGGACAATCTTAATGTATTTTTTATATATCCAACGCCTGTCCATCTGGTTTTACATCTAGTTTTACATCTCATTTTAGGATGTTATAACAAGCCCTAAGAAGGTCGAAATCTTAGGTGGGCCATACCACTAGAAATAGTGATGAATGAACATTAAAAGCTTTTTGAGGGCCACAAAAGTTTTTGATTGATCTGATCTTTATATGTTGCTTCATCCAGATCTTCTTAACATTATCAACTGGTTGGATTTCAAATAAACATTGCTAAAACCTTAGGATTGTCTCATTAGAAATTTTAATGGTGGAGCACTCAATCACCACTCTTTCCAGTGGCATGGTCCACTTGAGATTTGGATTTACATAATTTTTGGAACCCCATCTTAAAATGGGCTGAAGAAACGGATGGACGACATGGATATACAAAATATCACACATGTGGGCCACACTGTAGGGGTAACACCCACTAAGCTGTTTCGGAGTAGCACCTAATTCGCTCCCAGAAAATACATGTGGAACTGGGAGCGAAGCTTAGTGGGTGTTGCCCTAACCGAGTGGGGCCACCTTGATGTATTTTTTGTATATCTATTCTGTACATCTGCTTTACCCTCTCATTTTAGGATGGTATCCCAAACATAAAGAATATCCAAATCTCAGGTGGACCATACCATTTGAAAAATTGATTAATGATCATTAATAACTTTTTGTGGGCCACAAAAGTTTTTGGTAAACTTTATCTTTTTAATTTACCTTCATCCAGATTTCTTGAAATTATCAACAGGTTGGATTTCAAATAACAATTAATAAAATGTTACTATGGGCCCCTTGGAATTTTTAATGTTGAGTCACTCAATCACCATGGTTTCCTGTGGTGTGGTCCACACTAGATTTTGATCTGCATAAGTTTTAGGACCCATCCTAAAATGATCTAGAGAAACGGATGGACGGGATAGATATAAATAAAATCATCAATTTGAGCCCAACGGTTAACACCCGCTAAGCTGTTACCCGGGTAACACCTAATTCGCACCCGTGTAATGGTCGCAACTTGGGTGAGATCCCGGAACCAGCGATGTGGGTGGTATCTTGAACCTAAGGTCCCACCTGGATGTTTTCGTTGTATATCCATGCCCTTCATCTTATTTTCCAACTTATTTTACGCCATGGTACCAAAAATAAAGTAGATGAAAGTTTCAGGTCGCCACACCATAAGAAACAGTAGTTAATGATCATTAAAAACCTTTTGTGGGGTACAAAAGTTTTATATCAACCTTATATTTGTTTTCTCCTTTCATCCTTTTTGCGCAACCTTATCGACTGATTGGATGGTAAATGAACATAACTGTGGACGCCAGGTAGTTTTTAATGGTATGCGTTCAATGAGCACGGTTCCTGGGGTGTGCTCCATCTAAAATTTGAACCTTCTTCATTTTTTGGGACTGAATGCTAAAATTATCTGAAGAAACAGATGGACGGCATGGATACACAACGAATGCATACAGGTGGGTCTCATCCACATCGCTGGTTCCGGGATTGCAGCCAAGTTGCGCTGTGTGTAACCAAACCATTACAAACATAGCCCCGAAAGCTCTCTCTCGGCGACAGAAAACCCTAGCGGGGAAAAATGATGGCTTTTGTTTATTCGGCGGCACAGTCGATGGCAAGACGATGGGTTCGGGCGGAATCACCGATCATCATCTATGGCGGCGGCTCGAGGGGATTCCGGCGGTCGAGGATTCCGGCAATAAAGAGGAAAGGGGAGAGAGAGATTGAGAATACTAGAAGAAATGGATTCCCGGTCCCACAACTGCAAACGGCTGTCTTCGTCACAGGTAAACCCTTCCAATTTTTTTATTTTTTATTTTAAAGGTAACGGCTTTTGTTCTGCTAGTGGTGCTGTTAGTATGCTTTGGGTGATTAACTGGGTGGGTGTGTTGCGCCACTAACTAGGGTGGGTGCATGGCATGACTAGCGGAATAAAAGCCGTTACCTTTCATAAAAAAAAAAAAAAAAAAATTCCTGCAGTGTTTGATATCAATGGGGTTTTATACCCTGGTTTCGCCAGAAAATGGCTGCCTCTAATCGAAATTTGCCCAAACAGAGCTGTCGGCTATAGCTGCCGATGGCAACAGTTTTTTTTTTTTTTTTTAATATATTATTATCTGAATGGGGGTTCTAGTAAAATCCTCTAAGCCGACATCAATGGCTGCCGCCGCTGGTACGAGCTTACTGGTTGCAGGTTGTAATGGTAGAAACAGAGAGAAAAAAGATGGGAGAAGGGAAGGAAGAGGAAGAAAAAGAGGGGTTCCGTTAGGGAGGAGAAGAAAGGGGAGAGAAAGAGGAAGAAAATTGGAATTTTTTCCTTTTATTCTTTATTACAATCGCATAGCCTTATAGGCTTCATTCCAAGATGAGTAATTCACTCAAATTACCTAAAACAGAAAACAGAAAAGGATAACTCATCAAAAGAAGAAAATAAATTGCACTTATTTTAGCAGTCGTTCCTGTGCAATCCCATGGGATCCTATCATCCCACCCCCCATAAGAAGAACCTTGGCCTCAATGTTGGAAATTCGGAAAACGTTGAGAGAGCTCTGGCCACGATTCCCATGTGGCATCTTCGATTGCTGCTCCGACCCACTTGACCAATACTTCTGTCACAGCTGCATTCCCTTTTCTGACCATGCGGTGGTCCAAAAACTGATTCCGACTCAGCTTGAATAATATCGTCATCTGTTAAACATGGAAGATCATGAACTTGGATATTCCTGGCTCCGAGCTTCTTCAATGAAACATGGAAGACCAGATGTATCTTGGAGCTGGGTGGTAAATCTAGCTTATATGCCACTGATCCAATCTTCTCAATGTTCTTGTTAGGGCCGTAAAAACGTGGAGAAAGTTTTAAAGATGCCCGAGCTTGAAGTGAGAGTTGTCTGTATGGTTGTAGCTGGAGAAATACTAGATCACCAACTGCAAAGTGGTGCTCTGTGCAGTGTTTATCAGTGTTTTGCTTCATGCGGTGTTGAGCTGTAGCCAAGTTGTCTTTCAATATTCGAAGAATTCGATCGCGATCGCTCAAGGCTTGATCAACCTGGTGAACGGCCATGGTACCTGCCATGTAAGTGCTGACCGTGGGTGGTGGCATGCCCATAAACAGCTTCATACAGCATCATATGTGTTGACGTGTGGAAGGAGGTGTTATGCCACCACTCCGCCCAAGGAAGCCAACGATACCAATGTCGGGGTTGGAGGCCCGTGAAACATCATTAGATAATTTTCAAGGCATCGATAACAATTTCTGTTTGCCCATCAATTTGGGGATGGTAGGAGGAACTCATATGGTGCTCCACTCCTTGTAATTTAAAAAACTCTCCCCAAAAACGGCTGGTGAAAATTGGATCACGGCCACTAACTATAGACTTTGGCATGCCATGGAGCTTGACCACATTGTCGATATAAACTTGAGTAACTTGGGCAGCCGTGTAAGGATGAGCAAGAGCTTGTTGCGCTGGCATACTTCGCATTATGCTATAAAACACTGAAGCATTTGCTTGAGGCCTTTCTAATAAAAAGAAGTTGAGATACGTTTGGCCGTCTTAAGATACCCGGAGTGGCCGGTGGTCGGGGAGGAATGGCGGTGGTGCATGATTTCAATGCAGAGAGATGATGAAGGCATAAGGACAATACGATTTTTATAATGTAACACACTGTTGGCCCAATATAGTGACGATGGGAAGGAGCATGTGCAAATCTGCAATGATTTTTGTGAGTGAAGTGTCACTAGCATAAAATGCCTTGATATCATCTAACCAAGTGGAAGTAGGTATTGAAATGGCATGCGAGATCGTTTCTTCTGGCAAATGGGACAATGCAACGGCCGCTAAGTTATCCCTCCCTCTGCGGTATTCAATATTGAAATCATAACCCAAGAGTTTGGAGAGTGATTTTTGCTGAATTGAGGTAGTCACGGGCTGCTCCAGCATGTGCTTAATGCTATGATGATTAGTGATAATAGTGAATGAGCTGCCAAGTAAATAGGGCGCCATTTTACAACACAATGAAGAATGGCCAGCACTTTTTTCTCATAAGTGGATAGGCCACGATTGCGATCAGCCAAAACATGACTGGGGAAGGCAAGCATGAGACCACCACCTATTCCAATGCCGCACGCATCACTTCCGATGATGAATGGTTTTGTGAAATCTGGAAGGGCTAAGACCGAGGCTGTTGTCATGGCCGTCTTGAGAGACATAAAGACATTAGTCGCCTCGTTATTCTATATGAATGAGTCCTTGAGTAAGTTTGTAAGTGGTGCACTACTGGTTCCATAATGCTGTATAAACTTGCAATAATACTCGGTAAGGCCCAAGAAGCCCTGCAAGGCTTTTAACGTTTTTGGGACCAGCCAGTCCAACGTGCACGAAAATTTTTCGGGATCGGCGGCTACCCCATGGGGAGAAATAATGTGGCCCAAATATCGTACTCCTATGAAGTAAATGAGTATTTTTGGAGCTTGACAAACAAGTGGTTAGCCCACAATATACAAAAAACTATGTCCAAATGAGTCCAATGTCGTGCGAGGGAGCGACTGTAAATGAGAATGTCGTAAAAAAAAAAAAAACCAAGAGGAATTTCAGCAAGTACGGTTGAAAGACCAAATTCATTAAGATTTGGAATGTCGAGGGAGCATTGGTTTGCCCAAACGGTATGACCAAAAACTCGTAATGCCCCTCATGAGTTCGAAAGGCTGTTTTATGAATATCGGCTCCATGCACACACGGTACCTGGAGCGAAGATCTAATTTAGTGAAGAAAAGAGATCCCTGTAACTCATCGAGAGGTTCATCAATGACAAGAATGGGGAACTTATCTCTTTTGGCGATTGCATTAAGTGAGTCGTAATCGACGCACATTTGCCAAACTTGTGCACAATAAAATTGGGGAAGAGAAAGGGCTCCTGCTAGGGCGGATAAATCCAAACGCAGACAACTCCTTAACCATACTTTCGATAGCATCTTTTTGGATGTGAGGGTACCAGTATGATCGCTGGTTTGGAGGGACTGCGCTGTGTACTAAGGGAATCCGATGGTCATGAGGACGTTCCGGCGGTAAGTAAGACGGTGCAGCGAACACATTGGCACATGTTTCTAACAAATTTTGCAATGTGGGAGCAGGTTGAGGGGATAGGGTGCCGCTCAGATCGGTCACTTGCATGTGTAAGATGACGCCATGGTCACCTCGACGAAATGCCTTGCTAATGCATTGGAGGCTTACTACGGAGGTCAGTTTGCTTCTGGTGCCACAGATCATATATTGTTGACCACGGATATTGAAACAAATCCAAAGGTCCTCAAAATTGAATGTAACCGGCCCCAATGTACGCAACCATTGAGCTCCCAACACGACATCACATCTGCCCAGAGGAAGAACAAAGAAATCAGCGAGGAGATGGAATTGGCCAATGATGTTGGGGACTTGTGGGCACTTTTCCTGTACATGGCCACTCACCTCCATCAGCTACCATGACATTGAAAGTTGTTGCATTCCGAGGCAAACCACCAACTTGCTGCACTATGTGTTCGTCAATAAAATCATGGGTACTCCTGGAGTCCACTAAAATTGAGATTGGACGACCTTTGAGAAGTCCACGTACCCGAATGGTTTGTGGTGTTGTGGAACCGCCCAATGCATGGACCAAAATCTTGGGACAGTCTTCCACCTCATCCAACGGATGATCTTCATCACCGGATTCATTATGGTCACCATTGGGACAGTCTTCCACCTCATCCAACGGATGATCTTCATCACCGGATTCATTATGGTCACCATCACCCTCCGGCTACTCCCCCTCCATGAGGAAGAGCTGTTTTGTTTTGCATTGGTGGCTGCGCTGAAAATGTTCATCACAATTAAATCAAAGGCACTTGCTACACCTCTTCGCCATTTTTGCCGGTGATAAACGACGAATAGGGATTGTAGAAGTGGTCTTGGAGTCGGTAGGGGCTACAACTGTTGAAGAATTTGGTGTGGATGTGAAACGACCATTGGCAGCACGTGGTTGTCTACAAGAAGACAACTTTTCCTCGACCCGTCAAGCCAATCCAATCGCTTGGTGAAGAGTCGTTGGATTCAGATCTTGACATCGCCTCGGATGTCTTCCTTTAGTCCCTCAACAAAACAATCTACCATGAAGGGTTCCAGAACCTTAGTGGTGAGATTTGCTAAGCGTTCGAATTCGTGAAGTACTCGTTCACCGAACCCTTTTGTTGTAATCGAGCCAACATGTCTCCCAATCGGGTATACTCATTGGTGCTGAAATGGGTACATAGGGCTGTGCAGAACTCCGTCCAAGACTATGTAGAAATTATTTCTTTCATCCAATGGTACCATTGTGTTGCCTTGCCTTCCAAGTGGAATGATGCCAAGGCGATTTTCTCATTATTTGGCGTTTGATTGTAACTGAAAAATAATTGTACTTGATATGCCCAACTTTGTCGATCTTCCCCATTGAACTTGGGAAAGTCTATTCGAGTGTAGCGTGTTTGTAGCGCCATTGAAGAGCCTGAATTTCCTCCTGGAGGATTTGGCAGAAGAGGACCTTGACGGGTTTGATGTTCTAATGATCGATTGGAGACAATTGCCAATAGTTTGTTCACATTGACTGTCAAATCTGTCGTAATGGTTGTTAGATCTGCTATGCTTTTATCGGTGGTTGTCTGCTGCATTTGAATCCACTGGTTCGTGGTGTTTTGCCACTCCGTCAGGGCCTCCAAATGACTAATCATGGTTGCGATTTCCGTCTCGGTTTTGGCTATCGCTTCTTGGTTGAGTGCTGCGGCCATTATGGATCAATGTCTCTGATACTAAGTGGTATGAGCTTACTGGTTGCATGTTGTAATGGTAGAAACGTAGAGAAAAAGGACGAGAGAAGGGAAGGAAGAGGCAGAAAAAGAGGGATTCGGTTAGGGAGGAGAAGAAAGGGGAGAGAAAGAGGAAGAAAATCAGATTTTTTTTTCCCCTTCTATTCCTTATTACAATCACATAGCCTTATAGGCTTCATTCCAAGATCCGTAATTCACTTAAATTACCTAAAACAAAAAATAGAAAAGGAAACTCATCAAAACAAGAAAATAAATTGCACTTATTTTAGTAGTCGTTCCCGTGCAATCCCATGGATCCTATCAGCTGCCTGACCTAGTGACAAAAATCCCTCTTCACCCAGGGTTTGGAAGGCCCAGAGCTAATAATATATGCCAAAGATGTTTTCCGGCAATCCTAAACACCGGATTTTGGCAACCTTAGATTTCGGATTTTGACTATTCAAATGTCGGATTCCAATGATATCTCAATGTTAGATTCACAAGCCCGATGACAATAGCAGTCTATGCGAGTATTGTTACTGGATGTCAGAAACAAATACGAAGTCATCTTCTAATAGCCTGGTCTGAGTCTGGTTAGAGTATGATTAGAACACAGATCTGACGCTAAAGAGATTCAATAATCTGAATAGATCCTCTGCAGCCAATGCACTATTGGCTCTTATACCAACTGCAAACTCTAAATTGCGGAATTGAAAGGATCGTGCAGTGCATTGGAGATGGGGATCAATAAAACTGAAACGAAATTCGTACTTGGTAGGGACGCCATGTCTAGAATTTGTTTGCTGGGATCTTCCGCTGCTCACCCTGAGAGAAGCACTGGGATGGGAATAGAAGCTTCAACGTGTGTAGGCTTGGGACCCATCCCTGCTTATATATTTATTGAGGGTGAGGAGTTTGTCACCCATCAAAACTCCTCTCCTTTAGGCTCCACACAAATTTAGCATTCCTAAGCCTACTAGAATATTGTACATATATGATATAACACAGCCGTAGCACACCACCCCTACACGATTTTAGATCAATCACAACTTGAGTGGGGTCCACCGATATGCCCGATCACATTATCCAACCCTTAGGTAGCTTCAGACCGTTGATCAATTAGGCCCACCCTATAGAAATTATTACATTTCACTCTAAAAAGACAGTCACATGCGTCATGGACGCCTCTTGCCTCCCAAACGGCCTAACGAACTCAACTTGGATTTAACAAATGCATACATGTCTTAACATGGGAGATGGACCCGTTTACATCCAAAACCAACCTCTAAAACGACACAATGCTAGCTAAAAGCTCTTTTCACTTTTAGGAAAACATAGATGCTTTGGTAGAGTACCACCACCCATACGCATGCACACAGCTACTACACATGCAGCATATACCTAGCTCAATCCAAACCATCCATATGGTAGGAACCCCACTTTAATAGAGAATTTACTAAAATCAGATTGGTTGGATGTGTTGGGAAACAGATGCTTCAAATCGGGACCACATAGGGACCATCGACCGGTCGGCCGACCGGCCGATCATAGTGAAGACCAGGCAGCGTTGTTGCTGTGAAGATTTTAGGCCATTCGACCGGTTGGCCGACCGGCCGGTAGGGGTGTCCGATTGGTCGGCAGTCTCCTTGTACAACGCGGATTCTTGCGCGGTTTGCGTGCAAGAGGTTTCTAAATTCGTTTTTCTTGCCTATTTAAGGGGGAATACGGGATTAGAGGTTTCTAAGGTTGTAAAGGGGATTGAGGGAGCTTCTAGGTGAGAGAAAGAGCTTGAAGAAGAGGGTTTTCTTCTTGGGCAAGCTTGGGATTTCGCTTGTGGGCTTGGGTTTATGGGTCTTGGGTTCCATCTCTTATAACTTCTGAGATTATAGTGGATTGGTGTCGCTTTGTGCTTGGTTTTTTACCCGTGAGGGGTTTTTTCCACTTTAAATTCGGATTGTCTATGTGTGGGTGATTGCATGCATTGTGATTGCATTGTGTGGCTTGTTTGATTCAATTTGTTATTTGTGTTCGGCTTTGCTTCCGCTGCTGGCCCTCCTATCCCAACAACTGGTATCAGAGCGATCGTTGGGGTGTAGCAGAAATTCGAATATGAGACAAGAACATAGCATCAGGCATGGGGTTCGACATAGAGAAGTATTCGGGGAAAAACAATTTTGAACTTTGGAAGGTGAAGATGAAAGGCCTTCTAGTTCAGGAAGGATTGCAAGATGTGCTCCTTGGAGAACGACTAGAAGCTATGAAAGAAGGAGAGTGGAAGAAGATCGATAAAAAGGCCAATGTTTCAATCCAGTTGTGCCTGGCAAATGAGGTCCTGTATAACGTCATGAAAGAGAAGACTGCGGGTGCAACATGGGCAAAGTTGGAGAATATCTATGCGAAGAAATCTCTTGAAAATCGCATATACTTGAAGCTTCAGTTGTACAATTTGAGGATGACGGAGGAGGCCAATGTCGAGAGCCACATCAGCAATTTCAATAGACTTATTTGCAAGTTGATGGATGTAGATGAGCCGATGAAGGATGTGGATCAAGCGTTTATCCTGTTGAATTCTCTTCCAGAATCATATGAGTCGCTCAAGGACTCTGTGTGCAAGTAGGGAGACTATTGGCATAGAAACCATTATCTCAGCCCTTCAGGCGAAGGCGATGAGAAGGAAAAGCGGCAGCGTGGGTCCCTCTACTGATGAGGCACTGGTTATGAGGGGGAGGAATTCTGAGCGGGGTGGAGGATTTCCTTCATCGAGATCTAAATCAAAAGGTAAGTGGAGGCACAAGGCGAGATGCTGGAATTGTGGGAAAGAAGGACATGTGAAGAGGGATTGTTCGAATCCCGGGAAAAAGGGCAGGAGAAATCTGGAGATTCTTCTAGGGAAGGAACCAATATCGTAGAGGACGGTGGTGACGGTTGTGATGTATTGACTGTATCCGGCATAGAGCCTTTTTGGTGGAGAGTGGCTCTTGGATTCAGGGGCATCATGTCATATATGTCCTGACCGAGGTTCATGCATGTTACATAAGGAGTATGATGGTGGATCGGTGTTTGTGGGCGATGGCTACGCTCGCAATGTGGTGGGGATTGGTTCGGTGCATATTAGGATGTTTGATGGAGTCGAACGGATCCTTGAAAGTGTGAAGCATATCCCTGAGATGAAGAGGAATGTGATATCTCTTGGTGCACTCGAGGCGAAAGGGTGCAGGTTCGGCTGCTGATTGGTATTGTAAAGTGGTGAAGGGAACACGCGTGATGATCAAGGCAGGGAGGTGCGATAATCTTTATAAGGTGATAGGAAGCACAATTCATGGTGGAGCTGCGGGATTGGCAGTGGGATCCACGGTTGCTCAAGTGTGGCAAGAGAAAAATGGCCACATGGAAAGAGCAATAAGGCATGTGAAGATGCAAGGATAGAGTCGATGGGGCATGAGAAGTGACGGGACTATAATGATGACGAAGTAGAGGTGGAGATTGTACGTGGCAAGGTGGTGCATGGCGATTTGAGTCGTGGTGGAGTTTGTTGGAAAACATGACACCTCAAATCGGGACCACACAGAGACCACCGGCCGGTCACAGTGAAGACCAGGCAGCATTGCTGCTGTGAAGATTTTAGGCCATCCGACTGGCCGGTAGGGGTGTCCGACCGGTCGGCAGTCTCCTTGTGTAATACGGATTCTTGCGCGGTTTGCGCGCAAAAGGTTTCTAAATCCGTTTTTCTTGCTTATTTAAGGGGGAATACGGGATTAGAGGTTTCTAAGGTTGCAAAGGGGATTGAGGGAGCTTCTAGGTGAGATAAAGAGCTTGAAGAAGAGGGTTTTCTTCTTGGGTAAGCTTGGGATTTCTCTTGTGGGCTTGGGTTTATGGGTCTTGGGTTCCATCTCTTGTAACTTCTGAGATTATAGTGGATTGGTGTCGCTTTGTGCTGTGGTTTTTTACCCGTGCTGTGGTTTTTTCCACGTTAAATTCGGATTGTCTATGTGTGGGTGATTGCATGCATTGTGATTGCATTGTGTGACTTGTTTGATTCAATTTGTTGTTTGTGTTCGGCTTTGCTTTCGTTGCCGGCCCTCCTATCCCAACAGGATATTCCTATCCTTATAGTAATAAACATTCAATTGTTAATTTTGGAACATCGACTCATTATTTAACCACTCATTTGATGGCAGTACGCTGCAAATCAGACATTTAGGATCATTTGTCAAGTGTAACTTTTATGACATATTCCACTCATTTGCACCGTTCTTGAGTCGCTTCTTCTTGCTCTCCTGTGCTCGAATTAGCTCCTCATGCTTCCCTTATCGTTGATGCTGAATGCCTCAACTCCTTTGATTGGCTACCTTGCGTATGATGTCCTTTGAGGTGACCAAGGTGGTGGGAGATTAATTGAATTCTCTACAACTAATGGAAAGTTGATTGTCTAGAGGAATTCACCTAGATGGGTCTCTTAGAGAGTTTAAACAATGATTTGCCTATGAGCATTGTGTCTAACTCCCTAGAGAATGAGGAAGATCAAGTTCATCTCGATTTGATCTTTGAATGCTCATGCTTGCGATGAATCACAAGGGATGTGACTTGAATCTCCTAAGATTAGAGGCTCTAATGATATAGAGTTGTGGTGGCTTCTAATGCACTAAAACCCCTTCAAATGCCCAAGAACCGAGCTCCCTTTAAATAGCCAACAAGCTCCAATGGCTATAAAATGGGCAGAAAACGGCTTTGTCGATAGGATTGAAGTAGCCTTTGATGGGATCGAAGGGCCTCTTAATGGAATCGAAGAACTGTTCAAAGAGTTCAGAAGGTTGCTGGATAGGATGTTCGATGGCATCGAAGTACCCTTTGATGAGATTGAAGAAGTGTCCAGAGAGTTCAAAAGTTTGCCGGACATCTGGTCGATGACATCGACGGCCTTTGATGGGATCGAAGTCCCATCGACGACTGCTGTTTGGGTTGTTTGTTTGCAGCAGCTCACAAAACTCTAAGGCCTTACAAAGTGTGGTCTTTTGGGACTCCTAAGGCCAATGTATGATGACTAATGGTATATCTATTAAGTCCAAGCCATCTAGCGGTTAAAGGTCACCAAGGCACCTCATTTACCTATTCCTTCTTCCTAGATGCATCTTGTTCTTTTGTGTCTTCGGTCTTCAGCTTAAGCGCTCAACTGACTCTATGACACAAAGACTCACGTGATTGACAAACAAGGTGTACGGATAAGTGCACTAACAAAATGCATGACACATGTATAGTGATTGTAAGCTTGCATGTGGGTCACCGTTTCATCTATTGCAATTCATGCATGTTATGTGGCTTATCATATGCAAACCAACTTAAAAATCTTATAATACTTTTTAGGGGTAATTGATCAAATGATATTATAGTGAGATTTTTAAAATTTTGGCAAAATTTTTTTTATTGGGAAAAAAGGGATTTAAAAATTAAAATAATTCATTTTAGGGTTTTTTTTTTTTAAGATCACCATGTCAAATATTGCAAATACCCATAGAAGAAAATATGGTTTGTAAACAACCACAATGTTAATTTGTTGTTATTGCAAATACCCATGTTCTATTAGTTTTTTATAACTTCCATTAGCATTTGTTAGAAATGATGAAAATATCCATATGGAATAATACCATAAAATTTTCCTCTATAGGAACACAAATTCTTTAATTTCCCCTATGTGGCATAGATTATAAAATAATTTAAAGTAGGGATAGTTTCTCATTTTTTTCAGAATATGCTGAAAAAGTTACCTACGCTGGAAAAACTAGCAGATGAATTAATAATGTGCTTATTTACAAATGTATTATTTTCATGTAGGTATTTGCAAATACCATATTATTAGTTAGCTATTTGCAAAAACCCCTTCATTATATACTTATCTATTTAGAAAGTTTTAAATTATGTATTAGTTTATAGTAAATACTAAATATGTTTTTTTTTTTTGCGAGATTTTTCGAGTAATTATCTTCTGCATAA
The DNA here is from genome assembly GCA_003013855.2 of Liriodendron chinense. Taxonomy (NCBI): domain Eukaryota; kingdom Viridiplantae; phylum Streptophyta; class Magnoliopsida; order Magnoliales; family Magnoliaceae; genus Liriodendron; species Liriodendron chinense. Next base: position 6,747,619 of record ML058484.1, on the reverse strand, counting down.
TAATCATTCCTCTCTATTTTAAGCTTTGCTAAGTGCACACATCTGCGAAAGGATAACGTACGCGCCATGCATGCACCAACTTAGCACATAGGTGTGAGGTCCAATCCATCCATCAAGTTGGTCCGACCTTACACATGTTTTAAAAGAAAATTTAAAAAAAAAGGTCCACTCAATATGCGGGTGCCAATATTGGAAACAAGCAGATGGGTGATAAAATCTCAGCCAAGTTTTTCAAAGCCGTAGATTTGTTTTTTAAATTGTGGCCCACCTAACCAGTGGATCAATCTGATTCTTGGGCTAAGATGTCACCAATGGGTTGGATCTTAGACTCATCATGCCATGCTAGCACCTGTGGTATATACATTAGCTTTATTGCACATGTGTGGGCTTAGCTAAGCTCCTCTACTTTCTATGATAGCACGAGGAGAAAATTGTAATAATCTGAAAATCTCATTTACCTCTGATTCCATTTACCTACAAATCCAAGGTTGCCAAACACAAAAAACAGCTATTTGGATTTGAAATACACTCATTTACTACCAAATCCAGGGTGCCAAACGGGGTGTAAATAATCTGGTTAACTCGAAAATAATCTAATTTGACTAGTAAATAAATAACCAGTTAAATTTTTAACTCGATTCATATTTTAATGAGAACACCCCTCAAATTCTGTTTAATTTTGAATCTCCAAATATTACCTTTTTAACCAATTCCACATCTCACTTTTTCTCTCGTCATCACCATTGAAGCAAAAGAGATACTTATACGATTTTCTGGTATGTATCCCCCATCCCACCCATGATCGTATGTGCGGGCCGCTAGCGACCAGCAGCCATGTCCACTAAAAATTTCTCCAGAACTAAATTTAACCGTTGATTTTTTTTTTTTTAACTGTAACTATAGAGCCATCTCTCCACAGGACACGTCGTAGGGTGATGCATGGAGTTATCAATCAGGTCCACCCATATACAGGTGCGAGCACAGATGGCTTGCATTTTAAAACAAGACCCATGAGATCGATCACTTTTCTACAGTTAATCATGTTGCTAATTTTTATTTTATTAATTAATTTATTTTTTTGGGTTAGTACACACATCCCACTGTTGGTACACACACCCACACTGTTAGTCACCCTGCAATGTTAGCCGCCCCCACGTTGGGATTCGATACCTAGACCTCAGTGTTGACACAAGGTAATCATGTTGCTAATTGACCATTGACTATTTTTGTTTTCCACCATTGCCTTAATGAACACCAATCAGATGGATATGATTGTCTAAAATGTGTGATTTTCGAGACATAAACCATCTATGATGGGGCCTTGCATATGGGCCGACCTGATTTGCACATCAACCTGCCACATTTACAATAGAGAGAGCTGTCCCTACCGTAATTCTGGTTCCTCCAGCCCACCGGATCATCTCATCTTGCTTGCATATAAGGCAATGCTTGCAAGAGAAAAACAACTCTGCCTTCCAATCCCCTCCCAACCCACTTTCATTCTAATCTTCTCCAGTTCCTCCCTCTGGTTGTTGTTGCCCCCACACAATCCTGCCTTCTCTTCCCTCACAACCCAATTCATTCCATCTTCTCCATCTCTCTTTTTGGTTGCTGTCACCCACAATCAACTTCAACTTTCTTTAATAACAACTTCGTTGTTGTAATCTTCTTATCCAACTTCATAAATACATCAACTCTCTAAGCACAGCTCCCATTGATAAACCCATTTCCTTTCTCCTCTTTCATTCCATACAAACAATGGGGAAGTTTCTGTTTCTAGCTCTTTCCCTTGTTTTCCTCTTCACAATTGCTGACAGCTTCCTACTTGATGACAAAGATGACAAAGACTTTGCTTCGGAAGAAATGTTGTGGGATTTGTACAAGAGGTGGCGTAGTCATTATGGTATTTCTCGGGACCTTGAAGAGGACCTCAAGCACTTCAATGAATTCAAAGAAAACGCAAAGTATGTACATTCCTACAACAAGAAGGGCGGTCAGGATCAGCTGAATCTGAGCAAGTTTGCAGACATGACTCATGAGGAGTTCATGACCCATCGCTGCCTTGGAAGCAGACACCACAGGATGCGTCGAGGGAGCCTGCGTGGGACTGGGAATTTCCTGAATGAGAAGATGACCGGCCTCCCACCTTCTGTCGATTGAAGAGAGAAGGATGCTGTAACGGAAGTCAAGGACCAAGGTGAATACTGTGGTAAGAGAGATAAAACAACCATCTCTATCTTACTAATAATGAGGAATGATAGTGTAAACACAATGAACCAAAGCTTTTATATTAGTGTCCTCACAGACTGGTAGATCTTGATCATGCAGTTTTTGCATGCAGCGGTAGGTGTTGGCCACCTAATGGGGTCATCCCACAAATGATAATCTGTAGGCACTCCCTGCATGTAGATCGTGTGATCAAGATTGATAATTTCAAACAAACCCATAGAGAACTGGTAACGTACAGCCGGAAGTATGCTAACTTGTCATCCAACTAGGTCTCTTCTGCCCATGTCTCAGCTCGGTAGGACATTATCCATAACATGCGAACAGTAGGCCCAAACATGAGGATCGTCTAGGACAAAAAAATAGGGCAGTCCGGTCATCAGGTGGGCCATACAATTAGAATCAATGGACAACTGATAGTGTGACTCAACATACAGGTTAGACCCACCTGATGTGCGGATAGGGGCCTATTTTTGTGCTGATCTTCAGTGGGGCCTACCGTCTGCATGGCATGGATGTCCTACATAGCTGGCATTGGCAGAAAAGACTAGGGTTGTCAATGGGCCTGGCCTGGGGTTGGCTTTGGCTCACATTTTTTAACTCTTCAAGCCAGAGCTATTAAAAAAATTCATTTTGACTAGCCCAAGCGCAACCCATCCTTTGATAGCCCTAGATAAGACCACGGTTCGAAAATCCAAAAACTTGATTTAACTTAGGGGGCTCTTGGATAGTAAGTTACTTAAGCTACTTATGCCTCAAGTAGCTTATCTTGATTTCTACTTATTAAACTTAAGTGATTAAATAACTTCAAATAAAAAAGTTACTTATAAGTGATCATAAACCAAACTTACTTATCTCAAATAAGTTACTTATCTACTGTCGTAAGTAGAAAAAGTAATTTATTTGGTGGTATCCAAATGGGCCCTTAATGTCCATTTGGGTCAGGCTGACTCAAAGACTCGATCGAGTTCATTTGGCTCAACTTAAATATTTAATTATTAAATTAAAAATATTTACCCTAACACACATTTTGGAAGGCCGAGATGTTGTACAAATATGGCAAGTTGGCATTTGTTCCCCAAATATTTAACATTTATGTATGCTTTCATGTATGAACGTGGTGTTATTGATGGGCATGAGAATGTGCCCGCCAATGATGAAGATGCGTTGTTGAAAGCCGTGACAAATCTACCTGTATCGGTGGCCATTGACACTATGGGTTCAGATGTCCAGTTCTATTCAGAGTTGAGTCTTTGATATGTTGCTAAAGTTATACATCGTCTACAAGAAACATGGAACTATCCAGTTGTAGCATATGCACCCATGGTTTTAAGACTTGGCGACTTAGACCAACTCATTTGGTCGAGTCCGAGTGATTCGGCCAAGCTGAGTCACCCCTATTTTCAGTTCTGACTCATGGTCTGAACCAGATCGGACACGACCAAGTCCAAATCGACTCGGACAAGTTGTCACTATTCCATGTTTAAACCAGATCACCGGTGCCTCACCAAGTAGCTCTACACCTTTAGAGCTTGTGATAGGCAGCATTTAATCATGCATGAGCCATAAAAGATGCGTAAGATGCAAGCTGCCGGATGGTTCCTTGTAAGACCTACATAATGTGTTGTTTCCAGCCCATGGTGATTGATCGATCATTGATGTTGTGGGCATGGTTCAAAAACTCAAAACTCAATTTGGTGTCTAGTCAAGTCAGGTCAACTTGAAGACTTGACAATCTATTCTTTGACTCAACTCAATGTTTAATAATTAATATATGGTGAAAAAAATTAAATTGATATGCTAAATAAAAAAAAATCAAAACAAAGCACACCTGTTTGCAATGGTGCGTTGATAGCAGGTCCCTCTCCACAACGGAGGTCACCTGTTCGCTTCGTTTCATTCTCATCATTTTTTTTAGCTCAAAATCTTGCTGAGTCGAGTTGACTTGGCCGAGCTCTGAGTCATGTCACTGTGTATTAGAACTAAGATTGTGGGTATTATTCCAAAAGACCAAAATTCTGAGTTTTTGTATAACATACAAATTATGTTAGTGCAAAGCCCTATAATGTTTGCCAAAATTGATGTCACTACTTGCAGGGTGTCTTGACAAGGCATTGCGGCACAGACCTTGACCATGGAGATGGCAATTGTTGGCTATGGAGGCTCGTATCCAATCAAATCATCCCCTAACCCTGCAAAGGAGTACCTCCTACTAAGGATGAACGCTAAAAAACTGATTGCATTTCTCATGGAATACTTTCCATCTCTATATTTGCTCTTTCACAACTTCATGATGCATGAATATGTTTGCAGAAATATACTAGCATGTTTATTTGAGTAGTAATTTTTTTTTTTTTTGCCATATAGATGCCTTTATTTTGGTTGAATTCCAAAAACAAGCTTCCTTATAAACCTTTTCCTAAAACCCACTTTTGACTAATGTCTTTCACATGGTTCCGCCTGTTTATATTTCAAAAAGATGATTATGCCCTCTTTAACCCTTATTCCTTGGGCAAGGTAGCGGAATCTATTCCGATGATGTACTACACAGGCCGTCCATCCTTTGTAGATCATGATTTGAGGGCATGAGCCCAAAAATGAAAAGATCCAAATCTCAAGTGGACCCTGTAAGAGTTAATGGTGGCAATTAAATCTACTATTAAATAAAAAATGCTAGGCCCATTGTTACTCTTTTTTTTTTGTTGCCATCCAACCTGACAACTAGGTGACATGGACCTAAATTAAAGAGCCACTATAATTCCTTTTAGCAATCCAATGTGCTTGGCCCTAAGAAGTTATTAAGGGTAGGTGTTCAATCCCTTCCGCTTTCTATGGTATAGTACACTTGAGATTTGGATCTTTCTCATGTTTGGGCCCATGCCCTAAAATTAGTATGCAAAATGGATGGACAATGTGGATGTACCACATACATCATGATGGGGACTGCAACTTTTGAAACCCCAAAAGGGAAGGTTGCAAGGGCAGGGACCAATGGACCCTCCCCAAAAGCTTTTCTTGTGCATGATGGCTAGGTGGGGTCTACTGTAATCTTTGTGAGAAACCCACCCCATTCATCCGTTTTGCAAGTTCTTTTAGGACGTGCAATAAAAAACTATGAGCTCGGTCCAAAACTCAAATAGGCCACACAAGAGGGAACAATGAAGATAAAACTTAAGTAGGCTACACAAGCACAAGAGGAAACGAAGAAGATAGAACGTCCACCGTTGAAATATTTTTATAACCACAAAATTCTTGTATCAGAATAAGTTTTTTGTGTTTTCAGTTCATCCTAAGTGGGAATGATCTTATAGAGGGTTTGAATGGCATATAAACATCGAGTAGAGACTAAGAAGATTTCAACCGTCAGCATTTCTTTTTCCAATTTTCCCTCTTGTGCGGCCCACTTAAATCTTGGATATACTTTTTTTTTTTTTTTTTTTTTTTTGGCATGTCCTAAAATTAGCCGGCAAAACAGGTGAATGGGTGGATTACACACACACATCATGGTGTGGCCCACTTAAATCTTGGATGTAGCTTCGTCTTCTTCTTTTTTTCCTTGCATGTCCTAAAATTAGCCGGCAAAACAGGTGAACGGGTGGATTACACACATACATCAGGGTGGGTTCCACCTATGTGAAAGGTTCTGTGGAAAATTTGCTTCCTGCGTATTGCCTATTGACCTTGCCTACTGGATGGTGTTTCCATGGCCCCACAATGATATATCTGTTTCATCCATGCCGTCCATCTAATTTTTGAGATCATTTTAGGTCATGAGCAGAAAAATGACACAAATTTAAATCTCAAGTGAACCACATTACGAGAAAATATTGGTGATTGAATGCCCACCATTGAAAAATTCCTAGAGTCCACTGTTACGTTTATTTTCCACTGATTAGATCACAAAGACCTGGATGGATGAACAACTTGTGGCCTTGTAGTTTTTAATGGTGGCCGTTCAATCACCTGTTTCCTGTGGTGCGGTCCACATGAGATTGCCTCATTTTTTGGATCTTTTCATAAAATTGTCTGAAAAAATGGGTGGATGACGCGGATAAAACACATATATTATGGCGGGCCCACAGAGCACCCGTAGCTACCCGTCTCCAGCTAGGAATGGGCAGGAGCTCTGAGTGGCCACCCAGATGGGCTTTATCCACACTTTTCATTCATCTTTCCGTGAAATTTTATGCAACGTTGCAATAGTGCAGGGCTAAAAGTTAAAAAAATCCAATCCTCAATTATACCTAGAGGAGGGCAACGGTCCGGGCGGGCTGAGTTAGCCCTATTTTGGTTTGGTTTGCTCTAAAAAAATCTGGTTCAAGCTGTGATTGGTTTGGTTGAAAATTTCGAACCAGGCCAGATGGTTTTTTTTTTTTTTTTTTTTTTTTTTTTTTTTTTTTTTTTAAATAGAAAAAGAACTTTAAAAAGTTAGAAAAAAAAATTCAAAAGTATATGCTTAACATTTTCCAAAGGAGGAGTGCAACTTCAAAATAAACATGCAAGAGCCTTTTCCAAACAAGTACACAAGCATAAGTTTACAAGTGCAAAGAAACCATATGCATTCATGTAATGTATTATGTATGATGTATTATCCACATCATCATGTGTATGTATTATCCATATGATGTATTATCCACACCATCATGTGTATGTATTATCCACACCATCCATCTGTTTTTACGTATCATTTTAGGACATAATCCTAAGATGGAATCATATCCAAAGCTCAAGTGGATCACACCACAGCAAATAGTGTGCTTACAATCTATGAACTGAATCAAGCCGAGCTGCATCAAACCAAGCTGTGAGCCAAGCCGAGCTGGTACTGCCCTAGTTTGAGCTTGATTTGTTTTTTCAAGCGAGCTTGACTCCCCAGGCTTGGTTTGGTTTGATTTGAACTTCTATTTGAACCAATTCAAGAGCCTTTTCAAACCAATCCGAGTTAGAGCTGGCTTAGTTTGTGCCCAGCTCTAATTATACCAGACCGAGGAAGTAGTGGTGGTACCGATTCTTATCGTTGAAACTTTCAAAAGGCCCACCATGATCGATGTTTATTTGCTATCCAACCTAATTATAAAGTTACGTATACATGGATGAAGGGAAGCCACAAATATCAGCTCCATCCAAAACTTTTGTGGCCCTCAAGAAGTTTCTAACGGAATGAGTTTAATCCCCATTGTGTGGTCCACCTATGTCTTGCACCTACCTCATTTTTAGGCCTATATCCTGAAGAATCCGGATCCTCTGTTGGCTCCAAGGAGGGTTGCCTTGGACGGTGTGGATAAAACCCATACATAATGTCGCCCCCCCTTGGAGCTCCTGCCCGTTTCCAAGGTAAAAAAGTTTTTAAAAAAGTATAATATCCCGTATGTAACTGCTTATGACGGAAATCTTAAGCAGGTTTTAAGAAAGAGTTTAAATGTAAGCTTATTTTTGAAATTCAACAGCATTATCTCCAAATGGGGTGGATGCACATCTTAGGTGGACTCATCATGTGAAAAAGTGGTCGTTGAACACCCATCATTAAAAATTCCCAGGATCCAACGGAGTGTTAATTTGCCACCCAACACGTTGATAAGGTCCAATGGACCTGGATGAAAGGAAAAGCACAAATAACAGCTCGACATAAACCTATGGCCCCCAAGAAGTTTTTAACGGTGGAAATTCAATACTATTGTATAGTCAGTTGACATTCGGATCTGTTTCATTTTAGAGATTATGCCCCTGTAGAACTAGCTGGAAAAACTGATGGACGGCATGAATATACAACAAATGAATCTAGGTGGGTTCCACAAAACAGTGCATGTACTTGGAAATTAATACTCCACCGGAGTATTAGTTTTTTTCTTTTTTCTTTTTAACTTGACTGTGAAACAGCCACGTAGCTCCTTTAGGTGAGACCCCGGGCTCACCTAAGACGGTGCGGCCCTTACGGTCGGGAACGGAATAGGTGAGACCCCGGATCAAGCGAGGTGGGTGGATCCCTGAAAGTGGGGTCCACCATGATGTACGTTTCTTATATCCAGGCCATGCATCTGTTTTGAAGACTCATTTTAGGGCATTATACCAAAAATGAAGCAGATCCAAATTTAAGGTGGATCATAATATAGGAAACAGTGGTAATCCAACATTAAAAACTTCTGGCCAGATCCAAAAGCTTTGGATCAACCTGATATTTGTGTGATCTCCTCATCCAGGTCTTTGTGACCTAATCAACAGGTTGGATGGAAAATAAACATTCCAGTGGCCCCCGTGAAGTTTTTAATGGTGAGGATTCAATCAAGACTGCTTCCTGTGGTATGGTCTCCTAAGTTTTGGATCTGCTTCACTTTTCGGGTCATGTCCTAAAATGAGCTGTCAAAATGGATGGATGGTGTGGATGCAAAGAACATACATCACAGTAAGCCCGACGGCTAGGGATCCACCCAAACCTCCCCTGATCCACCAAGGTGGGTGGGACCCGTTACTGTGGGCTCACAGTGATGTATGCGTATTAAATCCACACCGTCCAACCATTTTGAAAGCATTTTAAGGCTATGATCCAAAAAATGAAGCTGACTCAAATCTTATGTGGACCACACCACAGAAACAGTCGTGATTGAATCTCTACCATTAAAAACTTCATGGATTCCACCGGAATGTTTATTTGTCATCCAACCTGTTGATAAGGTCACAAACACCTAGATGAAGAGACCACATAAATATCATCTTGATCCAAAGCTTTTGTGGCTCACAGGAAGTTTTTAATGGTCAATCACCACTGTTTCCTATACTGTGGTTCATTTGGGAGAACCGCTTCATTTTTTGGTTCACGCCCTAAAATGAACTTTCAATACAGATGGACGGCATAGATGTAGTCACACACATCACAGTGGCCCTACAATCAGGGTCCCACCCACCTCGGTGGATCCAAGCTCTCACCTAATCCGCTCCCGGTGGGGTTGTCAGGGGCCACCTTGATGTATGTATTACATATCCATTACATTCATGTGTTTTTCCAGATCATTTTAGAGAATTATCCCAAAAATAAAGCGCAGAAAATTATCAGTTGGTCCGTACCTTAAGATACAGTGGCGACTAACCATCCTACCATTAAAACTTCTTGGGACGCACTTTAATGTTTCTGTAGTGTTTGTTTACCATCCAATTTTGATAAGCTCACACAAGCCTGGATAAAGAGAAGAAAAAATTAGCTTGATCCAAAACTTTTGTGGCCCATTAATGGTCAATTAATGCTGTTTCCTCTGTTATGGTTCATCTGATAATTGAATCTATTTCATTTTAAGTATAATCCCTTAAAATAGTATGGAAAAACGTATGCACGGCGTGGATTCATAATACATATATCAAGGTGGGCCCTATAGTAACCCACCGTAAGGGCTGCACCGTGTTGGGTGAGGCCAGGGTCTCACCTAATCCTCTCTCTCTAGGTTTAAAGAAGAGAGAGAGGAGGGGAAAAAATGAAAAAAGAGAGAAATGTTATGGGTTAATTTAGGATACCCGCACTTGCGTAGTCAAAACTACACATGAGTGTGAACTGACATTCTATATTTCTGTGCTCAAGCACTCAACCGTTCGGATTGGTTATGTTCGTACTTTGCTATGTTCGGTTACTTATTTGGTCCAAGTGATCGGCATTCTTCGGTACATGACCGACCTCTCCGGACTTGAGCGATCGGTATCTCTTGAGCTCCCCGATCGCACCTGAATGGTCGTCTATTTCTCTCACCTACGACCGACCCCTGACTAGTAGACTTGCTAATTAGTCATAACCAACCGAGCGCCATTCTCCGAACGCTACTCTCCGAACAACCAAGACTCAATCGCATGTTACGCAAATCACGGGATTCACCTTTCTACTCATATGAGAGATATTTGCACTGCGCATATAATCTCACTAATCTCTCCAAGGCAATCACGTATCTACTCATGATCGTGACCCATCTTGCGTAAGAGATAAATCTCGACAGAATCAGAATCCAACTCAAATACGGTAACAATATACATTATAAATACCCATCCATGCTATGATTAAAGGTATGCATACACAAATATTGAAGTCCATTCCTCTTAGGTGATTATCCTACATCTACTAACTTAGGCATCGGAGAGCCATTAGCCGGAACCAACAGCGGCCATCCTAACCCTTGGTGGTATTTGCAGGTTTCAGTCCACAGATCTTCATCATCATCCATCAATCTGACAGCAAAGATTCAAGTTGGTCCCTGATCAACATCTGGTGACGAGATTTAACGTCAATAAATTGGCGCCCATCATGGGGCCGGCTTGAAACATCTTTGATATTCTTCGAAATCACTTCGCAATGCCACCAAAGAGGAATGCAAGACACGGGTAAAAAGTTACCGCTCAAGCAAAATCTGCTCAAAGAAACAGAGATCATAGTATAGCCCAAACCCAAGCTTCAGCAACACATACTCAATCACGAACAACACAAAGGGAGGTTGGCGCCCTTCCTCCGCCTCCACCACGTCCAGCAGCGGATGATCCCACGTGGAGAAGTGTTATAGAAGCTGACATCCAAAATGTGCAATCGGAGATGATGCGTCTCGCTAACATTGCAAATCGAATAGAACGCCGCCTACCACCCCTGCCTGCCCCACAGCAAGAAGGGGCCTCCTATCAAAACCAATCGAGTAGCCGCGCTCAGTCCATCCAACGGGCTCAACCATCTATGGAGCCCATCCCATCTCCGGTGGCTCAAGGCCATCAACAAACCAACAATGCAGGAGGGAGGCTCCTCGTTGGTGACCTGCGTCATTCACTGGATGCTCGATGTCGAAATCACAGGCCAAATGACATACCAGAAGGGGGGGCCACGAACTTCTGAAACCAACAAAAGTTTCCAGTACTATTCACGCTCCAGACTGGACGAAAGAACTGGAAGATCTGAAGAATAAGTTTGCCGCAATGGAGCAACAACGCACTTCAAGTATACCGACATCATTATAGGCTATGATCGAGAAAACCGAATCGCCTTTCACGGACGAGATCATGCAAGATCCCCAACCCAAAAACTTTTGGGTGCCGAGTAATATCCCATCCTACAACGGATCTGGAGATCCAATCGAACACCTTAAAGTCTTCAAGGCCTATATACAGTTAGAAGGGGTAAGCTAGGGAATCATGCGCAGAGCATTCTCCCTCACCTTAAAAGGTGCGGCCCTTACTTGGTACCGCAACCTGAAGCCGAAGTCCATCAATTCTTTCACACAACTGTGCACCCTTTTCGGGTCACAGTTTATCGGGAGTCGTACGATGAAGAAAACTACTGCACATCTGGCCACTATGAAATAAAAAAAGCGACGAATCCCTAAAAGACTTTCTCGTTCGATTCACATCCGAGACAGTCCAAGTCGAAGGATACACCGACGAAGCAAGCCTCCAAACACTCCTTAATGGAGTACGAAACAAGGAATTCAGGTGGGCCCTCGATAAAACCACCTCAAAAACAATGGTCAAATCCCAAGCTAAAGCCCAGAAGTATATCAACGCAGAAGAACTAGCAAGGGCTAGGAAAGAATCTGAAGTCGGGCCAAGTGAGAAAAAGAAAAAGCCAGAAGAAAGAAGAAGGGACGATCGGAGGGATTGTTCCCTCAGGAAATAAGGTCCCCCCGAAGGATGCTACTCAAAACACACACCCCTCAACACCATGACTGAAAAGGTCCTCATGCACATCAAGGATCAGAAATACACCACATGGCCATCCAAGCTAAAAGCAGATCCCAACATGCGGGATAAGTGAAAGTTCTGTGAATTCCATCAGGATCACGGTCACTACACCAGGGACTACATCTCTCTGAAGGATGAGATTGAATCTCTTATCCACCAAGGACACCTCAAATCCTATGTAAAGTGTAACGATCGAAAGCGCGACCGATCACCTCGGCAGAAAAACCGTCTGCAGGAATCCACACGTCAAAAACAAGGCCAATAGGAAGGAAGGACACAACTGGAGCTCTTCGAGCATGCAGGAGAAATCCACACCATTTTCAGTGGGCCAGGAGGAGGAGGCAACTCTAACAATGCAAGGAAAGTCCACACAAAGAAATCCCACAAGGCATTCCACATGAAAAGGGCGATGAAGCAACCCGAGTAGAAGCGGCGGCCGATCACATTCTCCGAAGACAATGGCAAGGGAATCCAATTCCCCCACGACGATGCAGTCGTCGTGACTCTAAAAATCACCAACTAGAAGACTCACAAGATCATGCTCGACACAGGGAGCTCGACAAACGTCCTATACACATCAGCCTTCAATGCCATGAACATCTCAAGGAATCGTTTAAAGCCCGTCTAGACCGCGTTGGTAGGGTTTGGTGGCGAATCAGTCGAGCTTGAGGGTTGCATCGATCTCCTAGTAATCTTCGGGGAAGCCCCTAACAGAATTAACATGATGATCAATTTCCTGATCGTGGACAGGCCGTCAAGCTACAACGTCATCCTAAGCCGCCCATCTATGGCAGAGCTTGGAGCCTCCATCTCCCCACTATATCTGTGCATAAAGTTCCCTACCCTGGAAGGAGTCGGGGTAGTCAGGGGTAGCTAAACAGTCGCCAGAGCATGTTATGAAATGATGCTCAGGAAGGAAAAAGGTAACCCAGTTAGCCCAATCGCGGCAACAACACCCTGGTCAGGAAAATTAGAAGGGAAAAGAGTAATGACTCTGGACCCCAGGGAAAGTGATTCCAAAGGCGGCTCACTGGCGAAAGACTTGATCTCGGTAACACTATCAACCAATGACCCCTCGAAGCAAGTTTGGATCTGGTCGGCACTTGATGTCGAAACCCGAGCTCTTTTTCCCAATTCTTGATTGAGCATTAAGACGTTTTCGCCTAGTCACATAAAGATATGCTCAGAATCGACCCGAATACCGCAGTCCACAGACTACAAGTGGACCCAAAGTTCAAACCTATCTACCAACGACACCGCGCGATAAATCAAGAGAGACAGGAAGCAGCAAAGGAAGAAGTAAATAAGCTTCTAAAAGCAGGATTTATCATAGAAGCTACATACCCAAAATGGGTAGCAAATGTAGTGCTCGTAAAAAAATCAAATGGGAAGTTGCTGATGTGCGTCGACTACACCGAAGGACAGCTTCCCAACTCCCAGAATCAACCAACTGGTCGATGCCACGGCAGGACATGCACTCTTCAGCTTTATGGATGCATACTCGGGCTACAACCAAATCACCATGCACCCTCCCGACATAAAGAAGACGTCCTTTATTACCGACCGAAGACTTTACTGTTACAAAGTAATGCCCTTTGGCCTAAAGAATGCGGGTGCTACCTATCAGCGTCTCGTCAACAAAATCTTCGCCGAGTAGATCGGAAAAATAATGGAAGTCTACGTTGACGACATGTTGGTAGCTTACAGGAGGAAGACCATCTAATCAATCTTCTAGAAACCATCTAGATACTTCGGCAACATAGAATGAAATTAAACCTTGCAAAATGTGCCTTTGGAGTTTCTTCGGGAAAATTCCTCGGCTTCATGGTCGAGAGAAGAGGGATTGAGGCTAATCCCGAAAAAATTCAGGCAATCATCGATATGAAGGCACCCAAATCCCTTCGAGACATTCAGCGGCTCATCAGAAGGGTGACCTCACTCAGCAGATTCATCTCGCGAGCAAGCGACAAGTGTCTGTTCTTTTCCAAATTACTGAAAGGATTGGCAAAGACGATGCAGTGGACGGAAGAATGCAAGTAAGCGTTTGGTCAGCTCAAAGAATACATGAGCAACCCCCCATACTGTCAAAACCCATTTACGGCAAGACACTACTCCTGTACCTTGCTACCTCCCGACCGCTGTGATCTCCAATTTTCCACTCATACATTCTTTTTAGTAAAGAAAAGGGATATATGGCAAATGAGTTGAGTCTTTTTTACCCCTACCCTTATAACTAGAGGTCTAATATATGAACATCTCAAGATGTTAATGGAAAAATCATAAATTTGGCCCTGATTGAATTTTTGAAAATAAATATGAAGAAAACAATGTTTCCTTGCAAAGACCATTTTTAGAAAAATGTGAGAAAAGAAAGTATGTTCTCTTAAGGGTTGTTTGGATTCATGGAAAGTATTACAAAGGAAATATTGCTTCTTAAGAAACCTTACTTCCAATAAACAATGGGAGGAAACATTGTTTTCCTTATTATTTTTTTTCAACAAGATTTTTCTAAAATATCAAATGTATTTCAAATTTATTATTTGCAAAAAAAAAAAAAAAAAAAAAATCTAAGTAGTTGCTGGCATATGCCATATAATTAGTACATGTGGCATATATGGGTGCTTGAAAATGAGTAGTGGCACGTGGCCTACATAGCATATGTGGGTGCTCACTCACTCACTCACACCACAGTGGGAATACATGCTAAAAGTGTCCAATAACATATGTCGCACAAGACATGCATTGGCATATTTGACACCTGAAGCTATAGATGGCAGCACTTTTGCTCATTAGCACTATTACCACATGTGGCATATTTAGAGCGATTGAAGATGAATGATGGCAAATATGGCACATTGGCAAATATTGGGTGTAAGAGACGAAGAATAGGGGTACACGTGGCACATTAGCACAAGTGAGAGGTGCAGGAGAAGGTCGTAGTACATGTGGCACATTAGATCACTCATATGAGAAGGAGATTGAAAAATGTTGGCCCATTCATGAGGTAGTGGCCACAGTAACTGTGCTCTGGTCCGAAAATCAAGGAGATACACTCATCCGGTCGCTCACACATGTAAATATAGACTCGTTGTCATCTTTATTCCATCACTTTTCTAAAAAAAAATATGAGCCAATTTTGGACCTTAATACTGGAGCTTCGTTTATTTATTTATTTAATCTCTATCATCGAATGAAACATGGATCGAAGACTCAGTGACTTGACGTCCTGCGTCGAGTCAAGGAATGACCGAGTCGGATGATTCCCAATAACATATTTTTGCTATAGGCCCACAACTTTGGATAATTACTAAAAGGATTCATTTTGGTAATTTCTTTAATCCCTACCCTCACTCAACTTGAACCTTCCAAACTGTAGATGTAGATTGCGTCCTACCCCAACTATCTCTAGCCATGAACAGGCACTTCTGTGTGGGCGCCCATCATGAAGCATCTATTTATCCACATCATGCATCCCTTTTCTCAGATAGATATAAGGTGGGCCCCAAAATTTGAGGCAGATCCAACGGTCAAATGAACAACACCAAAGATGACTCTTGCATTTAATGCTTTTTCCATTTAATGCAACTCAAGCTTGCTATTTGATGTGGTCCAATTGAATGTTGGATCTACTTCATTTTTGGGGCCCATCTTAAAATGATATGAGAAAAGGGATGGACAACGTGGATACAAAGATGCATCATGGTGGGTCCCCAAACAGAAGTACCTGCTCATGGCTAGAGACGAGTGGGATATGATGCAATGCGCATCTCCAAACTATAGGCCTAGTTTAGGTGGCTATTAAATTTTCCAACTTGCTCCCAATAGACATTTAATGGATTGTCAAAATTAAAATAATCGTTTGTTCCCATTCAACAAACAAATGCTTATTCAAATCAATCTAAATTCAAATAATGGCAAGTCTAAAGTGCCCCCTCCAGGATAATTTAATAAAGTTAATTAATACATGCCAAATGTACAATTTCATAATTGTTGAGTATCAAGCGGTTTGCTTGAATATGTCCAGTCTTATTACAATATGATATGTGAGGATTTTATCCATTGGAATCAGGTTTTTTTTTTTAATGACCTAAGCCATTTTTGTGTAGGTTATCCTTAGGACGAGGGATGCCTGAAAATTTTATAAGATTGATTGTTTCCGCCCTTTGATTACACACTGGTTATGATGACTATCCATTTTCCAAGCAAAAGACCCAAATTTGAAAAGGCTGAAATAATATAATTTAAGATATTTTATTTTCTCCTGTACATCTCTCAACTATCACACTCTATATCAAATAACTCTTGCGGCTTCTCCTTTCTTCTCAACACTCACTATGTTCATTAATTTCTACTAAATACAACACAAATCCTAAAGAAGCAAGCAGCAAAAAATTGACATAATCAACCATTTTGGATTACTGAAATTATATATTTTCAAAAGATACAGAAATAGTTTTGACTCAGGGTGGGTTTGGATCATAAGTTACTTATGCCTTGCTAATGAGAGAGTAAGGAGAGCCATTATGTGTGGTCCTTAGTCTCTCACTGACATTCCTCAAGTAGCTTACTTTGGTTTTTACTTATTCAGTAGATAAATATGTTTGGTTTGGTTTGGTTTCTAACATTAGATGAGTACTTATTCATTAACTTTGTTTGGCCTACCCTTAATATCCACTGTCCATCATGTGGGCCCAACATTTGATGTGGACTGTTCATTATTTTGGGCCCACCTTGACCCTATCTTCAATGGAACCCTCTATCATGTGAGACCTACCTTCAATGTGGACCATCCATCTTGTGAGGCACAACTTCAATGTGGGTTATCCATCATGTAGGGTCCACCTTGGATGCGTCTCATCCATCATGCAGACCCACCTTTTTTGGGTACCATTCATCATGCAAGGCCCAACTTCGAAGTGGGCCATCCATCAAGTTAGGCCCACCTTGGATGTGGGTCATTCATTATTAGGGGCCAACTTCAATGTGAATTGCCCTCATGTGGGGTCACTTGATATAGGTCATCTATCATGTGAGGCCTACCATCAATGTTATTGTTCATCATGTGAGGCTTACCTTTAACATCCATTGCCCATCACATGGAGCCTACTTTTGATGTGGACTAGTCCATCATGTGGTCCCACCTTTGATGTGGGATGTGGGCCATACATTATGTGGGACACACCTTGGATCTAGGTCATTCATCATTGGAGGCCAATCTTTTATGTGGATTGTCCATTACTTGGGGCCAACCTTCAATGTCATTGTCCATCATGTGGGGCCACCTTCAATATCCATAGCCCCATGTAGATCACACCTTTGATATGGACTGTCCATTGTGTGGGCCCCACCTTCAATGGAGGTCATCCATCATGTGGGCCCGCTTTGGATGTGGGTCATTCATCATTTGGGGCTTACCTTTGATGTGGTACAATCCATTATGTGAGCTCACCATAATATGGGTCATCCATAATGTGGGGCCCACCTTTGACGTGGACCGTCCATCATGTGGGCCCCTTCTTTGATGTGGACAACTCATCATGTTGGGCCTCCTTTGATGGACCATCCATCACATGGAGAGAAAGAGAGAAGGGTAATAAGTAACTTAACATAAGTTAAAAGTTATTGAAAGTTACCCATCTACCGTGATTGTAAATGTATTTACATTGTAATAAAAAATTATCGATTTATAATGATTATTTCCTTCCATAATTCCTGCACGGTTGCCCATGTATGATTTAATTGCCTACTTTTTTATTGTTAATATGGAAGAGAATGCTAAATGTAGGTGAGGCCCACCGTGATGTATGTAGCTTATCCACACCATTCATCTATTTTGACAAATGAACTTAGGGCATGGACCAAAAAATGAGGTAGATCCAATGCTCAGGTGGACCACACCTCAAGAAAAAGGGAATCTAATACTTATCGTTAAAAACTTCTTAAGACTACTGTTTCCTTTGGTGTGGGCCACTTGAGTGTTGGATCTACCTTGTTTTTTAGCTCATGCCTCAGAATATTCAAGTAAAATTGATAGACGGCGCAGATATATCATATATATCATGGTGGGCTTCAGAATTTTAAATTACTTTTGGACCAGTTTTCAAGATAGAAATTACACCGAGTTCTCAACCGAGTAAGAAGTAGGGTTGTAAATGGTCGTGTTCAGGGCGGGTTTAGCCAAAACCAGACCTGCCCATTTATTAAACGGGTATGGGTCCAAATTTTAGACCTGGACCATTTTACTAAATGGGCGGGTCCGGGTCGGGTCCGAGTCAACCCATCAGACTCATTTATAAATGGGTTCGGGTCAAGAGGAAGATCCACCCAGACCCGTTTATAAATGGGTCGGGTCTAATCGGTCCAGGTCTAAATTAAATATGAAAGCATTTTACAAGGCTTAAAATCGAGTCTAGATGGGTCTGGGCTGGACGGGTCCCTTGAAACATAGACCAAACCCGCCCACTTACTAAATGGGTTCGGTTCGGGTCGGGTCGGGCCTAATGTAAAGGAAACCAGATGTAGACTCTTTTAACAACTGGGTCTGTTCTTGGACCCAGACCCGTATGATTTAAAAAATGGGCCGGGTAGGGTCTGGGTCAGATCTAAATGGGTTGGGTCCGTGTGCCTCATCGGGTCTGCTGACCCATTTACAGCCCTAGTAAAAAGGTAACAACGACTTATGTCCAAGGTATTTACAAAGGAAATTGGAAATCAAACCAGCCGTAAAGGAAAGGCATTTAGGTAACTGAAGCGTGTGTTGGAAGCCGACCTATTTTCAGGCGCCAATCTCTCTTACAGTTCATCAGGAAAAAATGGTGGCGACCCTTCAACCATGCAGATACGTAGTTAAAAAAATTCAGGACCATCCAAAGCTCTGAGCTCTGGATGCAGCTTAACCCAAAACTTACATAAAGGTGGACAACCATAATCATTTGTTTAATGGAAATTTGAACTAATTAATGACTGTTTTATTGCTAACCATTTATTTGACAACCATCAATTGGATAATTAAAATTTCTTAATCAATGTGATTTTAGAGATCCGATCCATCCACAATATTTCTTACAAATTGGATGGTCTGGATAGATTCACAAAACAAATAGTCCTGAAACATCACATGATGAGCCATTTTTTTATACTTTTTGCAACTACTCCTTCCCAATCTCAACCACATCTCGCAAAAGCTTACTCTCTTCCGTGCATGAACAGGGCGCGAATTAGGATTTAGGTGTTACCTGGGAACAGTTGAGTGGGTGTTACCCTTACCGTAGGGCCCACCTCGATGATATGTTGTATATCAACTCCATCAATTCGTTTTTACGGACCATTTTAGAATGCCTTCTCAAAACTTAAGCACAACCAAGTCTCAGGTGGACCACACCACAAGAACAGTGATGATTGAACGCTCACTATTAAAAACTTCCCAAGGCCCACTGTAAGTAGTTCCGTAGTCCGATAAGGTCAACCAGAACTGGATGAAGGTAAAATAAAAGTATTAATTTGATCCAAAACTTTTGTATCTTAACAAAAGCTTTTAATGGTTATTTACCACTTTTTCCAGTATTATTGTCCACCCGGCCTTTTTTTAGGACCTCAAATGATATGCAAAAAGAGGATGGACGGAGTGGATATGAAATACATTCAACAGCTTAGTATGGTGTGCATGGGATTATATTACCTAAATGGCTTTGATGAGTATCTCCCCCATTGCGAAAATTATCACTGAGATACTGTAAATCTTGTGACAATGATTAAACAATATTATCACAATAATATATGATTTTTTCAAAATCCCGGCGACTTGTAATTTTTCACAAAATTATCGTGATTTTAACGAAAAATCATTTAACAGTTAAATCATTTTAGACCTATATTTGTAAGATTTTAAAATCAATTATTAATTTATAGTAAATAGTTTTTAGATATTTTATTTTCTATTTGACTTTTTCCTTCATCCAGGTCCGTTGGTACTGCGACTGAGTTGGATGGCAAATAAACATTGGGCGTTCAATGACCTCGTGGAGATTTGCTCTCTTCATTTTTGGACCGTGCCTAAAATAAGCTAGTAAAATAGATGGACATCGCCAACATCCAAAGGGACGCAGCCACGCAGGTACCACCCCCTGTTCCGAGTTGGGGACGGGCTGGGCTCTGAGGGGCTTCCGTAATGTATGGATTTCATCCACACTGTCCTTTCATTTTTCCAAATCATTTTAGATAATGATCCGAAAAATAGGTAAGATCCAAGGCTCAAGTGGACCACACAGTAGGGATTAATTTCTTATTGTTGAAAAACTCTTAGGTACACAGAAGTTTTGGATCAAGATGGTATTTGTTTTTTCATTTCATCCATGTGTGTATGACCATATCAATAGGTTGGATTTCAAATAAATAACATGGTGGGCCCTAAGAAGGTTTCAATGGTGGGTGTACTCAGCACTGCTGCTTCCTTGTGGTGTGGTACACTTCAGCCTTAGATCTGCCTTATTTTTTGGGCTAATAATCTAAAATGATATGAAAACATGGATGGAAGGTGTAGATAAAAGCTATACATCACGGTTGCCCCTCGGTGGCCCCTTCGAGTCCCAACAGGCGGGGGTAGTACCTAATCCGCGCCCTATACAACGCATAGATGAAGGTAGGCCCCACGGTCAGGGTCGTACCACCGAGGTGGGTGGGATCCCCCTGACTGTGGGGCTCACAGTGATATATGTGTTTTAAATCCACACTGTCCAACTATTTTGAAAGCTCATTTTATGGTATGATACCAAAAATGAAGCTGACTCAAATCTTATGTGGACCACACCACAGAAACAGTCGTGATTGAATCTCTATCATTGAAAACTTCATAGACTTTCAATGGATTCCACCGGAATGTTTATTTTCCATCCAACCTGTTGATAAGCTAAAAAGCAATTAGCTGAACGGACCACATAAATATCACCGTGATCCAAAACTTTTGTGGCCCACAGGAAGTTTTTATTGGTCAATCACCACTCTTTCCTGTACTATGGCCCATCTGGGATTTAGAACTTCTTCATTTTTTGGATCATGCCCTAAAATGATCGTTAAATACGGATGTATGGCGTGGATGTAGTCACATACATCACAGTGGCCCCACAGTCAGGGGTCCTACCCACCTCGGTGGGTCCGGGGTCTCACCTAATCCGCTCCCGTCGCAGCTAATCCGCGTCCGCTTGTTAACCGCTTTGGACCGTCCATTTCTTTTATACACGTGTGTCCCACTCACCTTTTTTGACGGTCCATTTCTTTTATACACGTGTGTCCCACTCAACGCCTGATGATTATCGATCAACCAACTGACTGGTAAGCGGCTTGGATCTCTCTCACGTGCCCAGATTGGCCCCTATGGTAGCCTATTTTAGGAAATTTGCTCCATCAGGTTGCGCCAGCTGGCACCTTATCTCATTGTCTGGTTCCGCCAAGTGTCTCAACGAACGGTGCCCCGCTAGAAATGATCACATGCATCGGCTTTATGTGAACTTTCATTATATCCATCTATTTACTGCCAACGTGTCACATACTACACCATCCGATGCGTCAAAGTGGTGGTCCACACCCTGATGATTAACTGATAAGAAAATTAGGCCGGTGTACTAATCTTCTGAGGAGAAAAATCAAAATCGTTGACAGTCGATGGCATGAATCAGTGGACTGATATGGCCCACCCAATCATTTGACCTGTTTGTTTTCATAAATAGTTAATCTTCATTGTTATATCCCATTTTCTCACCGACTGGATGTTCAACACACTTAGTACTTTATAGCCCGATAAAAATGGTTTGTATGTGAAATTGTGCAAGCAGCTCCTCAATTAAGTAGAATTGCAATGGTTGAAATACCTTTTTTACAATTAATGCTATTAGGCGTGGATGGTTACCCATTCCATGAGATTCATCCTATGTCATTACATTACGTGTGGTCTAAGAGGCAAGGTGTGATGTAGAAAGTATTTTGATTAAAAATATTTTAATATATATATGTGTATTGAATGCTTGCCCCGCGCACCATTTTTCATGAGAATTTGTGAGTACTTTTTGAGGACTCATCACACATGATGTAAGATCAAAATTCAAGTCATCCACGTAATTTAGCATCTTAAAATATTTTCAAGGCTCAACTTTCAAATTGATCCAAAACTTTTGTAGGCTATAGCGGAGAGAGAAAGGGGGGCAAATCAAGGGACGATACTGTTTCCTTTTTCCATGGCCCATCAAAGATTTGGATCAATTTGAAAGTCGGTCAGCTAGGGATTTTTAAGGTGCTGCATCACGTGGACGGCTTAGATTTTGCGCTCACATCACTTGTGATGAGTCCTCAAAAAGTGCTCACGAGAACTACTACACAGGTGAGCATTCCTCTCTCTCTCTCTCTCTCTCTCTCTCTCTCTATATATATATATATATATATATATATATATATATATATATATATATATATATATATATATATATATATATTTGAAAAAGCTTGGTTTTTCAACTTTCTACGAATAATCCCTTATCAGATGTGAGAGAAAGAAAAAACGCATTTATTAGTGTGGGGTGGAGTATCTTAAGGTTTCAATGGTAGGAAAGAAGACCACCAAGGTTCGCACTGGAACACCATACATGCGCTCTGACTCAGTGCGAGGGTGTCGGCATGTGAGGCAGTGTGGCTATAGAGGCACTTTGTGCGAGTTGCGGTGCGATAGTAGCATAAATAATGGGCTAAGTAGCTGGGTTCAAAGTTGAGGTGTGTTGTGAGAAAATGTTTCTTTAATAAACCTCTCTACCTTTTATAAGGAAATGTAGAGCTGTTTAAAGAGACCTAGTGTAACTGCTCTTGCAGTAACAATTCAGACCATATAGAAACTGTTGCATATAGCTAGCCCAACATTTAGGAATGACTAATTGCTATCTCAAAACGGCTAGTATGCAACTAGTACCATATACATGTACTAACGATAAAAAAAAAACTGCCAAATAACGACTAATCTCTCCAACAATTAGAAATAGTCCAATGGCTTAATGGCCCTGAACTATAACTCCCAGCTATTCTTGTCTATATAAACAGAGTTGGGCCAATTCATTCCAACACAACCAACACCCAAAACAAGTTCAAGTATACAACAACGAAGCCAATTAGCTTTAGTTTTCTTCTTTAAGCCAATAGGTGCATATGAACCTCCAATTATCAAAACCAAACGGTTCATACGGACTAGACACTAGTGGTCTAAACTCAACAAAGAATAAATATTTCTTTCTCTTTCTAGTTTAAATTTTTTATTTTCTTGTTCATTTGCTAAATTGTGTTAATAAAGTTCCACTAGTGGTTGCTTTGTTTTTGTTGAACGCAGAACCACAAAAAGGGCTTGTCGTATCTTGGAAGCTATTCTCCTACAACCTGTCAATAGTCTCAATTAACTTAAAAGGGATGAATAACACTTTAAGGACAATGTGTATCATACATGCTTCAACCTATCTTTATTTGTGATTTTTTTTGTTTCTGTTTTTTCCTATTTGTTGTAATATCTGTAATTTGAGATTCATAAATCTCAATATGATGTAATGCCTTTTTTTTTTTCTTTAATTATTCCATATCACATTTGAGAAAATATGAAATTATAATTAACGGACTGCATTTCACAATTGATGTCGGTCACCCATACTCATATGTAGCTTGAATGTCACGTGTAAAAGGCACATATAAATTGGCATCATGGATAAAATACGTGCATCAATGTGAGGCCCACAGTTATAATGGATTTTGAAATGCATAAAAAATTCCTACCATATACACAATTGGCATTGGAATATGTGATATCAGGATTAATACAATCATTCATCTTGTTATCAAACACCGAATGAAATTTGCATGGGACCAGATGCAATTCCATACCACTTAATCCCATCTAATACCATGTACCAAACAACCCCTCTCAATGACTCGGGTCATGGAAAGGTGAGACGGGATTATAGGAGGTGGGTTACCCGGCCTGTAACATGGGTATGTTAGTGGCATGACTGAACGTGGGCCAAGGTCTATGGGGCCACCGTGATGTGTGTATTTTATTAACATTGTTCATATATTTTTCAGCTCATTTTAGATAGTGAGCCCATAAATGATATAGGTCCAAAGCTTAAGTGGACCTTATCATAGAAAACAGTGGAAATTGAATGCCCAAACCCACTGTTAAAATCTTGTTGGGGCATTGGATGTTTGGATCAAGCTTATATTTGTAATTTTCTTAGGCCTACAGACTTTATGGACTGGTGGTCCCAAGAAGTTTTCACGGACGTTTAATTTCCACTAATTTGTTTTTCCTTTTTTTTTAGTGTAGTCCACTTGGACTTTGGATCTACATAATACCTTAAAATGAGTTGGTAAAATAGATGGATGGCGCTGATAAAACACATACATCATAGTGGGCCAATAAAAGTTGGGTCACATCATGCCATAGGTCCGCTACCAATAGTGACATTGGGCCCATCCTGATATATGTATTTTACCGGCATAGTCCACCCATTTTGGATCATTTTTTAGGGTAATGAGTCTAAAAATCAAGCAAATCTAAATCTTAAGTAGACCACACTACAAGAAAACAGTGGTGATCGAATGCCCACCATTGAAAACTTCTTAGGACACGAAAGTTTCTGATTAAGTTGGTGTGACCTTATTAATCCGGTTGGATGACAAATAAATATAACAATGGACGACCCTAAGAAGTTTCTAATGGTGGGCCTTCAATCACCACTGTTTCCCGTTAGTGTGGCCCACTTGAGTTTTTTATGCTTTTGTCTCCTTCCTTGCGCTGGGAAAATCAATGAACCGCCTCGAACGAAACACACATCATGGTGGGCCCACATAGCACCGTTCAGTGGCGAGTCGCTGTTGGCAGCGTCACTATGCAATCGGCTTCTGGAAAGGTTACGTTTTCTCGTTATCTTTGAATGCCGGGCCGACAGAGCGCGGATTGGGTACACCCTCGACAGGAGCTAGCTAGAGACGGACGGTCATGTCAGGGGTTCTGTGGGGCCCACCGTGATCTATATATTTTATCTATTCTGTCCATCTATTTTGAAATATTATTTTAGAGAATGATCACAAAAAGGAAGAAAATCGGAGGCTCAAGTGAACCACACCACATGAAGCAGTGGAGATCGTTGAAAACTTATTGGGAGCCACAGAAGTTTTGGATCAACTCGATATTTATGCTTTCCCTTCGTACAGTTCTATATGTGCCTATGAACTGGTTGGATGGAAAATAAACATCACGGTGGGCCCTAAGAAGTTTTCAATGGTAAGAGTTCAATCCCCAATGCTTCATGTGGTGTGGTCCACTTGACATTTCAATATTACTATTTTTGGGTTTATGCCCTAAAATGATCTTTCAAAATAGATGGACGGTGTGGATAAAACATATAGATAATGGTAGGCCCGATAGAATCCCTGACATTACAGACCGTCTCTAGCTAGGTCCTGATGGTCCGCACCCGGGCTGACTGCTGTACAACTCCTTGGGGTGCACATCGGTCCCACCGTGTTTTTTATGAAATCCAACCTCTCTGGAAGGCTCACCCAACCATCAAATTTAGAAGCCTCCAAATACAGGCGGATCCAACCATCACGTGAGCCACCAGATGATTTTAATGGTTTTGGATGGTTGTCATAATTTCTTATAGTGTGCGCCATCTAGTGATCGGATAAGCCTGTATTTTTCGGAAATCCCATCCTCATGGTGATTATCACTTAAGGCTGGTTGGATGGCTTCAAAAAAAACGCGATGGACCCCACACCAGGCTCAACGTACCATGCCGTGCATGTGGACACATGGTCAGGTGATCCAAACCGTTGATCTTATGAGATCTATTGGACCTGACTTAAAGATCTTTAAGATTAAAAGATCCTAACGCTCTAACTATTCGTCGTGCCGAATGAACGGTTTTAATTTGTCCACGTGTCCCACGTGCGCAGCAGGTGCATGGAAAGCAAGATGTAATAATCTCATCCCCTTCCGCAAAAAACAATTCTACATCGGCAGTGAATCAGGGTTGCGGGTCCCAGTAGGGTAAAAGGAGAGTCCACAGGGACCATTGATTAGGTGATCCCGGGTTTCATTCCGCGGCGACGGACGCGGATTGCCTGCGAAAGCCTTTCGCAGGCATCTCCCGCGCTCGGAATCTAGATGGGGCCCACCGTGATGTTTTGGAGAAATCTACGCCGTCCTTTTGTGAGATCATTTTAGGATTTGCTAACAAAAATGAACTGTATCAAAGAGTCGATTAGGCCGAAAACGTGACGATTGAATTTCTACAGTTGAAATATTCGTGCGGCCACAGAAGTTTTGAATCAGGATAATATTTATGTTTTCAGTTCATCTCAGTAGGAATGACATTATGAACGGTATGGATGACATATAAACATCAATGTGGACCCATAGAGGTTTCAACGGTGGAATTTCCCTACCCATCTTTTGCTTTAGTGCGGCCCACTTTATTCTTGGATCCCGTTCATTTCTTGAAAATGACCTCACAAAACGGTTGGACGGCATAGATTTCTCACAAACATCACTATGGGCCCCACCTATATTCCGAGCGCAGAAGATGCCTGCAAAAGCCTTTCGCTGGCAATCCGCGTCCCGCGGCGACATGAGACTTATCCAAATCATCCATCACATCATCAAAACGATGGGTGAACCAAGATTCCACGTGCCCTTGAAGGACCAAATAATTTGGTAGTCCCCTGCGATCCCATCTCTCTTCCCAAAGCGGATTAGGTGCGACCCAACCGTGGAGCCCACCTCGATGTACGTATTGTCTGCCAATGCTGTCCATCAGTTTTAATCATCTCATTTTAAGGTACTGTACCAAAATGAAGTAGATAAAAATCTCATTTGGACACACAGTAGGGATTGAATTACCACTATTAAAAACTTCTTGGGGCCAAAAAGGTTTTGGATCAAGCTGATATTTGTACCTTCCTCATCCAGGTCTGCGTGACCTTATCAACAGGTTGGATGGAAAATAAACATTACCATGGACCTTAGGAAGTTTTTAATGGTGGGCGTTCAATGACCAGCTCTTTAATGTACTGTGGCCCACTGATATTTGTATTTGATTTATTTTTGGGACCATACCCTAAAATGATCTGAAAAAACGGATGGACGAAGTGGATATACAACAAATATATCGAGATGGCCACACGGTCAGGGCGGCTCCCACCTGGCTGGATCCGGGGTCGCACCTAGTCCTCGTTCATCTCTTCCATACGGCATTCATCGATCATGATGACTCAGCAAGTTCTTTTCTCTTTAGCATGCAGCGGGCGCTGTGTAAGATTTATGTGCATTTCCCTCATCAAGGTGCACGTGGCAATCTGGACCGTTTATGTGGTGGGAGATAGAATGTATTCATTGACCATCCTTGACCGTTTCTTCTGGTCGTTTATCAGTTGGGTAAAACTCTGAAATCCCTTTGATTTTTCGGACATGGACCGATCTACGTGATGCCCCTCTGTAAGAAAAGTTCTATCACCAAACTCTTGCCACGTATACCGTAATTAGGTACTCCATAGATTTTTTATTCAGTGTGCGCTGCAACTAGCATTTCTCACGCCACGTCTTCTAGTCTTCGGGCGCGACTTGGGTGAGACCCGGAACCAGCGATGTGGGTGGGACCCCGAACGTAGGGCCTACCTGGATGCATTCGTTGTATATCCATGCCGTCCATCTGTTTCTTCATATTATTTTAGGACTCAGTACCAAAATTGAAGATATTAAAATTTTAATTAGACCACACCACTGGAAGCAGTGCTAATTGAACGCCTACCATTAAAAACTTCCTGAAGTCCACCGTAATGTTTACTGACCATCCAATCTGTTGATAAGGTCACGTAGACAGGGATGAAAGGAAAAAACAAATATCAGGTCAATAGAAAACTTTTGTGGCCCACAAAATATTTTTAATGGTCATTAACCAGTGTTTCTAATGGTGTGGTCCAAAAAAGTCTTTATCTTCTTTATTTTTTGTTTTATGGTATAAAATAATCCTTAAAAGAAGATGAACGGTATGGATATACAATTCATACTTATAGTTGGCCCCCACGTCGCTGGTTCCGGGGTCTCACCCAAGTCGCGCCCCTAGTCTTCCACCAGCGGTCGTTGCTGATTGCATTGGTACAACGGAAGCAGATTGCGTAGTGAGTAACTCTGCACGCTTAGCTCTGTAGGGCCCACCGTGATTCAATTATTTTATTCACTCCGTCCATCCATCTTAACAGATAATTTTAGATATGGTATCAAAAAATGAAACATATCAAGTTCTAAATTGGACCACACCCCGACAAAAGTGTGAACTGAATGTCTACCATTGAAAAATTATTGGGGGGACACAGAAGTTTTGGATCAAGCTGATATTTGTGTTTTCCCTTCATCCATGTCCATGTGATCTTATGAATAGGTTGGATGACAAATAAACATCACTGTGGGGCCTGGAAATGTTTCAACGGTGAAAATCATTATTCCCACTGGGCATGGTCCACTTGAGATTTGCATATGCTTAAAATTTGGGCTCAACTCCTAAAATGAGCTGTAAAAATATATAGACGGAATCGATGAAGCACATACATTCTTAGGTTAGCCCAACAGAGTTTACTACGCACGATAATAGAATGCGGAGTTAACTCCTAACGCAATCCGATTTCTGGCACAACGGCTTGAAAGGACGCGGATTGACCGGTGACTCGACTCTGTGGGGGGCCTACCGTGTTTTATGTATTTTATCCACGTCCATCCGTTTTTACATATCATTTTAGTTAATGATCCAAAAAAGTAAAATCCAAATCTCAAGTGGACCACACCATTGGAAAGATAGTGACACCAACTTTGAAACCTCACTGGGGCCCACCATGATGCTTATTTTCCATCCAGCCTATATGATCACGAGATGAGCCTAGTCTTCTAAGCAGGCAGATACATAATGAACGGCTGTGATCTTGAGAACATGCTGGGCTATGTACGGCATCATCAGACCGTTAATAGTGTCCATATGTACGGCATTAGCAAATAAGGGCTATGTTTGGGCGATCGAGACCGTTGATCTGATGGACCTCCCTTGGTTTGGGAATTTGCCACAACACCTCCTAATCAAAGATTCCCTCCTTCGATTGGTGGCCTGAGAAGAATACGACGAACTTACAGTGGACAATCAACGGCTTGACTGAAGACAGATGTGGCCCACTGGTGAATAGATTAGCCTACTTTTCGAGGCGGTCGATCTTCTTGGGGGCCTACTGTTTACTGACTTGGATGTCCGCGGGAAAGAGGTACGCGCCGCTGCCTGTTGGTGAATAGCTCTCTTGTAGGACATCCCTACCATGGAAATGGTTAGACCCACAATCAAGGTTGCCTTCTCCTAAAATGATGCCCATCCACTCATCAGGTGGCCCACACCTGTATTTTTTGTTAGACCATCGGTTGTCCACTTATTCCAACAATGTGATAGCACCACGTTGCTTTATTTTTATGCCTGGTGAGCTCGTTGATCAGGCCCACTTTTTTGCATATCGCAGATGTCTTCCACATTTGTTTGCACTATCACAGGCCTCTTCCACATATGGCTAACCGTTATCTACCCTTGCCCTAGAACCCAGGCTATAGCCAATCTCTAGCTCAAATTAGCTAAAGAGGCCTGGTCTTACTCTCGGCATTATGAGTTGGGCACCGGCAGTCTTGTCAAGGATCCGTGAGGGCATGTCGGTTCGAGTAGAGAAATCCATGCTTGAAGCCTTTTTATTAAACCACATCATCATCATAGGTCTGCAACCCTGTCACATCCTCACTGTAACTTAGTCATAACTCAATGCAACCTGTTCTTACTGACATCATGCAATGCAGTGTGGACCAATGAAAAGGCTCCAAGCAAGATCTGCTTGGAAGCCAACAGAGGATCCAGACTCTATATATATACATATCGTCCACGCTTGCCATCTATTTTGACATATCATTTTATTATTTTAGAATATGAGCAAAAAGAAAAATTAAAAAAAAAAACCGAAAGAGACAGATTGAAGGCTCAACGGGACCACACCATAGAAAGAAGTGGGGATTCAATTCCTACCATAAAAAACTTCCCAGGCCAACCATGAGGTTTATTTGTCATCCAATTTGTACATAAGGTTATGTAGACATGTAAGAAGAGAAAACATAAATATCAGCTTGATCCAAAGCATATATGCCCCCAAGAAGTTTTTAACGATCAACTTTCATTCGCCACTCTTTCTTGTTGTGTGGTCCACTTAAGCTTTCAATCTGCCTCCTTTTTGAGTTCATATCCTAAAATAATCTTTCAGAATGGATGAACAACATGGATAAAACATATACATTATGGAGGGCCTCTCCGAGCCCCCAAATGGACTATCCATCTCTACCTATTTCCTGGTGGGGCGTACCCAATCCGCGCCCAAATCAGGTCTGAGTACGAACTAAAAATGAAAATTAAAAAGTGACGCAACCGAATCCAAATAAAGGTATGTACAGGGTTCCCTTACAGTTAGTCCGCAAGATCAGTACCCTTCTATATTTTATAGATATATAGGGTAATATTTTATACTCCAAGTGCATGTGATGCGCCATACAGAGCATCTAAAAAGCATACATAAGAGAAAATTAATTCAAATGAAACCAAATAAACAGTGGAACAGTCCCAGCCCGGCTCCTGTTCTTCAGCGCCGGTCTGCCAGGCGGGAGCGGATTAGGTGTTACCCTTACTCTTTCCGTGGGACCCACCTTGATATTATGTTATACACCAATGCCGTCCATCCATAACAAGATCCAAATCTAAGGTGGACCACACCATAGGAAAAAGTGGTGATTGAACGCTTGTGATTAAAAACCACCCAAGGTCCACTGTAAGAAAGTATATAACATTTATTAGCCATCCAACCCATTGATAAAGTCAAACAGACATGGATGATGGGAAAATACAAATATCAGATTGATCCAAAACTTCTAGGATGTACAAAAACTTTTAATTGATTATTCATCACTTTTTACAGTGGTGTGGTCCACCAGAGATTTGGATCTTCTTAAGTTTTAGAATAACAACTTTAAATGAGCTGAGAAAACGGATGGGGGCATGGATATACAATAAATCCATCAAGGTGCGGCCCAACCGGTAAGGGTTACACCCACTACGGTGTTACCCGGTATCAGCTAATCCACTCCACTGCCAGGCAGCCTACACAGCTCGGATTCGGTAGTGATCGGTGGAACCCACTATGATGTGTGTGTTTTATCCATGCCGTCCATCCATTTTTCCATATGATTTCAGGCTAGGAGCCCAAAAGTGAAGCACATTAAAAGCTCAAGTGGACCACACTAAAGAAAACAGTGGGGATGGGATGTGCACGGTTGAAAACTCTCATGGGCCACTAGAGTTTTAGATGAAACTAATTTTTTTTCTTCTCCCTTTATCAAGGATTATGTGACGTTATGAATAGGTTGGATGGCAAATAAACACATAGTAGGCCCTAAGAAAGTTTCCACGGTGAGAGTTCATGTCCTATTGATTAATGCTGTGTGGTTCGCTTGAGCTTTGGATCTAATTTTTTTATTTTATTTTTTTATTTCATGCATTAAAATGGGCTCTTAAAATGAATGAACAGCTTGTGGATAACACATACATCGTAGTGGGTCAATATCAATCCAAGTCCGGCTACTATTGCCACCGCTGATTATATGTTAACAGTGGATTACTTGAATGCTGAAAAGTGAACAAATAAAGATTATTTGTATTCTGATAATTTGGCTCTTTAACTTTAAATATAAATGATCACCGTTTGATATTTTGGCTCTTCTGCTTTAAAAATGAACTATCACTATAGCTTTTGTGCCATAAAAAAAATTAAAATATTCAATCCCAAGGAGAGGATTAGGTGCCACCTGGCCTCATCTAAGACCGTGCCCTTGCCATGTAGCCCACCTTGACGTATGTATCCTATGTCTCTGCTGTCTACTCTTTTTTTTCATATTATTTTAGTGCATGAGCTAAAAATTGAAGCAAACCCAAATCTCGGGTGAACCATACTAAAGTAAACAGTGGTCATTGCATACACCATTGTTCAAAACATCCTATGCACGCCTAGTATTTCATTAATGTTTATTTGCCATCTAATCTGTTGGTAAGGTCACGTAAGCTTGGATGCAGGGAGAAAACAAATATCAGTTTGATTCGAAACTTTTATAGTCTATTAGAAGTTGTTAATTAATGGCCAATCACCATTATTTCCCGTGCCATTGTGTACCTGAAATTTGGATCTACTTCATTTTTTGGATAATGCCCTTAAATGATTTGGCAAAATAGATGGACAACGTAGATATAGAATATATTCATCAAGGTGGGCTTTGATGGGGACGCACCTAATCCACTCCGTCAATCCCATAGTTTTCAGTTCGCATTTTTTCTCAGGATTACGAACCTCGGGAACATTTTGGGGAACCCATCATGATAGTTCCAATCATATCAACGGCCTGGATCTCACTTTGTGATGCTTCCGACCTTCATCCATGAAAGGACCAATAAAATAAACAGCCAAGATCTCTAAACCGTTTTCCCATTTGTACGGAATACACATCTCGGGAGTGGATTAGGTGCGGCCCGGCCTCACCCAAGACGATGGGGCCCACCTTGGTGTATGTATTTTATATCCACTCCGTCCATCCATTTGATGGCGCGGCCCTTACTGTGGGCCCCACCTTGGTGTACGAATTCTATATCCACTCCGTCCATCTATTTGACGGTGCGGCCCTTATTGTGGGCCCACCTTGACGTACATATTCTATATCCACTCCGTCCATCCATTTTTCCGGATCATTTTGGAGCTTGAACCTGAAAATGAAGCAGATCCAATTCTCAGGTGGACCATACCCTAGGAATCAGTGGTGATTGACAATTAATGGGCCACAAACGTTGTGGATCAAGTTGGATGGCAAATAAGCATTACTGAAACATTATGGTAGGCCCAGGAAACTTTTACTGGTAGAGTGTTCAATCTTAACTGTTTCCTATTCTATGGTCCACCTGAGATTTGGATCTTCTTTCATTTTTGGGCTCATGCTCTAAAATGATCTGAAAAAACGGATGGACAGTGCTGATATAGAATAAATACATCAAGGTGGGCCTCACGGTCTTGGGCGAATCCGGGGCTGCACGTAATCCGCTCCCCCCTCGACTTACCGCGGATTTGCGGGACTACAGTTCGACTAGTGGTCCCGCGTAGTACTTTACCATTAGAGCGATTCCCATTACCCACGTTCCACCTCCAAAACCAGCAACATTTCAAACGCAACAGATGCGACAATGGTGGTTTCGCAGATGAAGCCGTCCTGAAAATACTAGCTCTTTTCCAAGATCGAATAAAGCTTACCCACTAATCCCATCTTATCCTTTTAATTTTCTAATTAATCACTAATCTCTCATTAAGCTGATATCTATATATAGAGAGAGACATCTCTACTCAGCAATAACCACTCTCTCTCTCTCTCTCTCTCTCTCTCTCTCTCTCTCTCTCTCTCTCTCTTCCATGGCAAACCCTAAACTCAGCCGAATTCCGAGCATGCGCGAGCGGGTCGAGGACACGCTCTCTGCGCACCGCAACGAGCTGGTTTCCCTTCTTTCCAGGTCCTTTCTTCTTCTTCTTCTTCTTCTTCTTCTTCTTCTTTTCCATTTTTACCCTTAATTTCTCACTTGAATTACGTACATCGACCCTAGGGTTATAACGGTTTTTGCTATAGGTATGTTGCTCAAGGCAAGGGCATTTTACAACCCCATCATTTGCTAGACGAGTTTTTAAAGGCGATTCCGGAACATAAAGGACTGCATAAGCTCAGCGATGGGCCTTTCAGCGAAATTCTCAAATCCGCACAGGTGAATTTCCATAATTTATGAAAATTAGTAAAAGATGGACAGATGCTTCAATCGGAGCCGTCCATCCGGTGATACATACCGTGGATGGCTCATGTTTCAAAAATCACACTCATCAGACAATCCTAACCATTATTTTTTTTAGCTCTGTGGCACTGGATATTGACAGTTAAATACTTCTGTTTTACTACTGTTTCTCTGAAGGACACCGATCTGATGGCTGGCACGATATGGTGGATGTGTATTTTGAATTATTTTAGTATTTTCCATCCGCAAATCAGGCAGTCTGGTCATGTGTGCTTTGGAGAGATGGACGATCCATCCACCATCATGGCTCACATATGGTAGATTTAGTTGGAAATGATATGTACACCCCATTGGATTGTTTGTAAGTAAGGCAGTCCAATCATCAATCCGAACCGTCCATTCAGTAGGCTTCATCTCAGATTGCTTTTGGTTCTCCATAATCACTTTGTTAAGACGACAAATGGCTGCAAAGATGAGTTAAAGTGCGGACGGATAGGATTGTCTGATTTTGCAAGTGATCCTTGAAGAGTGTTTTGGATTGAATCGGTGGTCCAGATCAATTGATTTCAAGTGTCCACGTACCCCCGATGCAGGGTCCCATCCTTCTAGTATGGAGAACTGGTCGGCTGTGACACAGTCCAGCTGAGCTGGACCAATCAGAGAAGGAGCAGCAGCGGTTCTCTGCTCGGTATGAGCAGGGGATCCGGATTCTCCTTCTAATTGTATCAGGGAAATCAGGTGTATGGATAGGCACACAGCACTCTGATTTCCTATCTGGTGTGCTCTTGGACATTTGCCATGGTGCTCCATGACCCAGACCGTTGATATCTGGATCTAGTGGTTCCCACTTTTGGTGGATCATTGTCTGCAAATTACACAAAATGGACAATCCTACCTATTGGTAGACCTGTTCCTGTTCAATGCTGAACTGCTGCCAGTATCCTTCCTATTTTCTGTTTTTACATCAGTCACCTAACGGTTAAGATCATCTGGTCAGCAAGATTAATTTTACGTAGTTGATCCATGCTGGGGCCCATTGAATGATCAGGATCATGGACATTGTGCTATGTTTCCATGAGTAAGGAGCAGTAGAGCAATTGGCACCAAGATAATATCATCATCGTCGTCGTCATTGTCATTGTTGTCATCATCAAATTTTGGTGCAGGAAGCTATAATTCTGCCTCCATATGTTGCTATCGCTGTTCGTCCAAGGCCTGGAGTGTGGGAATACGTCCGAGTCAATGTCTATGAACTTAGTGTTGAGCAATTGAATGTATCGGAATACTTGCAGTTCAAAGAAGAGCTCGTCGATGGACAGTAATTCAATGCTTCTCCTTCCTATAAATCTTTCAGTTTGAAGCTATTTTTAGGTTTTATGCTTTGATTTTTTGGGCATCTTGGGATCGGAAGTTTTGAATGAGGTGTATTCTATTTTGTTTTATGGTAGGTTTAAGGATCCATTCGTTCTTGAGCTGGATTTTGAACCTTTCAATGCATCGTTCCCCCGCCCGAGCCAGTCATCATCGATTGGTAATGGTGTTCAATTCCTTAACCGTCACCTTTCATCGATGCTATTCCGTAATAAGGACTGTTTGGAGCCTTTGCTTGACTTTCTTCGAGCCCATAGTTACAAGGGGCATGTAAGTCTGCTTTGAAACTTAATGATTTTTTTTTCCTCAGCTTGATGTATTTTTTTTCTTCTTTCCAATTCTTGGTTGTGAAATGAGTATATTTGCTACCATAAACAGTATGGTTCTATGTTTCTGTTTTCAAGTTTGAAGAGAGAAATGCAGGGTGTAGACTTTACTTGCATTATCCACTGTGGGACCTTCTCAATGAATATATTCATATAATACCTTTATATTTTCTTCATGGAGCTAAGGTCTGGTAAAATAGGGGAGAACATCTAATAAATGTATAGAATGAGGTCACTGAGGATTCATGTCATGCTGATTATATTATACATGTAGTCCTCAGAGCTGAATGAGTTCAATAAACCTGATTGCAGGCGATGATGCTGAATGATAGGATACATAGCTTATCCAGACTTCAATCTGCTTTGGTAAAGGCAGAGGAATATCTGTCTAATATCCCACCTGATGCACCATATTCCGACTTTTCAAATGTGTAAGTAACCATTTCCATGTTCTTGTGCACAAAGTCCTGGTGTTGCCTACTCAAATGATGGGTAATTAGAATTCTTTCATGCAGGTAACAGAGAGGTTCGTATTTTCTTACATGTATGTGGATAACACAGGGATTGTGTTAAAATTTGAGAGTGCATTTGACTGATTTTTATTGCATTTCGTCGTTTGTTCATTGCTCATATGCAGATTCCAAGAAATGGGATTGGAGAAAGGGTGGGGTGATACAGCTAAACGTGTGTTGGAGATGATACATCTTCTTTTGGATATCCTTCAGGCTCCTGACCCATCTACTTTGGAGACATTTCTAGGGAGGATTCCGATGGTATTCAATGTTGTCATTGTTTCCCCACATGGATACTTTGGCCAAGCTAACGTATTGGGTCTGCCTGACACTGGTGGGCAGGTATTATTGTTATAATTATAATTTCTGAAAATCACAATGACAAGAGTTTGTCCCCAATTCTGTATTACAGTAGCAAGCTTGGGAAAATTTTCTGTCTTTTTATATTTCCATTTGTTGTGGAACTCAATTGCTCTGTTTTTTTTTTCACTCGAAATGTATCATAATGCATGATTAATGGTTCATAGGGCTGGAACTTGTTTTACTATTTCTGCATGCCAATGTCATCTCCTCCCTTTTTTCCAGTCGTCTGATCCATTTTGGCTATTGGAATGGATTCTTAGATATAGTTAGTCATGTGCAGGTTGTTTACATATTGGATCAAGTCCGTGCCTTAGAGAGTGAGATGCTTTTGAGAATACAGAAGCAGGGACTGGATGTTACTCCTAGAATTCTTGTGGTGAGTATATTTTAATATACCAAATTGATTTGTGACATCTCAATATGCATGAATTCTTTTATCTTAGAAGATGCTATTTTAACCTGCATTCGGTAGCTTAATTTGCCACTTGAGTATCCTGGGATTAGTATTTTCTTCCATCTATTCCGATTCTCCTCTCAGCCACCTGATTGCACATTTGGGGTTTTCCATCTTATACCAGTATCATTGTTGATGTAAGGTGACACGGTTAATACCTGATGCGAAAGGGACAACATGCAACCAACGCTTGGAAAGAATCACTGGAACAAAGCACACCCATATTTTACGGGTTCCTTTTAGAACAGAGAAGGGGATTCTTCGTAAATGGATCTCAAGGTTTGATGTATGGCCTTATTTGGAGACCTTCACACAGGTAAAATTTTAGCAGTGATTTTGCTTCTATTTTATTAATTCCCGGAGGTTTTGTGATCTTTCTAATCATACAATGACAAAATGCTGATCAATTAAAAAAAAAAAAAAAATCCTACAATGACAACACAGTTCCCTGGACGGGGTTCTCAGTTTGCAAATATTTCTATTAGCATGCTTGTTGCAATCTAAATCCTTTCAATTTGACAGGGGAAGAAGGTTGTGCAGGGATGTTTTGACACTTTATGACATGTTATAAATTGGTGGTTGCAAAATATTTAGCATATCAATACATCCATGAATGGTTGATAAGTATTTCATAATGACAGATTTGCATTAGACAGATCATGAATAAACAGTAAAGAAAGATCATAGCACACTGTAATAGAGGGCATGCTGCTTGTAACATAAATCTATGAAAGGAACATGGTTCATCTACATGTGGTGGGCTGCATCCTGTGTGTAAAGAAAAGAAAATGATGTATAAACATGGAGTTGCCAAACCCGTAAGCAAAAAAGAAGATCTGAATTATATTGGTGGATAAGAGATGGGCCAAATACAAGGTGGGGCCACCACCTAATGAAAGGCTGGGATCTGGAACACATGGGTGTGCATGAGTGGCCCGTCACCCCCCAGGCACACACACACACACACACACACACACACACACGGGTGGGGGGTTATGTTTTGCAAGTGCAGATGTGTGAAGCCCTTCACATTTCTCCACTTTCTCTTTCACTAATGTATACCACTTCATCATCGTTATCTTTTTTTTTTTTTTTTTTTCCTTTCCTCGCTCTGCGTTTAGCTTCCTTGAACATTCCTTAACAGTTTATTTTGATCAGGATGTGATAAGTGAAATTGCGGCTGAGTTACAAGGTACTCCAGATCTGGTCATTGGCAACTACAGTGATGGCAATCTCGTTGCCTCTTTGTTAGCTTATAAGCTAGGAATCACACAGGTTCGCCCTGATCTTAATACGATGTTCAAACTATACTATTCCATTGTTTCAATTGTTGATTGTAATCAACATTTGTAACAGACTATTACGTACACTTGATTGTAATCAACTTATGTAATAGTCTATTACATTGTGCCTGTGGGAGTTGTGTGCTCTCATTGCCAGTCCCAAGCCCAGATAAAGGAGGATTGCATCAGGTTGCAGCTGGTGTCAAACTTATGCCATACCTTACATCATAGCTGACCCCAATTAGTTGGGATAAGGCTTAGATGATGATGATGATTTTTACATGGTTACTTGATGCAATTTTTGTACAGTGCACCATTGCGCATGCTTTGGAGAAAACAAAGTATCCAGATTCAGATATATATTGGAGGAAATTTGAGGACAAATACCACTTTTCTTGTCAATTTACTGCTGATGTACTGGCCATGAACAATGCAGATTTTATAATCACCAGCACGTACCAGGAGATTGCCGGAAGGTAATCTAATTAGATTCCCTAATCTAATCTATTGTACTCTAAGAATAACTATATTCACTTTCTCTAATCTATATTGCAGTGTAGAAATAAATAACATGCAAATGTTGTGTTATTCCCTTTGCCTGTGTCAGAACTTCAATAACAACATAATAGTTTAATGCATGATCAAGGTTCATGAGTTTTTTTTTTTTTTTTGGTGAAGAAACCTGCCAAAATTCTGTTGTGCTAGATTAAACTTCATGCATAATATTTCATTGCTTGCAGATGCAGAGCTATTACCCTCTTGCATCTTGACAATTGGGCACTATTATTGTTGAGATATGGATGCTAAGAAAATGATTAACTGCCCTGAGCACCAATGAATAGCTTACTGCTTATCAAAGTAGTTAACAGATATTTTAAACTTGGAGAAATAGCTCAAAACAACAAGAAAATACTAAGTTCCAGTGTATGGACAACCTGTATAACTGTGTTTCTAAACCTCAACCTGAGTGTCACACCCTCCTAGAAAGGCCCTGGATTGAGTCTCACTGATGGCGTTTTGGTACTAAAGCGCATACTGAAAATAATAAAAAAAAAGGGCACTTTCTAACATACAATATAAAGGTTGGCTGTCTTGAAATGCATTTGAATAGGTGCATTCATGCAAATGCAAGAAGAACACATATGGAGAACCCTACTCCCCTGCCCTGCATCTCCCTGATAAACTGTACCTCCTGTGCAATACTACTGTACATCTCTATGAAGATTTTGGAAGCTAAAGAAGATGCTAGTTTTAGTACTTATGCCATTACAACAGTATTTGAACTTCTGTGCTTGTTGTTTCAGCAAAAATACTGTTGGCCAATATGAGAGCCACACTGCTTTCACTCTTCCTGGTCTATACCGAGTTGTTCATGGAATTGATGTTTTCGATCCCAAGTTCAATATTGTCTCTCCTGGAGCAGATATGAACATTTACTTTCCTTACTCTGAAAAGGAAAGAAGGCTTACTTCCCTTCATGGTTCACTTGAGAAGCTGTTGTACGACGAAGAGCAGAATGATGAACACGTGTGAGTACTCTTTATATTATTTCTCCTTTTAAATTGTTCTGTAATTGTTTATGTATATATCTTCCATGTGCTTTTCTGGTCTTTTTTTTTTTTTTTTTAATTAGTGCTGGTCATACAATACCATTTTATCTTGTATGGGGCGATGATCTCCAAGACATGATTTAAACATTTAGCCTCTGACACTTCTGAACCCTCTGTTGCTTCCAATTAAGGCGGCAACTCAGGCAGGTTGGGTTGGGTTGAGGGTCCACCTGAGCCCAGCCTGACCTCAAGAGTACCCAACCCATAACCCAACTTCCAACCTGAGGTACCCAACCCAAATTCCTTTGTACTCGACCCAACCTGATCCGACCCAACCCAAGTACATGTGATTTGGCCCAACCCAACCTAACCCACCCCAAATTTTCTCAACCCAAATCCAACCGAAGGACCTTGGTGGGTTGAGGGTCCACTTGAGCCCGACCTGACCTCAAGAGTACCCAACCCATAACCCGGCTTCCAACCTGAGGTGCCCAACCCAAATTCCTTTGTACTTGACCCAACCCAAGTACATGTGATTTGGCCCAACCTGACCTAACCCACCCTGGATTTTCTCAATCCAAATCCAACTGAAGGACCTTGGCAAACCGACCCAACCTGACCCCTACTGGGTTGGGTCAATCAGGTTTGGGTTGACCCGAACCCTAGTTGCAACCCTACTTCCAATAACTACTTCTATGAGTTCTTACCGAGGATTAATCTACAAAGAACCGATTTACCATTTGCATCTGTTTTTTAGTAGATGAAAATTTTCCTTCTAGATAGAGGAGCAGCTCTAGCGTTTATGGAAGATTAAATTCTCCCATCTTTTCTGTCTTTGATGTATTTTCATGCTGACAAAATTCATCTTATGACATAGGATATGTTCATTTGCATGGTTGTTCTCAAGTTACAACTGATGTGTGATTTTTCGTCCTACATATTGGTGTCTAGAAGGCTCTTTAGAAAATTCAGATAGAACAGGATTCATGTAGCTGACTCCAATTAGTTGGGATAAGGGCCCGGTGATGATAATGATGAGAGACACATGAGACTTACTCAACCGTTTCCTAATTAAAATATGAAATAAGAGGACTCTTGAATATATACCTGAAATCTTGTTTCTGTTGACTAATTTTTTTAGATTATTAGGCAGTTGCTTATTAGCAGCCAATTTCCAAAGTTTATATCAAAACTCAGGAATTTGTTGCTTTGACTGCAGTCTGTCTTTAGGAAAATGATGATTCAGGTAAGTTCTCAAGTACCTGATTCAATCTTATTGAAAAGATCAAGTTGCATTTACTTTAGCTAACAAACCAGAATAAGATATATTTTGAAATGAAGGTATTTTGTATTAGAAAATGAAGTTAACTTGATGAGGGTTGATGTTACGTATGTGGTGGGTAATTGAACATATGACAAGAAATTCATGATTTGTAAAGCCAACCCCAAATAGCTGGGTCAATGCAGTGGCGATGATTGTGACGGCATTAGCTAAGTTTAAGAGGTAAGAAAGATATAAAATTAGAATCAGGCACTCTACAACTGCAGACATGAAGTTTTAGGTAATGGCAGTAAAATGTTATTTATTGAATAGTGTTATCTAATTGTTAGGAATGTAATACGCAACTCATATATGCTTGATTTATGTGATTGCAGTGGTAGGTTGAGTGACCGGTCGAAGCCCATAATCTTCTCTATGGCAAGGCTTGATCGGGTGAAAAACATAACAGGACTAGTTGAGTTGTATGGTAAGAGCACTAAACTAAGGGAGCTGGTAAACCTTGTCACGGTTGCTGGTTACATCGATGTGAATAAGTCTAGAGACAGAGAAGAGATTGAAGAGATTGAGAAGATGCACAGGCTCATGAAGGAGTACAATCTGGACGGCCAGTTCCGATGGATATCTACTCAAATGAACAGGGCCCGCAACGGCGAGTTCTATCGCTACATTGCAGATACAAGAGGTGCTTTTGTACAGGTATTGTGTTGGACTCTCTATGCTTGTCTGATCTTCTAACTCCTTATATTCTTTTGACGTGTCTCTGGTCTCCTTTTCCAGCCTGCTTTTTACGAGGCGTTTGGCCTTACAGTTGTTGAGGCCATGACTTGTGGTCTTCCGACATTTGCCACTTGTCATGGAGGTCCCGCGGAGATTATTGAAGGTGGTATATCGGGGTTCCATATAGATCCGTATCATCCTGATCAGGCAGCTGAGGTTTTGGCTGATTTCTTTGCACAGTGTAAGAAAGATCCAAGCTACTGGGATAAGATCTCTAATGGAGGGTTGCAACGAATCTATGAAAGGTCTTTCCTTGTCAAACCCAATTCCTCATTTCTCTTACACATTTTGTTCTCCCTTCCATCAATTAATTTATGCAATGGTGCTTGTACAGACATACCATTTCAGTCTTATGTTTGTTTGTCATCATTTTGGAAGCTTACACGCGCTACCCTTTTACAAGTGAGCCAAATTGTGCCAACCTGGCACATGTCGGCCATCTAACCCATTCATCACTGTGACAAAGATTGCCGATATTTTAGAAATCTTGCGATATTCGTGCAAGAATAAACAGAATGGTATTATCGCAATAATATTGTGATATTTTCACAATATTGGCAGTGAATTTTTTGTGGAATTATCTGGAACTTTAATTCCTGAAATTAACATAATAATTGTGTAAAATGTGAACTAACTCATATATATATATATATATATATATATATATATATATATATATATATATATATATATATATATATATATATATATATATATATATATATATATAGTGAGAATTCTGCAACAATATTCAGAGAAAAACCTCAAAATTTACAACTTTACTGAGAAAATCCCAACCCAAGAAATTCCCGAGAATGAGATTTGTCACTCTGCCATTCATCAGGTGGGCCCTACTGTGAGGATAGCCTGGCAATTGGACCGGCCAACTCATCCAGTGGGCTGCACATGTATGAAAATAGTGGACAGTTTAAACAGGTGCTAGTGGTCCACATTCAACATACAAGGTGGCCCACCTGATGAATGGTCCAGCCTGATTTTGGGCCATGTAGGGTTCACAAAAACACTTGTTTATTAGCTGCTTTGACAACAATCTAGATGTACATGTGCATATATGCAAATGCTTTATGTAGCCGTCTCAAACTAAAAGGTTTCTTTAGTCACCCTGTTGTTTCTCACCATTACCATTCCTAATTGTAACATTGCAGGTATACATGGAAGATTTATTCGGATCGCTTAATGACATTGGCGGGGGTTTACAGCTTCTGGAAACATGTATCTAAACTTGAAAGGCGTGAGACACGGCGTTATCTCGAAATGTTCTACATCCTAAAGTTCCGAGAACTGGTACTTTATCCACTCTACATACCATCTGAGAAAGCCCAGCTAATTCCACCATTTCCATCATAGATTCCTTGCCCAAAAAAGGCCTTAACATTTTTTTTCTTTTTTTCGATTTGGATTTGAATGGGGACAAACAGTCTATCGTTTGCGCACTAATACGAAATGCTCAAAGATCTGAAGACATCTCTTTTGTGTTTGTTTTCAGGTGAAATCCGTCCCACTTTCAGTCGACGATGAACATTAATCTATGGCGTCCTAGGAGCTGATGGACACCGACGGGTAGTTGGTATCTGTGAAGTTATGTTAGAAGATCGAGTAAAAGCACTTTCGTGGATGGAGAAGCATATCAAATCACTGCTAGTTTTCCGGACTTGGACGTTTCAGAGAGTAAGAAAACTATGTATATACCTTATTATGAGAGTAGATTGTTTTGAAGCTGGTTATATGCCGCCAGTCTTCTCTCTTTCCATCTTTCTGCATTTTACAGTTTTTGTACGGAGCTACTATCTACACCCTCTTGCTGAGTAAGTGCCCTGTCATTTCTATTTTTTGGTAATACAATAGTACAGCTTTGTACTTATTTATTCCCAAATGTAGAAAGGCGGGTGTATTTATCAGTCCTAGTGGGTGCCAATAAGTATTCCTTTTTTCTACTGTTCTAGTAACTAAATACAGTATAATGAGGAGATTTACTTGTCCACCTACAGCAGCAAAAGTAAAAGACACTCATGACAGAACGTTTCAAATGGAGGAATTACAGTATATTCTGGGTTTAGTTTTGTACAAGTGGGGCCCATGATTCAGTGGCCATTGTCTGTTTTGATCTACTGTGGATTGACCATGCCCCTAAATCTTCTGGCTAGAAAGATCCTAGCCACCAGTCTGGGTCCTGCTTTCAGTTGAATAGGGACCATGGCTTTATTCCTCTCATTGAAAGGTTAGGGTTGTCCTATCTGGGAGATTTTCCGGACATCGGTCCATTCACATTCAGTCCCAATGGACCAATGGTCAGGATTACTCATCCATAGGTACTGCTTGTACAAACTGAGAACAGAGTATATGATGCATAAGGTTCATGTAACCATAGTGACAATCTCGGCAATTTCTCGGCCCGGAAATTTCTTGGCAGAGTTTCAAATTTTGAGGTTTCTCAGGATATTATCAGGAAAATCTTGCCAAAATGAAATATTTATTGTAAATTATTAAATAAATTTAAATTTTAATATATTTATAACAAATTCCCAAATTTTTGTTAGTATTTTTTATTTAAGATAGAGATAAAAAGGCAATCGTTTAAAATCTGCCAATATTTATTGCGATATTTTCAAAATCTCAGCAATATTTGCCATACGGCATGTAATTCATCCCCTCCCTGGTGGAAGGGGATGCACCCTCTGCCCCATTCATATAGAAAGCATTAATCCTCTGATGATGAATGGTCTAGATTAGACTGAATTGTGGCAAACTCATCTATTGTACGCGTAGGATACAGAGTTG
This sequence comes from Liriodendron chinense, assembly GCA_003013855.2. Lineage (NCBI taxonomy): Eukaryota > Viridiplantae > Streptophyta > Magnoliopsida > Magnoliales > Magnoliaceae > Liriodendron > Liriodendron chinense. The sequence continues at coordinate 6,703,036 of ML058484.1, read as the reverse complement.
CCAGTCCACACATCAAAATCGTGGCCCCCTTAGTGGACGGCGATTAGCAAGAAAATGCTGATGGAATAATCATAACTGCCTGTTTCAACGTGGACTGCATCAGTATAATTGCTGATATGAGAATCAACTGCCTGTTTCAACGTGGACTGCATCAGTATAATTGCTGATATGAGAATCAACTGCCTGATTCAACGTGGATTGCGTTAGTCTGATTGGACTGCTGATTTTTCTCTTCCTAACCATGCATTTCAGGGCCATCAATTGGATGGTTAGGATAAGTTGATCAGGCAATTTGAAGGCGATTTTCCATTTGTAATGGGCTCTAGTGATGATGATGAAAGACCAAGGAAGTAAATGATTTCAACGCATGGAGTTTTACATTCCTACTTGAGAGAATTTACATTCCTGTACCTTTTTAAAAGAGGCTTTCAATAAGTAATTACATTTGAGTACTTGGATTCCTTTCACAGCTGCTCGAGTTGGCCTTGGGAACGAAGGGGGGCCGTTTAGGTGGGCCTTATTGTGATGTTCATGTGAAATTCATCCCGACCAAAAGGTGCATCACATCTATTAGGTCCAGGGCCCAAAACTAAGCTCCATCTGTGGTTCAGGTGGACCACATGATTGAAAAGTGATTCAGGTGGACCACACGAATGAAAACAGTGTCAATGCTCATCCTCCAAACTGTCTCTTGGTGTGGCCCACCTGATCACACATGGACCTTGGTGGGCCGTCTAATGGTTGGAGTGGACTTCATAGAATCATCATGGTTGGGCCTATAAAAATCAAGGGTGTATGTCTCTCTTAACTATTGCCTTTGACATGGCACACTTGATTTTTTTGGTCATGGGGTCTCACATCGTTGGAGTGGATTTCACATACACACAACAATGGGTCCCGTAAAAAAATAAAGGGTTGGCCACTGTTAGTAAAGTATGCTTATATATTAAAAAAGCGAATTTTATGAGATGCCCACTGACTTTTTACAGGGCCTACCTAGATGTGTATGTTAGATCCACTTCGACCATTAGATGTACAATACTACATTAGGCCTACGGCAGAAAAAAAAAAGGGGTGATTTAGGTGTGGCCCTGCCAAAGAAAAGAGTTGGGAGATAAACAATTGATGTTTATAAACCCACTGTGACGATTATATAAAATCCACTCCAACCATTAAATGCCACAGCAAAATTCAGAACTGGGGTCCAAACATCAGTTCCATTCGTCATTCAGCTGGGCCACACCAAGGGAAACAGTTTAGAGAGTGACCATTGCCTACACTGTTTTGAATAGTGTGGTCCACGAAATTATGGATGGTATTGATTTTTGAGCCCTGGGCCTAATATGAGGTGAATCACCTAGTGGTTAAGGTGAATTTCATATAATCATGGTGGGCTCACCTGAGCTGCCAACACCTTTGCAAGCATTGGCAGACAGATACGTAACTGCCGTTGATAGATGTAAGGGAAGGTCCTCTTAAGATTCATGAAATAGCTTATTGAAAACCGTTTTGAAAAGGGTTCTGGAATGTAAATAATGCATGTTTTTTTTTTTCTTCTAAAAAATAAGTGATAAAGTGGGCCATACATGTACATAAACATTTTAGAGGAACAAAACCAACGGTACATTTAAGATAAATGAACTGCCCAACTAAGGATTGAAATGACTTAATTTTGAGAAATAATCATATGCACGCATAAGTAGGTTGGGTCAAGTTTCAACACTAGGTCATGGATTCGAGCACCCTATTAAAAAGCCACTAAAAAATAAATAAGAATAAGTGGGCAAGGCTAAAATGAACAGTTCAGATTGATTGATTGATTGTATTGCATGCCCACTTTTCATAGAAGTGAAATCGTCAGTACTGTGGGACCCTATGTACATTGGTCATATCTCTAACTTTAGAATCTTAGATTGATTGGTTGATTGTATTGCATGCACACTTCTCATAGAAGTGAAATCGCCAGTACTGTGGGACCCAATGTACATTGGTCATATCTCTAACTTTTGATTGATTGATTGATTGTATTGCATGCCCACTTTTCCTAGAAGTGAAATCGTCAGGACCCAATGCACATTGGTCATATCTCTAGCTTTAGATTGATTGGACGATTTTAACCTGTGGATAATAGGCATCTGTTTATCCAATTCGTGTCTGATCCAATTTGATGACACTTCCCCGTAATCTTTGGTTGATGACCCATCTAAACTGGGTCCCATGATTTGAATGGTTCAATTTTGAATTAAAATATGCCACATGTGCTCCGGGCATGAGTATCAACCATCATACTCTATCGGAGTACCAATTTTTTTCTATTAGGTGTGTTACCACCATCATGCAGTATCAATCTTGGCGGTTATACAAGGGCTTGTTTCGACAGCGGTATTAGATTAGGTTAAGTAGTATGGAATAACATTTGCCAGTGCCAATTTCATCCTTATGTTTGATAACAATAGGAAGTTACTGATTAATGCCATATCACATATTCTATTGTCAATAGTGAATTTTGGGTGGATCTCAAAATCCACTATAGTTGTGGGCCTTACATTGATGGATTCATTTTATTAATAAAAATCAAAATCAGTTGTGAAATATGACCCGATGATTACAATTTCATAGTCTACCCAAAAAAGCATACTTCACGTTATGCATGAAATGTATGATGTTAATCTTACCATCTAATAGCAGACGCGGATTGCCTGCGAAAGCCTTTCGCAGGCATCTCCTATGCTCGGAATGTAGGTGGGGCTTACCTTTAATTTTTAAAGAAATATACGTTTTGTGAGATTATTTTAGGTGTTGAGACAAAAAATGAACTAGATTTAAGATTCAAGTGGGCGGCATTGAAGAAAAAGGTGGGTATGGAAATTTCTACTGTTTAAACCTCTATGAGGTCCACAGTGATGTTTATATGACATCCATACCGTTCATAATGTCATTCCTGCTTAGATGAACTGAAAACACAAATATTATCCTGATTCTAAACTTCTGTGGCCCCACGAATATTTCAATTGTGGCAGTTCAATCGTTACATTTTCGACCCAGTTGAATCTTGGATCCCGTTTATTTTTTGTCTCGACGCCTAAAATGATCTCACAAAATGGTTGGACAGCGTAGATTTCTCACAAACATCACGTTGGGCCCCACCTAGATTCCGCGCGCAGGATATGCCAATCCGCATCCATCCTTTCTGGAAGCGGATTGGCTGGTGCACCCTACACCAGCTACCTCGCTGGTGTATTAACGTCAACAAGTTCTGTGGGCCCCACTGTGATGTTGGTATTATATCCGAACCGTCCATCCATTTGGAGACATCCTGATAAGGTTTGATACTAAAAATAAGACCGATCCAAAGATCAAGTGGACCACACTGCAGAAAGCAGTAGGAGATTGACCATCTACCATTGAAATCTTCTCGGGGGTTACAGAAGTTTTGGATCGATCTGATATTTAGTTTCAACCTTCCTCCAGGTCCGTTTGACCTTATGAACAGTTTGGGTGGCAGATAAACATCATGGTGGGACCTAGGAATTTTTTAACGGTGAGAATCATTGTCACTACTGCCTTTTGTGGTGTGGTCCACTTGAAATCTGGATATGACTATTTTTTGGGTCATGCACTAAAATGATCTCTTCAAATGGATGGACGGTGTAGATATATGAAATACACTATTGTGCGCACATGACCTTAATCTCCTATGGACCGTTCGTACTTCGCTGTGCTCGAGGACGTACACTGTCATATGGGCTTGACACGTACTCACACCCGCAGCGGGCGCGGATTTCGTGCGAAAGCCTTGCGCAGGAATTTCCTGCGCTGGTAAAGAAGGTGGCCGGCAGTAATTTTTTTGATAAATCCACCCGGTCCATCGTTTTGGGAGCTCATTTTAATATATAGAAACAAAAATAACCGGATCCAAGATTGAAGTGGCCGAAAACGTGAGATTTGAACGTCCACAGTTGAAATATTTGTGGAGCCACAGTAGTCTTGAATCAGGATAATATTTGTGTTTTCAGTTCATCCCAGTAGTAGTGGCGTTATGAACGGTATAGATGTCGTATAAACATCACTGTGGACCCCAGGCAGGTTTCAACAGTAGTAATTTACCTACCCACATTTTCCTTTATTGAGGGCCAATTGAGTCTTGGATCCGGTTCATTTTTGTTTTAGTGTCCTAAAATGAGCTCCCAAAACGGATGGACGGTGTGGATTTATCAAAAACATCACTGTGGGCCCCACCTTGGTTCCCAGTGCAGAAAATTCCTGCGCAAGGCTTTCACAGGAAATCCGCGCCCACCCGCAGTTGGTGTAGGTTGCACCAGCCATCTAATAGGGGCGCGCTGTGATATGAAAACAAAAATGAACCAGATCCAAGATTCAAGTGAGCCGAAAACGTGAGATTTGAATGTCCACAGTTGAAATATTTGTAGAGCCACGGGAGTTTCGAATCAGGATAATATTTGTTTTTCTAGTTCATCCCAGTAGTAGTGACGTTATGAACTGTATGGATGTCATATAAACATCACTGTGGACCCAGGGAGGTTTCAACGGTAGTAATTTACCTACCCACCTTTTCCTTTAGTTAGGCCCACTTCGTCTTGGATTGGTTGTTCTAAAATGAGCTCCCAAAACAGATGGACGGGGTGGATTTATAAAATAACATCACTGTGGGCCCCACTGTGGTTCCCAACGCAGGAAATTCCTTCTTGCGCTGGAACCAAGGTGGGCCCACAGTGATGTTTTTTGATAAATCCACACCGTCCATCCGTTTCCTGCGCTGGGAACCAAGGTGGGCCCACAGCATGGGTTGCCTGACATATAATCAATGCACATTAAATGATGTCAGTCCATCTAATGCTGGATCCACCGAATCCGCGCCTTGAATGAGGGGATGACCACGCTTACAATATCTTCTTAACCAAAAAATCGAACTTGGATTGCGTCTTGAGTTATCCAGTCCCCTCTTATCGTACTGGGTAAACTCAGTTGAGCCTAGGGCTGTAAATGGGTCAGCGGACCCGATGGGGTACCTGGACCCAACCCATTTAGACCCGACCCAGACCCAGACCCGGCCCATTTGTTAAATGGTACGGGTCTGGGTCCAAGAACAGACCCATTTGTTAAACGGGTCTGGGTCTAGTTTCCTTTATATAGGCCCGACCCGACCCGAACCCATTTAGTAAGTGGGCGAGTTTGGTCTATATTACAGGGAACCTGTCCAGACCCGATTTTAAGCCTTGTAAAATGCTTGCATACTTGATCCAGACCCGGACCCATTAGACTCAACCCATTTATAAATGGGTCTGGGTGGATCTCCCTCTACCAAACTTGGACCCATTTATAAATGGGTCTGATGGGTTGACTCGGACCCACCCATTTAGTAAAAGGGTCTGGGTCTAAAATTTGGACCCAGACCAGTTTAGTAAATGGGCGGGTCTGGTTTTGGCTAAACCCGTCCTGAACTCGGCCATTTACAACCCTGGTTGAGCCCACCGTGAGGGGTGCGGATTAGGTGTTACCCCGGAACAGCTTAGTGGGTGTTACCCCTACCGTATGGCCCACATGGATGATATTAGGTATATCCACTCCGTCCATACGTTTATACAGCCCATTTTAGGATAAGGTTTCAACAATTATGCAGATCCAAATCTCAAGTGGGCCATACCACTAGAAACAGTGAGGTTGAGTGCCCCACCATTAAAAATTCCAAAGAGCCCATGGTAAGGTTTTGGTAATGTTTATTTGCAATCAAAGCTCTTGATAATGTCAATAAGGTCTTGATGAAGGGAAAATATAAATATCAGATTGATCCAAAACTTTTCTGGCCCACAAAACGTTTTTAATGGTTATTCATCACTGTTTCTAGTGGTATGGTCCACCTGAGATTTGGATCTTCTTAAGGTTTTGGATCATATCCTAAAATGATACGAGAAAACAGATAGACGACATAGATACATAAAAAATACATCAAGATGGCCCCCACATGGTAGGGGTAACATCTAATTCGCTCCCCACCGTGAGTACATGTAGTTTATCCACACCGTTTATTTTAGGGGTATAACTCAAAATTGAAGCCTTTCCAAAGCTCAAGTGGACCACACCACAGGAAACAGTGGGAATAACGATTTCCACCGTTGAAACCTTTCTAGGGTCCACAATAATGCTTATTTGTCATCCAAACTGTTCATAAGATCACAAAGATATGGATGAAAGGAATAGAAAATTATCAGTCTGATCCAAAACTTTTGTGGCCTCAAAAAAATTTCCTGTGATGTGGTTGACTTGGGATTTGCATTTGCTTCAATTTTTTTTTTACCTCAAAGTCCTAAAATTATCTTTTGAAAATGGATGGACGGTGGGGATAAAATAAATAAATCCCCACGGACTCCGCAAAGTTTACTCAGTATGCAATCCGCTTCCCAAAAAATCATCCTAGGCAAAGCCATACTAGGGCTGAAAGTCGGGCGGGTTGGGTCGGGTTGGTGCTGAACCCTAACCCAACCCAAGGTTCCTATACCTCACCCAATCCAACCCAACATCGAGTTGGGAATTCTCAACCCAAGCCCAACCCAAGCGGGCTCGGTCGGGTTGATCGGGTTGGTCGGGTTGATACATGCTAATATTTTCGTTGTTACATTAGTTTATTATGTTTCAATACACGCCTTTTTTTTTTTTTGTACCTATGGCTTTACTAATTATACATGTACTTATTTATGTAAAGAACTTCCCTTTTCCTAAACAAAGAAGTTAAAATACAAGTGGCATTATAAGTTTACTTCACTAAAGTATAATAAAAGTATAAGTAACTTGTATATAGATCGGGTCCAGGTTGGGTCGGGCAACCCGAGACCTCAACCCAAGCCCGACCCAAACTTCATCGGGTTGATGTTTTCATAGCCCAAGCTCAAGATCGGGTTTGATACTTCTTGCCCAAGCCTAACCCAATGTTGGGTCGGTCATGGGTCGGTCGGGTTGAACCCGCCCAACTTTCAGCCCTAAGCCAAACAGCCTGATTAGTTCACTTCTTAGGTGGGCCACGGTGTACAAAAGGAACGGACCGTTAAGAACAATCTTCTCCACCCATAAATTAGTTCTGTACACTACAGCTTATAGGCAAGGCCAAACAGCCTGATTTTCCTATCAGAAAATCCAAAACTCTGTGCCCCACCTGAAAGAAGTCTCGGATTTCTCACACGTATGCAATATTCGCATTTTGCGCTTGCGTGTGGACGGGCACCACATGCGTGTACAGTTAGCAAATTGCGTTGGGGTTTCCCGCCATATGAATGCCCAACTGGAGCCTACTGCCTACACATAACCCATCGACGTGGCACTGCATTCAATCTCGACACGATTCCCAGCGCAAAAATCCCATTTCCATGGCGACCCCCCACATCCGATCTGCTGGCGCCCGTACAGCGATTCTCCCTCTCCCCTTCCAAAATTACGCTCTCTCAGCTCAGATTCCTCCCTCCCTTGCACTATTTTGGACGGTCCTGATCACAATTCCAGATTACTTCTGACAATCTCCGCCGTCCGTTCTGAAATTCAGGCACAAGCAATCGAATCCGACGTTCCTTGTAGAAGTCGAATCGGGAGCGTCCGTCGAGCGATGCATTCCAAAGGAAGAAACCTCCTGGCAAGCTGTTGGAATCCGCCCATGCCAAAGGGAATTCCAGGTATGATTGTCAGCTCCTCGGCCGTCGTCATGACTCATAACAGCCATTACGGACGATATCGTAATTCCAGGTAAATCTTGATTTTTGAAAATATCGGTCTGCAATGGCTGATGTAAGAGAGCACATATCGGATTTGGTCGGTGGCTGTTACGAGCTGTTGTGGGGCTATGTTGATTCTCCGTTGATTTATGGAGATTATGTCTCAGGAGTTTGTTGGGGCCCACCTTTAAGTGATCTAGGCCGTTCGTTTGCGGGCCTTACAATCGGATGGTAATGCTGCAATGATGTCGCTGTTGTCAGCATGCATGTGCCCCACCTGTCTGTGGAAGCATGCATGTTCCCCCAGGTGTCAGTTTAGGGCAACCCTTAGTGGGCCCACCCAGCATGTGTCAGCAGCTAGAACTGCCAGCCCTCTACCGTTTGCTGATATACCGTCTCTCCTTTCTCTGTAAAGACGAGGAAAGGTATGTGGGGGGTAACGTACGACAGAAGGAGAAAGAGAGAAAGAGGAGAGAGAGAGGGAGAGAGAGAGGGAGAGAGAGAGAGAGAGAGAGAGAGAGCAGAGATAAAAGAGAGTAAATTTGTGCGACTTCGCAGCATAAAGAAGAAGAAAAGGGTCTGCCCTTGTGATTGATTGAGGTTGCATATATCAGTAGAATCCGGATCCTCTGCTCTGCTCAAACAGGATTTTTCTGTTTGCTGATGACCTGATTGGTCCAGCTCAGCACTAACTGCATTAAATGCAGCAGTGCTGACAATGTCAGAGCTGAGCTGGACCAATCAGGCGTCGGGAAACAGGAAAATCTTGTTTAAGCTGAGCAGATGATCTGGATTCATATCGGTATACCATCTCGCCATCAGATCAGGTAAGTAAATTGGCTTGTCTTTCTCTTTGTGTGATTGATTTGAACGTGCAATGATTTTTTTGTTTCAGCTCCTTGATTAGGTCGTGTAATTGCATTGCCTGCTTCGTATTTATGACAAAAATATAACATTCCACATTGGTCGCCCACACCCAATAGTGGTATCAGAGCATCAATTTATGCGATTCTAATGGAGAAAATGGCAAATATATTTTTTTTATATTGCCATGCACAGATCACACTGCCTGTGATATGCAGCAAAAGATATATTTCTAATTTCTCTAATGTGCGTGTGCGCCATTATGCAACAGTGGCCCACGGCGACGTTTTATTTAAATGTTGTAAAATATAGAATTTATATTGTAATACATAGATTTTTTAGGTGTGACTTATAATTTTAATAATTTATTGTGGTGTCCCCTGACTATTGCCATGGAGGGTTTCCTTTATTGTCTTTACAACTTTGACTTTTAAGACGCCCAATCAGATAAATGGAACTTTTGGATAAGATTGATAATGATTGTATTACCATTGTGTCAATTTGTCTGAGTGATGCCATTATTTTGAACCGCTAATGATTGCGGATGAATAAAATAAAAATAATATCACGAATGTGTTTTCTGGTCGACTAATATATGATATTCTCTTACTTAATGTAGTGACAACAATTGGCATCTATATTAGTTTTGGCCACTTTTTTTTTTTTTTTTTCAAAGGAGATGCACTTGAAGGAATATAACTTCAATGATTGGTGCGGATCTGTTAAGATTTTGTTGGATGAAGAAGATGTGCTATATATAGTAAGAAGCTGTGAACGCCGCCCACGAGGCTTGACCCTTCCGTCTCAACGCGATTGGTTGCGTTGGGAGAGAGGATGGAGGCTCACACGCTTGCCACTTTTTTTTTTGCTGTTCTGTGAGGTGTAGGTGATCTGATTGGTGTTACCACGTTTCCTTGGTTATGCAATACCAGACAAAAAAAAATTATTTCTATCCATGCCACGCAGAATCAAGTGACTACGTGAAGGCGAGTAGAATAAATAAAATGAATAAATAGAAGTTAATGCAACTAAATGTATAAAATAGCAGGTGATATGCCAGAATGTGCGGAGTGGACTGCGTTCTGAGCTTGATAGAGATGTGAGCAGGAAAAAGGAAAGTCAGGCACCCTTTTTGGTCAAAACGGTTAGCCGGATGTCCCTAAATCTAACCTTACTCTTGAACTGTCTAACTTGTTCTAACAAATTGACTTTTCTGTAGCTGGCCTGTGTTGATTGGAATCTAGGCACATGTATGGCAATTTTGGGCTTCCTAGATAATAGAGCTCCCCTTCTTGATGGGCGTGTGGGCCTAATTCAGTTTTCTCGGGATTCTCTACCTCCTTCCACCTTTTCCATTTCTTGCTGAACCGGAGCTAGAAGTCGAATTTATAGATGAAAATTGTTGGCTCCTGGTGAGCCGACGGTGGACACTTGGCAAAATTTTTTCATGCAAGATCAGTTAGAAGGGATCCAATCCCTGGTTGGTGCGAAAGGGTGCCAGGTGGCCATCAGCTCGCGACCAGCCGACGGTTTGTTTTTCTCTATTTTGGGTCTAATGGCTGCGATTTTTCCTTCTACTTTGGCATTTCATGGTTGATTCTGAGTTGTGGGATTATGGATTGGGTGATCCAAGCCATCCATCTTTTTGGGAAGGAGGTTTGGCCCTAAAAGACTGGTACATAGTCTACGACGCAAGGCTTGTGCTACTGGATATTCATTGGGCACGGATGGGGACCCGTATGCTACAGGAGACGTGCTGGTGCGGCATATGCCTGAGGGGCCACCTGCATGGGCAAGCGGCTCTCGGAATTCGCATTGTACCCACAGCTGTCGGGAAGCCATATATGAGGAGGAAGAGGATGATGACTAGCCTGCGGAGGCTATTACCTTTGGAGCTCTTGTTCTGTTTTCCCTCTTCTTTTTCTCGTATTATACTTGAACTCCTTTCAGTATAATGTATAGTTGGCTTGTCTTATTTGAGTTCTTGATTTGCTTGTGATGTTCTATTACCTGGGCCTTTTTTTTGTAGCTTTTCTTACGTTCATTGCATGCCTGAGCTTCAGTGGCCTTTGGTTGTTGTCTTCGTGTTTTGCGATCGTAGCCTTTTAGTGCATCGCATTTCACTCTGTTTTATCAGTCGCGGATTTTGAGGGTACGTAAACCCTCCTAGAAGCTTAGAGAATAGGCCAATGGAAGCTCTTGCATGAATCTCACCATCGACTTCCCATGGGTTGACGATCTACATGTCCCCTTAAAGTCAGGTTTTAAGCCTCCTGAGATGTCGGTAGGCGGTTGCATACACCACACGGCCAACTTCGATCATTGGCTCGCTAGATGCCGACGGTTACGTGGCTGCATGTTTCCACAAAATTTAGCGACGGAGGTCTTTTGAATGTAGTATGTGGCACTGCCTGAGTTTTTCCGCAATCGTCGACTTGCCAGAGGCTGATGGTTTGCGTTTTATATTCTTCCTAGGAAACACTTGTTGTCTATTAGTCCAACATCGATGGCAATGGTTTCTTTTTTTGTTGATTGCCCTTGTTGTCTAGCTGTTGTTTCTCTCCTATGGGACCTGCCATTATGACAACCGTCGTCTAATCATTCGTCATCCTCCCGAGATCCTTTCGGCACATCACAGCCTCACTACGATGAAGTAATGGCCTTGATCGTTGAATGGTTAGATGGAGACATGCAGGTTGTCGAGTTGTATATGCCATAGAAGGATTTAGCCCTTCCAGCCTTCGATCGTCGTCGAACAACCACGCGATGGACATCGTACGAATTGGACGGGAATGCATGGGGCCAACTAGAGAACAAAAGCTTAGCCAAAAACAGAAAATCAAGGCATTCATGCAATGCATGAAGCACTTGGTGCCAACCCCACCACGATCAATAGTGAAACAATCATACAAAAGGTCCATACTGAAATTTTCCAGGTCGACATGCAAGCCGAAGTATTTTGATAACTCGTCCACTAGCGGACATTAATAGCAGGAATGTCCATATTAGCAGAAGAAGGAAGGCCAATCAAGATGGCCAGCTCCTTGAAGAGGGACCCAACCTCACATCACTAAAAGCGAACGGATTCAGCTCCTGAACCCAGTAGTGGACAACAATACTCAACATATGCCAATCAATATCCACATGGTGAAGCTCGAGCACCCTTAGCAAATGTACATACGTAAGACATCCCTCTCCTCATCCCGAAGGGAAAATAATTCAATCCGCAAGACAAAGAGAGCACGTCTAATGAGAAAGAAGATTAGGAGCCAAAGGTGGCACAATATCGGAGGTCGCAAGGGCTAAATCCTCCTTTTGCATAGAGAATTCGATGACCTGCATGTCGCAGTCGGCTCCTAGTGTTATGACGGTGGTCACTTGGCAAAATTTTGCCATACAAGATCGGTCAAAAGGGATCCATATCCCTGGTTGGTGTGAAAGGGTGCCAGGTGGCCGTCGGCTCACGGTCGGCCAATGTTTTACTTCTCTGGTTTGGGTCCAACAACCACGGTTTTTCCTTCTTATTTGGCCTTTCATGGTTGATTCTGAGCCATGGGGTCACAGATCGGGTAATCCAAGCCATCCATCTTTTTTGGAAGGAGGTTTGGTCCTAATGTCTTTTTTTTTTTTTTTTTGACTTTCAAAGTTCCATTTGGTGGATAAGTGCAGCTTTATCATAATGAGCTGGGACAATGAATTTTGGCAAGCACCGCTTGATGGCTCCTATTGAGGGATCAGGAGTTGGGAATCTATGGATTGGGTCCGGCGATGCAATTCGGGATGAGCTTGGGGTTTTTCCTATGAATTTACTCAAGTGATCAACTGCCTATGGGAATTCTGGGTGTAGTTTTATCGACACATAGCCAATTAGTTCAAGAGTAGTGCCTTTCTGATTTAGGTAGGGTGTTTACAGAAGCATTAGAAGGAAACCTAAAATAGAAAATGATGATGTGCACATAAAGAGTCTAAAACTTTGAGCAATAAAAATCTAAGAAATGGAATAAAAACAATAGAACAATTAAAAATATCATTCTTAACTTTATGTATAAAGAATTGATTCCCACTTATGAAATCTATGAAACTGCTAAAAAGAAATGTGGGGTGCGCTGATTGAATCAAATGCTAGAATATCGGCTGCCAAAATGAGGACAATGCAAATGGAGTTCAATGCATATAAGATGCATGAAAATGGATCAAATGATGAATGATCTACAAAATGTAGGTTGCGTGTTAACTGAAACCAAAAAAATTATAGCAATATTCCGATCCTTGTTAGATTTTTCGTTCCACATTAAAGACATTCAAAATCACAATGAAGTCATAAAGACATTTAAGGATTTAGCCCATTAGAGCATTATATGGAAAACAAGGTTATCAGGCCCGATCTTACCCCGAATGCAAAGCGGTTAATTTTCTTCCACCCCTTAGTTGTGTTTGCATAGAGGTATTGATAGTTGATCTCACTGTTCCAAGTATTGAAATTGCTTTAAGTTTCACTGCGTCGCCAATACAGAAACAATATCAATATCACCGATAATATCGTTGATAACCAGAAATGCGGGGAAACATGAGGAAACCGGTGGATTTTTTCGATGAAACTTTAGGAGAAGTTAAAATACACATATTTGCATGTTTAGGAATAAAAAAATGCATATATAATAAGTTTCCATTTAGGGCCTGTTTGATTTTGCTAATTACCTGTAAATGCAATGTAAATGGGTCATTATTACCTTTTACAGTCGTTTGTTTTTTTTTTTAAATTACTGCCTTGAAAATTGTGATTAGTTTAATTGAATTTCATTTATTTGTACATGCACAAAAATGTGGAGCCCATCATGATGAATATATTATGTACATGTCATCCATCTGTTCCACAAGCCCATTTTAGGGCATGCGTCCAACAATGAGGCAAATCTACAACTCAAATGGACCACAATACATGAAACAGTGGTTGTGACGGACCTCAACCATCAAAAGTTAATGCCTTCCTAGGGCCCATGCTAATGTTTATTTGTCATCCGACCTATTGATGAGATTATACAGACATGGATAAAGGAAAATAAAAAAATCAGCTTGATCCAAAATTTATGTGGACCCCAAGCAATTTTTAACAGTAAGTTCAATTCCCACTTTTTAGTCTGGTGTGGTTCACTTAATCTTTAGATCTAAGCTGGCAAAATGGATGGACAACATGGATATGATCTATACATCATGGTGGCCCACATAGTTTTTGCGCTCCAACTTTTTTCCCACATCTGTTTTGTGGAAAAAAATTTAACCGATCACTCTCAACTTTGGGATAAGAGAAGGAAATAACAGTGTAAATAATATTGACTATTTACAATGTATTTACATTGTAAAATGGAAATCAAACCAGTCCAACCACCCCTTCCATCCCATCTATCCATCCCTTCCTAAAAGCATATGTTGTCATAGGAAACGAAAGATTGTGGTCTCGATATCACCCATGTTGCGATGACAATAATATTACAATATGGTTGATATCATCATCAACACTTTAAACACCGCATATAACCATGCACCCATAAAAAAGTTGAATTGGAAAGTTTCTTAATAAATGGATTTTTGGCAATATCAATACATTGGCGATATTATTGAAATATATTGCCGATATAGTGGCGATATAAGCGACGTTTGGAATTTACACAGTAGAAAATATTGGTGATACATTGGCGGTATCGTTATATTAGTGATACTTAGCAATACATCGTCAATACTTGGAGTTTCTAAGACTACTAATGTTGTCGGTATCGTTGAGCAAGAGATAGGGATAATGTCGAGGATATTTCGATAATATCGGGGATACACTGAATAATGGTTGATCTAAATGTTAACAAATGGATTGTCGATTCAGAGGCAACAAGGCATGTAATAAAGGATTAAAAAAAAAAAAAAAAAAGACTTTGTGGACTTTTGGACTATCCCACTCGAAAGCCACAAGGTATATATGAGAAATGCCTCCTATAATGAGAGGAAATCTAATGTTTGTCACACGTTTAGTTAGAGAGAATTTTGATGCAAGAATATGTAAAGGTTGAGTTTCACTAAGAGAAAACAATATAATACCTGCTTGGGGAGAATTGTTAGAAGATCTTTTTAAACTAAATGTTGTAAATAACGTCAATGTCAAACAACTCATTTTTTTTTTTGGTATAACCGATGCTAGTATTATATCTGAATCTATTAAGTGGCACAACAGATGGGGACATATAGGAAAAGATCATATGATAAGGTTAGTGCGAGATGGGTTATTGAGATCATTAACAAGAGTAGATTTACCCTTTTGCGAGTATTGTATGTCAGGAAAAGCGATTAAAAAACCATTATCTAAGGCAACTAGATCTAAAGAACTTTTGCAGGTGATACATAGTAATATATGGAGACATCTAAATGTGTGAGCTTGAAATGACTGTTAGTATTTCATAACATCTATTGATGATTACTCACAATACAGGACAATATATTTAATTTCTCAAAAAATCAAAGTCATGATTAAAAATCCATATATATTAAATATGTAAAAGTTATTTAGATATAATTGCCATAGGGAATGATTTTTAGTCGCTTTTCCTGATACACAATACTCACAAAAGGATAAATATACTTTTGTCAATATTTTCAATAACTCATCTCGTGCTACCTTCATCATATGATATTTTCCTATATGTTCTAATCTGTCGTGCTACTTAATAGATTTAGATACATTATTAGCATCGGTCATACTAATAAAAAATGAGTTGTTTGACATTAAAGAAAAATCATCTACAATATCTAATTTAAATAGATCTCCTGACAATTCTCCCCAAGCAAGTACTACATTGTTTTTCCTTAGCGAAACCCTACCTTTACAAATACATCAAACTTCTAACTAGACACGTAATAGATACTAGATTTCTTCTCATTCTAGACCAAAAGTGTCTTTGAGTAACAGAAGATGTCATGTTTTTTACTTGAGGTAATATGTACCCACTCTAATCACGTCTTCCGATTCCCATATATAGCTTGTGGCTTCCAAGTGGAATAGTCTTAAAGTTCATAAAGCCTTTTATATCCTTCATTCCATGCATTGTTTCCCCTAAATCCATGACTCATTTGTTAAAGTTCAGATCGACTATTAGTACCTCTGTATAAAGACAATTAATGTGTGGAAGAAAATTTACCACTCTGCGTTCTGGGCAATTCTTGGCCCAATGGCCTTGCTTTTCACATATAAAGCACGAACCATCACCTTATCCTCTACTTCTCTTCTTACAGTTGCTTCTTTGTTGCATGGGGTCAATGCACATGTCTTAAAGTTTGAAGGGTTGTGGAGTCTTCATGGGTTGATTGATACCTAGATGGATGCATTTAGTTTTGAGGTGGATATGTTTGGGGTAGTCAATATTGGTGACTAGGTGGATACGAACAGAAATGAGGAGGAATATGTGAAAGATTGGATGAATTAGATTAATTAATAGGAGAACTTTGTCTACGTGAGTTTCAAACGTTTTCTTTGATTGATCACCTTGGTCTCTGCTTTAAAAAACAACACCACTTCTAGATTGAACGATTCTAGATTCGACTTCATGCTCCAAATGATGTGCTAAATCTTTAAATGTTTTTATTGCTTCATCTTATTTAGAATGTCCTTGATATGGGGCCAATTATCTACCAGGGATTTGAAAATTGCTATGATTTTATGATTTTTAGTTAACAAACAACCTACATTTCGTAGATCATTCATCATCTGTTACATTTTCCTAATGACCTTAGATAGAGCATCCAATGGGCATACTGTATGCATCGAATTCCATTTGTATTGTCTTGATTTTGATGTCCGATATTCTAGCATATGATTCAATCAGGGCATCCCACATTTCTTTAGCAATTTCATAGATTTTGTACATAGGAATCAAATCTTTTATACATAGAGCTAAGGAGGATATTTCTAACTGTTGTATTGCTTTTCTTTCACTTCTTATATTTTTGTTGCTTAAGTTTCAGGTTCTTTATGGGCACACCCTCATTTTTTTATTTATGGTTTTGTTCTAATGGTTTTTAGTGTATATAACACATGTTCTTCATTCAACAAAATCTGGATAGATCTGTGCTTGCCATTGAAGTTATATCCATTCAAATTTTTCTCCTTTCAAAAGATTGGCCACAAGTGATTTAGACACTATTTCTTGTCACTACATCATGTAATAGAGGATCCTATATCAGTCAATCAGGAAACACATTCAAGATATTATTTTAATTTTATTCATGCACAATCATCATCGATGATGCAAAACGATGGCATCACTTAAACAAGTTGACATAGGGGCAATACAATCATTATCAATTCAGCCCAAAAGTTTTACTTATCTAATTAGGTATTATAAAAACAATCAAAGTCGAAAAGACAATAAAAGAATCCATCAATGACAATGGTCAGGTGATACCTACAACAAGCCATTAAAATTATAGGCACATCTAAAAACTCATGCAGTGCATAGTGATTTTACGTGTTTTACGATCTACAAATGATATGTCATCGAGGGTCATTGTCGCACAATGGCACATACATGTTAAGTAATTAGATACATATTGCTTGTTGCGTATTCTCATGTGTGTGACTTGTGCGGAATAATATTGAAAACAAAAAGCTTCACCATTTCCTTCTGTCAAAACCACATCAATCATTGCTCTAATACCATGCGGACGGCGTGGCGGGTTGTATTATTACGGATCAAGCGATGCAATAGATGAATTGGAGAGCCAAAACACGAAAATCAATGGCCTGTTAAAATCAACCACACAAGGGGAAGATGGGCCAATTCACTTACCTGATCCGATGGGGACAATGATATGCTGATATATACGACCTTCAGCAAGCATGAGAATGGGCCGTCCTTTTCTTCTTTTCACTGTTGCGCACGCACACTCTGCTCTCTCTCCTCTCTCTCTCCTTTATCTCTCCTCTCTCTTCTCACTCATTTCCCCTTCTACTATGTATACAGCACCTCCCTCTCCCTATCTAGAGGTGGTGGGTATGGCTGTGCATTGGAAGTGGTGGAGGTCTAGCAGCCCTCAGTTGCTGGCACGTGTCGGCGGGCCCCACTTGGGATTGCCCCTTTCCAACATGTCAACACATGTCTAATATGCACATCCCAATAGCCTCTCCAAAACGTGTCAGTGCATGTGCCTAACATGCATAAGTCCCCCCATGCAATGCCCAGCTATTAAGGAGATGCTAGAACCAGCATACCAGTTGTATGCCAAGATAGAATGAAGGATTTGAGAAAAAAGTAATATGCACTTGTTTTATTTGATCTCTGGATTCCACCCCTATTAAAATAGTATTCAAAACAGTGTTCTCACTGAAAGGACACTCTTGCCAAAAGACAACCATTCGCTGTGAAGAGATATTAATTGGTTGAGAAGAAACCGAATGCATATGAAAAGACCAATTAAATGCAATGACTTAACATCGAAATTTTGATTTCAAATTCGTTTCTTTTCTCTCTCTTTCCTTTCATTCTTTATATTTATGTTTATTTGTAACATATATCCTATTATCCTATATTATATTTTATTCCCATTCTTGATCAGGCAAGGTAGGGTTTCCCAACAACAGAGACTTGAGAAATGAGAGAGGTTGAGGGGGTATTTATAGCCCAAACCATGCTTCTCTTTTCTCAAGACAAGTAATGTGGGGCTATACCTTTTCACTACCAAACAAAAGGTGAATATTTGAATTTCCCAAGAAATAGAACCGTAGTAAATGTTAGCTTCTGTTCTACTTCCATACATATCTGAATATCAAAGATTCTTCGATCGTCTTCTCATCGATTTTAGACGCAGCCACATATCAAGGCAAACCAAGTAAATCTATCTTCTCGTGCGCATGCTCTTATTTTTCATTTATTGCTTCTTGATTAGCTGCTTCGATCTACCTGTCTTACACATTAACTTGAAATTTTTGTTGAGTGACATGTATTTGTATGCAAATACTGCTCATGTGCATGCCTTGTGACTGCATAACTGCATGCTTTCTATCTTAACACACAACATAATATGATATTTGTTATCTCTGTTGAATTTAGTGTTTGATTGTCATATTGAAATGGGAGTAAAAAATGCTTTGTATTTTAAGACTTCTGAATTATTCTAATGTCTCAGGTTCTTGAAGCATTGGGTTTTCATACACATGTTCCCGTTCCTAAGGTTTTCTGCATGAGTACTAATGGCAGATATTGTATTCCAATAGCTGTGTTGTCATCTTCAGAGGACCAAAGAGATACAGTAGTTGCTTATTACTCGATGAAGGGGCATGATGTGGAGTAGCTGATATTGTTTTTCTTTCTATACCCTTTTAGGGTGTGTTTGGGTTAACTAAGTAAATGTGGTCAACCACCTTCCCAAGCTAGACTAATACAATGGTGTTTGGGGTGGCACTAGAAAATGGAACTGACTTGAAGCAGGCTTCTGTTTTCCAATTTTTCCAGCCATATCGTTATTGAGATAGGAATGGGTGTTACTGACCGGTTGCACTAAAAGCTCAAGCTTTTAGGGAACCGTAGAACAATGTACATCAGGGGGTTTGCTGACGCCTCCAACACCTCCCCTCATGTGCGGGCACTATATTGGGCCTCTGCACGTGATACTCTAGGCTTAGATAAGACCGGATGCCCATAATACCGAATTTGCAAACCCCGGGACTCGAACACCAGATGTCCTGCTCTGATACCATATTACTGACCGGTTGCGCTGAAAGCTCGAGCTTTTAGGGAATGGTAGAACAATGTATATCAGGGGGTTTGCTGACGCCTCCTACAATGGGAAGATCTCATTCTTATCTCAATCACATTTTGGTGTCTTCTTCGGAACCAAGAAAGGCCAAACACACCCTTAGATTGTAGCAGAGTACTATTTCTGATTTTCAAGTTTGAAATTTTATTCACATACAAATCAATCTCTTTTATACTAATCTTAGCAGTGTTATTCTTTTCTGTATGATCAGGGACTATCCCCTACGCAGTGGATATCTCTATATAGTGCAAGTGTCAAAACATTAGCTTCTTTACACTGAGTTGATGTGGACTCTATTGGGTTAGCCAAATTCGTGCAGCGGGCCGGATAATTAATGTAAGAGTTGGGTGAGCAAATTTTCTGCAGAGGTAGCTAATCTGAAGCAGCTTACTTGTAGCTAATCTGTTCTAAATGCTTTAATGATCCCGGACAGATTGATACATGGATTGCAGATTGGAGTGAAATCTGTACCTGGAAAATATTATTCCTATTTATCTTGTTCTCTATGTTTTTACATGCGAAAATGGTGAAATCTTGCACGCTTAGGTTGAGCAGTGGGCAAAACAATACATTGATACCATCACTACCACATCAATTTGATTTTAACGCAAGGCACAGAAAGATGTTTTTGTGTCTGCTGGAAAGATGGAAGGATGTTGGGATGTCTTGTGAGGACTCTTAGAAACACAAAACATATATGGAAGTTCGATTATTGCCAGATAACATAAGACATGCTATTTTATATTTTTAGAAGGCAGTTCAACTAAAACCCCATGTATCAGCATTCAGGAAGCAGTTATTATTAATTAGGCTCTAAAAGTATGCTATTTTGAGTGTTACTCGGAACATATATATACCCTATGTAGAATGAGTTCAACAAACTTCGTCATTCAAGCATGCGGTGGACAGTTCAGATTCTAATCTAAGAGTGTTTCTATGCCTATGTGCACCTGTTGGCATGTACTTGGGACATCTAAGCCGCACATCAGGTGGGTCGCGTAGTTTAAATTGACAGAGCCTAAGAATCAGCCTTTCCACTCATTATGTGGACCATATGTGAACATCAAATGTGAACTGCTGCATTTTTCTTTTCAAGTTACTCATTGTTGGCATACATGTGTGGCCCACATTCTAATTACTGGCTTATTTTTTAGCTCAGGTCATCCATACAGTAGAGCCCACCTGATGGACTACTAAAAAGGCCCCCACACGAGTGAGGTTGGCACATGGGGCCCTATGTGGAGGTGCATGCTTGGCAGACCTGATCAATAGCTCATCATCATGCTTCCTTTTCTCTATAGTAATTACCTGTGAACAGTTGAATATTTTTCTACGATGGTATTCCTGAAAATTAACTATAAAACAAATGCCTTTGTGGTTTCACATGCAGTTGGATACTGCCACTAGAGTGAGAAAGCTACTTTTTGGTGGGACAAACCATGCTTCTCCAGGGAATGGGAACAATCACTTATTGGGCACTGGGCTTTCAAACCTTGACTATGGATATCTACGTGAGATCATGGGGTCTGGCTCCATGGCTCAGTGGTAGACAGACTTTGTTTCAACACTGAGATCATGGTATCGAGTGCCCACGTGGTGTGGGTGTGGGTGTGAGTGTGTGGGGAGGGAGGGAGGCAATGTGCCCTGTGCAATTTTTCTTCTTTTACATTGTTGTCTGTGTCGTATACATCATGTGGAGCTGCATATGCTTTTCTCTTAGCTATTGTCCTATTCTCAAGTAAATAACATGAGAACCTTTCTTTTGTAATGATGTTAGTCTTATTTCACGTTGTCCTTAAATGGCAATACTAATCACAGTGTTACTCTCATTAATAATATCATCATTCAAGCTTGCAGGATTTTTGTGGTTGTTTTATTCCTCGGCAGATTACCATTTTGCAGCATAATCCTTCTTGAATGAACCTTTAATAACATTAGACTTCAATTTCTTTGTGGTCAAAGAATGTGACCTCTGTTTTACAGTGTACAACTTCCCCAATTTCAATTGCCTGTCTTTATGTGAAATTAACCAGTGCCCAATAATAGAGCAGATAAGAAACTCAGTTTCTCGCCCAAGCTTGAACCTTTTCATTTACCTTTAACATGTTTTATTCCAAAATCTGAGATGATAAATAAGAAGCTGTAAATTCCTTGCACCGTCATCTTGCTGTTCTTGTAATAAGTTGACATTTTTGTACATTCGCAGAAATGCATTGGCTGTTTCAGTTATTATTCAGCTCTCAAATCTTTTAGTATGGACATGCGTTTGGCTGTTTCAGTTATTCATCTCTCAAATCTTGTAGTATGGACATGCTTCTATTTACCTATGTGATATGGATAGTTCAATGAGAATTTTGTTATTTTGTTGTAAAACTTTATTATAATCACTGGTTTTTCAGTTTGATTTAAAATACTGACTGTCATACCGGATTTATTTTATTTTATTTTATTTATTATTATTATTATTTTTTTAAATCTTTTTTAGGTTTTTCTGCTATATGGAACTAAGAAGCAACAAGAGTAGCGGCTTATTCCATCCAGTCTGGATTTGCAATGACAGAACCACATGTTGCATCTTCTGATGCCACCAATATTGATTGTTCTATAACGAGGTATTTGCAGATGGCTATTTGCTGTATACGTACGGTAATTGCATCATTGTATTCGAGAATGTTAGCAGCTGTTACATAACAGTAACAGTTATGTGATGCAGGCGGTAACACCCATTCTGGGGAAAAAAAGGCCAGCAACAGTCTTGTAAGAATCATAATGGCTATCACAGGCCTGCAACGGGCTGATATAGGGCCATAACGGCTGTTACAGAACGTACTGTAGCTACCGTACGGGTAGCTGTTACAGGCACCTTTACAATTATTGAATACCTTGCAGTGCACTACCAAAAATGACTTTATGCATGAGTTTGCAGGTCTCATGTATCTTGTATAAGTGTAACTGAATATAATTTTAGCACGACCATTATCAGCCCCTTAAAATGCAGATCAAAGGTATCTGAACCACTTCTGGATAGTTTTAATTTCATGTAGTGTTATTATCAGCCCCTCCAATGCATATTTTGTGATTTCTAAATGGTTTACAGTTGTGTTGGAGTTTTAGCCCATTATAACTGTATCTTGGATACTTGTTAGAGAAGGAACCGTGTTTTCTCACACTGTGAGTCGAAGTTATGCAAGGTAGACTTTACACCGTTGCATGAGAATGGTTGGGGCAGCAGAACATGGCATGCAGATGATGGTGCAAAGGGTAGAAGGAAAGTTTTTGGAAAGATGACTGCAGATCAAGCTACATTTTTATCTGATCTTGCTAAGGCATGACTGGAATGGAACTTGAATTCATACAAAATCAGTGCTAAAACCTTGAATCCGCAAGGAGAATTTTTGAGGTCACAAGAAAATAAGAGAGAAAATTTGGACATTGTTATTGAATAATGTTCTATATGATTTCTCAATTACACTATTAATAAAGGAAAAAAAAAAAACTAATTCAAAGTTACCCAAAATAGCAAAATTCTTTTAAAGCTTAATTTCCTAACTCTAGAAAACTTTTCTAAACTCTAATTTGCCAAAAATAGGAAGTCCAAATTAAAACTTTACCGGAGCATTCCTAACATAACTAGGAGTAATTTTTTTGTTTTTTAAATATATAAATCCTAAAACTCTAAGAATAAGTAAATATGATAAAAATAGAAGTTACTAAAAAATAGTAAATTTTCCTAAAATCGAAATGGTGAACTGGAGGGTGCGTTTTCTGACAAAACAAATAAATTCAGATGGTATAGTAAGCCGGTTGACCCCGGACGCATCATTACATAACGATCAGTAGGTTGTGCATTTCGTGATGATGTCTGGATCAAAAGTTACGGTTGATTTACGGTCTACACTTGAACAACAATTTCTCCATCTGGAATGAATTTCTTCGAACCAGATGCACTTGGGGCCAGTTATGTCATGCCTTACATACGACTGGGCTCAGATCTGACAAATTACTTCCGCTTTTGTTTAGGCTTCTTTTGGTCTAGCTGTGCAAAGAATGCATCTATGGCACGTCCTACATAAATATTACAGTATAACATTACCATAAAATCACTAAACCAACAACGCAATCTGCATGGCTCTGTTGGGTTTCTTCATGGAGTTAAGATGCCTAGCCTAAACCTTTTTGACCCAGTCAGTTTATGCACCATAAAAAAAAAAAAACAGGGTCAAATCACTGACTCACCCAACCTCAGTGTACCACTATTTCTTTTAGTTGTGTTTGGATGTTCAATTGAACTGAATTGCAATAATTTCATTCAATGAAGCAAAAATGACTAAAGCCAACCTAGCCCTGCTCCATTCGCAGTGATATCCTAGCCCCCCAAATTGCAATCAAGATCATTTCAAGTTTAAGTTGAAACATGGTCGAATTGCAACTAGGATTGTCTGAGATTCATCTCATTTTGGCTATTTCTTCCATTTCAGTCTTTCTATAAAGGAATCTCTACAGGATTAAGATCCTCTGCTGAAGGGGATTTTTAGTTTTTACAAGTGGGGCCCATTATTCATGATCGAGTACAAATCTTAGTCCTGTTGAGCTTGCCATGGCCAGAAATGCCCCAAAAGTTTCCTCATTGGGTCAATCCTACCCTTTCAATTTGTGGACTGCACATGGATGGCTAAGAAGAGATATGGAAATGGGCCACATCCAACTAAAAAGGGTGCAAACTTTGTGGCTAGGATCTTTCATCCGGGAGAAGTTCAGGCCATGGTCCATCCACAGTGGAGCCTAACAGACCAATGGTCTGAAACACTGAACCACAGCACCCCATTTGTCCAACTCCACTCCTAACAAGCCGCCCATGGGCCAAGTTAACAGGTCCATGCCCGGTCCAAAGCCAGTTCGTGTCCCCTTAATTGTAGGATTGAATATTGGAAATCCATGTTTGGATACCCAAAATTCTCTCTTTTCCCATTTTGTCATGCAAATCATGTAACAAGCTAGGAACAAATGAACAAGTTTTAACTTCCAAGATGGAAAGATAATCACAGTTGTTTTTGAAGAACAATGCTAGAGTAGTTGCTGAAGATGCCAAACGGTAGATTGGCTCAGAGAAAGAAGATAAAATCATATTCAATGCTTTGGAGGGCACTGGTAACATTCGTCGAAAAACCCAAATGATTTTATTTGCCTAATGAAGTTTGTCCCGCTCGCCCATCCTCCGAAACCAAATCCAAAAACTAGTGCCCATGCTGCTATAACAGCACTTGTCCAGTACATCAATGGTCCATGTTTTGTGATCTCATCTTCAGCCTGTGAATAAAATACAACAAAGTGTAGGGAAAATATAAATGCAAAACTAGGTAATTCAGGAACACTTCATCTCAATAGAGGGGTTAGACAAGTAAGAAAGATACATCATGTTGTGTACTTATAGCCATCTACACGCCACAACATGTCGCGACCCAAGTAGCTGATTGGGAGGGTCCCACCAATCCACTGATCAGATGGGATACAGTTTATGAAACAAATGGACAGCTGAATAAAACTTGGCCAAGTTTTACCATGCCATCCACTCGTTTCTAATATCGTCGCTTACGTGATGAGTCTGACCTGATTCTTGGGCATGGCATCTACATTAGTGGGGCCCACCTGATTGATAGCTTGATCTCAAACCCATCGCCTCAGCACATGTGGGGGGCATGTAGATGGGCCACTGTCGACACACGCATAGGATTAGCAAGTCTTTTATCCTTAAATATTTATTTTTTCATCACTAGAAGTGGCTTTAGTCATTCATTACAAGTTGGAAAACCTCCAAACATACTGGCATAGAAAGTAAACAATGAGCACTAAAAAGGATGGAAATTTAAACTCATGTTCTCCTCTCAAGGTGAATTTGGATGCACCGTCGAATTGAATTGTTATTAACTATAAATTAAAAATAGCAGGGATGAGAGGAAGTATATAAATTAGTTAACTTTGTATAAGTAGACCAAAATAAGAAAATATGTAAGCAACTGATGCATGGCTTGGTGGTTGAGTGCACCACCTCTTACGAGAAGTGGTGGGTTTGAATCCTGCGCTTTTTTTTTTTCTTCACATTTAATAACAAGAAGCCTGACAAGGTGAGGGACTTGGCACGAGTTAGAGCCAGTCACGTGAAGTCCGAGTTAGCAAGTCATGAGTCTCCCATTGACTCGGCCGAGTCACTCTCATATTCGAGTTTCATAGAGACTCGGCTTGAATTGACGCAGTCGAGTTTTGAGTATAGTCAACGAGTTTTAGAACTATAGTTGTGACAACTATAGGTAACTTGTATATGTTTATTGAGGGCCATTTTAAACATTTACTACTATGAATAGCAAGAATTTTAATTACTGAATATAGATTCAAGTAAAGAATCGTCTGAGACTTCAACTAGTCTCAACTCGACTAGACCCGGCTGAACATCGAGTTAAGTTTTCAAGTTTCTGAACTATGATAGTCCTCCCTTGTGGAAACAAAAGCCGCCTTATTTTCAATCTACATTGAATCTTTCATTTCTATGGCCGAGTCAAACTCAAATATCGATTTTAGAATCGAACCTCGACTTTTGAACACTAACAAGTGAATTGAAATTTTCTGTAGGTTGTTTATAATATGGGAGCAGTAATGCAAAACCAGGATAAGAAAAACGGATAGTTTACTTACAGTTTCTAATTGCTTCTTTGAATAAACTTTCATAAAAGCCACACTTGGAATAATGTAGACCGAGAAGGAAATGATGAATGCACCCATGACAGAGTTTATAGGTCCAAAAAATGGAACTGCCAAAGCGAAAAACCAGATAACAAGCACGACCGGTACCCTTGCCAATGCTCTAAGCACAAATCTCTCGCTTGTGTGAACTCCGACGACTTTCTCCCATGCCAAAAAAAGCGGGTTTGCATTCAGCAGAAACGCTACGTACTGCAAGAAAAAAAGAGAAGGGAGGAACACAAGCACGACACAAAAGCTTGTAACAAGTTCATTTTACCTATGTCGTGACTCCAAGAAAACCAGCACATCTCCCATCATTGGGGCCCACATACAGAGATGGTCAGATAATCAGAATAGTCTATTCTCTAGGAAAATTTTTGAATAGGCTATGGTCCAAAAATACATTTAAAGGATGTTCCTGACCATTGATTTCTGTATTTAAATGTGACCATAAAAAATCATCTGGGTAGCATAAGTTTCATACCGGACCCATTTCCGGAACATGGACAGTTCCAATTACTGGACCATCTTTACATGTGGCCCCCAATTGGGTGACAGTTCACATGCCACTCACTTGAATCAGTTTAGAGATGAGAGCACATAGAAGCTACCTGATGCAAAATCATGGCAATTATGCATACATTTTTCATCTTTGAGGGGGGCAAAACACTGAATGCATTCGACTGTTCTAGGAGGATGTCTCCATATGCCCAGTAAACCGCAACAGAATTCGGTATAGTTAATAAGTAGCTGTACAGCACCGCAAATATATACACATACTTGTATTTTTTAGGCTTCCACATGGCCTCCATCAATTCCCTGCGAGGGTGAAAGAGCCGGTGCTATGTCACTGAATAATGCAAGTATTCAGAGTGTAATGATACAATGAAGAAAGGATCATTGAAAAATCTAGAAATGTAATACTAACATGGCGATTTGGCTTCCGAACATGAGAAGAATGTTTGTGGCTCCAGTAAAGAAATCCACCATGTTTTTGGGTCCTTGATGCTTCACATTTGTGATCTAAAAGTTCGTAACGACATTCCTTTGTGAATTCAAATGCACCCATCATGCTCGTCCAGTCATCAGGTAGGTCACCCAAGTAAGTTGATGTGGACCATTGGCAGTTTTCTTCAGCCTCTACCGTTTATGTGTATGGCCCACCTGATGCATGGCTTCAGATGTCTGATACACATGCCACATTGGCACATGTGACCAAGCGGGACAGATCCCACGTTTATAAAGTCAAGATGCTTGCAAACTAGAATACATAAAAGATGATGCCGTCACCTGACCATGCTGAATTGCAGCTACTGTCATGTAGGTTGAAGTAATGCTGGTTGTGGCAATGCCCAGAAATGAGGCAACACGAAAATTGTGAATGGAAGGCAACAGGACCGTTGGAATTGCAAGAGTTCCAAACAAATATAGCCATTGCCGCTTGTTCCAGTTTGAGTTCATGTAGTAGACATGGCTGCATCAACAGGTAAGAGTATCTTAAGATTTTCAATTTTCCATCACAACAGAGGAACTTATAATATTGCTATGGAGACATGTTAATGAAGTTACAGTTTGGATATTTTAAGGTCACAGCAGAGTACGTCACCATTTTGATATGTCCTGCAAACATAGTTTTGGGGTATGAATTTTCTAGGCTTCGGGACCGGATGCACAACCTTACTAACATCATTTTGGAGTATGTTAGTGAGTTTGCTGATTTAAAGAAGTGTCAAACGCGAGCAGAATCACATCTCAAACATAGTTTCAGAGTATGAATTTTCTCATATGGGACCATCCACACGCTTGATAAGAGAGTTACGGAGTTTGTATGCAACTTCGCCAGTAATATAAAAAAAAAAAAAAAAAAAAAAAAAAAAAAAAAAAAAAAAAAAAAAACTTCGCCAGTAGTTTTGATAGGTACACTTAATCAATGTGCCAGACATGAGTCCACGACCACTTCGATGTGTCTTAAGAACAGAGTATCGAAGTATGAATTTTCACATGCACGCACCACAATTTCATTCGCAGGCTAACCTTTTTTTTTTTTTTTTTTAAGAACTGATTTTTAACAATTTGGGGGGTTGGTCTCACAAGTTTAGGATATCATAGAGCGGACACTTTACCTGGAACATGCTATGAGTTGCAAAACACACACAAAGGCCAGAGCAGTTGTGTTGAATGCAAGAATAAAATTACCAAGCGTCTTTCCAGCAACTATGCTGATCACCTCGTGATACTGAATGAAATAAATATCAAAATGAAGAATAAGTCACAATAATCTCACACACATAAAGATATAACTCATGTAGCAAAAGAAGAACAACATTCAGATGCAAGTTTTAACTTGCGGGTCGTTGATTGAAAAGCATCATAAGGCTATCATTCGATATGTTTGCTCCACGGCTCAAATAGTAAAACTATTAAAGACTGGATTGGCTCGTGATTTGTTCAATAACTCATATAAATAAAGAAAACTGCAAGGTAATGTCTGATTATGTCCCCTAATCAAGAAGATGATTTTGGATCGGCTCATGGGATTTCGGATTGTTTAACTCTCTTTCAAACAGTAGACTCTTGAGACTTTTTTTTTTTCTCGTGCGAAAAATGACAGAACTTGTTATATCCCCTCAATAATTTAGGAGTCCTGTGACATGATTTTCTTATCTATACTAAGCAGAAGAAATAATAGCATAGGAGGTTTACAGTTTTTCCACAAGTGAAACACCATTTCTTTGTATTTCTTCATTTCCTGTGCTATTTTCACTATATCTTTCAATTGTATCCAACATGTCTGTTGCCACAAATTCTAGTTGGAATACCCTGAACTAGTTACACAAATCGGTTGTAGAAGCATGATTGCATAGCATTCTATGATGATTATAGTCTAATGTCAACGAGGTATGGTAATAATTTCCCAGATGGATATAAAGTAGGCCTAAAATCATTCATATTTCATTCACCAAAGAAAATGTGACAGGATATGATGGAATGGTAGTTGAAAGCAGTTAGCATCAAATGCCAGAGTGTAGACAATTCATAGGCACATTATATTTCAAAAAACTAGAAAAGGGCATTATTGGAGAGTAGTATTTTTCTTATTTCTTATTTTTAGTGCTCCCTCAAGACACCAAACCACTTGTATAATAAAATAGGGTTGTGGGTCTTTTTTCTCTGATCGGTAATTTTCCCAAAGCTATAGCTATTCATAACATGGTATCAGAACTAGGGTTCTCTTGTGGGACCATTGAAAACAAGAAATAAGAAAAATACTACACTCCAACAGTAGTAAAAAGAAATGACCTTTTCATTGATAATCTGATATGTGAGGGAAAAGAATCAAAGGGTTTTGTATCAAGAAGTGAAAGCAATTGTTGAAGGAAAAAACCAACCTGAAGGACATGTTTTTCATGCATGGCACTAGTGGCTCTGGTCCTCCGCGAAGCCTCGGCATGAAATAGACTGATAAGATAGACACTCCAGCACCCAAATGCACCGTAAAAAAGTTGCAAACCAATCCCGAACCAATAACCCATTTGAGCAAAGGTGTACGGCAGGGTAAGGATCAAAGTTCCAACCTGATCATGAACAGCCCACAGAGAAAACACTCCCACTATCATTAAATACACCGTAAAAACTGATGGATGGCTCGAAACTCATAATAGATTTCTGCATCTTTTTTCTATAGATAAGAAAGAGAAGTGAAAAGGGCTGAATTCCAAACAAATCATCAACACACCACATTAGCATGGTTAATGTTTCGGATCATGGCTCGGAAAATTGCAGTGGAACCAATGTAGTTCACCATTTATCATGCTCCAAATCATTTATACTTATCTTCCAGTTGGGCTAGAAACAATTTTCATCGCGATGAAGGTGAGATTTTGGGTTTTCCAAAAACTTTCCAAATGTGCCACTAATGAACCATTTTACAGTCCGCAAAGCAACCAAAAAGAGCACAACTATTTTGAAATATTCTGAATTATGTATGTGACAACTAATCCAAGAGCCCCTTGAATAATAAAAATGCAACACTCAAAACCAATTTTCCATTTTTTTTTCTTATAGACATTAATCCACTCCATTACAAAAGAAAGTGAAAACAGAAAATGTATTTGAGCAAAGATTTAAGCCAGCATTAAAATAAAGAGTAAAGCCATGGCTACTAGCAAGAGTAGCCTCCTGAATCGTACTCTCCCCACCCATGCTAATGTGGCACATGTGCAAGATCTGAAGTTGTTGATCAGGCGGGTCCTGCATGTTATGTGTCGTGGGTCGGAAATCAGGCTGTTCTGGTAATTGGGTGGGCAACATGTGAAAACTGAATATGGCCTGTTCGTGGGTTATGTGAATATGACCCACCTGATGACCTTACCTACTGGTTTTGGAGACTGCAATGTAGACACTGTAAGAGTCCCACCACATGAAAGAATCAAGATCTCTCAAACATGCCATCCTGGCATTTATCTAAAATAAATAGATAGATGTAAGGATCTTCTCTCAAACTACTCAGATGTTTGGAAGTGGGTCAAAAACACAATTCCATGGGAAATGTCTGGGGTTGCCTCACAGTGAAAAGACCAGATGTTTGGAAAGCATAGAAAGTGGATTCCACATAAGAAGGCCATCATTTTCCAGCCAGAATGATGGTGGATTTCAATTCCAACCACCTGAGAAATCAAGGCACGCAGGATTATTACAAAAGAAAACTTGTTTGGTTTCGTAGAAATGATGAATTATGGAATCCATTTCCATATCTTGGCTCATTTCTCGCATTTGGATGCACAGAAACGCCTGGAAACAGTTTCTAATTGGGCCTAATTCCACTGCAAGCATTTCCTCATAACTGCTAGCTTTTCAGAAATTTCAGAAAGTCCCAACCACATCAATTGTCTTTCCACTTCACTCCAAACATAAATTCATGATTCCATACACGATTAAGAAAATCTCTTTCCAGAGACTCCGTTTCACATGCATTAAAATGTTAATTCCAAAGAAAGAAAGAAAGAAAGAAAAGAAAAGAACCTGAGCAACAACTGAATTGAGCCAGGCATCATAAACAGAGCCACCATGCCAAACCGCACCATTCCAGACTCTCCGAAACGTCGTCGTCTTCTCCTCCATACCTTTCTCTTCTCTATTGCTTCCTACCATGCCTCTCTCTGCACCTATAAGACTAATCCCTAGTTCCTCTCCAGCCATGGCTGCCACACCAAGAACCCAATTGAGAGAGAGAGAGAGAGAGAGAGAGAGATTCTTATAAAACGCAGAATTCAAGAAAGAGAGAGAATAAAAAACATAAACAAAAACCATCCACCGCGAAGAGAGAGAGATTCGAACTGTGATTAGATGAAGCTGATACTAGTTTTTTCCGTTCCTAAGTTCATAAGACCTTATCAACAGGTTGGAAGGCAAATAAACATTACATAAACAATACGGTGGGATCCAGGAAATTTTTAACGAAGGGATCCTTAATCAACACTATTTGTATGCTCCACATGATCTGCTTCACTATCTAAAACAAATAAGTAAAAAATTCGGCCTCATAAGGGCCGATTGTCTTTGTTAAAGACTGGAACACACCTAATTCACTCTCTTGAAAAAATTGAACTCTTCTTCTTTTTAATTTCTTTTTAATTGTGATGGGCCTTTTTCCAAGAAATAAATATAAAAAAGATAACAAAAATTTAACTTCTAATAACTAGGTTAATCTTTCCACAAAGATTATACTCCAGTAGACCTGGTTGGATTGGGAAGAAACTATATAAGGAAAAGAGAGGTATCAAAAACTTTATTTTTAGAAAATAGGTTATTCTTCTTCTTCACCATATTAGGTTTAGATTGATCTTTTGTCAAGAGATTGGAACTGTAACACCTAAAAAATCTGGGCTCACGGGTACACATTCACACATGTAGGTTTAACTTTCAACTCCTATTGTACACACATATACTCTTATACACTTTAATAACTTTCTGTTAAAAAAATGGACCATTAAAGCAGTTCAACATCGCTATGTTAAGACATCCAACGGTCCGCTTCGATTTTGGACCACGAGATCATAATAGACCCTACTATAAGACTTTCATATCCACTCGAACACACATCTAATAGAGATTTTGTTCCGATCATCTTGTCTCTTGTCTACATATATACTTAAACTAACCGTTGAAGTCATGATCTAAAGACCTTACATATGTGTACAAGCTTCCTAAAATCTAATGGTGTATTGCCTACTCATGGATCAATTCCAAAATGTTACTTTGTGCTTATCCGTTTATAAAATTGACCGCACAGTTATACATATATATGATTAGAGTCTCAACCATTAAGTTTTCTCATCCTTAGCACGTCATTTGACCATCCATCAAAATTAGATCTTCCAACTGAACCATCCAAACACTAAAGTAAATCATTCATTATGAAATATATATAGTATACATCGAAACCATTGGTTAGTTTCTATATAAGATACACATAAGTGTTGTTTTGGACTATAGAGTACCACCAAGTCATATGGTCCATCAAAATGCATCCTGACCATTGGTAAGAGATCAAGGTCCAAAGTTAGTCCAGAGAAAGAGGGTAGAAGATGACGGGTTGTGGTAAAATATTAACCTGATTGGATGGTGCAATAATCATTGAGGTAAAGGAAGTTCCAAACAATAAAAGGGTAAAACTGTAAATATTAGTTGTTTGAAAAAAAAAAAAAAAACAATAAAACAAAGGAAAGAAGGGACGTTAAATCCCTGGAACTTTTCAACGGTGGGTATTCATGCCCATTGTGTAGCCCACATAAGTTTTGGATCTGTACCATTTTTGGGCCCACGACCAAGCATGATTCGACAAACCATATGAACGGGTTGGATTTCCCACAAATATTGCTGGACCCACATTAGATAAAAAAAACAAAAAAAAGGTACCTATCTTTTGGGCCATGGACAGATTAGTACCTGCGTCTAAACTGATTCCAAATCAGCACTTAATGGTCGCAGTATGCATTTTACTACTTTGTTAACATTGACTGATGAAGGAGTAATGTAGACAACCTTTTTGTCATTAAAAGACACATTTACCCTTGCCTATATGCAATGACAATTTTACCCCTCTATGATTTTCAACCTGGCTTTAATGAATGCCCCACTTGTGGCCCTACAATGATACATGTGATTCATCCACGCTGTCCATCTATCCCAAACCCTCTTCAAGCGCTTGACACTTTGGGTGATCGTTCGACACTTCATGTGCGATCCCCTAAAACGCCCATGCGCAAGATAGATCATGCGAGCGAAGTGCCTAGATTGATTAACCAAAGTGTTGAGTACCCGAAATAAATGGAGCAAGCAAAGTGCTAAGGGCGATCGTCAAAATAGATTACACAAGCGACGTGCCAAGCATGATAGTTGAAAGTGTAGAGCGCCTGAAATAGATTGCACAAGCGAAGTGCAGAGTGTGATCACTGAAAGTGTTGAGTTTTGAAGTAGATCGCAAGAGCGCCTGAAATAGATTGAGCAAGCAAACTGCTAAGCGCGATCGCACAAAGTGTTGAGCAACCAAAATAAATTGCACGATGGCTGAAAATGCTAGTGCCTGAGTGAAGTGCCAAGTGTGATTGCATAAAGTGTCGAGCAGTCAAAATAGATCGCATGAGCGAAGTGCCAAGCACCTGAAATAAATCGCAAGAGTGAAGTGTCGAGCGCGATCGTGTAAAGTGTCAAGCACCCGAAATAAATCGCACAAAGTGTTGAGCGCCTGAAATAAATCGTGCGAGTGAACTGTTGAGCACCCAAAATAAATCATGCGACCGAATTGTCAAGTACAATCACTCAAAATGTTGAGCGACTGAAATATTTCACGTGAGCGAAGTGTTGAGCGCTCCAAATAGATCTCATGAGCTAAATGTTGAGCGTGATCGCCCAAAGTGTTGAGTGCGATCGCCCAAAGTGTTGAGTGCCTCAAATAGATCGTACAAGTGAACTACTGAGTTTGGTCCCCCCAAAGTGCCAAGCACTTGAAATAGATCGCACAAGTGAACTACCGAGCGCAATCATCCAAATTGTTGAGCGCCCGATATAGATCGTGCGAGTGAACTGACGAGCATAATCGCCTAAAATGCCAAGCACTTGAAATAGATAGCGCGAGCCAACTGTCGAGAATGATTGCCTAAATTGCTAAGTTCCCAAAATTGATAGCGTGAGAGAAGTGCTGAGTGCAATCACTTGAAATAGATCGTGTGACCAAAGTGCCAAGTGTGTTTGCCCAAAGTACTCAATTGTGGTCAATGGATTAATTTAAGCCCCATCTTTTGAAGAATGAAGAAAGATGAAGAACTCATTTTTAAAAATAGAGTTTTTAATCTCTCTCTTTTCCTTATATTAGTTTATTTCCAAGAAGATCCATCCGTGCATAATCCTTGCAAAAAGAAGAAGAATAAATTTTTTTAAAGTTAAGTTTTCATATCTCCCTCTTATCTATTTCTTGGCAAAAAGAAAGATTAAAGTAGTTTTTATTTCATTTTTTTCTTAAGAAGAAGAAGTTTTTTTAGGGGAGCTGATTAAATATGGTCCAAACTTTACCAAAGACAATGTGGCTCTTATTGTGGGATCGGCCTTATTGTATTTGTTTTACATCCATGCCGTCCATCTATTTTGCTAGCTAAGTGCCCAAAAATGAAGTAGATCCAAATCTTATGTGGACCATACTATAGAAAATAGTGGTGATTAAACATCTCACCATTAAAAACTTCTTAAGGCCCATCCTAATGTTTCTGTAATGTTTATTTGCCATCCAAGCTGTTGATAAGGTCACATGAACTTGAATGAATGGAAAAAGGCACATATCAACTTGATGTATAGAAGGTGGTTGAAGAATACATGGTGCGTATGAATCAACACAACAGTGGAAGAAAAGAACTAAAGGCCAAGAGAAGTGGCTATGACATACGTTGTTGGAGGGGCAACAATACTTTGAAAATTCTCTACATCATGGTGAGCCCACAGATCCCTTCTTAGGTCCACCATGATGTTTAATTTTTCACCCAACCTGTTGATAAGGTCAAACAACATGGAAGAAGGGAAAGCACAAATATTAGCATGATCCAAAACTTGTCTCCCAAGAAGTTTTCAATAGTAGGGGGTTCAATCCCCACTACTTTTTATCTGATGTGGTACACTCGAGATTTGGGTCTGCCTATCTTTTGGTTCATGCCCTAAAAGTAATCTGAAAAATGCATGATCTGTTTGGATATAACACATGCATCATGATTCATGGCTAATCCACAGAACTTTGCCCCCATCAAGACGGTACCGATCTCGGTGCTGTGTTTCCACGCAATCCGAGTACTGTTTTGAGAGAGACATTTACGTTTGTGTAGAGAAAGATACTGTGGCAGAGTCTGATGGTTCATACGCATGCACTAGAAAAAAATCTACATGCTTCTCTGGATTAACCGAAAGTAGATCGTCCGATATAGTGGGAGTGGGACCCACTTTTCTGGTAATGGACGGCTAAAACTAAAAGTAGCCATTGGCTGGTGTCTGATTATTAAATGTCCAATAAACAGTGGTTAGGATCCTTCGATCAATCTGGATTTATGATTGCGGTCTAGTTTCAGTGGGTCCCACTATTTCGAGGGCTTAGTTTGAGTCAAGTACATCCCACATGTATGATTTATGAGTGCATGAGTATAAACCATGAGGAGAATTTTGCTACACCCACGGCTTGCGTACGCTGCAATCCCAGCCGTGGGTGGGATCCGAATCTCGAGGGGCATAGAAGGTGGAGAGGGCGAGTCTCTCTCCTCTCCCCTCTCGCTCCTCCAAGAATCTATCCAACCTGGCAAAGATTAGAAGTCAGTTTTGTGTAGACTATGGGACCAGGTGAGTTATGTTTGTGAGAAATCCACCCCGTTCATTCATTTTGTGAGTTCATTTTATGACCTGAGATAAAAAATGGGATGCATCCGTGAACCAAGTGGGCTGCACTAAAGGTAAAGGTGGATAGGGAAGGAATTGATTGTGTTGTGAGTATTTTATCCACTCCGTCCATCCATTTTCCCATATAATTTTAGGGCTTGATATAAAAAATGAACCATATCTGAAGTTCAAGGGGATCACACCACAGTAAATAAAGTGGATTGAACATTTACCATTGAAAAATTCTTAAGGGCCACAAAAGCTTTGTATCAAGCTGATATTTTGTTTTGTTTTTTACCTTCATCTATATCTATGTGACATTATGAATAGGTATAATGACAAATAAACACTGGCCTTAGGAAAGTTTCAACAGTGGAAATCATTATTCCCACAATTTTTCGTGTTGTAGCACACTTGATCTCTCATGTGTTTCAATTTTTGACTCAACTGTCCAGAATATGGAAGTAAAATATAGATAGTTAAGAAAAAAAAAAAAAAGGTAACCATTCATATTCAAGCTATAAAAGCTCAAATATTGTATTGTGCGGTGTTCCAATTAAGGTATTTTTTTTTGTGTGGCCATCTATGGTGAGGCCCTTCTCATCTATGATTTGGATCACTGAATAATGGGCCCATTTGAACAAGTTGCGATCGGCCCATTTGAAAAACGATGCAGCTTGCGGAGGCCTCCAAAAGCCTTTGGCACGGAGTTGCGATGGAAGCTGATGTGGGGTTCACCATAATGTTTGTGAGAGATCCACCCCATCTATCTGTTTTGTGATCTCATTTTAGATCGTGTGACAAAAAATGAGTGTGATCCAAGACTTGAGTGGGCTAAAAACATGAGGATTGAACGTCCTTAATTGAAATATTTGTGGGGCCGTAGAAGTTTTGAGTCAGGTTGTCAGTTAATCCCAGTAGGAATGACATTATGAAAGGTATGGAAGGCATATAAACATCACAGAGGACCCAGGGATATTTCAACAGTAGAAATTTCCCCAACTACCTTTACTTTTAGTGCGGCCCACTAGGTTCACGGATGGAGCCCATTTTTTGTCTCACCTCCTAAAATGAGCTCACAAAATGGATGGACGGGGTGGATTTCTCACAAACATCATCTGTGGGACCCACCTGGGTTCTCAGCGCCGAAAAGCCTCCAAAGGCTTTCGCACGAAACCGACTTCGATTCATGCCAGGCTGGATAGATTCTCGGAGGCGCGAGAGTGGAGAGGAGAGAGACTCGCCCCCACCGCCTTCTATGCCCCTGCAGATTCGGATCCCACGCACGGCTGGGATTGCCGCGTACGCAGCGTACGCAAGCCGTGAGTGTAGCAAAATTCTTCTCATAAACCATCACGCTCTGCCACAGTATGAAATAACAGGTTGCGGTACCGTACAATCTTTTCCCGCCAACATGCCATTTTTGTAGCACATCAGAACCGTGAAAATAAGTTTAAGCCCACATGGAGATTATCATTCTAAAAAATCATGATAATCGGCTCAATACATGGGCCAAAACTGTATGTTGAGTCACACCAACGGTTGTCATTGATTCCAACGATGCGACCCACCTGATTTTTTTTTTCTGGTGATCTCTATGATGTTCCTACCGTTTTCATGGAACTGATGGCCTAAAAAAGTCGTACGTTAGAGGTAAAGATGGTGCCGTACCACACGTTGTGGTACTCTGCCTGAAGTGATCTCATTTATGCCTTCTGTACAACTTTAAAACATGATATAGACTCATCCACTGCACACATGGTATATTCGCACGGAAATCCAAACCGTCCAAATCCCGGAGCCAACTAAGTTGCACTAGAAGATAATATTAAATATCATATTTTGCTCCCTTTAAATATGGTCCACTGAATTTTTTAATATTAACCGTCCAATTGACATTAATTTTGATGGTTTGAATTGCTTGACCAGTGTGATTTTAGAGATATAATCCATCCACAACATGACCCACAATTTGAATGGTTTAATATCTTAAAATCAGTGCCCCACATCTGAGGAGAATAAGTCACTACCATTTTCAAAATTGTGAAGAACTAACAGTCTAACACCAGAGTCTCGCGTAATCATTGAAAATTGAAAGATCCGGAGCTCCCTCGGGAGCGGATTGCTGCCTGGACGGAAATCGGTCCAGGCAGGGGCTCTGTTGGACCTACTGTGATGTATTGGAATTATCCACTCCGTTCATCCATTTTTTCAGATCATTTTAACGTATCATACGAAAATCGATTCAGATACAAGGCTCGAGTGGACCACACCATAGGAATAAGTGGTGATAATTATGCCCACCATTGAAACATTTCTAAGGCCCACCGAGATGTTTACTTTCCATTCAAAAGGTCACGTAGACCTGGATGAAGGGAAAATACAAATTTCAGCTTGATATAAAACTTTCCACTGTATATATGGTCCACTTCAGCCTTGGATCTGCCTCGCTTTTTGGGTTTACAAGCTAAAATTATATTAAAAAATTGGATGAACGGTGTGGATAAAGTGCCAACATCAAGGTGGGCCCCACAGATCCCTGCCTGGACCGATTCCATCCAGGTGGGCGTAGGACGCAATCCACTGCTAGCTCCCTCCCGCATCCTTGCACAGGATACACGAGATGTCAGCTCTTAACTCTGACGTGTAAGGTGGCGGATATTTCAAAATTTTAAAATGGATACAAAATGGACAACTAACCTATCATCGCTGGACGTGCAAAAGAAATATAAAGAAGGTAGAGGAGGTGTCTCCCAACTGAGATATGACTACGAGAGTCTAGTTTTAATAAGATTATCCTTCTTGATCGTGTCAGATAAATATCCAAGCAAAATATCAAGTCTCGGCGGACTTCTAGGACTGCCATTTGGTGGTTGGTATTGCGGACCACCCTTATGTGGTCTGCCGATCACATTTGGAGATCTTGGCGCTCGAACTCTCTTACTTAGGGTCCATTTCAGACTATAGACAAGGTCTTTGATGATGTATGTATCTTAAGTAGAGTGTTGTTGAAAAGTATTGAAATGTTTTGGTTAAAAAGTATTTTGAAAAAAACTAAAGAACAAAGCTTTGATTTTTTTTATCCCATATCGGATGTGAGAAAGATTTTTTACCTCTTTATAAGTAGGGTGTTGTGCACCTTACTTATTTATGGTGTGAGAGAGGAGAATGGTGGCGCACGGGCTTGGTGCGAGGGCGCGGGCATGTGAGGCAATGTGACTGTAGAGGCATTAGTGCCGCACTTGGCATTTCACAGATTGGTCGCAGATCGGAGTGAAACCTAATGTGGCCCACCTGAGTTTTGGATGTGCGTAATTTTCATCTTCTTGTCCTATCATGATGTTTAGAAACAGATCGACAAAGTGGATTTGTCACATACATCTCTAGGAGCCCCACAAAGCTACTGGCACAGCCTCTAAGATTGCGAGTGGCTGCTCACTACTCTACTAGGGCCCACATGCTAAGTTGGTCCATCCCCATTTTGTTTTATATTCTATACGCCCTACTTTCGATCGGAACCATCCATGTTTTGTACTGTATTCTGTATGCCCCACTATAGGAATATTGTGCTGAACGAATGATTTTAACCACCACTCTGTCAAGGACAGGAATTTTGGAACAATGAAAAGAACTTTAATGGTTTTCATTCTACTTGCACCAGTCCTGTCACAATCCAATGTTGGGCACTATATATGACTGACACAATCTTACCCTTGCACCCAAAAATATCCTACCATTCATAATAACTCATAGTTGAATGTGTGACCAAGCTTGGATGAAGCTTCATTGATGTCGGGTATTTCACAATTCAAGATATGCATGATAAAGTCATCTCACACAATTATGATAAAAATGAAAAAATTTCAAAAACATTAAGGAATTAGAAATGCTATTACGGCTAGTTATAGATTGGACTTTTCCGAATTATAAAGAGATCAAGATGAGGTGAAAAATTCACATTTGGCTTGGAAGACAAATAATCCAAACTAGCGAGGAAAAGTCAACTCAACCACTCCCGCTCTAAGTTTACATAAACGATAATCGATGAAGAGTTATAAGCCTGTAATCCCTTACCAACACACACAACCTCTATACAATGCAAAGCTGTTTTATCTTAATATTAGCTTTAGTTCCTCTACTATTGCTGAGCCCTTGCCGCAGCAAGTTTGGATTTTAGTATAGCTTAGTCTATTGTTGTCCGTGTCATTGCTGCATTACACCCTTAGGAGTAGTATATATATCCACAATCATGCATCATCGTTAGATTCCCGATCAACGTTCATATGTGGAACATCGTACAGGTCACATCTTGCTGATTACACGCCTTGATTATTTGTGCACATGAATGGTAGTAGGTAATTTATTTTTTATTTTTTTAAATTTATTTTCATAGTTGATTGTGATTACAATTTCTACATCAATAAAAGTGACAATCAAACATTTATTTTTAATCTTAATCATTAATTATTGTATTATTGATAAATTCATAGATCATGATCATTGTTGAAAAGAAAAGTCTTTAACTCAAGGCAAAAAAATCATATTAAAGGACTAACCTTCTCCCTTCAAATTCCTCAATTATTGCAAGTTAGTAGCTAAAGATCCCACGTTTGATTTTGTACCTGGGGTTGTAAGCGTTTAATCGAACTTAAGTCAAGTCGAGTTCAATCAATTATCTGTTATTATTGGGGTTTCAATTCTTTGTTGACGATTAGGACATCAGAT
Organism: Liriodendron chinense; assembly: GCA_003013855.2. Taxonomy (NCBI): domain Eukaryota; kingdom Viridiplantae; phylum Streptophyta; class Magnoliopsida; order Magnoliales; family Magnoliaceae; genus Liriodendron; species Liriodendron chinense. The sequence goes on along the minus strand of ML058484.1, from coordinate 6,662,291 downwards.
CTCTATTAGATATTAGGGTTTTGTATATCAGGTTTAGTTCTCCATTGAGGGTTGGGGTTTTAAAAAGATTTTTTTTTTTTTTTTAAATGCGGCCTATTACTTAAATTAGGCATAGCAGAAGTCTTATTTGTTAATAAACCTTTCGTGCTGTTTTGATCCAAAGTGGGAAATGGGGACGTACCATCTCAGCTTGTGGGCCCAGTGGGCAGCGACACAGAACTATTTACAACCTTATCCGTTCTTCCCCACGATTGCTCCTCCTCGTAAAGAGGAATTATGAAGGAACATCGCTTACTTCCCTGCAGTGTATATGAGTTTTTTGATACGTGGGGCCCATATTTCGATAATCCAGACCATTGATCTATTGGTGACCTCTATGGATGGATCGTGCCCGTAAAATCTTCCTAACCGTCTATATCTGGGCTAAAAATCCTAAGGCTAAGATTTTCGTATCGATTTTAGTTTTTGAGGAATATTCATCCACCGTGGTACACGTCAGAGCAATTGTCTGCAAGCGGTTTGCGTCCTGCCCACGCCTGGACGAAATCGGTCCAGGCAGGGGTCTGTGGGGCCCACCGTGATGTACGAACTTTATCCACACCGTTCATCCATTTTTTAAGATGATTTTAGTTTATGAATCCAAAAATGAGGCAGACCCAAGGCTGAAGTGGGCGATAAGTTGGGATTGAACGCTCACCATTAAAAACTTCTTGGGGCCACAGAAGTTTTGGATCAAGCTGAAGTTTTTATTTTCCCTTCATCCAGGTATATGTGACCTTGTGAACAGGTTAGATGGCAAATAAACATCACAGTAAGCCCTATGAAGATTTCAATGGTGGGCGGCATTATCACCATTGCTTCCTGTGATATGGTCCACTTGAGTCTTGAATCTTCCTTATTGTTTTTCTTTTACCTTAAAATGATCTGATAAAAATAGGATGAATGGCTTGGATAACTCCAATACATCACGGTGGGTCCCACAGAGCCCCTGCTTGGACCTTTTTTTGTCAAGGCAGGAGCAGGACGCAATCCGCTCCCGAGGGAGCTCGCCATCTTTGAATTGATGACAGGGAGACTCCTGTGTTAGTTCTTCACAATTTTAGAAATGGTAGTGACTTATTCTCTTCGCATGTAGGGCACTGATTTTAAGTATTAAGACCATCCAAATTGTGATCATGTTTTTGGATGGATTATATCTTTAAAATCACACTGATCAAGCAATTCAAACCATCATAATTAATGTCTATCAAATGGACGGTTAATATTAAAAAATTCAGTGGACCGAATTTAAAGGGAGAGAAATATGATAGTTAATGTATATTCTGGTGCAACTTACTTGGTTCCGGGATTTGGACGGTCTGGATTTCTGTGCTAACCATACCATGTGTGCGGTTGATGAGTCTCCACCATTTTTTAAAGCTGTAGAGAACTAACACACGGGCCTATCTTTAGTCACTGCAGGCAATCTACCACAACGTGCGGTACGGCACCATATTTACCTCTGATGTACTATTGTTTTAGAAAATCCGTTCCATGAGAACGGTAGGTCACATCATAGAGATCATCAGGAACAAATATCAAGTGGTTTCACTGATTATATGGGTCTCAACGTTGGAATCAATGGATGACCGTTGGTATGACTCAACATACAGTTATGGCCCATGTATTAATCAGATCATCATGATTTTTTCAAGTGATAATCTTCATGTGGTATTAACTTATTTTCATGGTACTGATGTGCTACACAAATGTCACTTTGGCGGGAAAGGATTGTACGGTAGCTACCAACCTGTTATTTGATACTGTGGCAGAGAGTGATGGTTTATATACTCATACACTCATAAGTCATACACATGGAATATATTTGACTCTAACTAAGCAGTCAAAATCGTGGGACCCACTGAAACTAGGCCGCAAGCATAAATGCAGATTGATCGAAGGATCCTAACCACTGTTTATTGGACATTTATTTATCAGACACCGGCCAATTGCTACTTTTAGTTTTAGCCGTCCATTACCGGAAAAGTGGGTCCCACTATATCGGACGATCTACTTTCGGCTAATCCAGCGAAGCATGTAGATTTTTTTTAGTGCGTGCGTATGAACAATCAGACTCTGCCACAATATCATTGTCTCTCTGCATAAAGATCTCTCTCAAAATGAGGACACGGATTATGTAGAAACCCACTACCGAGGTCCGTACTGTGTTGACGTGGCAAAGTTCTATGGGTCCTACCATTATGTATGTGTTATATCAACACCGTCCATCCGTTTTTCTATATCATTTTAGGGCATAATGGAAAAAAGGAGGTAGATGACCACACTACAGAAAGCAGTTGGGATTGAACGGTTTCCCTTGAAAACTGCTTGGGGGACACAGGAATTTTAGATCAAGATAGTATTTGTTTTTTAATTCATCCATCCAGGTCTTTGTGACCTTATCAACAGGTTGGATGGCAAATAAACATCATGGTGGGCTCTAGTAATGTTTTAACGGTGGCCGTCATTGTTCCCACATCTTTCTGTGGTGTGGTCCACTTGAGATTTAGATATTCCTAATTTTTAAAATTATCTACTAAAATGATCTGAAAAAAATAGATGGACGGTGTGGATATAAGACATACATCATGCTAGGGCCCACTGAACTTTTCCACATCAACAGAGTACCGACCTTGGTGCAGCTCGTGCTTCCCTTCTTCCATGGGTCGAAATTTCAATACCGAAAATGCCCCCTTTTGCTCTACCAGTAGTCGTAGTGAGACTGCTCTACAGTAGTTCATTCCAAGCACACTTCCAATCTCTCTCTCTCTCTCTCTCTCTCTCTCTCCAAATTGGGTTCTTGGTGTGAATTGTGATAGCCATGACTGGAGAAGAAATGGGGATTGGCCGTGGAGATGCACAGAGAGGCATGGAAGGAAGCAATAGAGAAGAGAAAGGTATGGAGAAGAAGACGACGTCGTTTCGGAGAGTTTGGAATGTTGCAATTTGGCATGGTGGCTCTGTTTATGATGCCTGGCTCAATTCAGTTGCTGTTCAGGTTCTGTTCTTTTTTTTTTTTCTTTCTTTGGAATTGACATTTTAATGCATGGGAAACAGAGTCTCTGGAAATCGATTTTTTTAATCGTGTCTGGAATCGTGAGTTTATGTTTGGAGTGAAGAGGAAAGAGAATTGATGTGGTTGGGACCTTCTGAAATTTCTGAATAGCTAGCGGTTATGAGGAAATGCTTGCAGCGGAAGTAGGCCCAAGGAGAAGGTATTTCCAGGCGTTTCTGTTCATCCAAATGCGAGAAATGACCAGAATTATGGAAATGGATTCCTTAATTCATCATTTCCACAGAACCAAACATGTTTTCTTTTGTATTAATGCTGTATGTCTTGATTTCCCGGGTGGTCGGAATCTGTTTTCTATGCACTTTCCAAACGCCTGGTCTTTTCAAGGCCAGGCAACCCCAAACATTTTCCATGGAAATGTGTTTTTGACACACTTCAAAACATGATCTGAGTAGTTTGAGATAAGATCCTTACATCTTTTATTTTTAGATAAATGCCTGGGTTGCATGTTAGAGAGATCTTGGTTCAGTCATGTGGTGGGCCTCTTAAAGTGTGTACATTGCAGTCTCCAAAACCAGTCAGTAAGATCATCAGGCGGGCCATATGCACATAAACCACCAACAGTCCATATTCAGTGTTCGCATGTTGCACGCCCAATTACCAGGACCCACCTGTTCAACAACTTCAGATCTTTCACATGTGCTACATTAGCATGGGTGGGGAGAGTACGAGCCAGGTGGCCACTTTTGCTAGTAGCCATGGCTCTGCTCTTTATTTTAATGCTGGCTTCAATCTTTGCTCAAATACATTTTCTGTTTTCACTTTCTTTTGTAATGAAATGGATTAATGTTTATAAGGAAAAAATGGAAAATGGGTTTTGAGTGTTGCATTTTTTTATTATTCAAGGGACCCTTAGATTCGTTGTTCATAGTCACATAAATAATTCAGAATATTTCAAAATAGTTGTGCTTTTTTGTTGTTTTGTGGACTGTAAAATGGTTAATTAGTGGCACATTTGGAAAATTTGTGGAAAACCCAAAATCTAACTTTCATAGCAACGAAAATTGTGTCTAGCCCAATAGAAGATAAGTATAAATGATTCGAGCATGATAAATGGTGAAACTACATTGGTTCTACTGCAATTTTCCGAGTCATGACCTGAAACATCAACCATGCTAATGTGTTGTTTTGTTGATTTGTTTGGAATTCAGCCCTTTTTCACTTTTCTTTCTTATTTAGAGAAAAAAGATGGGGAAATGTATTATGAGTTTTGAGCCGTCCATCAGTTTTTACGGCGTATTTAATGATAGTGGGAGTGTTTTCTCCGTGGACTGTTCATGATCAGGTTGGATCTTTGATCCTTACCCTGCCGTACACCTTTGCTCAAATGGGCTATTGGTTCGGAATCGGTTCCCAGTTTCTTTATGGTGCGTTTGGGTGCTGGAGTGTCTATCTTATCACTCTATTTCATGCTGAGGCTTCGCGAAGGACTAGAGCCACTGGTGCCATACATGAAAAACATGTTCTTCAGGTTGTTTTTCCTTTAACAATTGTTTCACTTCTTGATACAAAATCATCTGATTCTCTTCCCTCGAATATTAGATTATCAATGAAAATGTCATTTCCTTTTACTCCTATTGGAGTGTGGTATTTGTCTTATTTCTTGTTTTCAGTGCTCCAGCAAGAGAACCCTGGTTCTGATACCATGTTATGAATAGATATAGATTTGAGAAAATTGCCGATTGGATAAAAAAGACCCACAACCCTATTTTATTATATAAGTGGTCTTTTGTCTTGAGGGAGCACTAAAAATAAGAAATAAGAAAAATACTATGCTCCAATAACTCCCTTTTCTAGTTTTTTGAAATATAACTTGCCTATGAATTGTCTACACTTTTGCATCTGATGCTAACTGCTTTCAACTACCATTCCATCATATCCTGTCACATTTTCTTTGGTGAGTGAAGTATAAGGATTTTAGGCCTATTTTATATCCATCTGGGAAATTATTTCCATACCTTGTTGACATTAGACTCTAATCATCATAGAATGTTATGCAATCATGATTGTACAACCGATTTGTGGAACTAGTTTGGATTTTGTAGCTACTGATGCAGCCATTTTAACCATGTTTTGTAGATTTTAGGAATTTGAGTCTTCTAAAGATGCCCCATCATTCATCGAAGGCCACTTGGAACTTCTGTTAGACATGGCATTATCAGAAAACACTGAGCATGTGTATTTTATTTGTAATGGAGCTACCCAGGCATAACTAAGTATCAGATGCAGCAGAATTTTAATGTAGTAGGCATGCAGCCTCAGTGACGGCGATCTTTATCCTAATATTCAATTTAGAATCCGTTTGGGGTGGGGATTCTGCAAAGTGGGGATTAAACCTAATCTCAATTTTGGCGGGCAACAGTGCTACATGCCCACCATGTTAGGACTTGCTGCACTAGAGCAGCACATTTTTTCTGCTAAAATTGCAATTTTTGGTGAGTTTATTTTTTTTATTTTTGAACTTCCATAATTGCAAGTGGAGGAAAAAAGCAGCTTTGGTGCAGCGAATCTGACGTGGAGGGCACATGGGGCCCACCAAAATCACGATTATACTTAATCTTAATTTTGCAGGGTACAACTATCCAAACGGACCCTAAGGGAACACCAACTAGGACGACTTGATTATTTTCAGTTGCAGCTACTATATTCAACATTTTGTTCCCAAACATGGATGTATCAGGGTATTCCAACTGCAATTTGTGGCAACAGACATGTTGGATACAATTGAAAAATATAGTGAAAATAGCACAGAAAATTAAGTAATACATAGAAATGGAGTTTCCCCTTGTGGAGCTTTAAAATAGCATTGGTGTATTAGAAGTTTGGAAAATGACAACAAATGAAAGCTGCATTTCAACATATTTTTGACTCGATTACAATCTGCTGCAGGAAAGCTACAACTGATTGATAGTTTAGGAAATTCCAGGTTTCACTCAAGGAATAGCTAGAAAAACCGTAGCCAAATGACTCCTATACTATGATTTCTTCTACTTACTAGAGATATTAAAATCATATCACGGGACTCATTTTTCCCACGAGAAAAAAAAATGTTTTGAGAGTCTACTGTCTGAAAAAGAGTAAAACAATCTGAAATCCCATGAGCTGATCCAAAACCATCTTCTCGATTAGAGGACATAATTAGAATTTCTTTCTAATTTCTTTATTTATATGAGTTATTGAACAATACATGAGCAAATCCATTCTTTAATAGTTTTACTATTTGAGCTGTGGAGCAAACATATCGAATGATTACTTTACGATGCTTTTATATCAACGACCGGCAAATTAAAACCTGCATCTGAATGTTGTTCTTCTTTTGCTACATGAGTTATACCTTTATGCTTGTGAGATTATTGTGGCCGATTCTTCATTTTGATATCTATTCTGTTCAGTATCACGAGGTGATCAGCATAGTTGCTGGAAAGACGCTCGGTAATTTGGTTCTTGCATTCAACATGACTGCTCTGACCTTTGTGTGTGTTCTGCAACTCATAGCATGTTCCAGGTAAAGTGTCCACGCTATGATAGATATCCTAAACTTTTGTGACCAACCCCCAAATCGTTAAAATTCAATTCTAAAAAAGAAAAAGAAAAAGTTATCCTGCGACTGAAATTGTGATGGATTCATTTGAAAATTCATACTTCAATACTCTGTTCTTAAGACACATCAAAATGGTCATGGACTCATGTCTGTCACATTGATTAAGTGTACATATCAAAACTACTGGCAAAGTTGCTTACAAACTCCGTGACTCTCTTAGCAAGCGTGTGGATGGTCCCATATGAGAAAATTCATTCTCCAAAACTATGTTTGAGATGGGGTTGTGCTCTCACTTGACACTTAGTTTAATCAGCAAACCCACTAACATAGTCCAAAACAATATTAGTATGCTTGTGCATCCAGTCCCGAAGCATAGAAAATTCATACTCCAAAACCATGTTAGCGGGCTGCAGGACATAAAAAATGGTGATGTACTCTGCTGTGACCTTAAAATACCCAAACTGTAACTTCATTAACATGTCTTCCTCTGTTGAGATGGTAAATTGGAAATCTTAAGATACTCTTACCTGTTGATGCAGCCATGTCTACTACATGAACTCAAACTGGAACAAGCGGCAGTGGCTTTATTTGTTTGGAGCTCTTGCAATTCCAACAGTCCTATTGCCTTCTGTTCACAATTTTCGTGTTGCCTCATTTCTGGGCATTGCGACAACCAGCATTACTTCGACCTACATGACGGTAGCTGCTATTCAGCATGGTCAGGTGATGGCATCATCTTTTACATATTCTAGTTTGCAAGCATCTTGACTTTATAAACATGGGATCTGTCCCGCTTGGTCACATGTGCCAACTTGACATGTGTATTGGACATCTGAAGCCATGCATCAGGTGGGCCACACACATATAAACGGTGGAGGCTGAAGAAAATTGCCAATGGTCCACATCAACTTGGGTGACCTACCTGATGACTGGACAAGCATGATGGGTGCATTTGAATTCACAAAAGAATGTCGTTACGAACTTTTAGATTGCAAATGTGAAGCATCAAGGACCGAAAAACATGGTGGATTTCTTTACTGGAGCCACAAACATTCTTTTCACATTTGGAAGCCAAATCGCCATGTTAGTATTACATTTCTAGATTTTTCGATGCTCCTTTCTTCCTTGTATCATTACATTCCGAATACTTGAATGGCCATATTCAGTGACGTAGCACCGGTTCTTGCGTTGTCACAGTGAATTAATGGAGGCTATGTGGAAGCCTAACAAATACAAGTATGTGTATATATTTACGGTGCTATACACATACTTATTAACTATACCAAATTCGGTTGCGGTTTACTGGGCATATGGAGACATCCTCCTACACCGGTCGAATGCATTTGGTGTTTTGCCCCCCTCGAAGACGAAAAATGTATGCATAATTGCCATGATTTTGCATCAGGTAGCTTCTATGTGCTCTCATCTCTGAACTGGTTCAAGTGAGTGGCATGTGAACTGTCACCCAATTGGTGTCCACATGTAAAGATGGTCTGATAATTGAAACTGTCCATGTTCTAGAACTGGGCTCATGTATGAAGCTTATGCCACCCAGATGTTTTTTTATGGTCATGTTTAAAAACAGAAATCAATGGTCAGGAGCATCCTTTAAATGTATTTTTGGACCATAACCTATTCAAAAAAATTCATAGAGAATGGACTATTCCTATTATCTGCCCATCTCTGCATGTGGGCCCCAATGGCGTGTCGCGTGCTGGTTCTCTTGAGTCGCAACATAGGCAAAGCAAACTTGTTACAAGCTTCTGTGTTGTGCTTGTGTTCTTCCCTTGGCCGTTTTTTTTTCTTGCAGTACGTAGCGTTTCTGCTGAATGCAAACCCGTTATTTCTGGCATGGGAGAAAGTCGTTGGAGTTCACACAAGCAGGAGATTTATGCTTAGAGCATTAGCAAGGGTGCCGGTCGTGCTTGTTATCTGGTTTTTCGCATTGGCAATTCCCTTTTTTGGACCGATAAACTCCATCATGGGTGCATTCCTCGTTTCCTTCTCAGTCTACATTATTCCGAGTGTGGCTTTCATGAAGGCTTATTCGAAGAAGCAATTAGAAACTGTAAGTAAACTATACGTTTTTCTTATCCTGGTGTTCGATTACTTCTCCAATATTATAAACAACCTATGGCAAGTTTCAAGGGCGACTTGACTCAATTTGATGACTGGCGCCAGGTGCAGTCAACTTGAAGACTCGGACGAGTCTTTACTTGACTTGATATTCAATAATTAAAATTATCGTTATTCAAAGTAGTAATAAATGTTTAAAATCGCTCTCAATAGAAATATGTAAGTTACATGTAGTTGTCACAATTATAGCTCGAGAACTCACTGACCATATTCAAAACTCAGCTGCATCAACACGACTCGGTGAGATTTCGAGAGGAGTCCCTATGAAACTCAAATCTGAGAGTGACTGATCCAGTCAATGGGAGACTCATCAACTCGAATTGCTAACTTGGGGGACTCAATGCGATTGGCTCTAATGCGGGCCACATCATTCACCTTGTCGAGCCTGTTGCTAATTATAAGTGAAAAAATAAATAAATAAATTTAAATACTAATATAAAGTTAACTAATTTAAATACTTCCTCCCGTCCCTGCTGTTTTTAATTTATAGTTACTGACTATCAAGTCGAGTCAAGTTGAGCCTTTGAGTCGGCTCGACCTGAATGAACATTGAGTCGAGTTTTTAAACCATGGTTGCAATCTTGGTATGTGGTGTATTGTCTATAGGGTTCTGCTACTCTTGAGGTCGTGGGTTAAAGCAGGCTCTCCTTTAATATATCAAAAAGAGCTATTTTCATGTGACCAACTTGGTTCAAGTCGTCACAAATTGTATTGAGTCAATTCTGTGAGTCAACTCAATGAGTCTTTCCAAGTCGAGAAAGAGTTACACGATTCATCTAGTTTAGTAGTGACTCATTGAGTTTGCTAGTGGCTCACTGAGTTTTAGAACTCCTGTGTTTCTTGCTGGCATGGTATATGAGAGATACTAAGGGCATGCGTTTGGATCATAGTATTGGTCCATCTAGGATTGGCGAATACATACAATTTAAATTCGATTGGCACAAAGTATCAATTTAAAACGAATGTATTGTCCAATCCTGCATATACCAATGCAAGGATCCAAACAGGCACTGTAAATAACCAAATTGCAATTTCGATCGCATTCATGTTGAGGGTCTGGCCTCCAAAGTGCAATTACATTACTTCCAAGTTGGACTGAAAGAAATGCAACTGCAATTCGAGGACTCATTTCTCACTACGAATAACTGGAAACATTATTGATCATTGTCTTGTCCTCTTAATTTAACTGAACATTCTCAATTCAATTCAACGTTGCGTCCAAACGAGCCTTGAGAGCAGAACATGAGTTTAAAATTTCCTTCCTTTTGGTGCTCATTGTATACTTTCTATGTCAGTATGTTTGGAGGTTTTCCAACTTCTTGGAATGAATGATTAAAGCCACTTCTAGTGATGAAAAAAATTAATATTAAGGATAAAAGGCTTGCTAATCCGACGCATGTGTACATCGCAGCCCATCTACATGCCCCCACATGTGCTGAGGCGAAGGGCTTCAGATCCAAGCTATCCATCAGATGGCCCCCACTAATGTAGATGCCATGCCTTAAACATCATGTTGGTGCACTCATCACAAATCGAGTGGATGGCATGGTAAAACATGGCTAAATTTTATTCAGCTGTCCATTTATTTCATTAATTGTGTCCCATCTGATCAATGGACCAGTGGGACCCACCTGATCCACTGCTTGGGTCTTGCAACCATGCGCCATGTTGAGACATGTTATGGCATGTAGACCAAAGTACACAACATGATTGTATTTTTCTTACTTCTCTAACCCCTCTATAGAAATGAAGTGTCCCTGAATTATCTAGTTTTGCATTCATACTTTTCCTACACTTGTTATATTTTATTCGCAGGCTGAAGATGAGATCGCAAAATGTGGACCGTTGATGTACTGGACAAGCGCCATTATAGCAACATGGGTACTTGTTTTTGGATTCGGCTTCGGAGGATGGGCGAGCGGGACAAACTTCATTAAGCAAATACAATCATTTGGGTTTTTCGACAAATGTTACCAGTGCCCTTCAAAGCATTGAATTTAGTTTTCTCTTCCTTCTCTGAGCCAATCTACTGTTTGGCATCTTCATCAACTACTCTAGCAGTGTTCTTCAAAAACACCAGTGATTATCTTTTCAGCTTGTAAGTTGTTCAGTTCTGTTACATGATTTGTACCACGAAATGGGTAAAAACAGAATTTTGGGTATCCAAACATAGATTTCCAATATTCAATTCCACAATTAAGGGGACCTGACCCGGCTTTGGACCGGGCACGGACCTGTTAACTCGGCCCATGGCCAGGCTTGGGCTCGGGTCATTTTAGCCTGACCCAACTTCATATGTACATGTCTATGTATAATATCCTACAAATATGTCATTCTAATCCTTGATTAGGCAACCCATGCATCTTGAATGTTGATTGTTGATTTTGTTTCAGTGGGTGCTTATTTCTTTGTGTATGGGTGGCCCACCTGATCAATGGATGTATTAGGAACATTCAAGTGGGAAAATAGGGATTTTATCAATCTACGGGCTGGTTGGTCCTGCTTTGCTTAGACCCATGTTGGACTGGGCCTTGGACCTTATCCATTGGACCTAGCCCACCCCTACTTACAATTGAATGACCCACTATGAAATGTAGAGATTGTTCAAAACTGACTTGATAGAGGAAATGTCAAATGTTACTCTATCACAACTGTTGTACATGGCACTTCCCTTGCTGTACACGTCGTTTATGCTTTCAATCTGAACCGTTCAATATTTCTAATCTCTGTAGATTGATTATTTCTGAAAACTTTTACTAGAATTATAATCCTAGCTGATTGATTGGTGGGACCCATTTCCACCCCGGAGTTCATCTTAAAGATGATCTGAACCGTTCATGGTCTGGATTCTATGCTGCCTGGTCTTAAAGATCATTTGTTAAACGGGTGATTGTGTATGAAGATGAATATTTAATGACTCAAATTCAAATCCAATCCAAGATTCGAAGGTTAAGAACGTCAACGAAGCATGATCTTAGCTTCTATATGTAGTAATGAGAACATGAACGGTTCAGATCAATCTTAGGTGGTGGAAACCGGCCAACCCACCTGCTGTGGTAGGAGGCACCGACTCTATCAGAACCATTGATTAAGATAACATGTGTAGGCAATGAGAAGGTGATAAGAAGGCAAATGAACGGATTAAAGCCAATTGAACTCAGCTTGAGTGCATTTTGTGGGTGCACCCGCATCACACGTGTGTAAGATTGGACCCGCTTCTAGGGCGATCCTCAATGCGTAGACTCAGTAAAACTCGAAAGAAATTATAAATAAATAAAAAAAAAACTCGTTCCAGTTTTCGTGTCAACTCAACTGGGTTTTGAGTCGAGTCGATTTTCATGTTTTTTAACTTTCGGTGGGCCACACGGGTACAGATAATTTGAACCATTGGATGATTCATCTTAACCATTCATTTATTTCATGTACATGTGGCCCACCTGCCGATCATATAGGCCTTGTTTTTGTGCTGTTGCCGAAATTTCTGCACAGGATGGCCCACTTGTCTGTGGGACATTCATGTGGTTAGTGTATTACAAATGCTTCGTCAGAGGTCCTTTGTTCAATCTCTTCCGTTCATTTCCCGCTATTGACCCACGCCTATGGAAACTTGGAACGAATTTTTGTGGAATAAGCTTACTCTGCAACGTCCCATATAGGCTCCACCCTGATGTGTGCATGAAATCCACTCCGTCCATCACGTGAGCCACCTCATGTTCTCCGGGATCAAAAAATCTCAGGCCGATCCAAAACTCAGGTGGGCCAAATCATGTAAAACCATGCCTAGTTAAACATCTAAAATCACATGGCGTGGTCCACCTCAGTATTGGAATGGCATGATTTTTAGAGTGTCCATTCATCCTTGTGGGAGAAATCTTATAAATGGATTAGGCGGTATACAAAAAAACGATGGACCCCACACACAATATTAAAGGTTTTAATGGTGAACGTCCCCCATCCCAAATGTACCTGTGGTGTGACCCACTTCTCCTACGGATATGCCTGATTTTTGGGATGATTAGTGAATGTGTAGGGGGGCACCTTATGGACGGAGTGGATGTAGGACCTTCTTCACAGTGGGCCCCACACATATCAATGAAGAATAATTTTATGGTACAATAGTTGCAGAAGAACGGGACTCCTTATGTGAGACCCCGGATCCACGGAGGTGGGTGGGACTCCTGACCGTGGGGCTCACAAAATGACCATCGTAATGGGCCAGTATAGTGGGCGGATCAGATGTCGTACACAAATGAAAGGTTGGAAGTTATCCACTGATAGACTTGAGACCTCCTAAAATATATAGGAATAAGAGCAAAGCTATCCATGCTCATCGGGATGTTTGCTTAATGCACACAGCTGAGGGATTCGAACAGTTCATCTGGTGTCCCTACTCTCCCCACCATCTCCATGGATGGGCTATGATCCAAGATTAGGGCGAATGATGATCCTGAGCATCATCCGCTACTTGGTAGAATCAAGTTGGACAGTGAAATAAAGGATATAAACATCCCACGTTCAACCAGAAAATTGTTGTGGAATTAGATGTCTGATGGTCTTGAATTTTCGGATCATCTTAGGGCATGAGTAAAAAAAAAAACTGAGGTGGACCATATCATATGAAACCTTGGTTAATGGCTGGAGTTGCACACGAGTCAAGCTAGCTCGATTGACTCACTCGACTCTGTTCGAACTAGTTCGGTTTGGCTCGGTTCGGACGTTAGGTTTGAACTGAGTGGAGCCTCTTTTTTTTTTTCTTCTTTTTTTTTTTTTTTTTCAGTTCAAAGATTTTTTAGCCGAGCTCGAGTTAACCCTGGCCCAATTTAGCTCGACTCAAAGCTCGGTTCGAGTTTAATTAACTTAGCTAATTAGAAAGGAAGATTGTTTAGCTCCCCATAAGAAGAAAGCAAAGGAATAAGAGGGAAAACAATTTATAAAAGCAAGTGAAATAGTATTCAAGGGTCTCAATAGGACTGGGGTTGCCTTTGGGCTAGAGGTGGTAATGGGTCAGGTCGGGTTCGGGTCGGGTCATTTCCACCTCAACCCTAACCCGACCCAAATTGAATTCAGGGTTGGATTTTCCCTAACCCTTACCCAACCCAAATTAAACAGGGTCGGGTCGGGTTGACTCACATTTTAATGATAAGCTAACTAATTTATGGATTAAACTAGATGTATATAACACTAGTATTCAATTGAAAACCAAACCATCTATGTTTAATAGGTACATAAGTGATATATATGCACTTGACCTCATGGGAAGTTCCCATGAGGTCGAGCTGTGTGGGCCCCACTGTGATGTGTAATGGGCATCCACACCATGCATTTGGTGGGTCCCCCCATTGGGTATGGTATATCCAAAAAATCAGCTATATTTGGAACTCAAGTGGGCCATACCAATTGTAACAGTGTAAAGTCATGCCTACAACATCTAAAAGCACTTGTTGGGGCTCATCTAAGTTTTGGATATGGTTGAAACTTGGTATGACCTCTTTTTAAAGTAGGACGCGCACAATGGATGGGCTAGATTTCTTAACCACATCTCAGTCGATCTTATAAACGATCATAAAGGTTTCAATAGGTGGATATCACTCTTAACTTGTTGTCTATGGTGTGGCCCACCCAAGTCATGGATTGGACTAAGTTTTAGGCCCATGGCCCACTACGGAATGGTGCATCTGATTGATGGTGAGGATACCCATTACACATCACAGTGGGGCCCACACAACCCATGAGGTTATATATATACTATATATATATACTATATATACTATATATATACTACTATATACACACACACACACACACACACACCGATGGCTTTTTTTATAAAGTATTTCTATTACGCAAATACTGAATGAGAAAAATAAATAGATAGAATAAAGTATAGATTTAAAGCATACTTCTTTAAGCATCAACGTTGTTAGAGTGATAGGATGGCATGGATGATACATATAGCGCATCTTGTTCTCTCTATCTCATGTGGCTAAAAGAAGCCCTCTCTTTACAACGCACTGTAAGAGTTTTAGAAATAGAGAATTTATAATGGCTTTTTTTAAATGCATCGACAGAGAATGTTTCTTGATACTCTTGCATGTAAAACTTTTTGAATTTGACATTTAATATTTCATCCAAACCATCCAATTAATGTCCAACAATTTTATTTTTATTTTTTGACCATTGGATCAAATCAACAAGACCATTTGACGTTTAATTTTTTAAATAGTTAAATTATGGACACAATTATTAAAATGGAACCATTTGATCATTTCATTATCCAATAAATTCCTCTCAATAATTAAATAAATATAACCATTAAGATAATTTTATTAATTTATTTTATGGACCATTAGCTACCATTTCAGTTCTACAGTAAATGAGCACCATAAATAAATAAAAATCTCATGATATTTTACTTCTACATGTCATTAAATCTGATCATTGGTGTGTACATGTTTGTTAAATTGACAGACATGTGGACCATTCTCAGTAGGGTGTGTGAGAAAAAAACTATGTATTATTTAACTAATAAGAAAATTAATATAATAGTCTACTTGACCGCCATATGACTCGGGTCGGGTCGAGTCGG
This sequence comes from Liriodendron chinense, assembly GCA_003013855.2. Lineage (NCBI taxonomy): Eukaryota > Viridiplantae > Streptophyta > Magnoliopsida > Magnoliales > Magnoliaceae > Liriodendron > Liriodendron chinense. The sequence goes on along the minus strand of ML058484.1, from coordinate 6,646,916 downwards.
GTCACCTTTAACCCTAACCTGACCCATAAAAATCCAGGTTGGGCGGGGTCAACCCAAAAATTGAATTCGGGTCAAAATTTTCAACCCTAAACTAGAAAAAACTGAGTTGGGTCGGGCCAGGTTAGCGGGTCGGGTCAAATTTTGCCAGGTCTACTTTGGGCTTAGATTTTGCATTGTTTTAAGTCAAGGTTTTTGGCTGGACTTATTTAAATTTTAGATTTTTTCATACTTAAATTGACTCGAAAGCTTGGCCAAAACAAGCCGAGCTCGAGCCAAGGTAGTCTATCGATCGAGCTAAGCCGAGCTAGGCCGAGCTAGGCCTAGCTTGGTTCAACTAGATATGTAGGTCTATTAATGCCCATTAAATATTTACTATGGGCTACAAAAGTTTTAGATCAAGTTGATGATATTTAATTACTTTTCCCTTCATCCAGATTTGTGTCACCTTATCGATGGGTTGGAAGGTAAATAAACATCATGGCAGGACCTAAGAAGTTTTTAATGCTGGATCCAATGTTTCCAATAGTACGGTCTACTGAGAATTCGACCTACTTCATTGTTTGCCTAATTACCTAAAATGACCTGAGAAAATGGGTGGACTACGTAAATGTAGGATACATACATCAAGGTGGGCCCCATGGCAAGGGCTGCACCGTCTTGGGTGAGGCCGGAGCTGCACCTAATCCGCTCCCATGATTCAAAACCCCGAAACTTGAGTCGATGCCGAGAAGCCCGATCTGATTGACTTATATATATCAGTTGACAGACAGGCGACTCAGCTTGAGTCTCTGCAGCTAGCAATATTGATCAGGGAACCAATTGGTGCTGAGTGCGTGTGTAAAAACAAAAAAACTAGCATTGAGTCGACCAAATCAGTAACCTAAGTCAGCGGTTCATGTGGATTCAAGATCGAGTTACACTTGCCAGTGAGTTTTCCTAGTGACCCAACTCAGAATCTGATTTAACTGAGTTCACTCGGCTGAGTCACCTAACTGAATTACAGAGGATGTCATGTGCAGCATTTCTTGGATTTTGGTTGTATCGTTGCATGGCTTTTGAGGAATTTGTGGAAATTTCAATGAGTTACTTAGATGTTTTGTACACTTTTATTCATGTGCTCGGACAGTCCACATGCAATGTTTTTTTGACCTTGCTGTATTCCTACTTTTGATGGGTAATCAGCTCAGGTATTCACGTCATTGCTTCTTCTGTCCTGAGAACGATGGGATGCATCCGCCTGTACGTGAGCCTTCAGGTACGGCACTGTCTTTCTCGGTAAGATATCGCGCGTGTGGGACATCTGGTCCATGAGAAAGGTGGGTCATGCCATGAAGACTACTTGTTGTGGAAATGAGGTCATTCTGACGGTTGAGATGAAAATACAGAGAATCCACGTTCAACTGAAAAGGACAAACAATGGATTGGTCGGATTTTCTAGGTGGGAGATCTTGCGGTGTGGTCCACCAGCCATTGGACGAGGACTGCCTGAGCCCTCGGGCACAGAGATATTCCTTTGCTCCGTGTTGTCAGAAGCTGTGTGGGGCCAACAGAGATGTCTGTGATAAATCCACTCCGTCCATCAGTTTTGCAAGACCACCAAAGGTGAGTAATATAAATTAGGCAGATCCAAAGCTCAGGTTGGCTACACCAAATGAAACATTGGGAACGGAAACATCTACCGTCAAAACCTTCCTGGAGCTGACCATAATGTTTATATGCCATCCAAACCGTTCATAGAGTTATTTTCAGTCAGATAGACTGTAGGTACAAATATTATCGGGATACAAAACTTCTGTGGCGCCCACAAATTTTCCAATGGTGGGCGTTCATTCCCCGCTGTTTCTTGTGGTACGGCCCACATAAGTTTTGAATCTGCCTGATTTTGAGACACCTGTCCTCTGGTGAACTTGAAAACTGATGGACGTATTGGATTTGCCACGAGCATCTTTGTGGGCCCCACACAGCTTCCGACAACATGGGCATACTAATATCTCTGTGCCCGGGGGAACTGGCAGCCCGCGTCCACAGCCATAATTTCCTCGGGCGGACTTCTCGGTTCTCATGCCAGAGGAATTACCGGACAAGCCACCTGAATCTTTGCAGTACATGCCTTCATTGTGACAAGTGGGGCCCATTCTTGGATGATCCAGACCGTCGTTCTGTTAAGTCTCACCGTTGATGATCCATGCCTTGAGTAATTGGGGACTATTAGTTGAATCTAGACCGTCAACATACTTCTAATCCTGCATGTCTAACTATAGGCCGGGGATTTAAAGATTACTATCGAGATAATCTCCTGGGCATGGTACATCCAAAGTAGGAGTGGTCTGGATTGAAGATGCATGGGATCCACACGAGTATCTATGATTCCTCCTCGATCAAAATGGAGAGGAACAGATGCCGAGGAATTGGAAGACTACTTGGATTTGTTAAATAGTCAGCTGGGCTTTTTACAGCCGTGATTCCAACGATACGTTGCAGATCGACGCGCTTTGAGAAGTCCTACACGTTGACTTCAAAATAAAAACGAGGCCCACTTCTAGTTTGACGCGGAACGACCGGATTTTCATGAATCCAAACCGTCGTTTTGTGGGCCCTCCACGTGGATGGCCAAGGTCGCAACAACCAATCTTATAGGAAATTCTAGACATCCGATCCTGGCCATCAAATGAGAGAGAGGTTTATAAATAGAGGTTTGCTAATTCAATACGCGTGTGGGAGCCGTACACGTCCACAGGGGCCACACTCGTGTGAGATCTGAGCTTTCAATCAGGTGAAATACACTGTTTAGATCATCAGGCCGGCCACAGCATATCTAAACAAATGAGTGGCTAGAAAAGAACTTTTTAACCGTCAATTTACGTTGGCCCACTTGAAGAGTGAAACTATCTGATCTAAGTATTACTTCCAACCTTATTGAAAGCTCAAATCTCACACACGTGTTTCATATTTAAATATACCCACATGTAGATGTCCCACTCTGCACGCGTGTGGAATTAGTTAATCAAGTGCCCAGGAAAAGGACCCATCAGACGAACGGTACGGATTCACCAAACATACAAGTTGGTCAGTGGATCTAGATCGTTCATCAAACTGGTCATGTCATTAGATAGTCTTCATTTGAATGACACATCAAACGGATGATCCTGCCCATCAATATTATGAACTGCACATATATGAACTCATCAAATGGACGGTCCCGATTGTCTCTGGGCCATGTCAAAGTAAAAAAAACCATGTGCTTCTTGGTCAACCCATGCATAAGAAAAGCATCAACACCTATACCAAACCAACCCATTCCACACTCTTCATAGCTAAAACCAGTAAAGCCATGGATTGGAAGCTCTCTCCATTCCTCTACCTCTTCTCTCTCTTCTTCTTCTTGTTCTGTACATCTCATGCAGATCTGGCTCCATCCGTCACCCCGATCGGTCCCGACACTGCCTGCAATTCTACCCCTTATCCTCGCTTATGCAATTCTGTCCTCCCTCATGATGGTGAATCCAATCTCTACGACTATGGCCGCTTCTCCATCCGCCGCTCCCTATCTGCTGCAAGAAAGTTCATGAAGCTCATCGACCATTATCTAAAGCGACGGTCCACATTGTCTGAAACTGCCATCCAGGCCCTCAAAGATTGCCGCCTTCTTTCCAGCCTAACTCAAGATTTCTTGATAGCTGCTGCAGCGACGGTCAATTCTACAAACAGTCTACTCAACGTAGAAACCAACGATGTCCAAACATTGCTAAGTGCAATTGTCACCAACCAGCTCACATGCTTGGATGGCCTCCAATCGACAGCGTCCTCTTGGAGTATCAAGAACAGCCTCTACACCCCTCTCTCCAATGACACCAGGCTTTTCAGTGTCTCACTCGCACTCTTCACACGGGCGTGGGTCCAAAAGAGGAAGAGAGTGAGGCACCATCCGCCCCCCGGCCGGAAACTGTTGTTCTCTGATGTTGAAATTGGGAGAAATGGGAGGTTGCCTCTGAGAATGTCGAACCCAAATCGCAATCTCTTCGAAATGAGAAGCCGGCGTAAGCTTCTCCAGTCGTCGGATGATAGCATCTCCGTGAGCGACATTGTTGTTGTGAGTAAAGATGGGACAGGGAACTTCACAGCCATCAATGATGCAGTCGCTGCTGCGCCGGACAATACCGATATCAGTACCGGATACTTTCTAATCTATGTTGTGGAAGGGGAGTATGAAGAGTATGTATCCATTGCCAAGAACAAGAAGAATTTGATGATGATCGGAGATGGGATCAACAGAACGGTGATCACAGGAAATCACAGCTATGTCGATGGGTGGACCACTTTCAATTCGGCAACCTTCGGTAAGCCATTTATCTCAGCTACAATGTACCTTTGTCATTCAACCAAAAACAGATAGAAGAGAGCGTCGATATGGCATATGATCAGTGAGAATTAGAGCCATTCATCAAGTGGGGCCCACCATGAACATGTCCCACCCAAAAATCAGGCCTGTTGACTCCTCTGGTGGGCCACACATATACATTGAGCATAGACTGTTGGTAAGTTCTTTACAAGAGACCATTTTCTCCACACGCATGTAGCCTACCTGATGAGATGATGAGTAGCCTGATTTTCAACCCTGGGCCATGTTCATGGCTGTCTTCTTTCTGATGAGAGGCCCAGATCTCACACTCAGTGCCACGTTGGCATGTGTGTCCCTTTGCCCAAATCTCCATACCATTTCTATTATTCTATAACTTAAGCTGGCTTCACTGCAGAGTTGTTCTGATGGATTCCGTTGCACTGTTTTCAGTGTTAACTTATTAAACAAACGATTTTCAAACCTAATCCTAAAATTTTTAATGATCTCTTCACAGCTGTAGTCGGCCAAGGATTCGTCGCAATAGACATAACTTTCTGCAACACCGCCGGAGCGATCAAACACCAGGCCGTCGCAGTTCGGAATGGCGCCGACCTATCAGCATTCTACAGCTGCAGCTTTGAAGGTTATCAAGACACCTTATATACACATTCCTTGAGACAATTCTACAGAGAATGCGACATCTATGGCACGGTTGATTTTATATTTGGGAATGCCGCTGTGGTCTTCCAGAACTGCAATCTCTACGCAAGGCTGCCGCTCCCGGGCCAAACCAATGTAATCACAGCCCAAGGTAGAACGGACCCGAATCAGAATACAGGCACTTCAATTCACAATTGTAGCATCCTGGCCGCTTCCGATCTGACGTCCACCGGTGGGCCCACCAAAACATACCTGGGAAGGCCATGGAAGCAATACTCAAGAACTGTGTACATGCAGTCTTTCATGGATGCCTTGATCGATCCAGCGGGATGGCTGCCATGGGACCATGACTTCGCTTTGAGTACGCTCTACTACGCTGAGTATAACAACACGGGTCCCGGATCTGGAACCAGTAATAGGGTTAATTGGACCGGGTGTCATGTGATCAATGCCTCTGATGCGAGCATTTTCACCGTATCGATCTTCATATTGGGGGATAGCTGGTTACCTCCGACGGGTGTTCCATACTTTGATGGCTTGCTATGATCCTCACCGTGTGATTATTACTGCTTGTTCTAATTATTGCTAATTTTTATCTAATAAACATGTAATTTTCATTAGGCATGTAATTTAGTTATGATTATTCTGTGAAATTACAACGTAATATTCAAAGTCATAAGCTTGATTTATATTGCATGATTCTTCATTGACTTATGGAATAGTGGGAGTTGATGTTCAGATTCATTGCTGAATCTTGATTTAATTAATAGGATAATTATTAAGCAAGCTTTGGTTGAATTAAATTAAGAAAGTGGTAAGTTAAAATATTTTCTTCTTAGAGTTGTGGTGTGAGATGGATTAAGAAATAACAGGCCATATTCTATGTGGGGGATAGCTAGTAACACATGTAAAAGCTCTCTCTTTTCTCTCGCTTTTTTGCCTTTTGAATAAATAGTTTCACTACAAGAAAAATTATTTTTAGCAGCCACAATTTTTGTGGTTAGATGTCTTAAAATCGTTACTAAAAGTTTCAGTGGTGGCTTTTCTATCGTCGTAGTTAAGCCGCCTTAATATGTGTTGTCGTTAAAAGTAGTTTTAGCCGCGACTTTTAAAAAAAATTGCTACTAAAAGTCAAACATTTAGAAACGACAAGAATAATGCCACTAAAAATTTACTTTCAGTTTTGACGTTTCCCACCGCTAATTGAAACAATGCTTGTTACTGAAAGTATAAAGTCCCCACTAAAAGAGATATTTTATTGGCAAAAAAATTGCGACTCTATATTGTTGGTCAAACTTTTAGTAACCACTTTTTATAATCACAACTATATTTTTCACTTTCATGCACATGTTTTTCATACACCTTCTTATAAGTGAAATGATATATTTACTGCATAAAAACGAGAATATGAAAATTTCATCACCATTAAGTAAAATAATTTCAAATTTAATTAATTTAAGTGCAAAATTCTTAAATAAACGTAATTAAACTATATGTCTGCAACAGATCATCATAAAAAATAAAAATACAAATAAAATTAAAAAAAAGAATCATTCTGGTAGAGCATTTTCATTGTTGTTAGAATCCTCCCCCGCCCAAGCATTTATGGTTGGTACAGTGTAATGATCATGTATCATTTCTTGCATTCATTATGATCATCTCCATCCTCTTCATTAGGCTCATCATAATCATCATCATCAGTGCTCGACTCAAACTCCTCCTCATGAAAAATTCATGGATTATAACCCTTAACTATACCATAATAATACAGATCAGCTTACACATCATTCCGAGCATGTAAATAGACTTTGTTTCATTTAACACACGGACACCTGATCTTCTCCCCTGATTCAATACGGGCATATGCAAACTCTAGGAACTGTCTAACTCTATCTTGGTACTCAGGGCGTCATCTATCCTTAATCTCCATCTAACTCTGGTCCATGTCAGTGTCCCTAGCACTAGTTGAACATATATATTTTCATAGAAATTTAAAATATATTTTCAAGTTTGTTATTTTGCAATTGAGGTATGCGGATACATATGAGGTGCTTGAAGTTCTACGGTGGCGCATGTGCCACAACACAAGATTTATCACATTTTACATGTGAGTACTCGAGCTAGATGACAATATATACTTGTGCACATTAATTAATTGTACCATTGGCATGTGGCATATTTGGAGGATTGAAGATGTATAATGACACGTGTGCATGTTACATTGGCCCATGTTTGGTGCTTTGCACATGTGCGGCACAAGTGAGATGAATGGTGGTATGCGGCATAATAGCACGTGGGGCACAAGAGAAGATAGATGATGACCAAATAACAGAAATCACTTGTTGCAAAAATGGTGTCAATGAACCAATTATATGGGCGACACAATTTGAGTCAAAGTATTTGTTGTCGATTAGTTTTGACAGCATAGCCTAAATGACAAATAGATGATCATTCTAGTTTTATCCCCACCTGATGTGTATGGTTCGTCCCACCTTTTGTACATCTTAGATTTTAGATTTGATGCAAAAGTGAACAAGCAGGTGGGGGAGTGGAGGGGAAGAGCCTTGTATATAGTTCACTTGTAAATTATCCTTGAAACTTGTTTTTACTATGTGAGTTGTCCATCATGGTCCTTGATTCCTCTGGAATCATGAATTGGAAGATGATGCGGTGGAAATGAAATAACCAGAATCAGGTGCACACCACATATCTGCACAGTACACATGGCATGGTAATGTGTCAATGGAAACCACACATTTAGTTAGCCTAGTAATGGATCACCTATATTCCAAAATTTTCACATAAAACCATTATAAGCCCCATTTTTCTTTCATTCATAGGCATTTCATGTTAACTCTTAAATACTTATTTCTACTATTGCTTTGACTGCGTTAATCAGATTGGTAAGGTACCTGATCTATCAGTATCTATCAATATCTGTCGTTGATAGTATGAGCCACTAGATTGAAACTTAGGATTTAATTTCAAAGAACTTTGGGGCCCAAATTTTTGGCGGGGACATGTTGGCGGCAGGGCCTATGTGATATCCTTGTAGTTTATTTCTTATAGTGTTTGTCTTTCAATCTTTTTTCTCTCTCATCTCTGTACTCTTCTTTTTTCTTTTTCTTCCCTCTCTATGGATGCCAACACCCATCTCTTCATAATCCTATTTGTGTGATTTTCTACCTGGTATCAGATTTTAATTAATGGATAGATTGATCATGTTTTAAGTTTTCTTGCTTTCAATTTATGTTAGTTCTCTTACTTTACAAGTTCTTTTTATTGGTGTGCTTGCTTACATCGACATCAAATGCTATTGTTCTTTAAAAATTGGAAAGTGTAGCTATAATGCTATTTAAGGGGTTATGGCCCTTTGGATATATATCCTCAATCATCACAATCTCAAATCTACAGCCCAAGTGGGACTTGTAAATTAAAGGAGGAATGATGAGAAAGCTCTACATGCTATCTAAATCTAGGGCGCGAATTAGGTGTTACCCCGGGGCCAGCTTAGTGGGTTTTACCCCTACCGTATGGCTCACATGGATGATATTATGTATATCCACTCCATCCATACGTTTATACAGCCCATTTTAGGATATGTTCCAAAAATTATGCAGATCCAAATCTCAAGTGGACCATACCACTAGAAACAGTCTGATTGAGTGCCCTACCATTAAAAATGCCAAGGAGCCCATGGTAAGGTTTTGGTAATGTTTATTTGCAATCCAAGCTCTTGATAATGTCTATAAGGTCTTGATGAAGGGAAAATATAAATATCAGATTGATCCAAAACTTTTGTGGCCCACAAAATGTTTTTAATGATTATTTCATTACTGTTTATAGTGGTATGGTCCACCTAAGAATTGGATTTTCTTAAGGTTTTGGATCATATCCTAAAATGATATGAGAAAATAGATAGACGGCATAGATATATAAAAAAATATATCACGATGGCCCCACACGGTAGGGGTAACACCCACTAAGGTGTTACTCAGGTAGCATCTAATTTGCTCCCCTAAATCTCTTGTGAATTGAATATGCTTTTTTATATTAGGAATTTGGATTCGGCTAAAATTGCTTGGCCCACTAAAAGAGAGTGATGCTAGAAAGGCATTTTAAAAGTAGAATTAAAGTTGATCAAGTAGGTTTAACAAAAAAAAAAGAAAAAATAAAAGAAAAAGTGAAGGATCTATCTTATCAAATGGAGAGAATTGGTATCCAGATGAAAAATGGCAATTGTTAGCCCTTCATTGCTATCATTAATTTCTATCCCAATCCTGAGTTATCTAATCACCATAATCATGCTTCATTTACTATAATCATGCTTCACTGGGAATCCTCACCATTTGATTCTTTTGAAAGTAAACCATTGAAATTTTTTATAGCAATTGTTCTAAATTCATCTACAATAGTGATGATCATAGTTGTCCATTCAAGGTAAGTTTTGTGGAAAGGACACAATGGATAGTGACCCCTGTGGTACTGAGACCATGCTGGGGCAGCACCAGAATGTAGGTGTTTTCATTTTTCTAACTCATTTTAGAGCATGAGACAAAAAAATGAGCGAAAAAAAAGAAGACAAATCCAAATCTCAATTGGACCATATGGCCAAAAACAGTTGATTGGACACTATCATTAAAGACTTTGTATGGCCCACTATAATGTTTATTTACCATCCAACCTGTTCATTAGGTCAGACAAACCTGATGAAGGGAAATCACTAATATCAGCTGTCCAAAATTTTTGTGGCCCCCATGTAGTTTTTAATGGTGGGCTTTTAATGACCCTTTTTTCCTGTGGTGTGGTCCACCTGAAATGTTGATATCGTGGAAAAAAAAACCACATAAATGATGGATCATTGTGGGGCCCATAGCACCAATCATCATAGCAGTCCGCATCTGGGTCCCACTGGGTGGCGATTGACGCTGGTGCCTGAGTGTCGGCAAGGAATATTTAAACTTTGCATAAGCATAAGGTAGATCCAAAGCTCAGGTGGACCACACCTCAAGAAAAGAGGGATAGGAACGCCCACCATTCAAAAAATTTCCGAGTCAGATAAGTACTGGATCAAGCTGATATTTGCATTTTCCTATCATCCAGTTTCGAGTCATCTTATGGACGGGTTGGATGGAAAACTCACGGTGGGCACAAAAAAGGTTTCAACGGTGGCCGTCATTTCCCCCAATTAACAGTGTAGATGTAGCAAATATTAAAATATAAACACGGTGGGCCCCACAAAGCCTATGCTGCAGGAATATTCCTGTAGCCGGGCGCTTCTTGCAATCCGCCTCGGCCTCCTAACCTAAGGTCGAAAAGGAAGAAAAACTCGACCGAACGATTTCCTCTCTCTCTCTCTCTCTCTCTCTCATGGCGGCCTCATCTCCGTCTTCATCATCGTCTTCGTCCTCCTCATCTTCTTCCCTGTCCTCTCGTCGAGATCGTCGTCGTCGCCGCAGCAAAGACGGTGACTCTCTCAAGATCCGTAAGAAGAACCGTACTCGATCGAGGAAGAGACGAAAGCACCACTCCTCTGACGGTAGCGCCTCTTCCTCTACCGAAAGCTTCAGGTCCGTCAATCTAACCATAGCATCCAAAAAATTCTCATAATTATTCCCAATCTAGATGTATGTTTTCGTTTTTATCAGGGGCAAATATGTCATAGAATATTGCAGCTTTTTTTTCCCTCTAGGGTTAGGGTTTCGGAAGCTTTCTTATGAATTGTGAAACATGCGGATTTTTATGTATATAGTTATTTCTGTAATTGATTAATAGAACCGATCACGTACAACCCTTTGTATGGTATAAACACGATCCCTAAATTTTGTTTACAATTTTTCTTTTGGAAATGTTGGATATTTTCAAGGGAAAACTGCTGGTAGCCTACGATTGGTTGTAGGTGATCACTGTCTCAGAGATTAGGGTTTATTTTTCTGGGATTACCAAAAAGATCGATCTTTGGGCCAACCACGCCGGCCTGCTTAAAAGCCAGGCTCGTTCTGTATCTATCTGGTTTGGGTCAGTTTGAACGGATGGGGCTTAGGTTGGCTGTGGCCCGACCGGACCTGGGCACATCTTGTTTGCAATGGATAAGAGTAAGGGTTCATTTGGCAGCGTGGATTTTATGTCCTGTTGATTTTGCAAATCAGCTTTGAGTTGGGAATGCAAGAAAGGCTCTTTTGAGGGATTTCAGTTCCTCTATAATCCAAATCCCTCAAAATCCTTGCTACCAGATGACCAAAAAGAAGAAGAAGAAGAAGAAGAAGAAGATGCCCTCTAAGTGCTTGCTTTGTAAGGGGCTGTATTTTAAAGGTCTGGATTTCAAGCCCTGCTTTTCACTTGTCCTTTTGTCAGTGGTTAAACACTCAGGAAATTTAACTGGCTTGAAGTCTTGCCAATTCGAAAGAGTCAGTGACTCAGGCGAGTTGATTTTTTAGTCAGTAGGTGAGCCATACTTGGCTCCTAGATCATTTAGACCCATTACTCTCATGTGAGAGAGCCGTTTCTCTCACATGGGGCAGCCAGGGCGTTGATGTTGAGGAGAGGAAAGTGGGGAAACCCTTACCCTAATCGGAGAGAGAGAGAGAGAGAGAGAGAGAGAGAGATGCTTCCCAGACTATTCAACCGAGTCATCGTGTAAAAAACGACCCACATAGGGTGGGTTTTAGGGTTATCTGACCAGGAATTTGGCCAATCCTAAGTGGATCGGCTGATCCACTTGTCGTCTTGCTAAGTTTTAAAACACCTCTTTTTACAAATGGGTTGGGTTAAGCCAGGCTTAGGCTTGATAAGTTGTTCTTTTCTCAGGCATGGTAATCTGATTATGGGTCATGGACATGGTATTCCATAATGGTAACAGTGGGTGTAATGGCCCAACGAAAATCCATTAAAGTTACGGGCCGTTATGCCCTCATAACGGTCGTTTTTTTTAAAGAAAATATCTGAAAGATATATGAAAAATCTGAAATATTGAGAGGGTTACAAATATGTAATCTTTTGTGGTTTTGGACATGCTTATGATGGTGTAACAATCCAACTCTTTGGTAAGAATGTTGTCTCGGCCCGTTTGATGGTTTTGTTAACTTGATAGGCTTAGTTTGACTACAAAACTCTTTTAGCGCGGAGTGCATTGATGATGAAGTGGAGAAAACCTTACCCTAATCATAGTGCGGAGAGAGAGAGAGAGAGAGAGAGAGAGAGAGGAGAGAGAGAGAGAGCCATGCTTCCTGAGCTATTCAGCCGAGTCAACGTGTAAAAAACTGATCTACATGTGTCTGTTTTGGGGTTATCCGACCAGGAATCTGGCTGATCCTAAGAGTGGATCAGCTTATCCCCTTGTCATCTTGCTAAGTTTAAAACACTGCTTTTTACAAATGGGTCAGGTTCCACTAGGCTTGGGCTTGGTATGCTGTTCTTTTCTCAAGCATGATAATCTGATCATAGGTCATAGGCAAGGTATTCCATAATAGTAACGGTGGGCATAATGGCCCAGCTGAAAACTGTCACATTTGTTCCCCATAACGGTCGATTTTTTTTTTTTTATAAGAAAAGAAATTCAAAAAATATATGAAAAATCTGAAATATTGAGAGGATTCCAAATATGTATTCTTTTGTGGTTTTAGACATGTTTATGATGGTGTAATGGCCCAATCTTTGGTAAGAATGTTGTCTAGGCCTGTTTGATGATATCATCATTTCCACTTTTTAGAACTAACTATAAATGTTTCAATTCACTGACATATCCAAGCGCAACCTAAAGCCAAGGTTTAAAAGATCACTTACGATACAGCTCTATTGATTGTATAGTAACTGTATTCGCCATCCCTATTATGTGATATGGGGGTGAACCAGTCTGTTACAAGAAAAGGACTGTATTGGCACCAATACAAGGCTGATACAGTTATAAAGGTTTCCTTTCACATTCCTATTCCAAATTTCCCTCGTTCGTTAACTTCTTTCTTCGCTTCAACTATGGAGAAAGCTTAGAAACTCATTTTAAACTAGATGTATGCCTGTTTGTGGATGAACACACAAGATTTGAGTGGGATTCAACAAATTGAAGAGGAATGTGCCATTTTGGGTCAAATCAGAAGGGATAAATATCACCTTTTTTCCCCGCTTTTTGTTGTATTTTAATGCAATGGATCCTCCAAATTATGCTTGATTTGTTTCAATTAGGGCTTACTTGGTCGAATTTCAAAAGGTCAATGGATCCTCCTAATTATGCTTGATTTGTTTCAATTAGGGCTTACTTGGTCGAATTTCAATAGGTCAACCCAATAAAAAACATTATTATCAAAGAATGGTTTGATTCACCATTGAGTATTTGTAAAACACAAAAAAAACATTCTTGTTCCGTACATATTTTCCTATTTACATGATTTTTTTTTCAATTTTTTTTGGAGCAAAAAAGAAAAGATTTGATACGCACCCATATCATCTTATATGGACCCAATATGGTCCGATATTCCCCTTAGGGGCCGTTTGGATGGAAGTCAATAGAGGTAAATGGGTGTAATTGTGAGTAAATGGAGGTAAATGGTATTCGAGGTGTGTTTGGATGGGAGTAAATGCATGTAAATGGAATGAAATGGGAGTAAATGTGCATGTAAATGAATTCCTCTCAACGAGAGGGGATTTGGAAGTAAATGGGGTGAAATGTTTTTTTGAGCTCCCTTGGAGAGTCACATGTGTAAACAAAGGTGCCGCTAGGTGCATGTATGCCATCCACGTGTCACGCTAATGATACTCCGAAACAATCCAATTATAGGCTACATCACTAAAATCACACCAAAAATCTGATCCAAACTGTCCAAAGGATGGTCATCTAAATGGACAGTTAAAAAACATTGGCAAGTTGCTTGTTTATGATTCTTACATTTGTGGCCTACCTAAGGCTCGGAATTTCCTCATTTTTTACTAAAGTATATATTTCAATGGGCCTGTTACAATCATTCTATTAAATATCGCATAAGTACACTAAGTTAGGATATTAAAGTAGATTTGGAATATCACATATATTCCTGTGAATATATTGAAAAATTCAAATGCATTTCAATTCCTTCCATTTACTCCCCATCCAAACAGAATATTTGAATTTCAAATGCATTTCATTTACTCCCATCCAAACATAACTGTGTAAGCCATTTACTCCAAATTCATTTACCTCCAATTCCATTTCCCATTTACCTTCATTTACAGGCTCCCAAATGAGCCCTTACTGTATGTAACCTTTCAGGAAATAAAAATGGCATGCCCTTACTGTATTGTATTTGGTTCCAATCGTTATGTCCCTCAATACTGATATTCAGAACCTTGCCTCAGCATAGGGATCTGTGTGTGTGCGCGCGCGCGCATGTGCGTGTGTTAAATTTAAAAGTCTTTTTGGTCCAGTAATCAACCAACCAAAAATATACACCTGTTGGAGCGCTTAAGTGCCATAGTGATACATATAAAGTCTACCTGTCACACACCTAGGACATGTGGTTCAGAATGAGATATCTGTTTCCTTTTGTACTGTCAAAGGTCAATATATTGGCTTGGAGCTCTTAACTCTTGGCACCATGAGAATGTGCTCCAGGAAGTTCTTTTATATGCTTTCTGCATGACCGTTGTTGATCCATGTGTCAGGGGTTAGCCTGCATTTTTTTATCATGGAAGAAATAGAAACTCTGGGGTTAGCTGCATTCTTGATGTCATATGCCGGTTTTGTGATTTACAGCACTAGTGAGAGCTCTTCTGACAGTGAATATGAGGTGTCTAATCATCCAAGGAAGCGCAAACAGCATGAAAGGTCAAAGAAGGTGGAGGCTGTTTTCTGAATTTAACCCCTCTTTCACTCCTTCACATTATCTTCCTGTTTTGATTTATATCTTTCTTTAGATGAAGGAAAAAGACAGAGGCAAGGCTCAACGCCACAAACGTCAGAAGCACAAGGTTAAAGAGGTAGACCACTATCCTCTATATAGTTTTTCTTTTCAGAGTTCGGAGCATGTTTAACATTCTGCAATGAGCCTTCTTTGTGGCAAGGAACTGTTGTTTGATTTCTATGCCCGAATATCAGTTTAGAGGAAACAAATTACATTCAGTAATCAGTAGCAAGATAGATACTATAAGAAAGTTCTTTGACTTGTGAAGAACTGATTGCCAAAGCTCAACAATGTACATTAGATTGGCTTGGTCAAATGTCAATGTTGTTGTCATACCCCAGCATGAGTTACATCTCGTGGCACTAATAGCCGTTATTGCTTCTGAGGGAAACATGTTTCGAAATCCAATACATGGTAGCCACAGGACTATACCATTGGACATGCTGGCACCAAGAGAAAATTTCTGAGGGAAACATGTTTCGAAATCCAATACATGGTAGCCACAGGACCATACCATTGGACATGTTGGCACCAAGAGAAAATTGGTTTCTGTTCTAAAAATAACAAACCTTATACAACAGGATATTGCTAAACCATTTTCCTACAACTGTCCTTTGAAGTATCTCGTACTAGTGTCAGCATCATGGCATTTAGATGTCATTACCCTAAGCATTTCTTTGGATGGTTTTAAGTATCCGTTACTATATGGCTGTAATGGCACACCCTGATACACAATGTGGGTGAATAGGTCGCTGTATTGGCCAATACATCTGTACAATCTGATACCACCATAATGGCTCCCTTTTCACTTTATTTTTTTTTCTTTTTTCTTTTTAAATCCAACTTTTCTCTATTTTTCACTTCTCTTCATTTCAATCATAGAAGAAGCTTAAAAACTTATTTTTATACAAGATATAGGCCTTTTATTTTTTTAATCAAACTCAAGATTTGAGTGATACTTGATGATTTGAAGCGGGGGAATGAACCATTTACAGAAAAAATAGGAGGGGAAAACTATCACTTTTTTCTTTTTTTTATTTTCATCTTCTTTTTGTTGTATTTCAATATAATGAGCCATAATTTATCAAATAATGCTTTATTTGTGTTTGATTGGGGTTATTTAGTTGACTTTCGGCACGTCAAGCCAACAGAAAACATTTTTTTTTATCAAAGAATGGTTTGTATGGTGTTTTATATTTTTCCTATTTTCCTGATAATTTTTCAAAAATGTTTTGCCCCCATCTAAACAATCGGCTTATATGGGCCTGTATCATCTAATTGGGTCTAATATGCCCTGTATCATATTGTTTTTGGGCCTAGTCGATACACCAACCAATACCAATGTTCAATACCCTGTCTCTGAATACCCAAGCTTTTATTTGGTTGGAAATGAGTTTCATTAACATCTGAGGTGCTTATGTTACTTGCTGCCTGTTTTGGGATTGGCTCTTTGACATTGGAGCTGGGGTCTGTAACCTGGTAACTGGGCGCTGGATTGGCTGGCTCGCTTACGTTTCTGGCTCGGGCTTCTCTTGGCTATGGGAGCCATATATAGAAGGAGCAGACTGAAAGGAGTAGCAGCCCTGTTCAGCTTTCCAAGGTTTGTTGGCACAACTTAGTTTAGTAACACCAGCTTATCCTACCCACAGCCATACGACTTACGGCCACACCTTTCATTGTCCATCCATTTCAGTTCTTGGGGCGCGACAAAGAAGACGGTGTTCGGCGCAGTGCTGTATCTGGTAAAAAGGTTAGTAAGAACTTCCATCAACTAGGTTTATGTTCATAACATCTCTGAAGATAGCATGGAATGAACACTAGTATTTGGTCTTTTCTTTTCCTGTTTAGATTCAATTGAAGCTTGAGAAATCAAAGGAGGATAAGTTGGCAGAAAACAACCGGAATGAGTTGCTGAAGTTCTTGAACGCTAGTTATGATTGATTTGAGTGGGGATGGTTGCGTTTCTCATTTGGATGGGTTACTGGGCTGTTTCAGTTGTTGGAGATGTTGTAACAGGCAATGAAGTCAAGCCAGCTGCTGCAGATGATGCTTAGGCATTATGCCTTAGAAACTGCAGAACCTTTCTCTTTGATTTTGATTTGGAACTGTTGTCATTATTCACATATATCTTGTATTTGGTCCATGATGAATGATTCTGCAGAATTCATTTTAGCCCGCTTGTGATTTTCAATGCTTGTGAATTTAGGTATGTTGTTTTTGATCAAATGGTAATGAAACTGTATCGGACATCTGATTAACTTGCGCAGCGGACCGAGTCCATGTGCTTCATGGCGTTTTTCCATGAAGTGGTCTTTAAAAAAGTGCATCACTACCATTGCACATGACACTTGTTTATGGTGATTGGGACTGTTGATTTGGTGCTACAGTGCAGGTCCATGTAACATTGTAACTGTGACCTAGACATCCTTGAAATTTCTGATGAATTACAAAACAGTTTGCTGTGTCCTTTAGTCCATTGTGTATGATGTGTTTCAGCTATCCACCTGCCGCTTTTTTTCAGCGGATGGTTTTTCATCCTTTATAAGGTCATACAACGAACTGATCACACATCATTTTGGCTGCCATTTTATCAATCTTCATGAGTTCTGATTACCATGCTTTTTGCCTTCTCTGTTCCGACGGAACCTGCATGGTCGAGCTCTATACAGCCAAGCCGTTGATATCATGAGATTGCATGAGTATTGTATTGTTAAAACCCTTCTGTTTCTCTATGGTGCAGGTCACGGTTGTGGCAGGCATGATTTTCATGCCTGAGGTATTATTTGGTGGGCCTTCCTAATAAGAATGATTTTCAGTCTTGGCGAGGTATTTGATCTCGTTGAACCTTAGTCTCTACTAGTGGGGCCTATGGTTTGGTGCTCAGAACGTTGATCTGAAGTCCAAAAGTCTCCCAGATTGGGATATGGACCCTTTCCCTCCTCCATTTGCAGGCCACTGATCAAAGAGCGAGGCTGACCGACTGTTCCATACATTACTCGGGTGATTGGATCAAACGTCTAGATACTGAAAGGTGTAGATGTGTTCGAACTAGGATAGGAATCATCCATAGGGTTTGTCCCTAAGGATGTGTTCTCTGGCCTTGGGTACTTGTAAAAGGACGCGGATTACCTGGAGGCCTGATCACCAGGGACCCTACCGTGTGGGGCCCACCGTGATTTGTGTTTTATCCATGCCATCCATCCGTTCCGGCGCTGAAGCGTTTCCATCTCCACAGTTTGTCTTGTGGGCCTGGTTTTTTTTTTTTTTTTTGTTTGTCTGCTTCATTTTTTGGGTTCCCATCCTAAAAATGAGTTTGGTGAAGCTGATGTATTTGGGCTCGCCTGTCCCGAGTGCAACAAAGAGATCCGTGGGGGCCACCATATGTGTGTGGCATCTGTTAGCATCTGGCAACATCGTATGCCCCAGCTCATGTTGGGATGTGACCCAAAAAGCAAGGTCGATCCCAAACTCAAGTGGGCCACACCATGGAAAATTTGGGACGAGAATGACTACCGTTGGAAAATTCTTCGGGGCCAACGACATGGATGAGACTCATATTTGGTTTTTCCCTTCATTCCTATGGGATCATCATGGATGGCATACAAGTATCACAGTGGGCCCCAGAAAGGTTTCGGTGGTGATGATCTCCAATCCCAATGTTCCATGTGGTGTGGCCCACTTGAGTTTTGGATTGACCTTTTTTTTTGGGATAACATCCTGACATTAGCTGATGCAAATGAGGACGGGATGGATGTCACACACACAAATCACGGTGGACCCCACAGAGCTTTTTGTTGCGAGCGCTCCCTTCCAATAAAACGGTTAGAGGAAATTCGGGTCTTCTGATTTCAAGACCACCCAAACGCACCCTCATGCAATCACTGATACTCCTCAATGAGAAATCTCGAACTGCAAATTGTTTGGATTGCAGATTGCAAGATATTTGCAGGACGACCATCCAATATGGGAAGCGGATTGTGTGGAGACCCCAAACTTGGGCACTGTGGATTCCACCATGATGTAGATGTTTTATCCACACCGACCACCAGTTTTGCCAGCTCAATTTAGGCATAAGCTTAAAAATGAAGCAGTTCAAAAGCTCAAGCGGACCACACCACAGGAAACAGTGGTGATTGAACTCCCACCATTAAAAACTTATTGGGGGCCCAAAAAGTTTTGGATCAAGCTGATATTCGTGTTTTCCCTTTGTCATGGTCTGTGTGACCATATCAACGGGTTGGATGGAAAATAAAGACAACGGTGGGCCCTAGGAAGGTTTCGGCTATGGGTGTCATTATCCGCATTGTTTCCTGTGATGTGGTCCACTTGAGCTTGGGATATGTTTCATTTTTGGGCTCATACCCTAAAATGACCTGGCAAAATGGATGGAGGCCATGGATATAAAATAAATTCATTAGGTGGGCCCACAGCTCCTAACGCAGTGGTGGGGTCAGCACCCAATCTGGAGATGCAAAATCCGAGCGTCATATTCAGTCTCATTGGCCACACAAACTAACACGTACAAAACTGCCCATTACCCCCACTGATGGGTCCCGCTTCAAAAAGACAAATCACTATTGTATGATGATCTGGGATTCAAGGATTGCCAGTTTCAGCCGCAGAAACACTAGTTGATGAGTGAATGTTTGGACCATTCAACAGGTGGGCCCCGCTTCCAATGCTCCATCTGTCCGGTACTAACAGGCTGCATGAGGGAAGAAGCACTACGCTTTGTTATAAAATATTAGATCAGGGCTAGCAGGAATGATAAGGACAACAAACTTTCATTTCATTGGTGCTTCGCATATATGTCTAACCATTGAAGAATGAAGATCGTTGAAGTGACTGGTTTTCAGAGGGCATTGAGGATAAAGAAATTGTTAAAGTTATCATTTCTACGTAGCACTAATAAGCTTGGGCCGCTTTTGAATGCACGAGTGAATTGAATTGTGAAAACTGTTGATCGAATGCGTAATTAATCTAGTGCAATACAGTTGGGTGGACCAAAGGTTTAGTCGGGTCAACTGAAGCACACTGTGATGTTTCTGATTGAGGTCTGTTTAGGTTGATTGATAGACTCTGTTGAAATTTCGGTTTAACTGAAGGTGTGATTGATGAAATGCGTGAGTTATTAGGAAGTGTGATTTTTGTTTCTTAATTTTATATGAAGGTATGTAAGCGCTCTCATATATGTGATTACAGTATTATAACAAGGAGAGCCTACATGATTACTGAGGCTGCCTCCGCGCCCAAAAAAAAAATATGGTTTCACCTGACGTTATTTTTCATTCAGTTCTAGCTAAAGAATGATATATGCATACTAAAAAGAAATTGCAATTTGAGTATTGGCAATTTAGCAAATTAACAATTGCAGTTCGATTCACCAGTGCATCCAAACTGATGTAGAGGAAGAACTCCCTAATAAAGGATGAGGATCGTGCACCTTTTATCTCAATTGTACCAGAAAAGGATCAAGTGGCAGAAATTTGCCAATTTTCGACTACCCAACAGATCTGGTCCATTGCTGAAGATTTTTTTTTCTGAATTGCAAGAATGGACTCTCTGGACAATTTGGGCCTGTTTCAACCGGCCGACCTCCAACTTCGGCCAGTCAACGAGTCAGGTCGGCATGTCGATAGGTTCCACGATTCTGTAAGATTTTGTAGATTTCTTTTCTGTTTTGATTAAGACTCTTTTATTACTATTCTAGGGTTTCATTTATCTCTTTATAGTCTCTTAAACTCGTTTATGTGATTCAATTACCTTTGATTAATTAATACAATTTCGATTTATTTGGATTTTCTCCTCATGGATTCGAAGAAGTCCAGTTAAGGAGTCTAAGGAGCTTTGTGAATTCAGAGTAGTTATCCTGCGAGGAAGACGGTGATTGACCTTACCACGTCCCCTCTTGCGTCAAGTGGTATCAGAGCGAGGACTCCCTTTGAGTTGATGACAACTAACAAAAGTGTAGACAACAATCTTGTGGACGGTGATCTAGGGATTCAATATCTTGTGGAGAGGATGAAAGCTCTCCAGCGAAAGAGTCAGTTAGCCATGCAAGGGCTGCAAGCAACCCTTGACCATATCGTGGATGCGTGATTTCGCCTCAAGCCCAAGGCTACGCCCAACCACCTGTGATCGCTGTACAACACAATCCAGTTGTTTGTAGAGCATTTCCGGCAGTGAATCGCAGGGCTACCCTAGATGAGTCGAGCTCCAGCAACGAGGACATCGGTGGCATTGTTGCCCGACAACCGATCCATGGAGATGATTGGATAGATAGTGCTAAAAAAGACTTTCGAGGTAAGGCGAAACTTTCCAATTTTAATGGTTTATTATGTATAGAAGACTTCTTCGATTGGTTAACAGGAGTAAAGTAGTATTTTGATTATATGGATGTTCCGGAAGAAAAGAAAGTAAAGTTGGTTGTGTTTAAATTGAAATTAGGTGTTTTCGCTTGGTGGGAGCAATTATATATTTCAACAGAATAAGGCACCTATCCGGTTATGGCCACGGATGAAACACCTCATTCGAGCACGATTCCTCTCGAGCGATTACGAACAGGTATTGTCAAAACAATACGAGAATTGACAATAGGGGAATCGCCCCATTACAGAATATATCTAGGAGTTCCAGCAGTTGGCATCATAGAACGATTTAAAGGAAACCAAATCGTAGAAAGTGGCGTGGTTCATTAGTGCTTTGTGGCTAACAATCCAGGACCACGTTTAGATACATCTAGTCTGGACCATGGACGAGGCGGTCCACTTAGCTAGCCGAGCAGAAACGCAACTTGAACGTTCAAATACAAGGGTCTCTTCGGCTATGATGGACATGAAAACTTCTTTGCAGGACATTCCTCAGCCCAAAGGAAAAGAACTCATTGATGAGCGTCCTCAGCCCTTTGTGTTCGCAACTCATGCATTGGGAAGTGGTGTTGCAAGGCCCCAATGCGCAATGGTAGTGGTACCTAGCCCAAGCAAAATTTCAAACCCCTAAGGTAGACCTAAACCTGATCATTGTTTCAAGTGTGGACAACTGGACCATCTATCAAATACGTGCCCTCATCAGCCAGTGGCTAACCTAGCCATTGTTGTAAAAGAAACGAAGGATGACTCAGAGAACAAAGGCACTGAGCATGCGGAGAATGACAGAGTTAAATGAGTTCCTTGAGATCAAAGCATGTCCCTGGTCATACAAAGGCAGGCATATACACCAGAGATGGACATTAATTTTCAACACCACAATCTATTTCGCACAAGATGCATCGTGAACGAAAAAGTATGCAATGTGATAATCGATGACAGGAGTTGTGAAAATATCGTGTCATGGATTATGGTGGAGAAACTGACGCTAGAGACCACATCACACCATTCTCCATATACGATTGGTTAGATCCGGCCATAAGGACAGTGTAACAACAGTAATAGATTGATGCCTCATTTCCTTTTCTATTAACAAGTCCTACAAAAACCAAGTATTGTGTGATGTCGTAAACATGGATGCCTGTCACATGATACTCGGTTGACCATAGAAGTTTAATCGAGATGCCGTACACAAGGGTTAGAATAACGTCATTACGTTTATTAAGGATGAGAAGAAAATTGTACTCGCCCCTATGATCCTGCCAATGTACCTCGAAACTTCGAAAGTGGAGGGGCAATCTCTCCTCACCATAGATGACTTTCAGAAGACACTTGAGAAGGTGGAGGAAGTGTGTGATCCAGTAACAACCAAGAAGGAGGATGTGAGGCTCGATTACGTCAGCGTGTTTTTGCTTAAGTCTGTTGATGCATGCTAGGCAATGAAGTTCCAAGCGGTTCGAGGCCTACGAGCAAAGAGAAACTTGAGGACGAGTTTTTTTCTTCTTCAAGTGAAGGGGTGTGATGTAAAGGAAGAACCCTCTGATAAAGGACGAGGATCGAGCAACTTTCTATCACAACTGGACCAGAAAAAGATTAAGGAAAAGTGGCAGAATTCAGCAAATTTTAGCTACTCAACGAATTCCCAACAGATTACCAAACGGATCTAGTCCATCGTCGAAGATTTTTTTTTTTTCCAGATTGCAAGGCTGAATTCTCTGGATAATTTTGGCCTATTTCGACTAGCTAATTAACCTCTAACTTTGGCCAGCCAATTTCCAACTTCGGTAGGCCGACAGGTCGACAAGTTCCACGATTCTGCATGATTTTGTAGATTTCTTTTCTATTTTGATTAAGACTCTTTGATTATAATTCTAGGGTTTTATTTCTTTATTTATAGTCTCTTAAACTTGTTTATGTGGTTCGGCCTTTGGTTAATTAATATAATTTCGATTTATATCAATTTTCTTCTTATGGATTCGAGAAACATCTCGTGGATTCGAGATTTCTCTCATAGATTCAAGAAAGCCCCATTGAGGAGTCTAGGAAACTCTATGAATTTGAAATAGTCATCCCGCGAGAAAGACAGTGATTGACCTCACCACGTCCCACCTTCGTCACAGACACAGTGACGTTAAGAAAAGATAGACCTCTTCCGTGAAGGTTGGCTATAGATATCTTATAAAATACCAAATATCCAGCTTGTCCACTATTCCTATTAGCCACACGAGTACCAACGGTTCAAATTGAACACTCACATGTAACCCACCTGATGAAATCACAGATCAGTTTCTAGTCTATGGTCGGTACCACAATCGATACATGTGACAAAACCTCATTAATTCTCGAGAATTAACCGGTATGGAAATTTATCGGGATATTTTCAAATTTTCATGTTATTCTTAGGGCATTATTGGGAAAATCGATCTTGCTAAAAATACAAATTAAAAAGTAGATATACAAATGAATGAAGTTTCAAATTTTAAATATATAATTAGGTACTGAATTAGTTACAACTATGGCTGTAAATGGTCGGGTTTGGGGAGGGTTTAGCCAAAAATAGACCCGCCCATTTACTAAATGGGTCTGGGTTGGGCCTGAATCAACCTATTAGACCTATTTATAATTGGGTTTGGGTCTAGTAGAGGGAGATCCACTAGACTCATTTATAAATGGGTCGGGTTTAATGAGTCTGGGTCTGAATTTGGTATGCAAGTATTTTTACTAGGTTTAAAACCAGGTCTAGACAGGTCCGGGCCTGGATGGGTCCTTTATAACCAAACTAGCCCACTTACTAAATGGGTTGGGTTGGGTGGGTTGGGTTGGGTCTAATATAAAGAAAACCAGATCCAATCTCATTTAGCTGGGTTTGTTCTTGGACTGAGACTCATACCATTTAACAAATGGGTCAAGTGTAAATGGGTTGGGTCCGGGTACCCGTCGGGTCCGCTGACCCATTTACAGCTATAAATCATCCTCACATTATTATGCTGGTATTTCAGCGATAAAATCACGAGTTACAAACTGCCTAAATTTTATAAAGATCTCGTGATAATATCATTATATTTGTTATTAATTTTTTGCGATCTCTGTCACACGCTGCTTTCATCTACGTGCATGGATGTTTGAAACAATCAGCGAATTCAAATCCAACATCTCATTGCATACTTAGACAGACACTGCTTCAGTGCATCGCGTTTGTCGCTACGAATAAAACAACAACAGAAGGAGATGAAAACAAGATGATCAAAACAAAGAATCCAAACAAGCAGCGATCTAAAAGAGAATCATCCAGACAAGAGATTTGTAATGGCCAGAGCATTGGCGCATAGCTTCTGGAACTCATCATTCTGAGTGGTGAGTGGTGATTGGTAGCCGGGCTGGTCTTTGAACCCTTCCTCGCACGACTCCGAGTCGGCCATTGCAGCAGTCACCCATGTGTTCACATCGCTGTAGCCCTTCGAATCGAGGGCTGAGATCGAATCCTCGACCTGGTCGATCGCGTCGAGGAAGCTCTCGGTGCAATCGCTCAGGCATTGCTTGATGTATGGGTCCTTGGTGTCCTTGTTCAGATCTTCAATGACTTTCTCCGTGTTGGACGCACTTGCGTTGGCCAGCTTGAGGGCGATCACGGCCAGGCCGGCCAGGTCTGCTGAACTGCTGGCTGGATCTGAGCTGAGGGAGGAGACGCAGAGGTCGCTGTACAATGTTTGCTTGCAAGTGTTTTGTATCAGTTCGGTGCCGGTGGGCCCCGCGAATGTGGGTCCCAGGGAGGAGAGGGTGAGAGTTAGATGGAGTAGAAGGAAGAAGTGCAAGTGGGCCATGTCTAATGTGATGAAAGGTGGGGATTTGAGATTTGGGTGGGTGGGTGGGTGGGTGTTTGGAGGGGTGATATTCTTATAGAGGATATTTTGGGGTGGGTGGTTTTTGGGTTTTGCTATTCTTGAACAAAAGCAAGTGAAAAGCTGTTGTTGTGAGTTGCTTAAATGGGCAAATGAAGGGTGGAGATTGGTTGTTGGCATTGAAGGGTAGGATTGGTGGTGTGTTGACGTCACCAAGTTGTGTGGGTCTCACCATAGTGTATGTGTTATATCCAAGCTGTCCATCCATTTAGCAAGATTATTTTAGGACACGGTCCAAAAAATTAGACAGATCCAAATCTCAAGTGCACCACACCAGAGAAGGCAGTGGGGATTGAACCCATACCATTGAAAATTGCTCGAGGGTCACATAAGTTTTGGATCAAATGGATAGTTGTCTTCTTCTTCTTTTTTTCATTCATCCAGGCGTGAGTAACCTTATGAATAGATTGGATGGCAGAAAAACATCATGGTGGTCATTATTGTTCCCACTGCTTTTTGTGGTGTGGTCCACTTGAGTGTTGGATCTGCCTCACTTTTGGAACAAGTCCCTTAAATTATCTCACCAAATGGATGGACGGTGTGGATATAACACATACATAATGGTGGGCCCCACAGAACTTGGTGACGTCAACACACCACCCAGGTTGGTGGTGTGTGGCACACCACGCAATAAGATGAATGGACCCATGAGAATAGTCGGGCTGTTGAACATAAGACTCTGTCATGGGAGAAGACTGAACTGGGGTGCTACCACGTGGCGTAGTTCGTTAGGACCACAATCATCTACACCGCTTGTTTTACGCAGAGCATTTCGTATATATGTAAATCCACTCCGTCTATAACGTGATAACCGTTATTTGAACTGTACGTACAAAAGATCAGCTCCATAGAAAACTCCTATGGGCCACACCAATGGAAAAATAAAAATTTCTCCTAAAACCTCTAATTTTGTGGAGTGTGGCCCACCTATATATTTTTTAATCAGGCTTACTTTTGTATCTTGATGAATTGCACAAACAGTTTTGATGAGTGGCCCAACACACAAGCCATTGGTTGGCATCCCATCCACATCGTACCTGGGTGTGGCTCACCTGATTTGTGGATGTGGCTGATTTTTTTTTCATACGGCCTAGAATCGATGATAGAATCTGATGGACTGAATGGATGTTTCATATACAACAATTGCCTCACAGAGATGGGTGTTTTATTGTAGAGGATTTCTGTTCTTAGTCTAGATGGACCAGGTTATCCGATGGGCTCTTGGCCCAGGCTGGTCTTCCGTTTTAATGGCAAATGGATTGGGCCTGGATATGGAATTTTGAAATTTTAGGGTGGGACCCAGTCCTGATGCAAAGACCTAAAAATCACATCTCTGCAATATTCTCATTCGGAACAAGGGCATGCATACCAACGCATGTTAATTAGTTCGGGCTGCATGGGGCCCACGGTGATGTATGAGCGAAATCCAACTGTTCATCAGATGTGCCTCAATTGTAGGCCTAGATACCAAAATCTAGATTGATCTATAACTCAGGTGGTCCACTGTATTGTGTACATGTCATCCAAGCCATTCATCAGGTGCATCCTTAGAGAATGAAGTGACACACCGAATCTTAAGCGATTCCAAAGTTTAGTTGGGCCACTGCAAGTGAATATATAAGTTTTAGGCATACGTTGATCCCTGCATTTGTGTCCCACCAGAGATTTTGATAGGGATGTTTCAATGTACAATGCCCATGAGGGGACACCAAATGCACGGTGTCGATTTCACGTACACAGAACTGGTGGACCCCACACAACTCGAGCAAATGGTAATTCGGTTCAAAGGCACGTGATCATACCAGTTTTAAGAGTAATTATATGACACTAGATTATGTGCACGTCATCCTTGGTGGGTTCATGATTCAGCATTAATCCAGACCGTTGATCTGATGTGGATGGATCATGTCTCAGAAAAAAAAAAAAAAAAAAAAAAAAACCTCCTACCCCTGGATCACCTGTTCAGTGGGCCACATGGCATACATAGATACCTTGTACACGTGGCTTGCACCCAATAAAAAATGTTACAATAGAAAGGGTCGCTGTAGATGGGGTCATTAACCAAAAGGAGCACCAAGGGGTCATTATGGCTGTCTGGTTGTTGGGCAACAAATGTGGGGTTAAAATGAGAAGTGGTGGATGGTCCCAAATCAGCCAAGAATATGATTTCAGAGATGCGATGTATCTACCTTGGGTCCGCCGATTTCGACGGTTAGGATAGTGGTGATACAAATAATTATTTTATTAAAGGATTTAAGTTTTTACTAAACAAGAATTTTAATTATAAAATAAAGAATTAAAGCAATTTAAAATTGTTTTTTATTTGCTATTATAATAGAGAGAATTTCATTGGTCTAATTTGAGACTCTTTACTGCTATGCATGTTTACTCTATTACTCTATAGACATGCTGAGGTAATAACAAACCAAATCAATCCTTAGATTTATTTGTGGCCATTGAGTAGCCGTATGAAAATAAGGTTCCATGTATGATTCTAGGATAGCGATGGGGACAATGGCATTATTATTGACTAATGATTATCTAACAGTTAAAGTACAGCTGATAAGGGCCACTTAAGTGCTTGTAAATGACAGTAAATGGATTTACTGTCATTTCAAGTGCAAACAACTTACTCAATGACGTTTGGATGGGAGCAAACAAAATACATTGAAATCCAAATATATTATTTGGATGGGAGTAAATGGGAGGAAGTGGAATGCATTAATTGGAATTTTTCAATATATTCACATGAACATATGTGATATGTCAAATCAACTTTAATATTAGTGTACATATGTGATATTTGACACAATGATTTTAATAAGCCCATTTAAATATATAGTTTAGCTAAAGTGAGGAAATTTCAAACCTCAGGTGGGCCACAAACATAAGGATCACAAGCAAGCATCTTGCCATCATTTTTTAACGTCCATTTGGATGGCCAACATTAGACGGTTTGGATCATTCTATCGATGTGCTTTAGTGAACATAGCTTGGAGTTTCAGCATGCCATGTATATAGAGACACGTACATAGTAACACCTTTGTTTACTTGTGGGACTCTATAAGGCAGCCTAAAGGGGCATTTCACCCCCATTTACTCCCAAATCTCCCTTCTCCCTCTTATTTCAAATCAGTCCATTTGCCTCTATTTACTCCCAACCAAATGTACCTCTTACCACAATTCATCCCATTTACTCACATTTAAACGACCCCTTATTTATTGTTTGCCACGGTACATCAAAATCTCAAACATGGATTAGGGTACTAGCCCCACCTAGACCAAGCTCCTTCTATCACATCAATAGAATTTGATTGGAGGGCACGCCGTTGTTAGAGATGGGCTTAATCGAGATCTGAACCTATAGTAGATGTTATAGATAATGAGTATATGTATGAATAAGGTAGTCTAATTAGGGGTATCAACGAGCTAGATTAGGGCTGGGCCAAGCTCTATCTAAGCCCAATGTAAATTTTTAAACTTAAGCCTAAACCTAGCTCGGACCGTGACAGGCTAAAATTTGAAGAAAAATAAAAAATCAGAAAATTATGTAAAAAGCAACTTCCTAAGGGAACACCTAATCCGCTCCCTACCATTAAAGGTCATGCTAGGGCTCGGACGATGAGCCTCGAAATGTTGGGCTGAGGCCTAGACCTGGCTTAGGAACCTATTTCACTTCTCTCTGAATGTTGAACTAGAGCGTATTGGGTGCGGCCCTTACCATGAGGCCCACCTTGATGTATGTATTCTATATCCAAGTCTTCCATCCATTTTTCCATATCATTTTAGGGTTCCTAAAAAAATAAAGTAGATACAATACTCAAGTAGACCATATCATAAGAAACAATGATGATTTACCATTAATGAGCCACAAAATTTTGGATGAAGTTGATATTTGTTTTTCTTCCTTATCTAGGTTTGTGTGACCAAATAGATAGAATAGATGGCAAATAAACATTACAGGGTGCCCTAGGAGGGTTGTAATGATATAGGGCACTCAACTACCACTGTTTCCTATAACATGGTCCACTTGTGATTTGTATTTTTTTCATTTTTGAACTCATGCTTAAAACGATCTCAAAAAATAGATTCACAACAAGGATATAGAATACATCATCAAGGTGGGCCCTATCCTAAGTGTCACACCTAATCTGCTCCTGTATTCCTGACCCCATGATCAAATAAGTTCTTGTACACTACTGCCCCTTTCACAGGACTTATTCAATACACAATGGAAATGTGGCACCTCTATATAAGATCCGGACCGTTAATCTACCCAATTCCACCACATGTGGGGTTGTGGCAAATCAAGATGTTAGGACAACTGTAAATACTCAATTGGAGCGGCCCATCAGATGATCCATCTATATCTTACACTCTTTTGCCACGTGTGCCCATGAGAGTGCAACAAGGCTGCGAGCATGCGAGTGTACGACTGCATTCCTCTCCCTCTTCCTGCTTATGATCGCTACAACGGTCGAATTATCAAAGTTAGGACAAAACCGTCAATGTCAAATTTTACTAAAATGCCTCTATGACGGACCCGGTTTGTCTATGACCTTGCTAGCAGCCGGTGGCTATTGGTCGTTGTTATGTGGTCCCCACCATAATATATGTGTTTCATCCATGCCGTCCGTCATTTTTTTTTCAGATCAGTTTATGGCATCAGCCCAAAAATAAGGTAGATCCAAATATCAAGTGGACCACACCACAGAAAACAGTGTTGATTGAAAGCCCACCATTAAAAACTTCCTGAGGACCACAAAAGTTTTGGATCAAGCTGATTTTTGTTTTTCCCTTCGTCTAGTAAGTAAGTATGACCTAAATCCTAATCAACAGGTTGAATGTTAAATAAACAATACGGTGGGCCTTAAGAGATTTTTAATGGTGGACATTCAATCACTAGTATTTTCCCGTGGAGTTGTCCACCTTAGATTTAGAAATGCCTCTTTTTTTTTTATTATCAAGTATTAAAATGATTTTTAGAAAAATAGATGAACGAGGTTGGTGGGGCTCACAGATCACTGCCTAGTGGCCACTTACCTGATATCACTAGCCACACATTGAATAGGTAGTGCCTAAATCAGAGCGCGGATTAGGTGAGACCCGGGCGCTTACCGTGAGGTTACTATGGGCCCACCTTGATGTATGTATTATATATCTACACCATCCATCCGTTTTTACAGATCATATTATGGCATTATTATAAAAAAAATGAAGCTGATCCAATTATTAGGTTGCCGTAAGAAACAGTGGTGATTGACTGTCCTACCATTAAAATTTTCTTAGGCGCACATTAATGTTTCCGTAGTGTTTATTTACCATCAAAGCTGTTGATAAGGTCACATAATCCTGGATGAAGGTAAAAAAAACAAACATTAGATTAATCTAAAACTTTTGTGGCCCATTAATGGTCAATCAACATTGTTTCCTATAGCATGGTCCACCTAAAACATTGTCAGACACATGGAAGGTTAACCTGGGAAGTCTATTGAATTTTATAAAGAGAAAACCTTTGATGCACCGTCAGAGCCTAAGAGATGATACACAGGTACGAATTGCATGCTTACTAGACAATTAATTCAAATTAATTAAACTATAAAAATAATGGGCCTAGTTTAAATGCTTGATTTGACTTGGTTAGAAAAGAAAGTAGATTTTGGGAGTTTATTGATTAGTAAAACCCCGGTGCTAGTCATGGTCGTGACTGTGGTCATCAGTCTCCGGTTTGCTAGCTGATGAAATCTTTAAGATTGACTAGTCAACTGTATGTGTGAGTCACCTTCTTCTGGGCTCTTAGTCACCTTCTTCTAACTTTATGTGACTACAAAAGAGGTGGACATCTATTTGACAATTTTAAATGGAAAGAAATTGAGCATGTAAAATTTTAGGCATTACTAGGATATTTGTGGAAAAGATTGAGCAAGTAAATTTTTAGCTATTAATAGGATATTTATGATGAGAAACGATTAGGATAAAGGGAGCCTTTTTCCATAGCCGCTTATTTATAGTAAAATAATCCCTAATTAAAGTGAGCGAAAGCCAAAGAAAATATAAAGTTCAAATAGTTCAAACCTACTCTAATACTCTACCTCAAGCTGGAGCATAAAATGCTGAACATGCCTTACTTAAACATAATACCATAAAGATGAGAAGAGTGGACTGACCTGCCAATGACATAGTGGCTTATTCGAAATGTGACTCTAACAAGCTGAACAAAGCAATGATCTTTCTCAAAATGTATGGTTTGCTTGTGAAATACATAATGGGAGGTAATGCATGGCCCTGTTTGTCATAAAGGAGCATGGACAGTTTCAATTGTCACCGTTACTTCATGTGGTGTGGTCCACTTGAGCCTTTGATAGGCCTCTTTTTTGAGATCTTGCCCTAAAATGATATTTCAAAATGGATGGACAGTGTGGATGAAACACATACATCACGGTGGGCTCCACAAAGACCCTGATAGGACTATCAATATGTAGCTAGGTCCTGGTTGGGGTAGTACCTAATTCACGTCGGTCATAAAGACTGAAGAAAAGAGTCGGGTAGGGGGTGCCTTCTCCACAACTCTTATTTATGATAAAATAGAACCTAGCAAAAGTGGGCCAAAGCCCAAGAAGTCCACACGACTATGGTATATGTGAGGGAAAATCTTAGCCCTAAATTATCAAGAAATAACACTCTCCAACTTAAACACCCTAACAATTAATTCAAATGCCTTCCAATATTCTAGCCTCTTGAAAATCTAGGGCAACTCAAAACGGCATTTTCAATGATGTCCATTGCTAAAATTGAGAAGAGGTGAAAATATTTATGGGGTCCACCATGATTTTTGTAGCTTATTCATGTCATTCATTTGTCTTAACTGTCCCTTTTATAGCATGAGCCCAAAACTGAGGCTGTACCATGTTTGAAATGGACCACAACATTAAAAACAGTGGGAATTGACATCTATTGTTGAAAAGTCTGTAGGGGCCATAGAAATTTTGGATGAAATTGAATTTTGTATTTAACTTTATCTAAATCTGCGTGACCTTATGGGCTGTCTGGATGACAAATAAATACCACTGTGGGCTCTAATAAAGATTCAGTTTTCAAGGTGGACGTTATTAATACCACTGTTTTCATATGGTGTGGCCCACTTCAGCGTTGTATCTGCCTCTTTTTTGGGCTAATAACCTAAAATGATCGACTAAAACAAATGGATGGTGTGGATTAGAATTGTGTGCACTAATTATTCTCACATAATTTTCATCAGAGCCAACACGTTTTTGCGAAATGCATTTAATGCATTTCAATTTACCAACATTTATGATAGAAATCAAGAAAAACAAATACCCCCAAAACTAAATATAGAAAATTTGTGAAATTTTGTATTTTCCACTGAGTTGACTAGGAAGGTGATTCATCGAGTCAATCACTACTGAGTCACTCAAAAAGGTTTAAACTATGACTTCAAATGTCCCCCTGTTCATTGCCAAACACAAGCGTATCTAATTAGACGACGTGGCACACGTGTAGAAAAAAATGTGAATTGAATGTCTGTATGACCTTATGAGCAGATTGGATGACAAGGAAGGTTTCAACGGTGGAAGTCATTTTCCCCACTGTTTCCGGTAGCGTGGTACACTTGAGCTTTGGAAATGCTTCAATTTTGGGCTCGGAATCTAAAATGAGTTGAAAAACCGGATGGACGGCGTGGATAAGACACATACATTCACGTTGGGCCCCACAGAGTTAACTCGGTACAATGAGTCGTGCTGAGTTACTCAGTACGCAATCCGCTTCCATCTACAGTTGTATGCTGCGACTACTAGGACCCCACTAGCTATGCCGTGATGTGATATTCTCACCAACCAACGTATTTGGCTCAGACATCCTCGATGGCCCACCAAATGAAAGGTTACCATCAGCCGCGAGGCCACGTGCGATAGTGCGATCTGGAGGCCCGAGAGTCACCTGCTTCCACGATAACCCCACGTGACAGTCAACAGTGCGCTTCCAACGGATCAAAAAACGAGACAGGGTGGGTCCCACAAAGCCAAAGCTCTGCAAGGGAGTTCGTTTCGCCTACGTCGCGATTAAATGTTTTGGCGTGTATCGCCCACCATTGGGGCCCACATGCTGAGTGATCCTACGGTCAGGATTGTCCATGTCGTGGAATCTGCGCTACAAGCTATACAGATGATGATTTACACTGTAAAAATCTGTAGATGAATTTAGAACAATGAACAGAAAATTTCAACGGCTCGTTTTTAACTAAAACAATCAAAGTTGAAAATCATCAATAGGATATGGTAATACCCAAAAACATTATATAACATAGGAACGTGGGAATGGACAGTTCAAACGATTGGACTATCTCAGCGAGTGGGCCCCAGTGCATGACGACAAACCCTGAGTTATATGAGTCGCGACAGAGGCAAAACGAACTCCGTAATTAACCCCCACCCAACCTCACCAGCGGCGCAACATGGGATTCAGAATTCGTCGGTTAAAAGAAAAGAGAATTGCAAAGGCTACGCGCGAGGGTAGATCCTCGCTCCAGTAAGTGCGAGATCCGGGCCGTTAATAAAGGAGACCCATATCTATGCCATTCCTAGATAATCTTTTCCTGTCCGTTCATCAATGTACCATCTGGCGAGACACTCTGTAAGAAATCAAACGGACGATCAGGAAACGTGCCCCGTACTTAATATTTGAGATCCACATATTCACACCTAATGATCAAACCATTCTTTTCTCTTATCTAGATAAATTAAAGAGCGTGACCCACGTGCTGAACGGTACGGATACTTCACATACGCCCCAAATCTCTACGAATACAGGGCGAGTATCGGGAGTCGCACGCTCGCGAGTACCCATGAGTAGGATTCGGTGAAAAAACGAATCTGATCCACTGCCTCCGGACCACGGACTTTTCGTGCTGTTTGATCGTGTATCATATATGTAACATATTTTTACGATGATCCGAGCCATACATCCTACTGATTCTGCTATCAATGGCCCATAAAAATTTTCTGAAATAAACAATCTAGTCCTTTAAACAATTGGTATTTTCTATCTCATGCGATTCATTGATTATTTAAATATTTTAGTGTTGACTCATTTTCCAATATTAAATCGGTACGATTATATTTCCCATTTTCCCATCAAATATTTAATAGATAAGATGAACGGTTCCGATCTAGTCAATACAATCTACATGTGTAGAAAAGACACGGAAGCATGCTACCTCCCATGCCTCCACAAGCACTGGATCGGAGCCTTTTAAAAAAGGGCATTTTCGGGATTTTTTTCTCCCACGAGTACAGACCCTTTTCAGTCTCCCCTCTCTCTCTCACCTCTCTCTTCCGCTCTCTTCTTCTACTCGCTGCAGCAACTACAGCAGCGAGAAGGCCAAAAGGGGAAAAGAGAGTCTCCATCTCTCTGCAGCAACTACAGCACTGAGGGGCAAAAGGGGAAAACAGACTCTCTCTCTGCAGCAACTACAGCAGCGAGAGGAGCAAAACGGGAAAACAGAGACAAAACTTCTCAACAATGACGAGCAGATCCCCCATATTTCCAATGCCAGAACCCCAACATTTCAGCGACTACGGTTTCGACCCTCAAATCGACTATTTCCAGGTATAATATCATATTCCCATTTTACCCTCCTCTTCTTCTCATATTTCCATTCTACCCTTTCTCTCCATCTTCCAGATCCTGGAAGAAGCACGGAAGCACAAGCGCGAGTCCCGGTCCATCGACGCGCTCCATTTCAAGCTCCAAAAACCCATCTCGAAGGAAGATTCAAAGAAGACGAAGAAGCGAAGGTGGTGGAAAAACGCGCTTCTGTTCTGGAGATCGAAGTCGAGCGAATACAACGAGAGGCAGCAGAAACCCAACCATTTTGGAACGAGTCGAGCGAGCGAGTCTTGTTACAGGGCGGTTTCCAGCCCCGTGTATGT
Source organism: Liriodendron chinense (assembly GCA_003013855.2). Taxonomy (NCBI): domain Eukaryota; kingdom Viridiplantae; phylum Streptophyta; class Magnoliopsida; order Magnoliales; family Magnoliaceae; genus Liriodendron; species Liriodendron chinense. The sequence continues at coordinate 6,611,834 of ML058484.1, read as the reverse complement.
TGTTGGAGAGAGCGGCTTGGGTACGCCGAGTAGGAGTCGGCCGACTTCGGGCCCACTGGCTGGTACTTTGACGCCGAATCGGAAAGGAGATGTTGATATCCCTTATCTGAGCTTGAGAGAGCTGAATCTGGAACAGCATCAGCAGCGGATTTCGACTTCTTCGATGCCCATTTACTTGGTTACTTAGATTTTTCTAATTTGGGTTTTTTTATTTTGCCTTCTTCTCTCTGAGATTTGAAAGAGAAAGATGACGTTTTCGGATAGTTTCGTTTGAAATTTTGGATCTTGTTGTGATGATTTTGTATTTTTCTGCTCTTTGTTTGCTTTCGGGTTTGAGTTTGTTACTCGGTTGTAACCCGTTGATTTTGACTCGGTTGAATGAGTCGGAACTGGAATCGTGTGAAGAGGTGAATCGCTGCACGTGTGCGAGAGTGGAATACGTGTGCCAGATCAGGGCAATCCATCAATCAGGTGGGCCACACTTGTATAAGAAAAATGACTGTCAGAAAGAAAGAAAGAAAGAAACCTACGGCACATGTTCAAACTTTAGCGTGCGCCCATCTCATGAGTGGACTAGCCAGGCTTCTGGGACAGTGCATGTTACGTAGAGCGGGCCCACCTGGTATATGGATCGGAAGGCATATGCGACTTGCATGTGACTCGGTTTCCCAGGAATCCCATGTGTACCCCAAGCTCTGTGGGGCTACTGATGTTTTTGTTATATCCATTCAGCCATCCTTCAGCCAAACAGGAGGGAGATCAAAACTCAAAATGGGTCACACAAGAAAAACCTTGCCGTTGAAGTATTGGGTCAGTCTAATGGGCGCCAATTAGGTGTTACCCCGGCAACAGCTTAGTGGGTGTTACCCCTACCGTATGGCCCACATGGATGATATTTTGTATATCCACTCCGTCCATCCGTTTATACAGCCCATTTTATGATAAGGTTCCAAAAATTATGCAGATCCAAGTCTCAAGTGGACCATACCACTGGAAACAGTGTCATTGAGTGCCCCACCATTAAAAATTCCAAAGAGCACATGGTAAGGTTTTAGTAATGTTTATTTTCAATCAAGCTCTTGATAATGTCAATAAGGTCTTGATTAAGGGAAAATATAAATATCAGATTGATCGAAAACTTTTGTGCCCACAAAACGTTTTTAATGGTTATTAATCACTGTTTTTAGTGGTATGGTCCACCTGAGATTTGGATCTTCTTAAGGTTTTGGATCATATCCTAAAATGACATGAGAAAACAGATAGACAGCATAGATATATAAAAAATACATCAAGATGGCCCCACACAGTAGGGGTAACTCCCACTAAGGTGTTACCAGGGTAACATCTAATTCGTTCCCCAGTCTAATATTCTTTTGGAATTTTTCAATGAGGCTGATATTTGCTGGGAACAATGGGAGAGGATGCATAATAGGCTTTCGTGTGGGTCCCACCATGATGTGTGCCTAGCAACCAGTCCGGTCATAACTCGTTAACATATGGCGCAGATTGGGTGCTGCCCTCAGCAGTACCCAGCTAGAGATGGCCGGTCATGTCAGGAGCTTCGTGGCGAACCATGGTAACCTTTATGTTTTATCAATGCCTGCCATATAAGTCAAGGCATGAACCAAACAAGGAGGCATATCGAGTCTCAAATAGACTACACATGAAACAATTGAGATTAAACTCTTACACTTGAAAACTTCCTATGGCCCACTATGATGTTTAGTTGCCATCCAACCTCTTCATAAGATCATAGTAAACTAGTATGATATGAAGTGTGTTGTCGGTGGAAATTGAACAATGAATGAGATGATTTGAAGTCCTCATTGGACGAATGGATGCCATTGATCTCCTTATCGGAGAGGTCTTATAAAACACAAGGGAAGTTGGGGATGGCCGGGATCAGTCGTTGGCCCTTCGATGCTTAAGTGAGATGAGTTTGAAGGAGATGATAAGCTAGTTGATAGGTAGATTTTATGCTTACCTTAGATTAGGGGTGAACCCCATCTATTTATAAATCATCGAATAGTAGTTATGAGCCACGATCATGGATACAATTGTGGGAAAGATGCTAGTTGGTGCACGTGAGATCCTAAAGTTTTGTGCAACAGACTCGACACCTATCACATGAGGACCATTCATGAATAAACCTACCTAAATAATGCTCTTCTTGTGGGCCCACCAATGAGTCCCATCAAAATAGAGGAAGAGTTTTATTTTATTTTATTTTATTTTATATAATGAATACATTGGTGTATTGAATTTATACATGAACCTACTCTCTCTAGCACATTGACAATCCTCCCAATGCTGGAGTCCTAAAATTCCATTTTCTCACATGAAATTTCTTAAAAGATGAGTGTGGACCCTCGCCGTTTCCGCGCTCCCACACGATGTCGTTCTCGTCCCTTCCCCTTTCGGGAAAAGAAGGAGAGGATGATGCGTGAGTGCGAAATCGTCGTTTGTGCCACTGGCTTGCCTCGTTCTCGAGGGCTTTGTTTGGTTGTCGTATTTAAGCTGGATGTGTCAAATGAGTTTATATAAGACCAGAGTCGCCACTAGCCAGTTACTTCAAATCTACAGTCGGCTAGACCCCGTAGAAACGTTAGAGAAGGGGATCCGAAGATTCCTTCCTCTAAAATGACTCCTTTTGATCTGCGGCCAGAGATTCAAGGTAAGGGATCACGGTTACAGGGTGGGAAGAGGTTAAGCACCCCACACACTGCCCGTACCAAAGTACGGTCTCTACTTCACAGAATCGATCGAATACTTGAAAGTCTAGTTTAATCCTCGTATATTCTCATGGATGACATGATGCATGAATGCGGGTCTGAACAGTAAGAGTTTCTGATGGGCAGGTTCCAACAACGGGCAAGCCCAGAGCGTACGCTCGAACTGACAGGTGCTTAATGTAAGACGTATGCAGTGTGCTTGAATGATCAAGGTGTTTTATGGTGAAGCATGAATGCAGGTCTGAACAGTAAGAGTTTCTGATGGGCAGGTTCCAACAACGGGCAAGCCCAGAGCATACGCTCGAACTGACAGGTGCTTAATTTAAGACATATGCAGTGTGCTTGAAGAATCAAGGTGCTTGCAGTGAAGCAGGGGGGTTGGAAGAAAAGTAAATGTTGCACTTATGCTAGATGCAAATGAGATGATGCTGGAAAAGAGTAGCTGGGTGGACGGAGGTGTCGCAAGGATTGGATTCGAGTGGCTGGATCAAGACTTGGATGGCTTGGGAGGCTTGGACTAGTGGTCAGGCTAGGCTGGACCAGGGCTAGGCTCTCCTCACTCGGGCTTTCCTTGGTGGGAAAATGGGCTAAGGGGTGAAGGAAGACTCGGACCGCACTCGGACTAGCTGGACTTGAAGGGATGCTGAAATGAAAAGGGGAGGGGGGTATTTATAGCAGCGAGGAGTGGCAGTTTACGTAATTTACTTTGGGCGGCCTGTTATGGGCCGCCCGTACGGCCGTTCCTCGATTTCCAGCGAGGTACGGTCGCACCCTCGGGGCTGCTGTTTGACTCGCTGGGTCGACTCAGCGGGTCGAATCGGTGGTTTGACTCGGTGGGTTGACTCGGTGTTTTGACTCGACGAGTTGACTCAGCGGGTTAACTCAGCGGGTTGACTCAATGGGTTTGACTTTTTTGGAATTTTTTGACTGGCTTTTCTTATGAGGGGTTTTTCAAGATGGTGTTTAGGACTGGGTTGACCAGGTTCAGGCTTGAACTGGGCTATAGAATGGGGCTTACAAGGGTGAGTTTGGCTGAGTTTGGACTTGAGATTTGGGGGTATGGTCCTCCATTCATCCAGCTATCTCTACCAACATTGTAGCCGAAGGTGGGGTGTCTACAAAGAGCTGCCTATTGTGTATTTTTATTAATATATTTTACAATAAAAATAGTAAGATATTAGGTTTCCGACCCACCTGGTGATACAAGGAGTGCTGAGCCGAGTTCTACTGGGCAACTATGATCCACTTAAGATCTTTGAATTGACGGTCTGGATTCATTGTTAGCCTCTGTGATCTAGATTAATCATAGAGACTAACCAAAGCCCTTCTATTGAGCAGGTATCCCACTAGGCACGTACTAGGTATCAGTTGTCCCTTACTTATCACCGTACGAATTTTGTATTTTGGCCTTTGATGGACCTTTATTGTTGGATGGTAGGAATCCGCCGTCGATTTCATCTGACCTAAAAATAACGACGAATGGATTATCACAGTTATACAATTAAGGGTATGTAAAATGGACGGTCAGAGTGAAAATGGTCTCACCGTCCATTTTCTATGCCCTTATTTTAAGGGCCGTGTTCATCCAATCCGGGTAGTATTCCGTTCATGTGCAATCCTCTGTGGACCCACACTGTCAAATGGGGGGACACACACATGTGGTCAATCCGGACCATCCACATGGTGGGACGCATTGTGAAAGTACCATGGTCTGAACACTTCGCACTGATCGAACTACTGCAACCATCTTGTCATCGAACTGCGACAGGGACCGTTACTGTGAGTCTTTTAACCGTCAATTTAACAGAAATCAATTGGATGGTTAAGATCACTACGCCAGTGTGACTTTGGGAACGACCCATCAGGAATGGCTCCTATGTTTTCTGTGGTCTGGATGGATGTGCTTTTACGCCACGTGTACGGTGGATGGGACACCCCAACTTCAAATGTCCTTGTCTATCATCATTGTTAGGTAGCTACTGAACAGGGCACCTGGCAACTCGAGCGAGGAAGCTTTCTTTTTGCACTCGCCTCTTACACGTGGAATTATTTCACACGCATAGCATATCCATATCGTTCATCTGGTGGATTTCACGATGCAGATAGCTTTTCCTTCTTTTTTTTTTTTGCAAATTAGACGGACAGGAATGGACGCCTATAAAAAAACTAATGAATTCCATATTAATCTTGTACATTTTTCCTACCTGATGACTGAAACCACCTAATTTCCTGGACAGGAAATTCTGTATATTTTCCTCATCTGATTAACGTCCCAGATTTGGTAGATATGTGCCATTTTGGCACGTATGACGCGAAGCTTCCTCCATCTCACGCGAGCGAATACTTTCGCTCTCATCCGATCCTTGACCGACAGTTGGCCTGTAAAACCGTAAAAATTAGTTACTCGGGATAGTGTGACAGTTCATGCGCATGCGGTCAGAAATTTTACACATGCCAAGTTTTCAACCCAATCAAACCATCCAGATCGTAGCTTCCACTTCATATGTTATATAAAAACACTTACACTGAACAAAAAATTGTGGGACCCACTGTACATGTTACGTATTATAGATGGTCAAGATCAAACCCATTCAACCATTCATATTCCACAAACAAATGTACACTAATCAATGTTATTTTAAAGGCCCATCATCATTGGTCCTATGATTTGAATATTATAATGTGAGTCTATTAATGCCAAGTGTCAAATTTCTGACTGCATACGTATAAAGCATCTGACACTGCGAAGTACCAAACACCTTCGTCCCGGGTAAGACGTAAGCGGGTGTAACCCTTACCTTGAGGCCCACCTTGATGATTTTTTTTTCACATCCACGCCGTCCATCCAGTTTTTCCAGCCTATTTTAGAATGTGTTCGAAAAACTTAAGCAGATCCAAATCTCAGGTGGACTACACCTGAGGAAACAGTGGTGATTGAACACTCACCATTAAAAACAACCCAGGGCCCACTGTAAGAAGATCCGTATTGTATATTTTCCATCCAACCCGTTGATAAGGTAAAACAGACCTGGATTAAGTTAAATACAATACAACGATCTTCTTGATCTAAAACTTTTGTAGCCTACAAAAAGTTTTTAATGATCATTCGATACTTTGTATGATCCACTGTTTTTTTTTTTTAGGATAAAGTCCTAAAATGAGCTGAGAAAACAGAGGGGCAGTGTCGATTTACAACACATTCATCAAGGTGGGCCCCACACGGTAAGTGTAACACCTAATCCGCAAACCTCTTAAAACCTTCGGAATAAGTTAGTTTCCCTAAATTTTTTGTGAAAATAGTGTTTACCTTTTCTTACACGACTAAATTAGCCTATGCCCTCAACCTCAATAATTATAGTCTTAATACCTTTCAAAGATTTTCTTTGAACCATTTTATTCCTAACTTTGTACAACGAATGATTTTTTTAAAATAAAGGGCTCTCTTCACTCATTGATGAGACACATTGTTCCAACCTAGAACATAAGGTTTCCACCTGAAAGTCATGGCTCACTGGCTCACCGATGATACACATTATTCCAACATGGAACACAAGGTTCCCACCTAGAAGTCATGGCTCGCTAATGACTCATGTGGCTCGCCGATGAGACACGTAAATTTCCAATGGAACACATGACTCATCGAAAAAATACATGGCTCACTAATGGCCTTTGTGGCTCGCTGATGAGAAACATTGTTTTAACCTGAAACACAAGGTTCCCACCTTAAAGTTAGGGCTCACCAATGAGACACATGGCTAGTCGATGAGACACATGGCTTATCAACCTGGCAATGCCCTTTAAATTTCGAGTAGCTCATTAGTGTACATGGTTGGGGAGAAAATGATTGGAAGAAAATCTAAAAAGATATTGGGGGTTATAATTATTGAGATTGAGGGTAGGGGGCATTTTCATCATTTTAGAAAACGTCAGTGCTATTTGACCGAAGACCTTAGTTTGGCCTCGGCTGCCACTCACGTTCCAGTGTATGTCGCCGCTAATTGGGACTCACGTGCTGATTTTTAGGATGATCGGAACCGTCCATTATGTGGAATCTACGTTATAAACACATCATAATAAAATTAATCTGAACAAATGATTGTGAATATCTGAAATGATGAATGACTTGCATTAAACTCTAAAAATCAAAGGTTGTGATCATTAGAAAAATGGGATTATACAAAAATAACTTATTTATTTAGTAACAAGAATATGGACGGCTCAAATTATGGCCTGTTTGTCACCATGAATTTGAGGAGAAAGGAGGAGAAACTGGTTGCTTTATTTTTGTTTGGCACCATGGATTTGATGAGGAGTGGATTTGAGAGCAAGCAGGGGAACTCAAAAAGTCACTTTTAGCCCTTTTTCAAATCCTAAAAAAAAAAGGTAAGATTTGAGGAGAAATCTTCCCATCGTGGGACCCCACCGTAATGTGTCCCTAACTATGGGACCCAACATGATGTATGCTTTACATCGAACTTGTTGATAAGGTCACAAAGACATGGATGAAGGGACCACACAAATTTCAGTTTAATCCAAAACTTTTGTGCATCATAAAGGTCTCACTCTCCATTTTTTCTTGTTTACTGGTCCACTTTAAATGTAGATTTGCTTTATTTTTTGGATCTTGGCATAAAATAATCTGGAAAAATGGATAAACGGCATGGATTTAAAAATCGAGGCTAATATGGTGGGCATGCGGGGGGATTACAATTTACACCGTCCATTCCTTCATGTTTGATTTCTCTCCAAATCTTTGCTGCCAAACAGAAAATCTGAATGGATAAGAATTGGAATTAATGAGAATTCATGTCATGGAATCCACTTCTCCTCACTTTTCCTCAAATCCATGGTGACAAACGGGCCATTATAGAAAAATTTCAGAAAGTGGTCCTACGCGACAGATGCTTGATCCAGAGTCGCAACAGAGGGAAAGCGAACTCCAGCATGCAACGCGCGATTCTAACTTGCACCAACAGCGCAATCTCCTCCCCCAACTCCCATCTGAGGAGAATTTTGCTACACCCACGGCTTGCAGTACGCTGCGTACGCCGCAATCCTAGCCGTGGGTGGGATCCGAATCTCCAGGGGCATAGAAGGTGGAGAGGGCGAGTCTCTCTCCTCTCCCCTCCGAGAATCTATCCAACCTGGCAAGGATTGGAAGTCAGTTTTGTGCCGACTATGGGACCAGGTGAGTTATGTTTGTGAGAAATCCACCCCGTTCATTCATTTTGTGAGTTCATTTTAGGACGTGAGATAAGAAAAAATGGGATGCATCGGTGAACCAAGTGGGCCGCACTAAAGGTAAAGGTAGGATAGGGAAGGAACTGATTGTGTTGTGAGTATTTTATCCACTCTGTCCATCCATTTTACCATATAATTTTAGGGCTTGATATAAAAAATGAACCATATCCGAAGTTCAAGGGGATCACACCACAGTAAATAGCGTGGATGGAACATTTACCATTGAAAAATTCTTAATGGCCACACAAAAGCTTTGTATCAAGCTGATTTTTTTTTCTACGTATAATGACAAATAAACACCGGCCTTAGGAAAGTTTCAACGGTGGAAATCATTATTCCCACAATTTTCCATGTTGTAGCACACTTGATCTCTCATGTGTTTCAATTTTTAACTCAACTGTCCAGCAATACAGAAGTACAATATAGATAGTTAAGAAAAAAATAAAAAATAAAATAGATAACCATTCATATTCAAGCTATAAAAGCTCAAATATTCTATTGTGCGGTATTCCAATCAAGGTTTTTTTTTTTTTTTTTTTTTTGTGGCCATCCATGGTGAGGTCATTCTCATCTATGGTTTGGATCACTGAACAATGGGCCCATTTGAACAAGTTGCGATGGGCCCATTTCAACAACGCTGCAGCTTACGAGGCCTCCAAAAGCCTTTGGCACGGAGTTGCGATGGAAGCTTATGTGGGGCTCACCATGATGTTTGTGAGAGATCCACTCCATCTATCTGTTTTGTGATCTCATTTTAGAACATGTGACAAAAAATGAGTGTGATCCAAGACTTGAGTGGGCCAAAAACATGAGGATTGAACGTCCATAATTGAAATATTTGTGGGGCCGTAGAAGTTTCGAATCGTGCTAATATTTATGTTTTCAGTTCATCCCAGTAGGAATGACATTATGAACGATATGGAAGGCATATAAACATCAAAGAGGACCACTTCCTTTACCTTTAGTGCAGCCCACTAGGTTCACGGATGGAGCCCATTTTTTTTGTCTCACTTCTTAAAATGAGCTCACAAAATGGATAGACGGGGTGGATTTCTCACAAACATCAGCTGTGGGACCCAACTCGGTTCCCAGCGCCCAAAAGCCTCCATAGGCTTTCGCACAAAACCGACTTCCGATTCATGCCAGGCTGGATAGAGAAGGAGCGAGAACGGAGAGGAGAGAGACTCGCCCTCACCGCCTTCTATGCCTCTGGAGATTCGGATCGCACCCACGGCTGGGATTGCCGCGTACGCAGCGTACGCAAGCTGTGGGTGTAGCAAAATTCTTCTCTGTTCTCTTGCCCTTCCGGAAAAAAAGCGTCTCTTTTCCGCAAAAAGAGCACGCCATTGCCATCTCTCTCTCTCTCTCTAGAAAAAACCCCTCCAAAAAGGACTTCTCTCTCTCTCTCTCTCCATTCCATGGCACTTGAAAACCAAAAAGCAGAACACGACCCTGTAATCATCACTCCCATCAAAATTCCCATACAGGTATTTTCACAAACACATTCCATACGCATTTCTACCAAACTACAACCCTTTCTACTCTCCCAAACACTCCCATTTTCCTTTCTTTTGTAGGAAAGCCAAGAACAACAGCAACAAGTAGAGGAAATTTCCTCACCGGCTCACCTTGCTTCTCGTGTATGCAATTGCATTCTCAAAACATAAAATCCTTCCAATTTTATAGATCTGTTACCCAACGGATTTCCTTTTTGCAGGTGCTGTTTCTGTTGGGAGAAATTCCGACGGGCTCCGCCTTCCGGTTCGCCCAATGGTTGGAGTCAGTGCGTAGACGCAGAGGCCAGTATCGATTTTCGGGCTTTCCCAACTGTTTGCATAGGCTGGAAACTATGCCATTGAGATTGCCGTCTGCCAGCCAACAGAGGTATCGGACGGACTCCTTCCCTTGAGAATTCATGAAATGAATTGAATTTTAGATTTTTATTCGGTTTCAATTTTGTGCATCTGCATATTCCACGTACGCCCAATCCGGGCCATTCATCGTGTGGCGAAGGTGAATATGCCCTTTCTCAAGTGCCAGGCTGATTCTCTCTTCAGGTGGGCCACACTTATCCGTTGAATGCGGAATGTTGGGCTGCCAGGAGAGTGGATCAGCGGGATTTCTTTGTCCAATGAAGGTTCAACCTGGAACCTGATGATGAACGGCCTTGATCTCTCATATGTGTGCTAAGTTCTCATGTGGAGCCCCTTGTGCTCGAATTGATTGCTTGGTTAACATAGTAAGCTTCCAAGGATTTTGAAGTTCTAGAGTGCGATTGGATGGGACCAGCACTCCATTGGACTGGATGGCCATCTGATGCAGGATGACCTAATTATGATGCATGTTTATAAACACAATTATTCAGCGGAAATAAAAGACAATAATAACCTAAAATTCTAGCATTAATCATCATAACTAAGAAAATCATAAAGGAAACATGCAATGGAGCGGGCCATCATCACAACCATGAAGTATGGAATTCAATTATCACTTAGGTTGGACCCGACGAGGAATGAGACCTCTCGATCTTGCATGGCCATACCCAATCGATCAATGAAGATCACTAGTCCGAAGAATCAGAAGTTTCTCGGATTAGGGATTTAAGAATTTGGAGGTTTAGGGTTTAGATTGATTCTCAAAGTTTAATCGAGGAAGAATTAGCAAAACTGAAAAATAGAACGAAGAAGATGATTACCTTGAAGAATTTGGAGGGGCACAAGAAGTAGTTAGGAGAAGAAGATCAAGGAAAGAGAAGAAGCATCATGCGAGAGAGAGAGAGAAGAGAGAGGCCACCAAAGAGGTTTGCTTTTCATTAATAATCAACTAATCTCGTTTTTTGGGCTTAGCCCACTTAAATAAGCAATAAGAAAACTTAAAAGTACCAAAATACCCCTAAAAATTAAGTAAAAACAAATAAAAAAACAGTTCGTGTGGGGGCCGGGCGCCCGGTGACCAATTTGGCCTGGCGCCCGACCAGGACAAAAAACGTACAGCAATAAAATCTTGAAAATCTCGGAATTTCGGGCGCCCGGCCACAAATTTAGCCGGGCACCCGGCCACCTTCAGTCAGGCATTCTTCCATTCCTTCATGTCGGGTCTTCTTCCATCCTACACACGTGGTTTTGATGTGCCAAATCACGTGCGTAGGTTCTTCAATGCTCTTCAATCATCGCCTAACCACAAGGAAAGTGTTTGTGGTGGGCGCTTTCTTCGTTGGTAAACTTGAAACGCTAGATGTCCGCATCATTCTCCTTGTCTAGGAAGAGCTCGACTCCGACGAGTTAAAACTCTTGTGGCGCTCTAGTAAATCTGGATCAACACGCTGCAATTCCACTTCAGTCAATCACGTAGATTCAGACGGTGGTTTACGCCTCCACTTGACAAGGTATCTTTGGAAACCTCCGTCTCTCGTAGATACTATCTCCTCATCTAAGATTTTCTCAATTTCTTCTTTATGGACAATAGGTGGAGGAAGGGGTGGAAGGGGTTGTGAAGCAAAATTAGAAAAGGGCCATGAGAGAGATGATGGATCAACGATGGGATGGTGAGAACGGTTGAAAAAGCAAAAGAAGTGACAACATTGATTTACAACCATAATCACCTAGTTGCAATAATGAGGAAGTTCACGAAGGGACGAGAGTTGCTTAGGCCAGCAGCGACTAGATTTGCAACAAACTTTATAGCTTTAGAGAGTTTGTATCAGCATAGGGGAGAGTTGAGTGAAATGTTTGCTTCCCAACAACGGCTCAACACAAAATATGGGAAGAAGACATCAGGGACGCCGGTCGATGTTGCAAACACTATAAGAGACAACAAATATTAGAAGATGGTTAAGAAAATTTTGAAGGTGATGGAACAACTGATGAGGGTACTTCGTCTTGTTGAAACCGATGAAGCACCTACGATGGGCTTCCTCTACGACGCCATGGATAAAGCGAAGTTGGCAATTCAACGTGATTGTTCAAGCTGGCAATCTTACTGGAATTTGATCGACAAAATATGGACTAAAGTAGCTCCACCACGATATTCATGCAGCAGGTTATTACCTAAATCCCAGGTATAGATATGCCCAATCATTTGTCATGGATGATGAGGTTCGTATTGGATTAAATAATGTGATAAAGAGATTAGAGCCTGACTTAGATGCACAAATAAGGGCTTTGAATGAATTGGATATATTTGGAAGTCGTCAACGTAGCTTTGGAAATGCTCTTGCACAATATGCAGTATTTAGGTTGCAACTCGCCGAATGGTGGGTAAATTTCGGAGAGACTACACCGACTCTCCAAAAAATTGCAGTAAGGATTTTGAGCTAGACAACGTCTTCCTCTAGTTGCGAAAGAAATTGGAGTTGTTTTGCACTTATTCATATGAAGAATAGAAATAGATTGCAGAAGAGGACGTTAGATAGACTTGTCTTTATGCATTATAACATGAGGCTAAGAATGCGCATGCATTCAAGGAGGCTTAACGCCAATAATGCCGGTGATGTGGATTATTGTCCAATAAACTTGGACAATATTTATGATGAGGAAGACCCACTTCTACTTTGGTTGGAAGCAAGGGAAAAAGAAATAGAAGAGGATAGTGAAGAAATAGAAGTTGAAGACCAAGAAATACGCAAGGCGCAGCAAGAGAGTCGTGCATTTGTGTTGGACCTATAAAGGGGGGTGGATTTCATGCAAACTCAGCAGAAAAGTACGAGCTCTAGCGATACTGAAACAGATGATGATGATGATGTACCTAATGCTGGTCTCACTTCTGGCATTGCTCAACCCACCGGGGCCACTGATACCATATAGCCGTCTACGGATCACGAGGCTGATGAGCTTCGATGAAGCAAGCGGGGCCGAGGGGGTCGAACTTATGAGTGTACTGAGTCACGATACAGCCAGTAGGAGGAGCCTGGCTCCAGTAGTGCACCTGCAGGTCCTGTACCTATAGGTCATGCACCGCAATCTACACCGACAGATCTGGAACATCAGCATGCGTATGGCTATGATTCGAGGAATTATGGGTATTCTTACAGCCAATGGGATTATAGGGAACCTATTCCGCCACTTTTATGTTGAAGTAGTCCTCCTGACACTGTTCCACATCTACCATATGAACCAAATCCAAGTTATTCATCTCAATCTCAACAGTCTGAATACGAGTACCAGTATGGGCACGGCTATTTGACGGGCACTAGTAGATATCCTTACTTAGGGTCAGAATCTTTGCCTAGTCAGGGTCAGTCATCATTAGGTTTCGTTGACCTGGTCTTTCCCTCTGGCACTGAATATTATGGATATATAACAACAAGACCGCAACAACCCGATGATGATGACGACGACGACGTGGAGGTTGAGTAACCACAACAAAGCAGGTTTTCATTTTGGTGGTGAGTTCCGGTTTAGTAAGTCTTTTCCATTACCCACACGGTCATACATTCACCAAAAAAACACAGACTTTACATTGTTGAACTTGTGTGTAAAATAACTCCCCTGACAAGTGACAACCAGTTAAGTAATCTTTAATCAACATGCTTGTAGGGGAGTATATCAGGTACTACTAATTTTTTTTTTCTACTTTAGAATGTTCAATTGGCAGGACAAGAGTTGGTCATAGATTCAAGATAAGAGAAGTCTTAATACATTATTTTTTTGCAAGTCCTCTGTCCTCACTCCTCAGGTATGTAAATAAATTGTAAATAATATAAAGTAAATTATAAAAAATAATAGTACATGTGAAAATTGAAATACTTTGATTTTACATTTATTCTAATATACATATTATTGGTATTAGACAGTTAGAAATTTGAATTTATAAGTTTTGCAGTTAATTCCAGGTTATCAGCTTCATAAATTCATCAGACAGCCCGATACAGCTTTTTCACCAAAAAGTAGACCGCTTCACCACCATAAACATGTTCAAAATTATAAATGAATGATATTTGGGATGTTTGGAATTTTCTGGATTTAATCCATATTTTTTTAGAATTTTTTGGCAAAAAAATAAAAAAATAAAAAATTGAACCGTTACGGGGGGCGTATCGGCCGATACGGGGCCGTATCGGCCGATACGCCCCGTATCCGTATCGGAAACGGTGGGCACCGTTACGCCCACCGATACTGCTACGGGACACCTTGGATTTTATGCAATTCCAAATCACGATTGGCAACATTACATTTTTCTCATATTTATGTGGGTGGAAGAGCAGTCAACCTTATTCCAATATGTAGATTATCTAAACACCTGTTTATTGTTCAACTACTTCGTTGAAAAGAAGACGGAATTTAACATGTTGTGGTTCTAAGTACGTGCGCCCAGCCTGGCCTCACAACAGCTTTGCAGTGGCCCATGGTCATGATTGGAAAGATCTAACCATGAGATTCTTATATATTTGATTAATCAAACTGCATTATTTATTTTATACTATAATTATCAAACCTATATGATTTTAAAAACTTAATTAGAACCCAAAATTAATTGGGTAATGAGTAGACTTGCACATTGAGGATAAATATCCCAATTAAGTACTTGCGTCATGGCTATTTTGAGGGAGTAATTTTGCAGAGGTTTAGTAACATCCATAGTTTTTACTACTAACTTCAAATCAGTGTTTTAAATAGTGAATAGCGTGTAGTGTAGCATTTACCCCTTCGAGGCATCAGGAGTAAGCTACATAGGGGGACAGTGACACGCTACTTCTAGGTTTTTAATTAAGGTTGCGTTTGGTTGTGCCAAATATGATGAAATTTTATGATATTTTGCACCAAATTAGTCTGATTAATAATGAAATTTAATGACATTTGGTGCAACTAAACACAGCCTAAAATGATTGGAAAGATAGGCAAAAAATTAAGTATAAAGTTAAAGAAAGAGCAACTTTAACTGATTTAATACTATGACTCGTATTTTTTTACTAAAATAATTGAAAAGATTAACTAATTTTTATTGAAGGAAAAAGAAATTGTAATAAATCATTGAAAATATTAGTTGATTTTAATGTCTTGGTGAAAAATAACTTTTGTACTGCAAGCTACTAGTATGTACCATAGGCTATGTAGCATATAACGTATGCAAAATTAGCGTGTAATGTAGGCTACATGTGACTAGTGTTAGTGCACTTTTTCGTGGCATACTAGTGCACCTTGTTTGTCAATCACTTACAGCTGTGAGTCTTGTGTCGGTTGAGCCCAATGAAGACGAAGACCGAAGACTCAAGACGTCCAGCCACATCAAGGAAGAAGATTCAGGTAAATGAGATGCCTTGGTGCCTTAACCTCGACCAAAACCTATCCCCTTTGTATCCTTGATGACCTTGACCATATTTAGAACCTTTTAGTCATCATTGATAGGCCCTAGGTGTCCCTTTTGATCACCCTAACCTTGGCCTATAACATCCAGCTGAAGATAGAAGTGTTCAGCTTTGTGGAGGGGAGAACCAGGCTGGTCCGACCGGTCATGACCGGTCGGCCAGCAGCCCTGCTGCTTTGCATAAGGACAGCCGACCGGTCATGACCGGTCGGCCTTCACATGGCATGTAGATCAGCAAGCCTGACCGACCGGTCAAGACCGGTCGGCCTTCACTTTCGGCCTGGTGTTATTTTTAGTCCAGCAGAGGGGTCCGACCGGTCATGACCGGTCGGCCAGTATGGCTTAGGCTGTCCAGTGAGGGGGTCCGACCGGTCATGACCGGTCGGCCCATATATGTGGCCTTTGCATTGCTTGTCCCTCCAGCAGGGGACTCCGACCGGTCGCGACCGGTCGGGATAGGTCGTTTATGACCGTTTTCTGCCCGTTTTAGAGCCGTTGGACCTCTCTCTTCTATATATATGGTGCTCCATTCTTGGGCAAAGGGAGAGAAGTTTTTGAGAGCCCATTCCACACTTATCTTGTTCATCCTTTGGGGCCTCAAAGAGGAGGTTTTCAAGTCATATCCCTTGTGTTTCAAACACAAGTATGGGCATTCAAATGCTATCAAGAGATGACTTGATTCCTCTCTCAAATCTAGAGGTGTGACACTATTCCACATAGGTATATCCTTTGTCCAAGACCTCTAGAAGACTCTCTAGGTGAATCTCCTAGTTGGAACAACCTACACATCCCATGTATGAGATTCACCCATCCTCCTAGCACCTTGGGCACTTCAAGGCATCGCATGCAAGGTGTTTGATCGAATGTGGCTGAGGCATTGGCGACGCAACGGCGACACGATCGAGGGAGCAAAGGGAAGCTGATTGAAGCACGGGAGAGCGGAGATCAAGCAACCCATTACGGCGCTAAACAAGGGGCTCATCCGACAAGTAAGTTGTCTCATTTGAGAGTCCATTTTAGAGTTTGTTTGTCAACTCGCCTTAGGGACGTTAGCCGTTCCTTGGCCCGTCAGCCGGGCCTAAACTAAGTCTCCAAGGGGGAGCCTCCGACACGGGAGTAAACGTGCGATAAGGTTGAGAGTTAGCCTATGTCTAAAACTCCGGATACGGTTGAGAGGTGAACCGATAAAACCTCCGTGTAAAGGTTGAGAGGTGAACCTCATTTAAAACCTCCGATAGTGAATGCCGGTGTGCTCAAAGGGGTTGAGTACTTGAACCGGGAGTGGAGTAGACACGTAGTCGAACCACTATACATCCTTGTGTTTGTGATTGTTATTGAGCACATTGATATCTTTGCATTGTTAGTTTAATTGCTTGATTATGAATGATTGATATGAATGCATGCTAGGCACTTTTTAGGCATCCTTGCACAAGATGTACCTTCACTACTTGTGTAGACTTGAGCTCATTGATCCAATCTCATAAGTCTACACAAGGTGCATAGGTTAGTAGCTTAATTAGTTGAATCATTTCCTTCCTATGCATGCTTAGACTAGGGTTGGTTATTGCTTAACTCTTGCTAGTCTTGTGATTGGACCCACCAAGGCTTGGAAGCCAAGGTGTTCTTGCTTACCTAGCTTAAACTTGTTGAATTGCATAAGTAGGCGAAAAGAATTTCAAAAGGTCCTATTCACCCCCCCTCTAGGTCCATAGACATATCTCCAAGTATCTCATCTAGCGGTGAAAACCGCAATTTCAATTGGTATCAGAGAGGGTTCCTCTTTAAGGGCTTAATTGCCTAGAGGTAGATCCTAAAGAGAAACTTGAAAATATGTCTAGAGAGGACTCTTCATCCGTCACTAAGCCTCCTTTCTTTGATGGGTCAAATTATCCATATTGGAAAGCCCGAATGCGCATCTTCTTGGAATCCATTGATTCGGATGTGAGGGACATGGTTGATTTTGGATATGAACCCCCAATGGTTACTATTTCTAAGGAGGGTGAGCCGGATGTTCTCAGGCCAAAAGACAAGGCATTATGGACTGCTCATGAAAAGGCTCAACGTATTAATAATGCCAAGGGCCTGAATGCCATATTTTGTTCAGTATCAAAAGAAGAATTTGGTCGGATCCAAAACTGCACTACCAGTAAACAAGCATGGGATATTCTGGAGGTTACCCATGAAGGAACAAATGTTGTTAAAAATTCTAAACTCCAGCGCCTCTCCACTCTCTTTGAAAATATTACTATGGAGGAGGATGAAACGTTTACTGAATTTTATACCAAACTGAACAAAATCACAAATGATATGTGGGGCTTAGGGGATCCGGTTCCGGAACATAGGCTTTGTAGGAAAATTCTGAGATCGCTTCCGGAACGGTTCTCTTCTAAAGTCACCACTATTGAAGAGTGTAGGGATCTAAACACAATGAAAGTTGAAGAACTCATAGGTTCCCTACAAACCTTTGAGCTAGGCTTTAAAGCCCCCTCTAGAAGGAAAAACATCGCCTTCAAGTCCTCTCACAGACACAAGAAAATCAAAAGTGAGACGGAGGATGATAGCGATGATGAGGATGATGAGGAAGAACAATTGAACAAAAAATTTAAGAGATTCCTCAAATTTGATAGAGGGAATAGCCGTGACAAGAAGGACAAGAAGGGTGATAAACGTACAGGAAAATCATCCATACCTTCATCCGTCCGTTGTTACGGTTGCGGTCGTCGTGGCCATATTGCCCCGGAATGTCCGGAAGGGCCTAAACCAAAAGGTAAAAAGGCAATGGCTGCCACTTGGGATGATACGGAGGAGTCCGAATCTGATGATGAGAGCCAACATAATGATCTTGCTCTCTCGGCCTCCATCACGACCCCTTTACCAGATTATCTAAGAGGGGATCCCAACCGCTATCCCTTCTAAGTGAAGGTAGAGTTCTCAACCCCTCGCCTCATGCTACATTTTATGAGGGTGTTGTGGAATCTTTGCTACCCTTTGGCTTTTTTAAACTAAACATGGTTAGAGAGGGTAGCTAGTTATGCTTTTATTGGTAAATTTGAGGATTTCAGCCTCATTTATGTTTTAATGGGCAAATCAGAGGATTCCAGCCTCATTCGCCCAAATTTTGATGATTTAGCCTTGCTTTTAATTAATACATTTGCTTGCTAGATTGTCATCCTGCTTAGATTAGCTAATCATCTTGAGTTTTATGCTTCATGTATGCTAATCTTTGCTTAGTATTGGTCTTGATATACCACTAGGGGAGGTTGGTTGATTGGGCTATAAGCCCTTTGTGCTTCATTGCAAATGTATGTCCTTGACCAATATTGCATGATTACCTACGCTTAGATAGTTATATCTTCCTGTTAATCATGTTTTTCTTAGCATGCTCCATGTACTTATGATTCATGCACCCTACACTCTCCTTCTAGCATGTGCTTATAGTTATAACTGCGACACACTATCTCCTCTTACCTTAACTTCATTGGTATATCATTAAGGGGGAGAGAATAGTTTGTCAATTGCTAACAAAAAGGGGGAGAAAGATCAAATCCCACCAAAACTAGTTTGCTTTGTTTTGTGATGCAGGGATTGACAGGTTGTGGGGGAGCAAACTGAAGCGGAGCAGCATAATTTAGACATGTCAAGAGTCCTGTAATTTATGCTTTATCATTGTAATATCTTGAACATGTAATTTGTTTTGGTAGGTTAAGTTTTTTGTAAGTAATTGACAAAGGGGGAGATTGTTAGTGCACTTTTTCGTGGCATACTAGTGCACCTTGTTTGTCAATCACTTACAGCTGTGAGTCTTGTGTCGGTTGAGCCCAATGAAGACGAAGACCGAAGACTCAAGACGTCCAGCCACATCAAGGAAGAAGATTCAGGTAAATGAGATGCCTTGGTGCCTTAACCTCGACCAAAACCTATCCCCTTTGTATCCTTGATGACCTTGACCATATTTAGAACCTTTTAGTCATCATTGATAGGCCCTAGGTGTCCCTTTTGATCACCCTAACCTTGGCCTATAACATCCAGCTGAAGATAGAAGTGTTCAGCTTTGTGGAGGGGAGAACCAGGCTGGTCCGACCGGTCATGACCGGTCGGCCAGCAGCCCTGCTGCTTTGCATAAGGACAGCCGACCGGTCATGACCGGTCGGCCTTCACATGGCATGTAGATCAGCAAGCCTGACCGACCGGTCAAGACCGGTCGGCCTTCACTTTCGGCCTGGTGTTATTTTTAGTCCAGCAGAGGGGTCCGACCGGTCATGACCGGTCGGCCAGTATGGCTTAGGCTGTCCAGTGAGGGGGTCCGACCGGTCATGACCGGTCGGCCCATATATGTGGCCTTTGCATTGCTTGTCCCTCCAGCAGGGGACTCCGACCGGTCGCGACCGGTCGGGATAGGTCGTTTATGACCGTTTTCTGCCCGTTTTAGAGCCGTTGGACCTCTCTCTTCTATATATATGGTGCTCCATTCTTGGGCAAAGGGAGAGAAGTTTTTGAGAGCCCATTCCACACTTATCTTGTTCATCCTTTGGGGCCTCAAAGAGGAGGTTTTCAAGTCATATCCCTTGTGTTTCAAACACAAGTATGGGCATTCAAATGCTATCAAGAGATGACTTGATTCCTCTCTCAAATCTAGAGGTGTGACACTATTCCACATAGGTATATCCTTTGTCCAAGACCTCTAGAAGACTCTCTAGGTGAATCTCCTAGTTGGAACAACCTACACATCCCATGTATGAGATTCACCCATCCTCCTAGCACCTTGGGC
Source organism: Liriodendron chinense (assembly GCA_003013855.2). Classification (NCBI taxonomy): domain Eukaryota; kingdom Viridiplantae; phylum Streptophyta; class Magnoliopsida; order Magnoliales; family Magnoliaceae; genus Liriodendron; species Liriodendron chinense. The sequence continues at coordinate 6,591,791 of ML058484.1, read as the reverse complement.
ACTTCAAGGCATCGCATGCAAGGTGTTTGATCGAATGTGGCTGAGGCATTGGCGACGCAACGGCGACACGATCGAGGGAGCAAAGGGAAGCTGATTGAAGCACGGGAGAGCGGAGATCAAGCAACCCATTACGGCGCTAAACAAGGGGCTCATCCGACAAGTAAGTTGTCTCATTTGAGAGTCCATTTTAGAGTTTGTTTGTCAACTCGCCTTAGGGACGTTAGCCGTTCCTTGGCCCGTCAGCCGGGCCTAAACTAAGTCTCCAAGGGGGAGCCTCCGACACGGGAGTAAACGTGCGATAAGGTTGAGAGTTAGCCTATGTCTAAAACTCCGGATACGGTTGAGAGGTGAACCGATAAAACCTCCGTGTAAAGGTTGAGAGGTGAACCTCATTTAAAACCTCCGATAGTGAATGCCGGTGTGCTCAAAGGGGTTGAGTACTTGAACCGGGAGTGGAGTAGACACGTAGTCGAACCACTATACATCCTTGTGTTTGTGATTGTTATTGAGCACATTGATATCTTTGCATTGTTAGTTTAATTGCTTGATTATGAATGATTGATATGAATGCATGCTAGGCACTTTTTAGGCATCCTTGCACAAGATGTACCTTCACTACTTGTGTAGACTTGAGCTCATTGATCCAATCTCATAAGTCTACACAAGGTGCATAGGTTAGTAGCTTAATTAGTTGAATCATTTCCTTCCTATGCATGCTTAGACTAGGGTTGGTTATTGCTTAACTCTTGCTAGTCTTGTGATTGGACCCACCAAGGCTTGGAAGCCAAGGTGTTCTTGCTTACCTAGCTTAAACTTGTTGAATTGCATAAGTAGGCGAAAAGAATTTCAAAAGGTCCTATTCACCCCCCCTCTAGGTCCATAGACATATCTCCAAGTATCTCATCTAGCGGTGAAAACCGCAATTTCAACTAGCTAGGTGGTGTTAAGGTACGCTACATGCTATGTAGTGAAGCTATTTAAAACACTGCTTCAAATAAAACTCATGGATGGCCTCTCATTACATCTCAACTGTTGGAGATTCAAAACTGGATGCATTTATTAATCCAAGACAGTACCAATAACCCACAAAATCAAGTGATGGATAAATAAATAGGTCTGGATGCACATAAAACCAATTGTTTCACGTACAGTTTTCTTCCTTTCTTACCTGATTACTGACAGTGGTAGGTTCGTTAGCTAACCATTATGTGGCAGGAATTATAATGATAAGGTCCTGCTCAGCAGCAACCGCATGCAGTATGCTGCTGTTTAGGATCGCTAAAATGTGTTGCCCATGGTTTGGTGATCCAGACTGTTGATCTGATGGGTCCCACCATGGATGGGTATTTGTAAAAATGATGGATTGGAAGATCCTAACCCTTTGATCTTTGGGCATATTTTGTTAAGTGCAGAGTGCAGACCATTATTTTACTTTATTCTTAACAGTCCAATTTGTAGGCCCCTGATTGGAAGGCTAGGATCTTCAAATTTGGAATCTTTTTTGGACATCTATCACATGAGTTGGTGCCCATCACATTGAAACTTTGGATCACTGAGCCATTCTCCCCACGTGTGCTGTATTCTGCCCAGCAGCAAACTGTAGTTAGGGTATGACATGTTCCTGTAATTCCTTGTGTATGACATGATTTTGCCTCCCATGCCTTGATATGGGCCTTGTTGATCTTAGCTCTTTTGTTATATTATCATATATGTTCTATGTTTAACAATCTTTGACAGACGCATTAACCTGTTTTTTGTGAACTCAGCTTGTGGTCTTTCTTTCTGCCTCAGATTACTGGACTTTGTTTCGAAACCTTTTTTTTTTCTTCCTTCCTGCTGTCTGCTTGGTTTGAGATATCTTTATGCAATTTTAAAGGCATATTATAGCGTTCTTATACAGTGCAGGAGATACACTTGCTGATTCAATAAATTCACAGCCTTGCGAACCAGCTCCAGATATCAGTTTGTGGGAAAGACTTGGTAAAGCTGCTATGTTGGACATCGAGTCAAGTGAATTTTCTTGGTGCATGCTTTCATCTCTACACCATACCGAACATAGTAGCAGCACCGAACAGTCTGAGGATGAAATGAATCGAGCTATTGAGGTATGCAATATTTTTTTTTTTTTCTTTTTTTTTCGTGAGATGAGGCTGTGCAATACTTGGCTTTCATTTCTGACTTCTGACAAGTGGGGCTCATGGTTCAGTAATCCTGTCAATTGGTCAGTTGTGCCTTATGGTGCATGGACTATGCTCCAAAAATCTCTTTGTCGGAACGATCGTAACCATTTGATTTGCAGCCTAAAAATTGGTCACTGGTGGCCTGGATCTTGTAATCTGGGAGAATTTTGGGGCATGGTCCATCTACAGTGGCATGCAACAGACAAATGTTCTGGATTACTAAACCATGGGCTCTGCTTGTTGAAACTGAAAACCCAAGTATACTGGGAAAAGCCTTTGTCAGGGATGTATAATGGTTCTCCAAAAAGGGTCTATGGTTCTCCCTAATATCTGTGTCATGTGCATGAGTAATGTCGAATCAGCAGATCACTTGTTTCTTCATTGTTCTTTTGTTAGTATGGTGCGGTCTTAGCTGCTTAGGATCATCTGAATGCCATGGGTGATGCCTGATTCAGTGGCATGTGCATATCTGTCATAGCAGTGGCACGGGGTAAGTCTTGGGAAGCAAGAGAGGGCCGTGTGGAGATTAATGCTTCTGACTAATCTCTGGACCCTGTGGGGCGAAAGGATCGGGATATTTTTGATAATAGGAGCAGTTTAGAGGTTGAGGTTTTTAGTAGGGTGAAGATTTGTTTGGTTAATTGGGCCTCTTATATAGATGCTTTAAGGGATTGTTCTTTTTTTCCCCCCTTTGATTTGCTTCTAGCTTTTTGTGCCATCTTGGCACCTTTTTAATAACAATTTCTTTACCTTAAAAAAAGGGTTATAATTCTCTATAAAATAGAATTATTATATACATCTGAATGCTAATTGATGCAGGATGGATGGCCTAGCCTAGAATGATGCAATGAGATCATCAAAAGATTAACTAGAACAATTTAAAGCACAAAATAATACTAATCAATCATAGTGGTAAACTCTCAAGAGGTCACGGGTTCGAGCACCCCTTGTGGTGCGAGTGTGCGAGAGTGTATGGTATGGCTTTGCGTATGTGTGTGGCGGAGGGTTGAGTGTGTGTGTTAAAAAAAAAACTCACGAGCTTAACGAATTCATGTATTTAACCATGCTCAGATTCAAGACTAAATCACAACTCGACAGTTAGATCGTATAAAACATGATTAGATAGTGTAACGACCCGAGATTTTCGACTCTCGTGTATAACACGACGGCCGAATTCCCAAGTAATTTATGGAATAACTAATTTTTTTTAAATAATAAAATATAGCATTCAAGCACAATGGCGGAAACAATCATCATCTTATTCTATCAAACTTACTACGTCATCATCAATGTTTAAATAAGGGAACCAACCAATATCCATACTGATTAATTAAAATACAAAACCATGTCTTCTCTTGAAGACTTATTACAATTCCATAAATGTATCAACTACTCAAAAGAAATATTTAATAAATGATAGCATCAATTAAGTTTCTCTAACATCGTCATCCGCCATGTGATTGTACGAACATCGAACTCTTTTCCTTAAAAATCGGGTTCAATACCTGGATCTTCACCTGCATCATCTAAATTGTGTTTGGGATAGCGTTAAACGCTATCATAGTGGGGAATATTCCTTCCAAGACAATCAAGAATAATAATAACGGTACAGAGTAAACGTAAGCAGTATATTATCATTTAATCAGATCAAAACAACCAATTAAAAATCTTTGTTAATGCGATGCATGGAATGCATGCTCTGGCTAAGGCACCCTGGCTAGAATCACAATCCATGAAGTGGGAGACTCCCTGTTACGACTTCATGCTAGCCACTAGTCACCAGAGGTTCCTGGGACGCACAAGCCCATAGTTTTACCCGACCACGTGAGAAACGGGACGCTCATAGCCCAGATCTACACGTGACAGTGTACGGGAGAAGTAGGACGCTCTAGCCTATTCTCAATTCCGTACACCCACATGGAGCCAAGTGAATGCATGACTTTAGTTTCACCTTTATTTAAGTGTTTTCGCATACAACAGATTTAAATAAAACTCAACGGTCACTATGGGGAGTCGCAAGCAACCCAGCATAGGCCGACATCACGAGATTAGTGTCCATAGCACCAACCCCGGCTCATGAGAATTTGTATACCATTAGTGTCCACTCATTGTCACGTTTTATGATTTCATCATGTCCCAAAAAGCCAATGTTGTACATCATGACCAAATTCATTAAAATACTCGTGTAATATAAATGGATCCAATCAAGCATCATGTACATGTAATGATCCATTAACAAACAATCACTTCATTCTCTCAATTAAGTCAAGATATATTCTTCCATCATGGACACCTCTCACGGGTTCCATCTCTCTACATCAAATAATTTTACCAACTTAGGGACAAAGAGTATACAATAATGGGATATCCATATAATGATCTTATACACATATTTCATATCACAATATGAAAACCAATGTTACTTGTAAAACACAGATTAAGGAAATAAGGGTACAGATTTCATAAAGATAAATAACACAAATACACATGCTTCTTAGTCAAAAACCTAAACAATGAATCACATCATTATATAATGATATTCATTACAAATCTTACATTAAACTTCATGTTATATGGATAAGCAATTCAAAACAAAACAACTTCACATGCCACAAAAAAACTTATGATAATTATAATATTATTAATGAAAGGCTTGAAGGAAAATCCTCACCTTAGGATGGACTTAGCAGAAAAGGGTTGTAGAAGATCCTAGCCGCTGGAAAAATATGAGAAAGAACTCTCTTCTTCTTCTTCTTCTTCTTCTTCTTCTTCTTCTCTCTCTCTCTCTCTCTCTCTCTCTCTCTTTTTCTCTACGGCATGGAGGCTAGGGTTAGGAGAAGGATTTGGAGGTGCGTAGTAGAAATATGGAGAGGGATGTGCACGCGAGGTCTTGTGTAACAACTTCTTGAGGTGGGTTTCTCAAATCTCAATATTCAGATGATCTATGATCAATTCCAATTCGTTCATCTTATCAAGCTCGAAGAATAGAGTCAGAATACGTAAATTTCTTGATGATCCACATTCTAGATTGGCCGATCCTTGAAAATGGCCTAACGGGTGCTAAAATGGGCTAGATCTCAATTAACGGTCTACGCTTGATGATCAGGGCCCAAATTTTGGAAAAATATGTAGTCATGATAGGCAAACAATTGTACAAAATTTAGTAGTTGATTGATGGTGAGAAATGCCTAGATCTGAAATTTCAATTTTTGGCGGAAAAGGAAGGTGCTGGCTTTGTGGTTCAACGGTGTAGGATTATAGATCGGGGTCCAAATTTTGTGTAAAGTCGTAGTCATATGAGTATAATAAGTGGTCCAAATTTGAGAAACGATTGATGGTGAGAAGTGGGTAAATTGAAAGGTTCAGTTTTAAAAAGAGTTGGTAACTCGTTAATTTCTAGAACGGGATAACTTCGCGCATAAGAAAGATGCTTATCAAGGTGGGGCACTCAAATCACACTATTGGTCCATGATAAAGACGATCCAAGTCACTCATATGAAGAGAAATATTCGACTACGACTGACCATCTACTTTCCTCACTCGATGGAGATGAAAATCAAGGGTTAAGGGGCTGATTTGATAATCGGACCACTTCTACTATGATTTAAGGGCTAAAATTTGATGTGTATGGTTAATATGTGGCCAAAAGCTTAAATCCAGGGTTTTGCGTGAAAGTGATCGTCAGAAACTATATTACTTAAAAATGGCATCTTAACTTGAGTTTAACTAATGGCATTTTCGTAATTATCTAAAAAGTGTGTGATTTTTGAAATCTGATCTTTCTACGATGTTTATGGGATCATTCTAAGCAACTTTTGTAAAGGGTACCCTATCGGATATCCTACGGATGTCCCGCTATTCGCAAATCAACGGTAAATGCACGATAATTAATAAAAAAATAAATTAAAATGAATTTTCAAAAATTTTCAAATAAATCTCGAAAATCTGGGGCGTTACAAACCACCCCCCTTAAAAACAAACTTCGTCCCCGAAGTTTCCTAAGCATTGTCGATAAAAGATTGAGGGAAATCTCACTTCATGACTCCTCGTCTAATTTTCTAAACTATTCCGGGTCAGACGCGATCACAATCCACCCCCCTTAAAAATAAATTCGTACTCGACATCGATTTTTGCAAGCTCTCCCAAAATTTTGCCTATCATGCTTCCACTGCACTTCTGATTCCTAGATGGTTCTGAATATATTGATTGGTCTCTCAAATCATTCAATCATCTAGCGCCCTAATATTTCTCAGGTTTGGGTAGATGCTCTTATAGTCAAGGATCTAAGATGATTAGGGTTAGATAATTATCAAGGATGTCTGATCGCTAACGAAATGACTGATCACGAGTTTAAAAGATAGATCTGAGTTTGATTAGGTTGGCATGATCGGATGGTCACTTGAATGAGTAGATAAACAAGCGGATAACAAAGTGAATGAGATATCATCGACAGTTCTTTAATAGCTGAAAGTGCGACAGAAAGGTGAGGTTAGGGATACCGTATTCTAACTCTTTATAGGGTCTAAGTGGCTAAGCTTCTACATCCTAGGATCGTCTATACATCTATCTTATTTTAGTCATCCAAAGAAAACAATCACACACATTCCAAGAGAATGCACAAAAGTCGTCCAGTTAGAACAAGGATGCGATTTGTATTGTGTCGACATCACGGGTGAACAGTTCAAGTAGATTCGGATCCGATACTTAGATCTTCTACTCGCATTTGAGCATTGAGTTCATTAGTATCCATTCGAAATTCCGAGTGTCGACCCTCGGGATTTGAACGAGGATTCAATCCTTTACACAATATATTAGGTACGGTTCTGCCCTCCCGTGCGACCGATTTAGTCTAACATTGTGAGGACTTTCATGTATTCTCCAACAAAAAAATCAACGAAGATCACGTAAATTAAAATCCAACAATACAAAACATTAAAACTTTACGAGATCCTATTTACTTTCATTGTTAGACATGGTCGAAGATCTAGAGGGATTGGTAAATGGCATTTTATGTTTACGATAATCTACTTTAAGTAAGAGGGTTGGGCCTAAAATTCGTAGGGATGTATGAGAATATGCTAGAAAGTATTTCTAAGGGTGCCATCTCACAATAACTAAGCCTAAACAAGAGGTTTAGAGGTTTTCAAGGCTAAGGAGCTAGGATAGTGTCGAATCTGTAACACAGGACTTATAAGCGCTCTTAGAATTTTATCTCTCAAACCGAACGTCCTTTTTGCTTGAAATTTGGAGGGTAATCTGAAGGTTAGGTGAAGAATCACCCAAATTTTTCTCAGAATGAAATTCCTATGGTAAGATATGATTCTGACCTCTAAAAGTCTGAAAAACGTAACAGTCCAGCAGTTTCCAGCGTAAGATTTTCTCTACTAACAGAATTTTTACGATTTATCTAAATGTCGGATTGATCTGAAATTTTATAAAAGTGTTGGGTAATGAGTTAAAAATATGTATCAATTCCGAAAATATAATTCTTATTGTTGATATTGCCGAAGGGTCAGGAAATTTGTCCTAACAAAAACAATTCAAAATAAAATAGTTATCCTTAAAATTTGAGGGAGATAAATCCCATGACTTAGCGTAACGCTGATCTAAACATGAGAAAATGATGAGAGCTCCAAAACTTCTAGAAAAAGTGAGAATCCACTTCCCAAAAATCCTAAAATTTCATATTTTTATGTTCATCGACTATCCTAATGATTTTAAGGGGCCTATCTTTGAGTCTCTAGATTCATAACATCTCATGCATCCAATGGGGGATGAACCTAGGTGTTTTTGTTTCTATTTCATAGGAACCTAAGCCCTAAGGGATATTTATTATGCAAATGGTTGGGCTTCTCACCCAGAGGTCCCGATTGTGCTCTGATACCAACTGTAACGACCCGAGATTTTCGACTCTCGTGTATAACACGACGGCCGAATTCCCAAGTAATTTATGGAATAACTAATTTTTTTAAATAATAAAATATAGCATTCAAGCACAATGGCGGAAACAATCATCATCTTATTCTATCAAACTTACTACGTCATCATCAATGTTTAAATAAGGGAACCAACCAATATCCATACTGATTAATTAAAATACAAAACCATGTCTTCTCTTGAAGACTTATTACAATTCCATAAATGTATCAACTACTCAAAAGAAATATTTAATAAATGATAGCATCAATTAAGTTTCTCTAACATCGTCATCCGCCATGTGATTGTACGAACATCGAACTCTTTTCCTTAAAAATCGGGTTCAATACCTGGATCTTCACCTGCATCATCTAAATTGTGTTTGGGATAGCGTTAAACGCTATCATAGTGGGGAATATTCCTTCCAAGACAATCAAGAATAATAATAACGGTACAGAGTAAACGTAAGCAGTATATTATCATTTAATCAGATCAAAACAACCAATTAAAAATCTTTGTTAATGCGATGCATGGAATGCATGCTCTGGCTAAGGCACCCTGGCTAGAATCACAATCCATGAAGTGGGAGACTCCCTGTTACGACTTCATGCTAGCCACTAGTCACCAGAGGTTCCTGGGACGCACAAGCCCATAGTTTTGCCCGACCACGTGAGAAACGGGACGCTCATAGCCCAGATCTACACGTGACAGTGTACGGGAGAAGTAGGACGCTCTAGCCTATTCTCAATTCCGTACACCCACATGGAGCCAAGTGAATGCATGACTTTAGTTTCACCTTTATTTAAGTGTTTTCGCATACAACAGATTTAAATAAAACTCAACGGTCACTATGGGGAGTCGCAAGCAACCCAGCATAGGCCGACATCACGAGATTAGTGTCCATAGCACCAACCCCGGCTCATGAGAATTTGTATACCATTAGTGTCCACTCATTGTCACGTTTTATGATTTCATCATGTCCCAAAAAGCCAATGTTGTACATCATGACCAAATTCATTAAAATACTCGTGTAATATAAATGGATCCAATCAAGCATCATGTACATGTAATGATCCATTAACAAACAATCACTTCATTCTCTCAATTAAGTCAAGATATATTCTTCCATCATGGACACCTCTCACGGGTTCCATCTCTCTACATCAAATAATTTTACCAACTTAGGGACAAAGAGTATACAATAATGGGATATCCATATAATGATCTTATACACATATTTCATATCACAATATGAAAACCAATGTTACTTGTAAAACACAGATTAAGGAAATAAGGGCACAGATTTCATAAAGATAAATAACACAAATACACATGCTTCTTAGTCAAAAACCTAAACAATGAATCACATCATTATATAATGATATTCATTACAAATCTTACATTAAACTTCATGTTATATGGATAAGCAATTCAAAACAAAACAACTTCACATGCCACAAAAAAAAACTTATGATAATTATAATATTATTAATGAAAGGCTTGAAGGAAAATCCTCACCTTAGGATGGACTTAGCAGAAAAGGGTTGTAGAAGATCCTAGCCGCTGGAAAAATATGAGAAAGAACTCTCTTCTTCTTCTTCTTCTTCTTCTTCTTCTTCTTCTCTCTCTCTCTCTCTCTCTCTCTCTCTCTCTTTCTCTACGGCATGGAGGCTAGGGTTAGGAGAAGGATTTGGAGGTGCGTAGTAGAAATATGGAGAGGGATGTGCACGCGAGGTCTTGTGTAACAACTTCTTGAGGTGGGTTTCTCAAATCTCAATATTCAGATGATCTATGATCAATTCCAATTCGTTCATCTTATCAAGCTCGAAGAATAGAGTCAGAATACGTAAATTTCTTGATGATCCACATTCTAGATTGGCCGATCCTTGAAAATGGCCTAACGGGTGCTAAAATGGGCTAGATCTCAATTAACGGTCTACGCTTGATGATCAGGGCCCAAATTTTGGAAAAATATGTAGTCATGATAGGCAAACAATTGTACAAAATTTAGTAGTTGATTGATGGTGAGAAATGCCTAGATCTGAAATTTCAATTTTTGGCGGAAAAGGAAGGTGCTGGCTTTGTGGTTCAACGGTGTAGGATTATAGATCGGGGTCCAAATTTTGTGTAAAGTCGTAGTCATATGAGTATAATAAGTGGTCCAAATTTGAGAAACGATTGATGGTGAGAAGTGGGTAAATTGAAAGGTTCAGTTTTAAAAAGAGTTGGTAACTCGTTAATTTCTAGAACGGGATAACTTCGCGCATAAGAAAGATGCTTATCAAGGTGGGGCACTCAAATCACACTATTGGTCCATGATAAAGACGATCCAAGTCACTCATATGAAGAGAAATATTCGACTACGACTGACCATCTACTTTCCTCACTCGATGGAGATGAAAATCAAGGGTTAAGGGGCTGATTTGATAATCGGACCACTTCTACTATGATTTAAGGGCTAAAATTTGATGTGTATGGTTAATATGTGGCCAAAAGCTTAAATCCAGGGTTTTGCGTGAAAGTGATCGTCAGAAACTATATTACTTAAAAATGGCATCTTAACTTGAGTTTAACTAATGGCATTTTCGTAATTATCTAAAAAGTGTGTGATTTTTGAAATCTGATCTTTCTACGATGTTTATGGGATCATTCTAAGCAACTTTTGTAAAGGGTACCCTATCGGATATCCTACGGATGTCCCGCTATTCGCAAATCAACGGTAAATGCACGATAATTAATAAAAAAATAAATTAAAATGAATTTTCAAAAATTTTCAAATAAATCTCGAAAATCTGGGGCGTTACAGATAGGATCTATGGAAGATGGATAAAACTTCCATCTAGCATAGGAATTGATCTAATTCTAAAGGGAATCTCTTGGTTTGTTAAAAGGGTTTAAGAACTAGGGTTTTGAGATTTGGGGATTTTGGTTTTTTGTAAAATTGGGGGATTTTGGGGAAATTAGGATTAGGGTTTTAGAGGGTTTAGATGTGGGGCTTTTTAGGGTGAGGGTTTGGGTGGGTTAGGGATAGGACTTTTGGCTATGGGGATCGGATTTTGGAAATTATGGTTATGGGGAATTAGGATTTTGAGGGTTAGGTTTGATGACGATGATCATGATAGATGAGGGTTAAGTTTGATGATGATGGTCATGATAGATGAAGGGTTAGGTTGATGAAGGGGTCATGATGTTGATGGTCATGATAGATCAATGGATCGCCAAAAGGTTACTTCAAATAATCCAGGGGCCTTAGGCAAGGCGATCTGCTTTCGCCTTTCCTTTTTGTAATGATAGCAGAAGCTTTGTGCAGAATTCTAGCTTGGGGGATTTCTCAAGGTCTATTCAAGGGTTTTTAGGTGGGCTTAGGGGATTTCCAGGTGTCCCATCTCTAATTTGCAGACGACATGATTTTGTTTTACAAATTGGAAGCAGTGCAGCTTGGGAATCTACGTATGGCTTTTTTTGGTTTGAAATGGCATCGGGCCTTGCGGTCAATATTCGAAAACATCTTTATTGGGCATTCGTACTCAAGAGAAAAGAGTGTGCGATTTGGCAGAGGTGTTTGGATGCCGGGTGGAGTCCTTCCCTACAACCTATTTGGGTCTGCCTTTGTGTATTGGTAGAGTAAAGAAAATTTCATGGGATCCCGTTATCAAAAGATTAGAGCGAAATTTGTCAGGATGGAAATGTAACACATTATCATTGGGTGGCCATATTGTTCTAGTGGCAGTAGTGCTCTCTAATCTCCCCATCTATTTCATGTCATTGCTCAAATGTCCCACAAGGGTCATTGATAAGCTGGACAAGCTTAGAAGGACATTCTTTTGGCAAGGTGGGGGAGTCAAGAAGAAGATCCACCTTATGAGGTGGTCGGATGTGTGGAAGTCAAAAGAGGAAGGGGGGTTGGGTATTCGACCACTGGTTACTATGAATAATGCATTGTTGGGTAAATGGATTTGGAAATTTGGGGGGGGGGGGGGGGGGGGGGGGGGGGTGTGTGGAAGGAAAGAGGTCGTTGTCAGGAAGTATGGTAGGGACTTGTTGGGATGGTGGCCTAATAATGTAGGAATGAACAAGGCATTCGAGATTTGGAAGAATATCTTGAAACTCAAACAGTCTGTTCTTCAAGGGGTGTCTTATGTCGTGGGAAATTAGGAGGTGATAAAATTTTGGAAGGATAAATGGGTGGGCGACAAAGCCTTACAAGAAACCTTTCCTAATCTTGCTCTCGTGGCCATCGATTCGGTGCGATGGAGTTTAGAAAAGTCTGAGAATTTCTCGGTGAGATCATTTCACTCTTTACTTGCCAATCCCCATAGCAAAGATGATGCTATGGCGCATACCTATCAACTTTGGTCTTATGGTGCCCCGTCTAAAGTGGTGGCTTTTGCTTGGTTAGTGGGGTGGAATAAGGTGTTGACTATTGATAACCTTAGCAAGAGGGCTTTCTTCTTTGCCAACGTGTCTTTTCTGTTTGAACGGCGAGGAGACGGTTCCACATTTGTTCTTGCATTGCTGTTTTTCTATGGAAGTGTGGTCTCTTGTTTTTCAATTCTTCGGCATTGCATGGGTGATCTCGGCCCGTATTGACAAGTTTTTTTAGCAATGGCATGGAGGGAGTGTTGGTGGAGCTGCAACTAAAGAAGGAGATTATTCCTCTTAGTTGGGTTATGGACAATTTGGAAGGAGTGTAACAGGAGGTGCTTTAGAGATTTGTCTACTAATCAAGTTGGGGTTTTTTATGTTGTGCGATCTCCGGTATGCGAGTGAAGGGCATGATCGTCCTAGCATCTTGATAGGGATCGGGCTCCCATTGCTTGTTTGTAGTGTCTTTCTTCGTGAGGGGCGATCTTTTTAGAGCTGGATATCGAGCTGAACCGAGTCGAGCTAGGCCTAGCTCGAGCTTGGCTTGGCTCGACCATCGAGTTGGAATAGCATGTTCGGCTTGGTTCGATCGAGCTTTCGAGCCAACTTCGAGCTGAGTTTGAGCTTGCAAAAGCCCAAAATTTGAATAGGCCCAGCCCAAAAGCCTGGTCTAAAACAATTTAAAATCTAGGCCCAAAGGTAACCTAGGCCCGTTGACACCCCTTACTGCTGCTTTTATAGACAACTTTCCCTTTTATTCCTTTGCTCACATCTGACGTGGGACTAAAAAAACCTCACTTTCCAACTACTTGAGGCGAGTCAACACGAACCAAGCTTTGAGTCGAGCCGAATTGAGTTCGGTCCAGCTCGAACTCGACTTGGTTTTTTTTTTTTTTTTTTTTTTTTTTTTTTTTTTTTTCCGGAACCACACCTGCCTAGCTCGACTTGGTTTGAACTCGGCAACGAGTCAAGTCGAATCGAGTTTTTTCGAGCCGAGTCGAGTCGAGTTAACTGAGTTCGCTCATCTCATGTCCAGCTCTAGATCTTTTTTGTTTTTCCTTTTCTTTCTTGTATTTGTTTCGGCTTCGGCTGCTTTTTAATAGATTATCATCCTTAAAAAAAAAAAAAAAAACTCTCCTGAATAAATCCTTTCCTAAGAAGCTCATTCACTTGTCTCTTCAACTCCACATGCTTCGTAGGATTCATTCGGTAGTGGGGAAGATTTGGTAGAGTCGACTTAGGGACAAGGTTTATGGCATGCTGAATGTCTTGCATGAGTGAAAGCTCATCCAATAGGTCCTCAAGGAAAACATCGCCCTCCAACACTGGATTCACTTCAGGTAGTAACTCTATGCTAATCTCAGGTGTAACCTCTCTTGCCACGAGGGCATACACCATCAAATTAGCCTTAGTCTCTCTTTCGAACTCTTTGGCATTTATTATGTGGAAAGATTTAGGCTGGGATTTTCTCACATTTTTTGGATCACCTTTCGTGACGTCCTCTTTCTTCTCGAGGTGCTTTTGGGTGGAAGAGGATTTAACTTTATCCTATTACCTTCATACATAAATGAACATGTATTCGAGCGGCCAAATAGTGTCACATCTTGATCATACAACCAAGATTTGCCCAAAATGATGTGGCTTACATCCATGGGCAAAGCATTACACCACAATGTGTCTTTGTAGGAAGCAAACTGAATGGGAATAAGACACCATTGAGAAACCGGTATCGAGGACGCATCAACCTATGAAACTTTAAGGGTTGAGGATGAGGGATGGGTTTCAAACCCAAATGAGACAGTGCTAGCGGAGACCACATTAGTGCAACTACCACTATTAATATCACCTTGCAGTTTTTGTCACCACACTTGACGTAAGTGTGGAAAATGAAATATCTGTGCCAATCATCACTCTCTTTAGCCTGGGCTAAAGCGCATCTGACAAACTGCAAGTGGTATGGTCTTAACTCCTTTGACTTTTGCAACACTAGCTTCGATTTCGAGCTGATATTCTTCTTCTTCACAATCGCCCTAATAATTCGCATCCTCATCAAACTCACCAATTACGAGGGCCTTACCTCGCTCTTTTGTGGGGCACTAGTATGCGAAATGACCATATCCTTGGCAATTGTAACACTGTGTATGCTTACCTCCCCTCAAACCAGTACTAGCTAGACCTTTGTCCCTTACATCCCTATTGTTGGATTGAGTACTAGTAGGGGCTTTGGATTGACTCCCAAAACTAGACTTAGCTCCCTGGGAAATGGCATTGACGTTGGATTCACGAGAGTTGAATCGCCTCATGAATTGTAGTTTCAGATACCGCTCAAGTTCTTATATCACTTGATAGGCATGCTTTAGGGTGCTAACGTCATTGAGGAATGAGCTCACATTGAAGCTCGGGTTGGAGGCTCATCTTGAAACAAGAAAGGATCATTAACGGGTCTTCGATGTTACAACGCATCATGTATTCATCAAACTTGGCGATGTATTCAACCATGGGTATTGATCCCTGCCGAAGGGATTGCCATTGATTTAAAAGCTTCTGGTAGTAAGAGAGAGGATGGTACTTCTCCTTTAAAATCTCTTTCATCTCGGCCCATAGTGAGATGGGGTCATATCCAAATCTATCCATCTTCCGTTTGACATTTGTCCAAAACAACTTGGCCTGGCCCACCAACTTCATCTTGGTGAATCTCACCCGACGGCGATCGGACATATCGTACCATTCAAAATAATGATCCATATCCGCAAGCTAATCGAGGAAGGCCTTGGGGTCCAAGCGAGTATCATTGTTCGGGGCCTCAACCTTTATACTCTTCATTACCCGATCATCAGGATCATGGTGGTCCAGATACTCTCATGCACCCCACCACGGCCAACACCTTGGCTATAACCTCTTCCCCGTCCTCCAACTTGGTTTCCTCCAACTTCACTTCTCACTTGAGATTGGCCATCTTCCCTATTGTTGGGGTTTACCTGGAGGGAAGCTTCCAACTGGGTTATGCGAGTATTGGTCTCGTTCCTGAGGGCTGCCAGCTGGTTACTGGTAGTTCTATTGTGGGCCTCGATGGTTGCGAGACAGTTATTGATGGTATTGATAGCCTCAGCAACTTGTTCTGAATTCATTGTGGGACGTAGACCAAAACCACAACCAGTACGAGTAGGCATAAACCGGGAACCTTGGAAATAAAGACCCTAAATGCAATTTGATGAGAATGGGAAGACTGCTAGTCTTAGACACGACAATATGAAAACCTAACCTAGATGCGACATGAAAGTCCCATGCTAGACCTAGGCTCTGATACCAAAATTTGATACAGGACGGATGACCTAGCTTAGAATGATGCAATGAGATCATGAACGGATTAACTAGAACAATTTAAGGCACAAAAAATGCTAATTAACACAAGCTTAATGAATTCAAGTATTTAACTATGCAAACTAAATCACAACCCGGTAGTTAGATCTTATAAAACATGATTAGATAGGACCTATGTAAGGTAGGACTTCCATCTAGCATAGGAATTGATCTAATTTTAAAGGGAATCTTTTGTTTTGTTAAAGGAATTAGGGCCTGTTTGATTTTCTGGGAAATGGAAATATACCCTGGAAACAAGTCATTATTACTTCTTTACCCCGTTTGAAATTCGGTGTAATTCCTACCTCGAAAATCAGTCCAAAAGAAGTAGTTTAAAATTATGGGCCCCACCGTGATATATATGATATATCCGCTCCGTCCATTAGTTTTACTTGAATATTTTAAGACATTAACAAAAAAATGAGGCTGATCCAACATTCAAGTGGCCCACACCATAGGAAATAGTGGCAATAAGAAGTTTTTAAAGATAAGTGTTGGATTCCCTTTTTCCCGAGGTGTGGTCCACCTGGCTTCATTTTTTGGTCCACGCCCTGTGTTCATTTGCCAAAAAAGATGGATGGTGTGGATAAGTCACATACATAACGGTGGGCCCCACCTATATTTCACATTCTCCTCGATTTTAGCAATACAAAAGTAGGCAGTCAAATCATACATGGGGAACGGCGTAGGAATTACCCAGGAAATAATCATTATACATTTACATTGCATTTACTTGAGAATTGGAAAATCAAATAGGCCCTTAAGAACTGGGGTTTTAGGATTTGGGGATTTTGGAAAATGTGGGGTTTTTGCGAAATTAGGGGATTTTAGGGAAATTAGTATTAGGGTTTCAGAGGGTTTAGAAGTGGAGGGTGAGGGTTTGGGTAGGTTAGGGTTAGGACTTTTGGGTTTGGGAATCAAATTTTGGAAATTAGGGTTATGGAGAATTTGGGTTTTGAGGGTTAAGTTTGATGATGATGGTCATGATGGATGAAGTGGTTGTAGAAAGAAAAAGAAAGAAGAGTGGGATGTAGCGATAGAGAAGAAGAAATACATTGAAGAGGATAAGAAGGAAGATAAGTGGAATCACTCCATGGCTTCCTACCACTTCATTCGCAGGAGGTTTTGCTTCATCTCAAAGCAAAGAGAGAAGAATTTTATTTCATATGCTCCATAATGGCCTAGGGTGTGGACGTTTAAGCCTTATATAGTTTCAAGAGAGACTTTTTACAAAAAGACGCTCTCAGATAAAAAGTTTCACATAAAGATGCTCAATAAAATAAAATTTGTTCCTAGCTCCCTAAACTTAGTAAAAATATAAGCTAAACAAAAAATAACAAAACATATAAAAAAACTAAATAAACTAAACTATTTCGTGGCCCACGATCAAGATGTCCAATGGCGATGATCCAACGGTCGGAATGGTCCAACTAAGTAGCCCACATACATCTTCCCAGTATGGAGCCTTAAAAGATGCATAATCATGCATGTGGGGTCTTTAATGGGCTAGGCACTCGAATTGGGCCCATGGGGTCCCATGTATGCATCACCTAGCCATAAAGAAACGGGAGTTCTCCTCCTCCTCCGGTATACTCTGACCGGTGCTCGGATGTCCTCATCACCAACACACAAAAGAACGTATGTTCATTAGTAATGCTCAAGAAAAACTATTCTGTTTTAGAGACAGGAAGGTCTCTTCTATCAGATCACATGTACTTCAGTATTTGCATGTGAAGTCCATAAATGAAACTGGCATTGAATAGGGAAAAAAAGATCTCCAATGCCTCTTAACTGCTGTTTCAAGTGGAGTGGGCATGAAAAGCCACCTTTCATTTATCATTTAGCTGCATTTACAGCATCTGTTCGGTTCATAACAGATTAAAAAAGGAATAATGGGTTAAGGAAAGGCCCAAAGAAGGCTCAAAAGGAAATCCAAATGCCTGATGCCTGATGGGAGTTATATATGAAGAGACCATGTAGTTTGAGCATCTCCTGAAGAAATTTTTGACCAATAGAAAAAGAAGACATGTTTGCAAGTTTGCATGTTGCAAATGAATTGCTTCATACTTGATGCATATGATCTCCTGCCCCATTTAAGTTAATGGAGTGTACAACCATGAATTATGATCAGTATCTTCTCCAAGCCTTGCTCGATCTGCCAATATTTGATGGTCATTAGGAGGCGATTGTTATAAGCATGTGAACCATATCTATATACTGCCTGTTGATTGTTTGGTTGGTTTTTTCTGCTATTTGTTAGTTTTCTATATGCTACCTTTTCTGTTTGTTCATTGCAAAATTACATGTTTTTTTTTTTTTTTTTTTTTTTACAGGTGACTGTAAATTCTGGAGGAGTTGTTTTCTTCGCCCTGTTCAACAGGCCTGAGAACAATGACCTCTTGCCACAGGAAGCAGTTGCAGTCATAAAGATATCTTCGACAAGGATGGCCACACAATCTGAACGCCTGGGCTATGAGCTTGCAAAATTGCTTGGAGTTCGAACACCGCAGGTGTATATACAGGAGTCTGGAACTTCTTCCTTTCTGGAGCACCAATCTAATTGTATACCCAAATAACTTGTCTGAACATTGCAGGCTCGAGTCATTCATCATTCTAGTCCTGAATGGCAGCAGATCAAGGATGCTGCAGAGAAAGCAAGAGATGCGGTAGTCATGGAGGGAGACGAATCTAGTCAAGTGACATGTTCAGAGCTGTTGGAGGCTCTTGAAATGAGCCGGTGCCTACTTCTGATGAAGTGCAAACAGAACCTGTTCCTGTAGTGAATATTGCATTGCAGTAAGAGGTTCATTAATTCCACATGCATGTAGATTCCAGCCACCTGTCCATTCCATCTCATGTACCAATGTATGTGGCACATGATTGTGAGATTTAAGCCTTCCATCAGTTGGCCTCACTGTCTAGGTGCTCGACTCAGCAATCAGGCAGGTCTACATATCAGGTGGCCACAGTGTAGAAGAGAAATGGATGGCACGAATAACTTGGTCTAGTTTATTGTAGTAGTTTCACAGAATGCAGCACGCCTGATGAGTGAACTGACCTGGTTGTTGGGTTGGGGCATCTGCATTTTGTGGCCTACCTGATGGACAGCTCGGATGTTTGCACACGTGCACCATTTTGGCATGTATGGACTGGGCCAACCTGTGGAATTAAAAAACCTCCATAATCTGATGTTATACTGACACTGAATGAATCGATATCTTTTTTCAGTTATGTTCATGGCTCGCCTCTTCTAGAAAGTTCAAATGCATTTGCTTCGCAGGATGCTGCTGAAAATACAGCTGCAGCTCTTGGCCGGATCTTGATGTTGGACCTTGTTCTTAGGAATGAAGATAGACTCCCCTGTCGTCAGCTTGGATGGCGTGGCAACTCTGCAAATCTACTGTTTGCAGAAAAAGTGTCCGCTGTAGACATGGATGCATTGGAAGAAGCCTTTGATTCTGCATTGAGAAGATACAGACCAAGTGTAATTAGAGCTCTTCAAAAAGAAAGAAGATCTGTCTCAATAGACAGCAGATTAAGCCCCTCTAACCCTGAACTGGTATCTCAGAGCTTGGATGCATCTGATATGATGGATACCTCATCCACTCAAACAGGCACAAAGCATCAAGTCTCTCATGAATCCAAATCATCCAATTTTCACCTTGTGGCAATTGACTCTGGTGTTCCACGCCGACCTCCTGCAGGCAAACGTGCAAATGATCATGCTCATTATCCAAAGCTAGTCGAGCTCCTCCTCAACAGTGCTGATTACTCGTCAAACGTGCTGTATGAAATAACAGGAGGAAAGATTGGGTCTTCTGAAGAGTCTGCTACAGAGACTGGGCCAAGTCATGACACAACTGCTATCGTTCATGAGTTCCGGGCTGGATTTCGTGCGGCTCTCAGAGACCTTCAGGGCTTCCATATATTCCTTCTAACGCTTTACCAGAAGCTTGATAGCCTCTTACGGGCATTTCTGTTGATAATCAATAAAAATTCCCCAGGGGATATTGATAAGGAGGATACTGGGACTTCTGAATCACCATCACTAGCAATGGGCTTTGGGCTGAACTTGCCTTCCCCTGCAAGTAAGGAATGGGCTATTGGGGAAGCTCTATCGGATTTAAGTGACTCTGAGTTGCCGAAAACGACTTCCAAGTCATCTTCTTCAGGATCGAGAGAGAGCTCAGATTCAGCTTCTCCCGCACCACGTGATAATTGGCATGGAAGGTTCTCTAGGGGAGTTGGGGAGCCTCTTCGTAGTCTACGCCTAACAATGAAGCTCCGTGACTTCAACAAATATGCTAAGGTGTGAAATATTCTTGCATATGGTAGCATATATTAGCAATCTATAATAGTCAACAAACTAACAAGAAAAGGCTGGCAGTCTATGACAACTGTATTCCTCAATGCGCCAGTGGTGGAAGGCATGGGATGCAATCTACCAGAATCCTTATAGGAGATCGGAATCTCTTGTTTCTTGTAGAATCTCCTTTCATCAGCCAGTAGAAATGCCATGAAAGTTGAGAGCTATATAACTTCTGCATACCACTGTTAAAGCTTTTAGAAAAGGATTATTTAACATTGCTAGGACTGCCTACTGGTGTTAAACACCAAAAAATTTATTGACGATGGTCATTGGGCTAAAAAGGAAATTTTGTGACAGACGTATATGGTGGGTATTTTGTTACTCTGCTGAATAATTAGGTGCGTATCGTGCTGATTTAAAAAAAATAATAATAAAATAGTGTTTCATGAGATTTCCTCTCCCTCTTAACAAACTGAATTGCCAGTATCTCTTAATTTTCGTGGAATCCCATATCGATTTGAAGTATTTGCAGGTTTTAGACATCTCTTGGAAGATATTTCGATGTGGTGCTATGGTTGAATTATAGGGCTGGGATCTGGTGGTATGCAAAAACAGTGCTATGGCAGTTTGAGTAATATCACCTTGATTGGACGTTACTATAATGGTTGTAGCACAGGAGAACGATTCTATTATGTGCTGGCCTTGAGAGAATGGCTTCACTTATTTGCCTCAGAGCTCTCTGCTCTGGTTATAGCCGAAGGGATTTGTTGAATGTCATTGCTTGGGCTCCGAAAGGTCATGACCAACCATCTAGGCTTTCCTGTGTGTTTGATGAGACCCAATATTTCACCTCTAGGCTAGACATTTCATTTGCCAATGTTGGAAGAGAGGTGAATGCTGTGGCTGATATCTCAGCTAAGGGTGTTTTTCCTCCCTCCTGTCTGTACTCAGTGCTTGTTTCCTATGCCTTGATGTATTTTCTCTTCTTTAATGCAAAGTCATCTTTCAGGGAAAAAAACATAATTCTTTGACTTCTCTATCTTCTGAACAATCATGATTTCTACCCTTTTGTTTATTCCAAAATTGAGTGTTTCGGGCTCATTAAAAACTTTTTTTTCCCGAGGCTTTAATGTGATGTCATTTTTTTAAAATCCTTATGGATAAAGGAATAATAGCTATTTCTTTCTCCCCAGAACGGAGTTATTTGTTAACACGATGCTCGTTTCAGGTGGATGCGGAATTAAGTAGAGAGTTGGAACAATGGAATGAGATGCTTAGAACTGACGCAGTTAAACTCTGCCAGGAAAACAATTTCAATTCAGGTTTTTTCGAAGGGAGCGACAACAACAGTGTCATCGATGCCTATGAGTTGAAGGTAAACTCCACATCATCTATTGTATTCAGTGCTATTCAGAGAATAAGATTTATGGATTTGGATTCAGCAGGTGAGACTTGAACACATTCTTGAGAGGATAGCCTTGATCTCTGATGCTGCAAACACGGAGCGACCGTCTATGATTACGGGTAACATGTTTATTGGTGGAGCTCTAGGTGCAAGATCTGTGTATACACTCCAGCACTTGGGCATTACGCATGTACTGTGCCTTTGCTCAAATGAAATTGGACAGTCCGACTCTCAGTATCCCGACCTTTTTCAGTACAAGAATTTCTCAGTAAGTACTGTTATCCTTTGTTCCGCTTAGGGCTGTCTGCTGGAAACTGCTCTTTTTTGTCCTTTTTTTTTTCCTTTTATATCTTTAATGATTCTAAGCACCAAAACTCTATAGAAGAACCCTCTTCATCCGACCTGCAAGCCTCCTTTTTTTTTTTTAAGGAATTTCCAATTGCAGTCACTGCCAGCACTTTTAGGGCAACAAGGATTCTCAAATATTATTCTTATGCAGTAGTGGCTATGACCCAGCTGTTGCAATGTTGAAATCATGTTCGGCTTGCCAAGAAAAAGAAAAAGAAAAAGAGTTCAAATCATTTAAAAACTTCAGTTGTTTTTTCAAGCTTCTAATTCTGAAGCATAGATGCTTCACACAAATTAATGGATTGATAATTGGGAAAACGCAGCTATGAACTTGCAGTTCAATTGTAAAGTAAAATTGCAAATCATTGAGGGTCTATTTGGATTGGTGGAATTATGTTTTCTACTGTGGAAAAGAAAATTTTGAGGGAGGGAGTTCACTTTTCCATGGAAATTATATTTTGCTTAAGCAAAACTTTTTAAGATACTTTTCCATGAATTTCCTTGCCTACACTTTTCCTCAGATGAGACATTTTCCTTTCCAAATTCCACCAATCCATATAGACCCTGATTCGCAAAATGAATTACACAATGGGCAGTTCTGATATATTGACTTCATTTGACACAAGCATATGGCTTTCTATATATGAAACTCGAGAGGAGAACTTCCACTCAAGTTTGAGACTGGTACTTTTCTCTTGTGAATGACACGACATATATTGACTTTGTGCAGTGGCGCTTGTAACTCATGGATCGCTGTTATCTGTTCCCTGCCTCCACCTATGTATAGCATCCTTAAATCTAATGTTCACGCAAGTGGGATCTGTGGTTTGGTAATCCAGACTGTTAATCTGATGGGCCCAACCATGGAATATCCTAGTTATCCTCTGACTCTACCGGCTGTGATGAGCCCAAGTAAAGGAGCCAGTCATCAAACTTCTGCCAAACAATCATGACAGCTCCTGTCCCTGATCTTGATCAACCTGGCCCCAAGTAGCTGCGATGAGGCTACATAATGATGATGATGGTTTTGGTGGTCTGATGCTGTAGTTATTTCTTGAGAAATGCTCACATGATACAAGTAGTTGTTCCAAACAACTAGTGATTTAATGAAGCAATTTTTTGAATTTAAAATTTGGAGGAATTTTTGCTTCATCAGACAAGTGTTTGAGCATTTCTCCTCATTTCTCGCAGGGCACCAATTGAAAGGATTGGATTCATGTGGCCCTTTCTAGAGCGGAATGGCAGAAAAGGATTTGTGTAGCTGACTCCAATTAGTTGGGATAAGGCTTAGATGATGATGATGATGATGAATTGGAAGGATGGGATTGCCCCTTCGGGGATTTTGGAGGGACATTCTATCCATGGTGTGGTGGGGGCCGTGGGGCCCATTAGATAATAGTCTTGATCACAGGATGAGGGGCTTCGCTTATACAAACTCATGGATTGAGGATACTACACATATTTGGGCTGTGGACCATATAATTTCTCTCTGAGGTTCCAAATTATTAAAGTAGCCTTTTCCATTTACTCACTGCTACACTTGGGTACTGCTCTCTACTGATTATTATTGGACATGTGCTCTTTGTACAGGTAAGTGACAATGAAGACGAGAAAATCAGCAATCTGTTTGAAGAGGCTTCTGATTTCATCGAACACGTAGAGTCCTCGGGAAGAAAGGTTCTAGTCCATTGTTTCGAAGGGAGAAGTAGAAGTGCTACAATTGTTCTCGCTTACTTGATGTTACGAAAGTAAGGGATGATAAGAAAAGCTTAGACACGTGGTCCAAAAGTTCCGTTCCTGATGTGCATGTTTCTTTTGCAGGAACTTTACTTTGTTAGCAGCATGGAATGCACTGAAAAGGGTGCACCGCCGAGCGCAGCCTAATGATGGATTTGCCAAGGCCCTTTTGGACCTCGATAGGAAACTGCATGGGAAAGCTTCAATGGAGTGGCAGCACAGGAAACCAATGATGAAAGTGTGCCCAATTTGTGGGAAGAATGCGGGCCTGAGCAGTAGCTCTCTCAAGCTCCATTTACAGAAGTCACACAGGAAGTTATCGTCAGGAAGTGTGGACAGCGCGATGACCATGGAAATACAGAAGGCTTTGGTTGCGCTAAAGATTAGCCGGGGTGGGAGTGTCAGCCCAACCCAAAAGCAGCCTCAGTCGAAGGTCGATGGATTTGCTCCATAATTTCTTCTTCTTCTTGTGTCTAGTGGTGTAAATTAATTTTGGTGCCAGAAGCAGTCTCAATGGATGATGTTGATGGGTTTGCCCAATAGGATCTGTTGTTGCGTAGTGTAAATTACCAGAAGCAGTCTCAATGGATGGTGTTGATGGGTTTGCCCAATAGGATCTGTTGTTGAGTGGTGTAAATTAATGCTGGTAAGGAAGGATAATCTGTGAAAGAAAAGTAGATCCTTAGTTTCATACCGTTTCATACCGAGCTTAGTTATCAATATAATTATGAAATGTTGGAGGCTTTGAGGGTGTGTTTGGATGCACAATCTGATTATACTGTAAGGCTGTCAATTGGCCAGGCCTGGGCTTAAACAACTGATAGGGGGAATGCACCTAAGGCCAGTTGGTTGACAACCCTGTTCACTGCCATTATCAGTCAAAGTAATGAAGTGGAAGCTAAATGATTGGGATTTCTCTTGCATTTTGCTTGGAATGAGGTGAAAGAGATCTCTTTCTTTCTGTGAGAAGCCCACACATTTCCTTCTCATCCCCCCCTCTCTCTCCACGTGTCATGCACGTTCTGTATCCTCCATGAACTAGTCGAAAAGTTTTAGATGGTAATAGAGGATTGGGAAGAAAAAACATGCAATGGTGGAGAAGAAAAAGGGTTTCAAACCTGTTCATCTCTAAATTCTATTGAATTTTATGGATGAGGTGGGATTCTATCATAGGCTGTACAAGTCAATGACTATGAGGTGCGTCTCTGTCATTAGACATACACTATTTTTTCCTTTAATACTAATGACATGTCAACATGTCAACAATATGTGATCGATATGGGCCATTCATTAGGTAATGTACCAAAATCAGGGTATTGCATTAGTCTAGTGAGCCACACTTGTTTCTTGAATTTGAGCAGTTAGATTTTTATTTTTTTTAATCATTTTTATAAATATGCTAAGTATCCATTTTTCCACATTCAAGTGTTATCTGGTTGATTAGGGGATCAGTACTATTTATTGGTCTAGGCATTTTCAGATGGTGAACATGATCGACGGAGGATCTCTGATCAGTGCGCCATTCAACAGCAAGAACCAGCCCAACCCGGGCCTGCACACGGTGCCAAATCTCATTCTTGGCAAATTCTTGTTCATGGATTGTTTTGGAGAATTTCAGATTTTGAGGTTTTTTTTTCAGATATCTGGAAATCTTACTTAAAAATTATTTGTTATACATTAATTAATAATTAATAATAATAAAATAATAATTTAACTATATTTTATAATTTTGTGATAAATGATGAAAAAATTAGCAAGATTTTTAAATATCATGATATTAACACAATGATTTCATTTAGTTCTTTTTTTACAAAAAACATTACAATATTTTTAAAATCTCACTAATATTTGTCAAGTTGGTCCCATATTTTATTAGAATTCCTTGTGCGAATATATTCAGACCCCTTCTCTCATGCCATACACAGCTTCAAACTACTGTTTCATCATGCATGGCATGTGTTAGCTAGCTACTACCATCCTTTGTGTGAGATATATTCTTCCACTACTAATGTTTAATTGCGAGTTTTTGCATGTTATTAAACATTTGGTAATAGAATCCTGAATTGAAGGAAAAAATGAGGAAAAAGAAAATAAGAATCAGGTGAGGTTACTTGATACTCTAGCAGTATTATTCTTGATACGCTGGTACTTAAAATTTGTATGTGTGCGTACATTAACTCATTAAAGCACCTAGCGGTTAGTCACACGATGCACCCACCCACAAGTGGGGTCAGTGCGCCTCCTCAGCATTTCGAACATGAGACTTTCTATTGAAATGCCTAGGCGTCTTCCAGTTGGGCTAGCAGTCAAGACACAAATTGTGGAATCCATTGTAACTAAGTCACAATACCAAAACCAAATCAATCAAATAATACTTTCGTCTGATTCATGGACCCTTGTATTCTGAAATTGATTTTGATACTTTTCATTTCCACTATACAATTAATGTCCATGAGTCCCAATCCGTCGGTTACATAATCAATTAAGTGTCAATTTTAGCCTAAGATACATGTAAACTTAGACCATCCAACCACACGTGTAATTTATTCATCACACGCTTATCAAAGTTTCCTTAAAATGGTGATATCACAAGGTAACATTTTTAAAGTATATAAAAAAAAAGTTTGACAAGATTTCTCAATGTGTAGGGATGAATCTAGATGTTCGAGTTGTAAATGATTAATCGTATTCTCTCTTCTGCTCAACATGGAATGCGATTTAATAGAAAAAAAAAATGAAATGTTAACATGCTTTAGTCAAATTTATTGCATATCCCTTTCGCCAAGTTTCTTCATTTATTTATCTTTATTTTTATTCAATTGTTGTCTTTATTTCTCAAGTTGATTATTTTCCAATAAATATCAGTTGCTCAAGATTGTTTAGAGATGACTGAGGCATCGGAGTCAACCAGAAATATTTTCATAAACCTTATACGTATGAGGTATGTCTTTCTAAGGTTGTTTTATGGACTCTAATAGGCAAATCTAGGGCTAGCTTACCTACTCAAAACTCAGACGTGTAAACTTGAATTGGCAATTTTTTGACCTAAGTCATTGTGCACTTAATAATGGGATTGATTTGTTTGCCACTCCGGAATTTACTCATTGTAGTGATTTGGTCTTGACTTGAGAAATTTGTAGATTCTGCTTGTATACTGGATTGGCAGAGATAAAATTGTACTTTCAATCATTTTTTTCTTATGGCCTGTTTGATTGGAGGTAAAGGCATAATGATGATTTTTACCACTATTTGGAAGAGAGGTATTTTCACCTAAAAAATGGTGCAAATTTCAACCTCTTTTCAATGCAAAATTATGTGAGCCCCACCATAATGTTTGTGTTATACCCACACCATTCATTCATTTTTTTCAAATAAAATATGGTAGATCCAAAGATCAAGTGGGCCACACCATAGAAGACAGTGGGTTCAATGGTGGATGTAATTATTCCCATTGCGGGTCACTTGATCTTTGGATGTGCCTCATTGTTGGCTCATGCCCTAAAATGATCCGGCAAAATGAATGGACAGCATGGATGAAACACAGATTATGATAGGGCCCACAAAGTTTCCCCACATAGCATGGTACCAATGCGAGACTTGTTCAAATGCTATATATTTTTAGAAAATACAAGGGTAAATAATTATTACTTATTTACAGTTGATGACTACATGTAACTACGGCGGATCAAACAAGCACCTAGTAAAAAGGCCAGTCTTGAGGAGTACATCTTGTTGTCATTTCAGTCAATGTCCTAATTAATAGTCAATAAATAGAGCATCAACTATACAATGTATTACATAAATGGTGCTCACAAATGTGCAACCTAACAGTTGTGTGCTACATTTAATCCGTGTGTTTGGTGAGATGCAGTCTAGAATGTGGCCAAAATATTAGGTTGGTCGACTATGAGGTAGTGGGACTACAAAGTAGTGGACGATCGTGTGGCCTACCTCATAATTGACTAAGATGATGTTTTGGTTAGATCATCTACATGATTGGTCCCACCTGGTAAATGGATCAGATGTAACATGCATTTTACGACAGAATGTGCATAGGTGTGTAGAAATGCATGGGTAGAGGGGCAAAGCATAATTTATTGAAATATGGTTTTTATTTTTGTTTGTTTCTTTGGGTGGTGGGAAAGTGAGGACTTATCATGGTGTTCATAGATATTTATTTTTAAGGGGATTTTTTTAAGTGAATTTACGTGCCACTTACTCCATGGTTTATTGTATAATGTCCCTCAAATTTTGATATTTGGGGCACACTATATTAGATTGATGGTACACCTTGGATGGGGATGCCCCAAAAGGCTCGAATAAGATTCCAACCCTTTGATCGGTGACCCATAATACAAATACCATAATGAAAAAATGATCAAAGATTTGGGGGTTCAGATCTTCCAATGTAGGAGATGTTTGGGGCATCCCCTCCACTTTGGGCCATCAGATCAGTGTCATGCACCATTGAACTATTGTCCGTTGGACTTGGTGTAGATCGCTGTTTACATTAGAGCTACATCTTCATTCATAAAATATTGTAGATCACTGTTTACATTAGAGCTACATCTTCATTCATAAAATATTGTCATAGCTGCCGAATGCATTTACATGTTCTTCCACTAGTAATTAACAAAGATTATTCTTAGGTAAATTTTACCATAACAATAGTACTTCTGGCACGTTGTATTTGCCATACATAACCATTTTGGTAGTCAAGTTAAAGTTTTCAGGACTCACCTACTTTGTTTTTCAAATGCTAAGGTGGAGAGAATTGCAATTAATGGTACAATAAGTGAGAATTAAATTCATTTGAAGGCCGTCAAAATTTAGCGGAAAGATTTTGTTGTTAAAATCAGTGGCTCTTACTTTTATATATCACATGTTTCCATCTTTAAGAATGATGGTGATACATTAAGATCTTGAAAAAGACATGTATGTAATTCTTCTGTGGAAATTAAGAGAGATCTGGATTGTTGGATAAAAGAAGGGATATTGTAATGCCTCGAGATTTCGGCTTCCGTAGATTTCACGATAGGTCGAATTTTTAGGTGCTATTTAAGACGTGTAAGGGTGGAATCCTCAACATATCATTATTTTTTTCATATATTTGAAATTTAATGGCATTCAGGCACAGTGATGGAAGATAAACATGCTATTTAATGAAATTCTAATCTACGTTACTATCACAGAGTTCTTGAAATTAAACAAAACAAATAATCAATTCTTGTATTCATTAAAAAAACTTATTACAATTTTGAAATAAACGATAAATTATCCTAAAAATGCATATACAAATAAAATCTCCAATATGCCACCCAACTTCGTCATCCGTCGTCTGTGCCACGAACCTTCAAACACCTCATCGTAAAGCTTATTTCACTTACTGGATCTTTACCCGAATTATCTAAGATGTGGTTGAATAGCGTTATACCTTATCATAGTGGAAAATAATCCTCTAAGACAATCATGATAATAATAACACAGAGATAGCACAAGCATGATAATTATAATCGACCGAAACTTTCAAGAGAAATTTTATTAATACAATGCATGATATGCATGCTCTGACTAAGGCACCCGGCTAGAATCATAATACATGAAGCGGGAGATTCCCTATTACAACTTCACGCCAGCCATTAATTACTACGGGTTCTAAGACATGCAAGCCCATAGTTTTGCCTAACCACGTGAGAAACAGGACGCTCATAACCCAAATCTACACACGACAGTGTATGGGAGAAGTAGGACGCTCTAGCCTATTTCCAATTTCGTACATCCACATGGAGCCAAGTGAATGTATGACTTTTGTTTCACCTTTATTTAAGTGTTTTCTCATACAACCATTTTAAATACAACTCAATGGTCACTATGAGGAGTCGCAAGCAATCCAACATAGGCCGACAGCTCGAGCTTAGTGTCCACAACACCAACCCCGGCTCATGAGATAATATATACGATTAATATCTACTCTTTGTCCCATCCATGATTCAATTCCATCCTTCAATAGATTCATCACTGGTAATATATTAAAACAAGGATTCCTTTGACACTTATCCAATACTGTACACACGTTAGTGCTAGAACTCAACAACATGGCATATTCATCCAACAACGCATACATAATAATGCCAAACTTAATAATATGACATATCCATCCAACAATATACATGTTAATGCCAAACTTAATAATATGATAAATCCGTCTAACAATATACATGATCATGCCAAGACATATATTTCATCATGAACACTTCTCACGGGCTCCCTCTTTACATCAAGTAGTTTTATTGTTATGGGAATAATGGGTGTATATTATCATAGCATTTACATGATAAATCTTATACACGCGATGTGCATTCTATCACAAACACCATTAATATATGTAAAATTTAAATGAAGAAGAATCTATGCATGGTTCTTAAAAGAACATAGAAATAATCACACTCTCACATCCAAAACATTACACAAACGAACCACAAGATAATATAACAAAACTACAACGTAAAACCTACAATGATCAACGTATTATACATACCATCAAAACAATTCCAACCAACACGATCTATGTTAAAAGGAAACTTAAAAAAATATAAAAAAAATGATGAATGACTTGAAGGGAAACTCTGCACCTTAGATTTGATTTAGATAGAGGCCGTAGAGATTAATTTAGTCGTTGGAGAAGCCAAATGAAGTCTCTCCTACTCTCTCTCTCTCTCTCTCTCTCTCTCTCTCTCTCTCCAAATTCGTGCATGAGGGCTCCCTTGCTGAGAGAGGCCTTATTTAGGTTAGGAGGGATGAATTTTAGGGTTTTGAGAGGGTATATACAGCTATATGTGCGCGGTTGTTATACAAGAGGCTTAAATTGATGTTTTGAGCTTGATTTGGAAAGCGTGCACACAATGGACGGAAATGAGGTTTTGGATATGTGTTGTGATGGGTATGGGACACAAAATGGACGTGGTATATTTTGGAATAAGGTCCACATGTGATCGAATGACTGATGTAAAATTTTAAGGAAAGAGAGGGAACGAAAATGGAAAGTTACAAACGGATGATTTATCTGACAATCGGACACCTAAGATAAGTTTGGATTGGTCCAAATAGACAGGTAGGGTCTACAAACTGAGGCTCATAGTTGTTTGATAACTCTGTTACACATGTGAAAGCTTTGGAGGATAATACTTCAAGATGATGAAAATTTTCATTTTCAATCCAATTTGGAGCGTTGGTTAGCTAGAAGGGATCCTCAGGATCATCTAGAAACTTCCCTAGCTTCCCATATGAGGAGGATCCCCGGATTGGAAGATCCGAGTTTCCAATGGTTGAGAAGGAATGAGAGATCGACTTTGATTTACGACAAAACAAGAAACCGTTTGATATGAATAGGTTTGGGATGGTTATAGGGAGATTGGACGGTTTGGATTGCCTAAACGGGGCCCACATGGAGGTCTGTGGGGAGACTAGCGGTGGCAGCGGGGTCTTTAGAAAATTTTCTTTTTTTTTTGTGTGTTTAGTCATGAGATGCACGGTCAACGTGCGGTTGACCTGTTTATGTGCACACAGGCACACTATGATTTTTGTGGAAAATATAGCCCATTCATCCGGTTTGCACTAGTATGTTAGGGGTTGGCTAAAAAAAAGGGATAGATCTGAGATCAGGTGGCCTACTTATAGACTGATTTTTTATTTGGTTATTTTTAGGTTGATCCAAGAGATGAAATTCAATGTGTACGGATAAAATATGCCCAAAAGCTTAAGTCTAGGGTTTTGTGTCATTATAATCATCAGAAACTAACATACTTAAAAATAACAGTTTAAGTTAAGTTTAACTAATGGTATTTTTGTAATTATCTGAAAATGCATGTTTTGTGGAATGTAACATTTCTACGTTGTTCATGGCGTTATTCTAAGAAACTTTTGTAAAAGTCCCCTATCGGATTTCCCTCTATTCGTGAATCAAAGTAAACATTCGATATTTAATTAAAATAAAATCAAAATAAAATTCTAAAAAAATTTCAAATAAATTCTGAAAAATCCGAGGCGTTACAAGAGATGAACAAGATTGATTTGATGTAGATATTTTGTTATTAGAATAGTTGAATCTAACTTTGTATTCCATATTCACCAATTTTTTAAAAATGACAGATGATACATAAACATATAGATTCTTTCCTAAAATTTGATAATTCCACTTAAAACTTGTAAGGAATGGAAATAATGAACTTTACTATCTCATGCACACTCTTTACTGGCAGGTTTTGAATGAATTGGTATTCAATGTCTTATTTTTCAATACTTACAACATATCTAATTATTCTAAATATTTCTGATTGTTCCTAAAATTTTCATTTATATCTTTTAATTGTTGAGTTGAGTAGGGCTCTCAATGGGTTGAATCCAGTTGGATCTGGCTCGAAGTCCATATACCTGTAGACGGATTCAGATCCAAAAGGTGATATCCATATCCGATCAATTTATAAATTGTTAGAACCATTTCCTATCCAAAATCCATATAAACATCGGATTCGGGTCAGTCTAGGTCCGAATCCACCCCATTACAAATCTAAAAAAATATATCATATAATATATTTAATTTAGTAGAAAAATGATGCAAATCCTACTATTTACTATGGTATGGTTAACTTAAGAGTGGCGGCATGTCTCAATTTGAGACATGGCCTAAAATAATCTGGAAAATGGATGGCCTGCATGAATATATATAACATATACAGTAAGGTGACAATGAGCCGAATCTTAATCAGATTTGGATCAAACTCGGATATGATCCTGTGAATCCAAATCCGGTCCATTTAAGTAGTCGGATCTATTTTAAGATCCAAATCCGGTTCATTTAACTAATCGGACCTATTTTAAGATCCAAATCCACATTATACGGATTCGAAGCAAATCGGATCTTAGATCTGACCCGCTCCATTGAGAGCCCTAGAGTTGAGGGTTGAATTCGCCCAACTGAATATGAAGTTGATTTAAGTTTTTAGATTTTTAAACTATGGATTTACACTTAGCTTTTGTATCAGACTTAATTGCTCCATGATTTTGGAGAAAGCGGATTGCGTGCCTGGACGATAATCGGTCCAAACAGGGCTTTGTGGGCCCACCATGATGTAAGGGTTTTATCCACAGCATCCATCCATTTTTCCAAACCATTTTAGAATATGAAACAAAAAATGAGGCTGATCTAAGGATCAAGTGGGCCACAGAGTGGAGATTGAACGACCACCATAAAAAACTTTTTGGGAGCCGCAGAAGTTTTGTATCAATATAATATTTGTTTGTTCCCTTCATCCAGGTTCATATGGCCTTATGAATGGGTTGATGGTAAATAAATATCACGGTGGTCCCTAAGAAGGTTTCAATGGTGGGTGTCATTACCACCGCTAGTTCCTGTGGTGTAGTTCACTTGAGATTTGGATTTCTCTCATTTTTGGACTCATGCCCTAAAATGATCTAGAAAAATGGATGGACGGTATGGATAAAACACTGTAGACACCCCACCTTCGGCTACACTGTTGGTAGAGATAGCTGGTTGAACGGAGGACCATACCCCCAAATCCCAAGTCCAAACTCAGCCAAACTCACCCTTGTAAGCCCCATTCCATAGCCCAGTTCAAGCCTGAACCCAGTCAACCCAGTCCTAAACACCACCCTGAAAAACCCCCCATAAAAAAGGCCAGTAAAAAAATTTCAAAAAAGTCAAACTCACTGAGTCAACTCGCTGAGTTAACCCGCTAAGTCAACCCGTCGAGTCAACCCGTCGAGTCAAAACACCGAGTCAACCCGTCGAGTCAACCCGTCGAGTCAAACCACCGAGTCGACCCGCTGAGTCAACTCACTGAGTCGACCAGCGAGTCCAACAGCAGCCCCGAGGGAGCGACCGTACTCGCTGGAAACCGAGGAGCGACCGTACGGGCGGCTCATGGCAGGCCGCCCGAAAAAAATTACGAGAGTTGCCACTCTCCGCTGCTATAAATACCCCCTCCCCCTTCTCTTTTAAACACAACAACCGGCCAGAGAGAGTCCGTCCATTAGAGTCATCCTTCTCCACCCTTAGCCCATTTTTCCACCAAGGAGAGGCCGAGTGAGGAGAGCCTAACCCTGGTCCGGCTTTGCCTGACCACTGGTCCAAGCCTCTCAAGCCACCCAAGTCCTGATCCAGCCACTCGAAGCCAACCCTTGCGACACCTCCGTCCATCCAGCTACTCTATTCCAGCATCATCTCATTTGCATCTAGCATAAGTGCAATATTTACTTTTCTTCCAACCCCCTTGCTTCACTATAAGCACCTTGATTCGTCAAGTACACATGCATATGTCTTTATATTAAGCACCTGTCAGTTCGAGCGTATGCTCTGGGCTTGCCCGTTGTTGGAACCTGCCCATCAGAAACTCTTATTGTTCAGACCTGCATTCATGCTTCACCATAAAACACC
This sequence comes from Liriodendron chinense, assembly GCA_003013855.2. Classification (NCBI taxonomy): domain Eukaryota; kingdom Viridiplantae; phylum Streptophyta; class Magnoliopsida; order Magnoliales; family Magnoliaceae; genus Liriodendron; species Liriodendron chinense. The sequence continues at coordinate 6,557,718 of ML058484.1, read as the reverse complement.
TTGATCATTCAAGCACACTGCATACGTCTTACATTAAGCACCTGTCAGTTCGAGCGTACGCTTTGGGCTTGCCCGTTGTTGGAACCTGCCCATCAGAAACTCTTACTGTTCAGACCCGCATTCATGCATCATGTCATTCATGAGAATATACGAGGATTAAATTAGACTTTCAAGTATTCGATCGATTCTGTGAAGTAGAGACCGTACTTCGGTACGGGCAGTGTGTGGGGTGCTTAACCTCTTCCCACCCTGTAACCGTGATCCCTTACCTTGAATCTCTGACCGCAGATCAACAGGAGTCATTTTAGAGGAAGGAATCTTCGGATTCCCTTCTCTAACGTTTTTACGGGGTCTAGCCGACTGTAGATTCGAAATAACTGGCTAGTGGCGACTCTGGTCTTATATAAATTCACTTAAACACATCCAGCTCAATATGACAAGCAAACAAAGCCCTCGAGAACGAGGCAAGCCAGTGGCACAAACGGCGATTTCGCACTCACGCATCCTCATCTCCTTCTTTTCCGAAAGGAAAGGGGAAGGGAGAAGAACGTCGTATGGGAGCGCGGGAAAATCGGCGAGGGTCCACAGAATGGCGACTCCACTGGGGAAAAGCTAGTCCCACTAGTCGTGATCCGACTTGAAAAACAGAATCCTTCATATACTTGAAAGTCATTCGTCCTCATACAATCTCATTTGCATAGCATTCTACCCAAAAAAAAAAAATAGAAAATCCCAAAACCCAAAAAAGAGAGTAGAGCATACTTCCCCACCATTACTCCTCCAAACCAAATCACCCTGCCACGTCCAATACAAAACCAATATGGCTCTCCCATTCCCTGCCCTTGAAATACCTAAGGCTTCCTCTCCACAGTTAAACTTGAGAGAATCCATGTCAATTCCTGGCATCCAAGAGCTACAACAAAGCATGAAGGCCATGCAGGAAATGCTTCTCCGATTCACAGAAGCCCAGGTTTCAGCAGCCAGCAATCAAGCTGGTCCAATTCAACAACCTAAACGACCATCGAAGGCACTCCCGGCCTCCAGTTCATCCCAACCACAACCGCCAGGGATCACTCAGGACTTTCGATACCCTCCTAATAGGGGCCTTCAATCAGAACAACCCTCAACCTCAGGGCATTTCTTCCAGTATCCTCCTGCGACTGAGAGCCATTTTCAGTCACATCCCACAACTAGAACTCCGAGCCAATTCCAACATCCTCTTCTTAATGGGAGTTCCAACCAATTTCAATATTCTCCTGTGACTGGGATTTCTTTGCAGCCTCCCTTCTCAGCTCCAGTCCAACAAAGTCCTTACAACGGGAGTAATTACCAGGTCCAACCTCCTTCAAGCAGGAATTATAGGAGCATCAATGACACCAATTATTATGAAAGGGGGCCATCTCAGTCCTGGCAAGGGACAAGATCTCCTTCATCTGGTCCCTCCGAAATAGAGCAACTCCAAGAGCAGATGCGAGAGATGAAGAGAAAGTTGCAAAAGCAGCAAGGGGTGGATCTTCCATCCACTAAGTTCAGGGACCTTTGTCCATTTCCCGATGCAATGGTACCTCAAGGCTTTCAGGTACCAAAATTTAAAAGATATGATGGGACAGGGTGTCCTATAGACCACTTGAGATCATTTTGTGGTGAGTTAGAGGCCGTGGCAAGCAACGACGGAGCGTTGATCCGTCTGTTTTAAAAGTCCCTGAAAGACGATGCCCAAGACTGGTACACATCATTAGACTGCCATCGCATTAGGACTTGGGAGCAGCTCTCCCAGGCTTTCGTCAACAGGTTCGCATACAATCTTAACATAGCACCTAGGAGAGCGGACCTCGCAGCTCTCAGGCAAAGAAGTGATGAAACATTGTCAGCTTACGTTGGACGGTGGCGGGCCATGGCCGCTAGAATGAAGACTCCCCTCGACGACGAGGAGCAAATCTCCATGATCGTCCACTCGACAAATCCAAGTATCTCTGGATACCTTGTCTCACATCCATATGCGAACTTCAGCCAACTCATCCGCGCCGGGGAACAAGTCGAAGTCGGAATAAGGGCTGTGATGATCTCCCCTTGGTGGCCTCATCAGGCTTCTCCAATTCAACCGATAGTAGAAGAAGAGCCTACTGTTGAATACGAGAATGATAATGGAAGTGTCCTCATCTCCCATCCAATGGAAGAGGATGATCTTGTCGCCTCTACCGAAGGTGCACTATTCCTCCCTCAGCATGGACAACCGCAACAACAGCAACAGTCAAGATGGAACTCACAGTTCCCTAATCAAGGTTGGCAAGGGGCACCCCTAACTAGTCCAGTTTCAGAACCCCTCATCCTGCAAGGGGCATCTCCAGTTGATCCAGTCTCTGCAATGCAAGGGGCACCTCCTGCCTATCCAGCTTTCATTAACCAAGAAGAGCTTCCTCTGCAGTTTATTCGGGCCATCGACTCTAGTTCAGAGTTCGAACCTCTCATCCTGCAAGGGGCACTCTCAACTATTTCGATCTCAGAGCCCATCATTATGCAAGGGGCACCTTCAGTCGGTTCATTCTCTGCGCCCATTTATAAGCATGGGCACAATCAGCCCATCTCAGTCAACGAAGGAGACAATCTCCCTAGCATAGCATCGGCAAAACAGGGGCATGGTCTGCTCAGTTTGAGCCAAGGGCAAATCCTACCCATCTCAGCATCAATCAACCAGGGGCACAACCTGCCCGTCTCAGCAATAGTCAGCCAGGGGCACAACCTGCCCATTTCTCCAGCAAACAACCAGGGGCACAACTTGCCCACCTCACCTGTCTATTCGGCTTCTACTTCGACCATCATCCTCCAAGAAGAAGACCCTTCCTTAGACAACATGTCACATGCCCTAGCAAAATTGGGTCCCAGCTTCAATTATGTGGCCACTATCGAGGAGGTCGAAGGGGAGATTGATGTCCAGGTTCTGATCGGTCCAAAAACATCAACCATCACTCTTCAGGTCTTCGACATCTCAGCTTCATTCCATCTCCTTCCCGATTGGACCTGGTTTCACAGAATCGATGTCATCTCTTCAAATCTTCACCAAAAGGTTAAGCACATCTTCAGAGATAGGGCGATCACCATCATTACCGATCCCAAACAATTTTCCATGGTAGAAGCATCTAACATTCGAGAGCCTACCATCCCAGTTATGGACATACAACGCTCTAATGGGGAGGTCTCATACCATCACAATGCAAAGTATTTTCCTCGCGCATGTCCCATCGGATCGAACTACGTCTTCCTTCCTGTTGAGCGTCAAACCTTCTAATATCAGCTTGAATATCAAGACTTGACCCGAATCATGGGAGTTCAAGAGAATGTGGATAGAGAAAGACTGCGATATCAGCCTACTCGGATTAGGCACAGAAGTATCAGAAGAAGATGGGGTCATCAAGAAGAAGGGAACCTCTGCATCGGCACACCAATCCAGTTCATCAATGCAAGGGTTATCTATCCTGATGATGGGCTGGATTCCACCTTCGATGATCAAGCGAACAAATTGAGTCTGATAGAGGTGCCCAAAGAAGACTCAAGCAAGGGGCAGAAATTTCCCCCGATCGACTGGACTACCATCCTGGTCCCACCTCAACCAGATGAACCCGAAGAGCTGCAATACAATGGGGATGAGCCAGGAGAAATCGCATCCGACACTGACTCGGAGCCCAATTTCAGATCTACCATGACGTTTGGGCACAACACAGAGGGTTGGCCTACTGATCCCTCTGGCCCTGCCTCCTGAGGGGAAGGAGTGCAGGGCAGTAACAGGTTTGTAGTCCCCATGACGGCCAATAAAAGTCGACAGTGCTCGGCTCCCCGAGCCGAATCAAGCAACATCTGGTTCACATCGCCGTCTTGCTCGGGTCCTTTACCAAAAAAAAATTCAAAAAAAATCAGAAGATTCAAAAACCCAAAACACCAAATATTTAAAAAAAAAAATTTAAATTTCAGAAAGTCCAAAAAGTTCAAAAAAATCCAGATATTCACAAAATTTCAAAAAATCAGAAAATCTTTGAAAAAAAAAAATCTTTTTCAATAAAGTGTCAAGTCTGTCTGTCAAAGCACTTGAGTATGAAGTTGACTCATAAGATTTCGATCTAGAGTTGGACTTCAAACTCAAGGGTCTGGACAAAGCCAAATGATGAGGAAAATGATGAGCTGACTCCTAAACTAAGAGGGTCTCCTCGAAAGTTCGAACCAAAAGCCAATGTCATCTCAAAAAATTTCAAAATTATAAACTTAGGATCTCCTGAGACTCATAAGGAAGTGTGCATTAAGAATCCTTGTCCCTGAAAAATAAGCAGAGAATGATCGAATTTTTGAAGTCATGACTTCCCAATCTTGCGTCCTATGAAGACTTATTGATCAAAAACTCATCAAGCCTATCAAGAAGATGCTGCGAAGACTATGCTTGCATTCCATGCTGGAGTGTGCGACTTGACGAATGATCGAAGAAACCTCACGGCTCAATGAAGACAAGATTGTTGCCGATATGTCAGCAAATACTTCAAGTGTCAGCAGCATGCACATCGAATCCATGTGTGCGCTTCAACCTAACAATGCTCCAGCTATTCCCTGTATGAGGTATCTACATCGACAGAAAGATCGACTCGGCATCATCTAGTGGTCATACGCATATACTTGTGGCAGTCGATTACAACACAAAGTGGATGGAGGTAACATTCTGATCTCGCACGATAATTCTCATGAAGAATGACATCATCAATTGTTAAGGGTTCCCACATGCCATCAACATTGGCAATGGGACATCCTTCGGAATCTAAGGATGAAGGAGTTCCTCGAGAAGCTTAAAATCAGGAGGCAAACCTACGAGTTCAAGTCAAAATCATGTCACTGTGAGTGCTGATGAAGAATGAAGCCGAAGAAAGAAAAGTCATATCAGGTTAACAACAAGCACCGTTGCATCTATCAGATTCAAGGGGACAAGGTCTAAGGATCAGAAAAGTTCTTCCAAGAAGCGCCCTCAGGCTCACCAACATGAGAGGAGTGGATCTTCCTGAGCTAATCAACGCCGATAACGTGAAAATCTCTCACAGGTAAGCCAATCCAACCTTATCAAGAGTTACATTAGTAGAGCTGAAGTCAAGAGGTCAAGGCTTAGACATCTGAGAATCCCTTCCCGTCCACCAATAAGTGTTCCAAATAAAGGGTTCAAAAGCCAGAAAAAAAAGAGAAGAAAAAAAAAAGAATAGAGTAAAAAAAAAAGAAGGGGGTTAAAAAAAGAAAAAGGGGGCACATAACCCACAAAAAAAAAAGAAGAAGAAGAAGAAAGAAAGAAAGAAAGAAAGAAAGAGAAAGAAAAAATCGATCCAAAAGAAACACATCTATCCATCCATCCACCTCAGAAGGGTCTATAGCTAAGGCCGACAGCTCTGCCATTGTAACTTAGGATAAGGGCCGAAAGGTTACCATCGGCCGGCAACGACGGATTCCTGACCTCTGGTAGCCGCAGTTATCCAAAAAAAAAAAAGAAAAAAAAGAAGAAGAAATGTGTGCCTAAACAAAGAGGGCGGAGTGAAAACCCGAAAGGGCGCTCCGAGTAAAAACAGTGGGCACACAGTGGACTTGGTGAAAACCCGAAAGGGCGCTGAGGGTAAAAACAGCATAGCTGCCAAGGGGCAGGCAAGATCAAACACCCGGGACGTGGTGAAAACCCGAAAGGGCGCCACGGGCAAAAATGACGGGTAAGCCGGACGCAGCGAAAACCCGAAAGGGCGTTGCGGGTAATAATGGCTAAAAGAAAAAAGAAAAGAAAAATAAAAGAAAAAAGCAGGTACATGAGAGATCCAAGCGACATGAAGATTCAATGGAAACAAGGATGGCAACTATGAGTCGAGAATTCTTTCAAGATCTGCCCAAATTCTAGGGGCAGGATACCATTGCGCACTATCTTAAGGGGACCAGGACCCTGGGAGAATAATTAAGAAAGTCAAGTATGACATCAGGCTGAGTCAAATATTCTGATTCCTACATCTAAAAGCACAAGTCCAAATCACGCACAGACAGATAAGCACTTGACATAAATTTTTACTTCATGATTTACATATATTTTTCAAAAAAAAAAATCATTTTTCCTTATATGCACAAAAAAAAAAAAAAATCTTACAGGGCTTTCAAAGTAAACGTCCAGTCAACTAATGGGGTACCTTCCGTGAGTACATTTCTCCCGATCATTCCTCCCAGAAGGTAAGTATCTCTCTTCCTGCTTCGATACTTCAATCCTTTTACTAAAGTGTTTTCTCTCCTCACAGGTACCAGAAGGCGATCTAAGATCAGCCCATCAATGTCCATCATAGCCCCATCACCACTATCAATCACATCATCCATATGGCCCACATTCAAGGGATGCATAGCCTCACCTATGTCCCATCTCACCATCTCATCCATACCACCCATTTCTCCCACAATCAAAGGCCTATCCAAATCTGGAATTACAGCCATTCCACCATTAATAGAGCCATTCAAAGCTCTCCCAACAACCACCCTTAATTCATCATCAATACCCCCATTCAATGCTCCATCTCCACCATCAATCAAAGGCACCTCATCATCTTTAAAGCCTTCATCAAGTGCTGGAGTGTGGGACCCACCAACCGCTCCCACTATGGCCCCTAAATCACCATCCAAGGCTGCCCAAGAAAGGACAAAATAGGAAGAAGACAAAATGAAGAGAAAAGACAAAGAGAAGAAAGGATTCATGGCTGGAATCGAACTCGCCAGTACAAAGCAAGTGGGACAAGAGCAGTGGACAGAGAAGAATGTCCGAACCCGAGCCAGCCCAGGCCGCTCAAGAGGCGAGCCTTGGGCGGCCTACTCTGGGCCGCCCGTACGGACGCGCTCCCTCTCTCTCCGCGGGATTGACTCCAGGGTTCTTGGTAGGTGAGGCTGACAGTCCACGTCAGCAGATGGCACCCCGTGGGCCGCCCAAGGCTCCAATCAACTCCAGATTTCGTTTGAGGTTGAATCATCTGGAAGGTACCCCACTTGTCCAATCATGAAGTATTACGGCCAACATGGTTATGATCAAGTCAAAGAGAAGAAAAATGGATCAAGAGAGGCCCACAAGCAATCTAAGCCACTCAAAGGCTAGATCATCACGATCCAAACCATGGAAAAGCTCGCATGGGTCATCGAATAGCAACATCAAGGGTTCGATTGTGAAGAAAGAAGGCCAGAGTCCAAGATCTGATCGTCAAGAAGGCCCACATGGCTAAAAAGAGCAATCTGAACCGTCCAAGTCATCATCTGCATCGTGGAAAGCCTTCTTAACCCCAAGAAACATCAAGGATAAGTGCTTCAAAGCAAAGCTGAAGTCTGGAAAGGGCCCACAGGGCCAAATCAAGCAATTCGGACCACTCAAATCACAGTCAGCCCTGTCAGAAGCCAAATAAAGCAAGGTAAGTATGCCCAACCCCAAAAACTGGTCCGAAGACCTTAAACTACGTCGGGATCAAGATCCCGAGGGACTTTTAATAAAAAACGGCATCGGTCTTCGTCAAGATCTGATGACACCGAGTACTTTCAAAAAATAAAAAATGTCTTTCCTGTTTTGTGCAGTACGGGTCCGAAGACCTTAAACTACGTCGGGATTCACATCCCGAGAGATTTTCAATAAAAGCCGGTATTGGTCTTGATTGCTCGAATCAAGATCCGACGACACCGGGTACTTTCAAAAACCACAAAAAATATATTTATGCATTTCCAACACTTACCTGTACAGTTTCAGGGTCCGAAGACCTTAAACTACGTCGGGATCAGGATCCCAAGGGATTTTCAATAAAAGCCGACATCGGTTGGATCGAATCAAGACCTAACGATCTCGGACATTTTTAGAAAAACAAAAAAAATATATCTGCCTCTTTTAAAGTTTTAGGTCCGAAGACCTTAAACTACGTCGGGATCAAGATCCCGAGGGATTTTCAATAAAAACCGGCATCAGTCTGGATTGTCCATCCGCTGACACCGGACATTTTTCCAAAAACAAAAAAAAAACATATTTGCCCCTCTTTTGTACAGTTTCATGGTCCGAAGACCTTAAACTACACTGGGATTAATTTCTCGGGGGACCTTTCTCGCTTTCAACTAAAAATCGACATCGGCCTCGACCGTTGGGATCATGGTTCGATAAACCCGGATCATTTCAAAAATACCAAAAATATTTTAAAGCTTTCCATAAAAACCATTATCAATCTTGATCACCCAAGTTGAAATCTGGAACCTTTTCAAAACAAAAAAAAATATAGATACACTATAAAACAAAAAGTTTTCACCACTAGTTTCAAACGCACCAATTTATCCCCAGCGGTCCGAAGACCTTAAACTACACTGGGATTAAATTCTCGGGGGCTTTCTTTCCTAACCTGTTCTAGGCATGGCTGACACTTGATCGTACGGGTGTCTGGAATCTCTTAAACAGGTAAAGGCTGAGGCGGGCAGAATCTCGCAATCCTGTTCGTGTTGAACGCACCGTGATAGACAACCTTGATTTGGAAGTCGCTGTTGAAGCTGACGGATGTTCCCTATTCCTAGAACTCATGAAGGGGATTAAGGCTGTTGGGAGGTGGAGCTCACCCTCACGGAATTGTGAGCAACGTAAGACCCCAAACTGGATTGACTAAGGGAAATGTGAGGATGTGGCTCATTTTGTGGCCGAAGGAGTCCGTCGGACGATACGTGGTCTATGTGCATTGCACATGAGGAACAGACAACTTTGTGGGTGTGTTGACTGAAAACCCTCAAAATCCCCTCATCCGAAGATGTAAAACTACGGCACTTGACTGTGTGAGACCCGTCTTGCTCGCTGACGTAAAATGGATCGGGTGCCTTACCAGCAGTAGAAGCTGGAAGTGGATGGAAATTCCACATCTTTTCCCTGCATTTCAGAAAAATCACAAAATACAAAAACATTGCAAAATCACCTCTTCAAAAATCACAAAAATATTTCCATCGCTTTCAAATCAAATATCTGCAAAAATCACAAAAATATTTCTCTTGTTTTCAAAGAAAATATCCTAAAAAATATAAAAATATTTACTGTGTCAATAAACCAATCTCTATCCTCTCAGGTAAAGATTCGGACCACATATCTGCAAAAATCACAAAAATTAGCCCCAGCACTACACTTCAGGAGTCTTGAACTCCACTCACTTCACAATTTGGGATGACGGATCCAATCGTCCGCAAATTGGAATCTTGACCAAAACGAGCGACCAAACACCATCTCAATTACATGTATGCCTAGAAGAACATCTTGAAGTCGGATAGCATCCTCGTACATTCTCATTCGCAAAGAAACAGCATCTTGGGACGATGGACCTGATCTACCACGGGTCGGGATCTTGACCAACCCGCTGTCCAAACCTCCGTATCAAAAAGAAAAATCCCCAGGGGAGCACAACCCTGCAAGCAATAAGCTCCAAGTTCTCTGCATCACCAGCAAAAGCAAAATCATCAAACGAGAAGAGAATGAGCCAAGCCATGCATTCATCATGCATCTCCATGCATCAGCATCCATCGCATCAATCATCATGTTTACCTGCTTTCAAAATAAAAGTGGTTAGCCAAAGACCCCACAGGCATCCCTAGTGGAGGCGCATGCAAACCAAATTCCCATTTCAAAAAGACAAAAAAATATATCTCTATTTGTAAATAAAAACCCCACGGAGTATCACTCCCCAGAGTGGGTATCTTTTCAAAAATCCAAAAATATTTTCCCAGTAGAGCGTTCTGTCTCCAAAACACCAGGAGATCTTCCATATCTCTGGGTAGGAGCCAACGCAAAAATCAAATAAGATCCGATGTCTCGCGGTTTCCCCGGAGACCATCGGATCCAATGCACTCAAAGTACGATCGAACTGAACTCCAGTGTCAGTGCGGTCGTGCCACATGCCAAGATACAAAAAAGATGAAAGCCAAAAAGCTCGGTCACAGAAACCATTTGAACAGGTGGAAACGATGAATTGTAACCCAAGTATCAAAATCAGCAGATTGGGTGGAAAGAGTTCACCCGCACATACCTAGGCGTGGATGCCTGAAGTACCTTGACTGAGTCCAAGTCGGCGTAGTAGAATCCCGTAAGACTATCTGACGCAGGGTGTCTAACCACTTTGATAGTCAAGCGAAACAAGCACTCCTGGAGTGATCTGGGAAAACATCAAACATCACACAAACAGTCTCAGGGTCAGCAACCTCGTAAGACTGTCGACGCAGAGGCTCTGCTGTACCTTTCCGATGTTAGTACCGATCGGGAATGGAAGGGTTGCGATTGGGTACCCAGGTTGCAGCAAACTGCAGGGACAATCGCAACGTTTTCTCCAAACTCTCGCGGTATGTGCGAGTTATCAATTTCCAGACAATCAACTGACTCAGATACAAAGGACAATAAAGACTCCAGACCACAATCAAGGAAAGAATGAATTGCAAACTAAGCATCGAAACCAGCAGATCGGGTGGAAAAGCCCACCCGCACATACCTAGGCGTGGATGCCTGAAGTACCTTGACTGAGTCCAAGTCGGCGTAGTAGAATCCCGTAAGACTATCTGACGCAGGGCGTCTAACCACTTTGACAGTCAAGCGAAACAAGTACTCCTGGAGTGATCTGGGAAAACATCAAACATCATACAATCAGTCTCAGGGTCAGCATCCTCGTAAGACTGTCGACGCAGAGGCTCTGCTGTACCTTTCCGATGTTAGTACCGATCGGGAATGGAAGGGTTGCGATTGGGTACCCAGGTTGCAGCGCATGCAGGGACAATCGCAACGTTTTCTCCAAACTCCCGCGGTATGTGCGAGTGATCGGTTTCCAAACGATCAACTGGCACAGATGCAAAGGCAAGCAATGATTTCAAACCATGATCCATGAATGACCGAGTCAGAAGTGGGGTGTCCACTCGCTTTGGCATTCGGTTGCACGCAACCTCTGCCAAAGAGGGGCATCTGTAGACACCCCACCTTCGGCTACACTGTTGGTAGAGATAGCTGGTTGAACGGAGGACCATACCCCCAAATCCCAAGTCCAAACTCAGCCAAACTCACCCTTGTAAGCCCCATTCCATAGCCCAGTTCAAGCTTGAACCCAGTCAACCCAGTCCTAAACACCACCCTGAAAAACCCCCCATAAAAAAGGCCAGTCAAAAAATCCCCAAAAAGTCAAACTCACTGAGTCAACTCACTGAGTTAACCCGCTGAGTCAACCCGTCGAGTCAAAACACCGAGTCAACCCGTCGAGTCAACCCGTCGAGTCAAACCACCGAGTCGACCCGCTGAGTCAACTCACTGAGTCGACCAGCGAGTCCAACAGCAGCCCCGAGGGAGCGACCGTACTCGCTGGAAACCGAGGAGCGACCGTACGGGCGGCCCATGGCAGGCCGCCCGGAAAAAATTACGAGAGTTGCCACTCTCCGCTGCTATAAATACCCCCTCCCCCTTCTCTTTTAAACACAACAACCGGCCAGAGAGAGTCCGTCCATTAGAGTCATCCTTCTCCACCCTTAGCCAATTTTTCCACCAAGGAGAGCCCGAGTGAGGAGAGCCTAACCCTGGTCCGGCTTTGCCTGACCATTGGTCCAAGCCTCTCAAGCCACCCAAGTCCTGATCTAGCCACTCGAAGCCAACCCTTGCGACACCTCCGTCCATCCAGCTACTCTATTCCAGCATCATCTCATTTGCATCTAGCATAAGTGCAATATTTACTTTTCTTCCAACCCCCTTGCTTCACTATAAGCACCTTGATTCGTCAAGTACAAATGCATATGTCTTTATATTAAGCACCTGTCAGTTCGAGCGTATGCTCTGGGCTTGCCCGTTGTTGGAACCTGCCCATCAGAAACTCTTACTGTTCAGACCTGCATTCATGCTTCACCATAAAACACCTTGATCATTCAAGCACACTGCATACGTCTTACATTAAGCACCTGTCAGTTCGAGCGTACGCTCTGGGCTTGCCCGTTGTTGGAACCTGCCCATCAGAAACTCTTACTGTTCAGACCTGCATTCATGCATCATGTCATTCATGAGAATATACGAGGATTAAATTAGACTTTCAAGTATTCGATCGATTCTGTGAAGTAGAGACCGTACTTCGGTACGGGCAGTGTGTGGGGTGCTTAACCTCTTCCCACCCTGTAACCGTGATCCCTTACCTTGAATCTCTGACCGCAGATCAACAAGAGTCATTTTAGAGGAAGGAATCTTCGGATTCCCTTCTCTAACGTTTCTACGGGGTCTAGCCGATTGTAGATTCGAAACAACTGGCTAGTGGCGACTCTGGTCTTATATAAATTCACTTAAACACATCCAGCTCAATACGACAAGCAAACAAAGCCCTCGAGAACGAGGCAAGCCAGTGGCACAAACGGCGATTTCGCACTCACGCATCCTCATCTCCTTCTTTTCCGAAAGGAAAGGGGAAGGGAGAAGATCGTCGTGTGGGAGCGCGGGAAAATCGGCGAGGGTCCACAAACACATACATCAAGGTGGGCCCCACAAAGCCCTGGACAAATTATTGTCCAGGTGAGGTAGTACGCAGTTCCCTTCCACTTTTGGAATGGACTTATTTTTGTGATAGGCTTTTAAACTTGACCTCTTCTTCTTTTTGTTTTTTTTTAATGCTCGACGTTTGTACTAGACTTATTTTTATACGGGTGCTTGGACCAGAATTATTTTTGCGCCAGGCATTTGGATCGGACTTGTTTGTGATGGTTGTTTAGAAAAGACTCGTTACCTTGTTGGCCTAATGGTGGGATCTATTTTTTCTTTACCATTGGAACATTTAGAACCACCGTAAGAACAACGGTTAACAACTTCTGGTCATGGGTGGTGAGTTGTGAAAATGTGCTCACAAGTACTAGTGAGAAAGGTGCGCAGGTGAGCATTCCTCAGAGACAGGAACTCGCGAATACCTTTTCACAACTCATCACACGTGAAGTGAGCCTAAAATCTGATTTGTCCATGTGATGCAACACCTCGAAAAACCCCTAAGGCCCAAATTTCATCATGAGACAAAACTCTGGTGGGTTGTAGGAGAGAGAGAGAGAGAGAGAGAGAGAGAGAGAGAGAGAGGCACATCAAGAGAGTAAATTGTTTCCTTTTACCATGGCCCACCAAAGTTATAGATCAGGATACGTGAACGGTTCAAATTTTGGGCTCACATCACGTGTGATGAGTTGTGAAAAAGTGCTTACGAGTCTTAGTGATTATGGTGCGCAGGTGGGCATTCCTCAAGGAGAAAAATGCTCACCTGGGCACAAGTTCTCATGAGAACTCGTGAGCACTTTTTCACAATTCATCACACATGATGTGAGCCTAAAATCTGAATTGTCCATGTGATGCAACACCCCCAAAAAACCCCAAGGCCCAAATTTCATCCTGATACAAAAAACTCTGGTGGATCGTAGCACAGAGAGAGAGAGAGAGAGAGAGAGAGAGAGAGAGGCAAATCAAGAGAGTAAACTATCTCCTTTTGCTGGCCTACCAAAGCTATAGATCAGGGTAAAAGTTGGGCCTTTGGGTTTTTTTGAGGTGCTGCATCACATGGACGGTTTAAATTTTGGGCTCACATCATGTGTTATGAGTTGTGAAAAAGTGCTCACAAGTCCTAGTGAGAATGGTGCACAAGTGAGCATTCTCGAGAGAGAGAGAAATGCCCACCTGGGCATCAGTTCTCATTAGAACTCGTGAGAACTTTTTCACAACTCATCACACGTGATGTGAGCCCAAAATTTGAACCATTTATGTGATGCAACACCCAAAAAAACCCCTAAGGCCCAAATTTCATCCTGATACAAAACTCTGGTGGGCCGTAGCGCAGAGAGAGAGAGAGAGAGAGAGAGAGAGAGAGAGAGGCAAATCAAGAGAGTAAACTGTTTACTTTTTCCATAGCCCACCAAAGTTATGGATCAAAGTAAAAGTTGAATCCTAGGTTTTTTTTGGGGTGCTGCATATCACATGGACGGTTCAGATTTTGGGCTCACATCACGTGTGATGAGTTGTGAAAAAGTGCTCACGAGTCCTTGTGAGGACCGGTGCGCAGGTGAGCATTCTTCTCTCTCTCTCTCTCTCTCTCTCTCTCTCTCTCTCCATTCTTTGAAAAATAAACAAGTTGCAATTTTCACTATGTAGTCTTTTATGGTTTAATAGAATAATTTAGCCGTTCTGAATTTTATGTATAGAAGCGATTTTAGGAAACATTTGTTGAATGGATGATTATATATTAATATAAATTTGAAACATTGAAAAGTAAAATTTGAATGGTTTGTATTTTAAATCCAAGCACCTAGGATAAGATGACTGATGAAGCATGATGGTAAGTTAATAATTTCTATAAGATAATAATGAGAGGCCATGCACAAATGCAAATACACAAGATTAAATGTTTCAGATCATTGGATTGAAGTGACCAATTGCTGAAGAACCATGCCCAAACAGCTCGCAAATAGGACGGTGTGGACAAAAAGCAGGAGTACTTTTGTTTTGGTTACTTTATTTCCTCTACGTTTCAATAATTTTTAATTTCCGTGAAGCAACGATACAACCTTAACATTAATTATTAAAATATATATAGAGTTAAGTCATGTAAGATAAATGAACATGATACAACAAAAGAGAACCAAGCACACATAAAATGCAAAGAATTTCAGTGGTTTGGCGTTGTGACTATCTATTACAACAAGTGTATGAGACTGCTCGACATCAACTTGAGTCATCGAGTTTATGACCCAATGTTTGAAATATGTGAGTGAGAAACGGTTCTCAATGAAAGACATGTAGGCATGACAATGGGCTTAGTTGGGTAGGCTAGGATTAGGCCCATCACAGTACTTAAGACTCAAGCCCAGCCCAGTCCAAGCCTAAAATGGGCTTAGAACAATAGGCCCAAACAGAGAAACCCTAAAATGTCTATTAATTTTCCTAATATATATATATATATATATATATATATATATATATATATATATATATATATCAAGAATCCAGATCCTCTGTTGGCCTCGACTTAGAGCCTTTTCATTGGACCACGTCACACTGCATGACTTCAGTGTGATCAAGTTACACTGAGGTGTGATCAAGTTACACTGAGGGTGTGACATGGTTGCATACCTATGTGATGACGTAGACCAATGAAAAGGCTCCAAGCAGGGTTTTTCTGCTTGGACTCAACAAGGATCCGAATTCATATATCAATCAAGTTGGCCACACATGAACAAGGAAATAAACATATCAAAGCAATGAAACCAACTGTCTACATTCAAGATTTATGGGTTGACTAATAGGGGATTATAATAGCATACTCGTAGGAAGATATAACACGTACAAATAAAGTTGGCTCTGCTGCGGATAACCCGGTTGGGTTGAAATGACTTCAACCCAAGCCCAACCTGAAAACTGATCAGACCATGCATGCGAGGACCAAACCTGGTCCATGGGTCTAGCTACTAGTTCCAAGACCGGCCCAAAGCCAGGTCCGGCGGGCTACCCATCCCACTACCATCCTTACAAACATGACGATTACACACTTAGATATAGGATTCAAATATTTTCTATGTAGCAAACGTAACTACGAGCAAACATCTTCAGGCCTTAGATAGCAAAAGCACATCAAGAAGAGCAGAGCAAGCAAGCAAGAAGCAGCTGAAAAAAGCCGACGAGATTGAAATCTCTGTATGGTTGCAGAAGCGATCCAACGGCTTGCAGAAGTTGGGTAGAGATAAGTTCCACTGGATACCCATCCGATTCGGGTTGGTCACTCCAGCCGACGCCGATCCTGCACTCATCATCACATAAGCGAAGATCTGATCCCCAGCGAATGTTATCCAAGCGTGACGCCGCGAAGGTGCTGCCGGCGACTTGTTCACCAGCTTCGCAATGCTCAGCGCCAGCTGCGTAAGCGAGTGGGTGGAGACGGCCGCAGAGACTATGACGAGAAACTCGAAGGAGTTGGAATACGACCATTTACTGTGAATGGGGAGATCGAACCCGTACATGGATATGTTCGCCGTCTGCTCGTTTCGGAGCATGAAAGAGAGAGAGGTGGCGGAGGAGAGGAGGCAGAGGAAGCGGAGGAGTGCGTTGGCGGCATCAACTTTCCGGAGGATCTTCTGAGCCGAACCCGATGAGACCGGCACGAGCTCGATCGTGGTGGCAGAATCGGCCGTGATCTTGGCCTCCTGCATCTGAATTCTGACCTCCGGCGACGGTTTCCGACCGTTCGTCATATTCTTATTGTTTTGGTCGAACTGGAACAACATCACGGCGGTTTTTATACGCATTTTGTATACTGTACAACTTTGTGTCGAATAAATCTATTATACATCACTGTGTGTGGGGCCCACTGTGATGCAGGGACCACATCCAATTCGTCTAAAAAGTTAGCCCCTTCTGATTTTGTGGGCCCCACCATGATTAATTCCGTTTCAAAAGTACGGTGAGACGGATCATTTGCTTTTATCGGTTTTAGGCATGGATTTGTTTTTAAAGGCCTGAGATTTGATCGTCCTGATTTGTTTTTTAATAATGTATAACATGATGAGGCTGACGTGATGGACCGATTGGATTTGATTCATACATCAAGGTGGGCCTCCCCACACGGAGTTGTAATTTAAACTTTATGTACAAACGTTGTACAGGAATCGCTTCATTATAATGGAGTATGCAGGAAGACGCGTGGTGGAATACTCCAGGCCTATTGAAGGAATAGGATAGACGCACTGAGTTGAATGTCCAAAATTAGCAATTATAATTAAATGAGTCACTAGTACATCCTACCATCTATACATATGGTGGGTGGGAATCCAAAAGCATTTCGAATTGGATTTTTGAAAAATTAAAATTCGAAATGCTGCTAGATTCCGGCCAATCCACTCTTAAATAGAGAGACAGATTATAATGAGCTCCCATCCTCTTCTACCATTGAATTGCAACAAAAAAATGGCCCATCTCAGGCTATTGCAGCTTCAACTGTTTTGGGTCCACCAATCACGTTTTTTTTTTTTTTTTTTTTTTCAAATACGAGGAATGAGAAATTGGGAATCATAGTGAAAATTGCAACGGTCAAGATTGCTGATCTCCTTGCATCTTAGCCTTCATATGATTTTCTAGCATTCGTGGCCCACCTGATGATTGGACCAGCCTGATTTTATCCAGGGCATCTCCTCGGTGGGACCCACTTGGGGGACAGATTAAATTCCTGTAGTGAACCGTTGAGAAGAACTCGATCTTAATGGTCCAGCCAAGGTCCAATCGATGGCCCCGCTATATTTTATGTGAAGCAAAATCTACGTCCAGGATTTTGCTATATTAATGCAAAACGATTGCCACAGTTTACTGAATTGTGACAGAACATGTTGGATGGCAAATAAACATCATGGTGGGCCCTAGGAAGGTCTCAACCGTGGTAGTGATTCTCAGCACTGCTTCCTGTGGTGTGGTCCACTGGAGCCTTCGATTTCCCTCCTTTTTGGGCTCATGCCCTAAAATGATCTATCAAAATGGATGGACGGCTTGGATAAAACACGTATATCACGGTGGCCCACACGGAGCCCATGACAGGACCATCCGTCTCTAGCTAGGTCCCGGTGGCGGGTGCCCAATCCGAGTCCCGCCCATAGAACGACTCCAGCAGACGTAATCGGTCGCGGATTTGGTACTACCCCCCACTCCTCCCTAGGTAGGAATGGACAGGGGCTCTGAGGGGCCATCATGATGTATGGGTTTTATCCACACCGTCCATCCATTTTTACATATCATTTTATCTATAATATAAAAAATTGAGGTAGTTTAAAGACTCAAGTGGATCACACAGTGGAGATTAAATACTTACCGTTGAAAACTTTTTGGGAGCTACAGAGGTTTTGGATCATGCCGATATTTGTGTTTTCCCTTCATCCAGGTCTATGTGATCTTATGAACAGGTTGGATGGCAATTAACCATTCAGTGGACCTTATGAAGTTTTCAACAGTATGTGTCATTATCACTGCTGCTTCCAATGGTGTGGTCCAATTGAGCCTTAGATCTGCCTCATATTTTTTCTTGTGCCCTAAAATGACATGGAAAAATGGATGGATGGTGTGGATAAAACCCATACATCCGGGAGACCCCTCAGAACCCTTGTCTATTCTAAACTAGGACTGTGGGAATAGTACCCATGCCGGGGTCCGATGTAATCGTGCACCTCAAGACTAGGAAATAACATAGGCCAACTAACTCTAGGTGCTTACGTAAGAAACTGGATCTTTACTGTAAGTTTGGCTTTCGGCTTGTAAAGGTGGGTCAATGTATTAGTGCCTCAGACCATTGATATGATGAGACTCTCCATGGATGGCCGGGATGCACCAAAAATCAGTAAAAAATGATGGAAGTCACAATATCGTAACAATCCGCTTCTCAAATAGTGTAACAAAGTCACAATAGCTCAAGGCTCACAACTAATTAGGAAGGAAAAAGAAGAATAATCCAACAGATGATGATATAGAAAGAGAAATGATACCTTCTCATTCAAGTGATAAACATCACGTTAGTATAAAGAAGTGGAGAAATACACCTGCATGAGATCCATCTACACAAGATCAACAGAGCTTGGGATTATTGGACTTCTTATTGTTTTCTCTACTCCTAATTTTTCTCTCCTTTTGGATTACATGTTATAAAAAGAGATGACAAGGGCACCTTTCTTATATATGAGGTTATGTATTTAATGGGAGGAATTCTAATTAATGGAGCATGGGAACAGGAATGGAAAAGTGGAAAAGGAGAGAGAGAGGATATGTGCCAACCACACATGTGCAAGTGAGGCCATTGTGTAAAATGACCAAAAAGTCCCTCACACAAATTATATCATTAACCTACGTTCATTACTCTAATTAAAAATTACGGAAACTAAAACTAAAAAAATACACATTAATATTTAACACTCTCCCTTAAAGTGATTTTCTAAAAATGATATTAAGTTTACTTCTAAGATATTGAAATGGACATTTGGAGAGTGACTTGATGAAAATATCGGTAACGTTGTCATTGCTTTGCACTTTCAAAACTCCGATCAATCCATTGAGTACTTTTTCAAGATGAAATGATGTTCAATTTCAATGTGTTTGATTCTTACTTGACAAACCAATTATTGCAAGTTTAAAAGCATTTTGATTGTCACTATAGATAATAGTAAGTTTGTGAATTAGTGAAGAAACATCATCGATCAACCACGGTAGCCACACACATTCTTGTGTGGCAAGAGAAGCAACCTCGTATTACACTTTTGTTGTAGAAAGAGATATCTAATCTTACTTTTTACGATACTGTGAAATATACCTTGAACTACATGAGAAGACACAGCAAAATGTAAACTTAGAATCATCTAAGTTACCACTAAAGTCGGTATTGAAAAAATCAATTAGAGCAGGTCCATCTTCCTTATTAAATAAGAGGCCCATGTTAAGAGTAATGTTCACATACTTAAATATTTGTTTAGCTGTATCCAAATGCAGTTTACAAAGAGCTTGCATATAGTGACTAATAAATGCTTGGCATAGATAGTTAGATATAGAAGCTCGATAAAAATGAGGATATAGAAGAAGCTTATCGTCTTCATTAACCTTATATTGGCATTGAGAGAGGTGGAACACTGTTCTTTTTTATTCAACCCAAACTTGCATATAACATTTTCCCATACCTTTTTAAGATACAACTATTTTATCTTTCATGGACTCTACTTTTAAATCAAGGAAGTGACTAAGCTTACTAAGTCCTCCATCTCAAATCAAATGAAAGGTTCTATCCAAAGTTTTACAATTTCTTTATTGTCATTGCTGGTAACTATCATATCTTCCACATGCAAAAGAATAATAATATACAATCTTTTTTACTTTTTAACAAACAAACTAGAATTAGAATTGGAGGTACAATAACCATAAAATTATAAGTACTTGTCAATCTTATCATACTAAAATCTAGGGGCTTGCTTTAACTAATAAAGCATCTTTTTGAGCATTCAAATATACTTTAAGTATGCATGAGAAACATAGTCGATTGATTACTTCATATATATACGTCTTTATCAATCTCACTATATAAGAAAGCATTTTTAACATCAAGTTGTCATAATTTCTACATATGACAAGACATCAACATGACAACCTAAACTGAGGTCATCTTTGTTACGGGACTAAACGTCCTCCTCGTAATCTTCTGGGTTCATATCCTTGAGAGAACCTGTAAGTAACAAGCTTTGCTTTATATCTGTCTACTCTTTCATTTGTTTTGTGTTTTATTTTATACACGCACTTACTCATGATAAGCTTCACATCCTTAGGCTTAGGCACAAGATCCCAAGTTTAATTTTGTATGAGAGTATGCATCTCCTCATCCATGACGCAATCTTATTCTTTAACACATTTTGCTTCATCAAAACAAGGAAAGTCATTATAATCAACTAGGCTAGTAAAAAACATGAATGTAATACTTATAAAATTTTTATCCCTGTAGTAAGTGGGTAAGATAATAATTTTCTCTTAAATCTTTTAAGAGATGATGTACTTTCCACTTTTTTAGCAACATTATTTCGCTCATGGAATTCATAATTTCCAACTTCAATTCTCTTAGCCACCTCATACAAGAAGGAGAGGAGCCACAATGTAGAGCGTTTGGAGTTACGAGCAAGATAATTTCTTCTTCCGTCTTGATTTAAACATGAGTGTTACCACCAACACTTTCTATGGTAGCACATTCCACTCCATAATATGAAAAAACTTAATCAAATACAACATTTTGATAAATAATAAAATTATCAGTCTCGAGATCCATGCACTTCTGTCATTTCTTCTTTTTATTATAGTAAATGAAAATACATTTTTTTACCTTGGCATCCAACTCGGTTATCTAATATAGCAAATTGAATTAAAAACTTTAAAATGTTTGACACTCGAATTATTTCAAACATTAGCTTATAAAGGAGATCTCATGTTGACCATGCTAAAGAGAACCAATTAATTACATAAGCTACACATGTTATACGTTCCGCCCATAAGGCCTTGGAAAAGTTCTTTGCATGTAGCTAACTTATATAAATTTTTGTAGTATGTCTAATCTTCCTTTCTACACCATTTAATTTGCTATGGTGTTTAGGCATAAGAAAATTATCTTTTAATACTATTTATTTAATAAAATGATGAAAAGTTATTAGAAGTAAATTTTTCCCCATTATCAGTTCTCAATCGCTTGATCGTCTTATCAAGAATACATTTAACTGTCATTTTGAATTCATTGAATTTTGAAGTACATCTGATTTCTTTTTTACAAATTAATAAACCTAATTAATTCTTTTAAAGTCATCAATAAACAATACTATATAGTGGAATCTTGAATATGAAGGTGTAATACAGGGTCTCATTAAATCACTATGAATTAGCTCCAATGAGGCTTTATATTTTGAAGGAAATCAATGTGCGTTATCAAATGGAGGCTTTATACAGGGTCTTATCAGGGTCTTATCAAATGGGCGCTTTATATTTTGAAGGAAAATAATATTTTGAAGGCTTTATACAGGGTCTTATCAAATGGAAAACAATGTGCGTTATCATATTGACATCCTTTACAGACTTTGTCATTACCAAACGTAGTAAGTTTAGGTAGCCCATTCACTCAAATTTTTTATATTATAACTTTCAATTTGTTATGTTCAGATGCTCCAATCTAGCATGCCAGATTAATGCTCAAGCATTTGTACTTTTCTTATCAACATATGACATATTAGATGATAAAATACATTAAATCTTTAACTCTTTTATTAGCATGGATGATATCGGCCTTCGAGTTTGAAATCTTTCGAAGGAACTTCACATCTTTAAGCCCGAATAAGTTGTAGTGCCCTTAATCAATGACATTGACAACGAGAATATGTTCTTCTTCATGTCAGGTACTTGAATTTCATTCTGAAGTGTAATTCGATCATCTTCATGGCCATTGATAGTGACGACTCCATCATTCTTCACAGGATAATAGAGTTGTCTGCCTTGATAATAACATCATTGCCTTTATAATCTTCGAAGTTTGAGAACTTGGGGTCGTCATTGGTGAGATGATGCTCACAAAAGGGAGTTGATAATCCAATTATCTTTAAAATTAATTGACGTTAATGTATCAATTGTAGTGGTTCCTGTCATAAAGCACTTTTCCGACTCGTCATTACCTTTAGGTTCACCTTTCTTTTCAGCTACATTTTCACTTTTTAATTCTATGTAATAACTATTTCTGATGTATCCAAGTGTACCTCATCGGTAGTACTTGACCCTTTTTCAATGACCATCAATCTTATGATATGATTCTCTATTACCATGCTTAATAAAAGCGTCATTAGAATTTTCACGATTTTTAAAACCTGTAACTATATTTTTCTCCTTGATGAAGTTTTTGTTGTTGTTTGAAATTAGTGCATCTCCATTACTTTTGAAAATTAAATACTTAACCATCTATTGGGCTAATGACTTTTATGAAGTAAGAAGATTTTCAAACTCCACCAAGGAGAATTGAATAACCTACCATTAAATAGATATAACATAGGAATATACTCCCTCATTAACCCATGAATGATGTGTCGTTCATTCTTGCCTCCGAAATGGGTTCTTTTAGATTAAGATGAGAGATTTTTAAACATAAGTTTTTTTTATCTTAAAAAAGAATTATGAAATGGAGAGATCACCAATTTATTTTCAACAATTACAACTAAGCTACACCCTTCTTATTAAACAACCATCAAGAGTAGTCCAAATATCATAAGCCAATTTGTAGCCCATGATGTGGTCAAGTAAACTAGGAGAAATAAACCTCTTTAAAATAGACTCCGTCTTTATATTAGTCATCCGCTATTTTTTCAACATATCAACATTTTTCGAAGTATTTGGAGCCTTTAAATCACCTTCATTAGCAACCTCCATAGGCCTTCACCAACACAGTAAGACTCATACAAGATATCCATATATTGTAGTTTAATTGATTAAGCAACTCAATACCAAAACTATGAAATCTTTCAGCCAAATCATTGCGAGTTTTCTATTGAGGTTGTTTGATAACGCTGGGTCCTATTTAGGTCGGGTGAGCATCTATGTACAGTTGTTTAGAAGCGTGGACGACTGTTAATGGTTGCCTTTGTGCCACCCTATTGTGTGGTGCAATCCTTTTTGTAGTACTTGCCAAAAAGTTTATATATAATAATAATAATAAAGTATGAATATATTTCACTTGAAAGATCATTATATCACACTTACATTCTAGCAGGATCCCAGCAACAAAAGGCACTGTTCCCAGCCAAAAAGTTATATATTTATATTAACAAAGTTTCAGGTGGTGTGCTCCCATTTTTTTCTTAAAAAAAGAAAAAAAGAAAGAAAAAAAAAAAGGTCAGTTGATCTTCTTCACCAAGAGAGCTGAGATAATATCACCATCCTTGTAACTCTGATACCATGTAGAGAATGAGAGAAGTCATAATATCGGAATAATCCGCTTTTCAAATAGTGTAACAAACTCACACTAGCCCAAGATTCACAACTAAGGAAGAAAGAAGAAGATAAATTCAACAGATGAGGATGTGGAAATGCACTTCTTATTCAAATGATGAATATCAAATTAGTACAAAGAAGAAAAGATAGCTACACCTGGCATAAGATCCACCTTTACCAGATAAATGGAGGTTGGGGTTGCCAGACTTCTCCCTATTTTTTCTACTTTTTGTTTTTTTTTTTTTAGGAATTTTGCAAAATAGTACTCCATTAATGTCATATTTACATCCCAATAACTTTTTAAATTAACTTTTCATTAAGCCACATCATTAATTAAGATAATTGTCAAATGAGTACCTCCTGTTACGTGGCTGTCATTTTCGTAATATTTTTCATAAAAGGACAAAAAAATGTTCATCTTAATGACGTTGCTATATTACTTTTAAGGTAAATATGACGTTGTGTTTATTATTTAAAATTGGGGAAAACACAACAGTGGCGTGGATTGCCTAGTGACGTTGCTACTGGTCGGTGATCTGTGGGCCTACCATGATGAATGCCTTTTATCCATGCCGCCCATCCATTTTGCCGGATCTTTTTGTAAAATGGTCCCTAAAATGAGTCAGATCCATATCTCAGGTGCACCACACTACAAGAAAAGCTAGTCATTGAGTGCCCATTGTTAAAATCTCCTTTGGGCTACAAAAATATTGGATCAAGCTGTTTTTTGTGTTTTCCCTTCATCCATGCCTGTGTAACCTAATCAATATGTTGGATGGCAAATAAATGTTACAATAGGCCTTAGGAAGCTTTTAATGATGGGCGTTCAATCACGACTGTTTTCCTGGGGCGTGGTTTACCTGATATTTGGAACGGATTTATTTTTGGGACCATACTCTAAAATGATCTAGAAAAATAGATGGACGGTATGGATAATACAGATAAATCATAGTAGGCCCACCAGTGGCAACGTCACGAATAGGCAATCTACGTTCCATCCTCACTTGTAGTGGATTGTGTGCTACCCCGCCTGTATCTAAGAACGGACGGGGCTCTGAGTGGCCACCGTGATGTATTTTTATCCACACTATCCATCCATTTTTCCATATCATTTTAGAGTATGAGCCCAAAAATAGACAAATCCAAGTCTCAAGTGGACCACACCATAGGAAGCAGCAGGTTGACCGTTAAAACCTTCCTAGCACCCATCGTGATGGTTAATTGCCATCCCACCTGTTCATAAGGTCATATAAACCTCATAGATCTAGATGGAGGGACAACACAAATATTAGCTCGATTTAAAACTCTTGTGGTATTCAAGAAATTTTCAACGGTAGTTTTTTTAATCCCCATTGTGGTCCACTTGAGCCTTGGATCTGCCACGTTTTTGGGCTCGTATGCTCTAAAAAAAATACGAAAAAATGACCGGTATAAATAAAACCCATGCATCACAATGGCCCCTCAAGTCCCTGTCCGTTCGTAACTAGAGACGGTAGTATCCACTCTGCTCCAATCTCTTCTTCCTCCCACCAGATTAGCAGGTTTGCCAGGGAGTTAATTAGGTGTGCCCCAGACGTACTAGGCTCACTGTGATTTATGTATTTTATCCGCTCTATCCATCTATTTTAGCAGATGATTTGGGGGCATGAGCCCAAAAATGAAGATAAAGTAGACTACACCGCAGAAAACAATGTAAATTAAATATCTACCATTGAAAATTTTGTTGGGGGACCATAAAAGTTTTGGATCAAGGTGATATTTGCTTTTTCCCTTAATCCATGTTTGTGTGATATGAAGAACAGGTTGGATGACAAATAAACATCATTGTGGGCCTAGGAAGATTTCAGCGGTTGAAGTCGTTATTCACACGATTTCCTATGGTATTGACCACTTAAGCTTTGGATATGCTTCAATTTTTGGGTTCAACCACTCAAATGAACTGAAAAATGGATGGATGGCATGAATAACTAATATAAATTCACCGTTGGCTCAAAATAGCTTACTCAAGTATAATTAAAAGTGTAATGAGTTACTCGGTATGCAATTTGATTTCGCCCCAGCCTCACCCATGTCACAAAACAGGCGTGGCCCACCTTGATATAGATACTATATATCCGCACCGTTCATCCGTTTTTCCGGCCTATTTTAGGGAATGATCCAAAAATAAAGGATCCAATGGATTGGATTGGATACATACCGTTTGGATCCCATACGTACACAATAAATGGTGTACGTCCCTCTTCAAGCGGATTGCCTGTGGCACAACCGGAAGCGGATTAGGTGAGACCCAGGATCCACTGAGGTGGGTGGGACCCCTGACTGTGGGGCCACTGTGATGTATGTGACTACATCCACATTGAAAGACCATTTTAGGCATGATCGAAAAAATGAAGCAGCTCCAAATGCCAGATGGGCCATAGTACAGCAAATAGTGGTGATTGACTATTGAAAACTTCCTGTGGGCCACAAAAGCTTTGGATCAAGACTATATTTAATTGATCTCTTCATCTATGTGTTTGTGACCTTATCAACAGGTTGGATGTAAAATAAACATTCCAGTGGAATCGATTGAACGTCCATGAGGTTTTCAATGGTAGAGATTCAATCACGACTGTTTCTATGGTGTGGTCCATCTAAAATTTGAATTAGATTCATTTTTGGTATCATACTCTAAAATGAGATTTCAAAATGGTTGGACAGTGTGGATTTAATACACATATATCACTGTAAGCCCCACAGTCAGGTCCCAGCCACCTTGGTGGATCCAGGGTCTCACTTAATCCGCTCACGGCACAACGTGGCCAACTGCCCCAGCGAGAGCGGATTAAGTGAGACCCCGGATCCATCGAGGTGAGTGGGACCCCTGACTATGGGTTCATTCTGATGTAGGTGACTACATCTACACCGTTCATCCTTATTGAAAGCTTATTTTAGGGCATGATTCAAAAAATGAACCGGTTCCAATCTCAAATGGACCAGTAGTATAGGAAACAGTGGTGATTGACTATTGAAAACTTATTGTGGGCCATAAAAGCTTTGGATGAAGATGATATTAGGTGGTCTCTTCATTTATGTGTTTGTGGCCTTATCAATAGGTTGGATGGAAAATAAACATTCTGGTGGAATCCATGAAGTTTTTAATGGTGGATATTCAATCATGACTATTTCCTGTGGTGTGGTCCACCTAAGATTTGAGTCAGCTTCATTTTTTGGGATCATGCCCTGAAATGAGCTTTCAAAATGGTTGAACAGTGTGGATTTAAGGCACATACATCACTGCCAGCCCCACAGTCAGGGGTCGCACCCACCTCGGATGATCCGGGGTCTCACGTAATCTACTCCCGGCCCAAGCACTGTGGTACCCACCAAGATTAATATGTTTTACCCATTCTGTCCATCCGTTTTGTATATGTTTTATCCAATCCGTCCATCCGTTTTGGAAGCTCATTCTAGGGCCTGATTCCAAAAAAGATGCCGATCCAAAGCTCAAGTAGACCACACCAGAGAAAACAGCGGGGATTGATGTCCACGGTTAAAAATTTCTCGGGGCCACATAAATTTTGAATTAATATTATAACTTTTTCCCTTCATCCATGTCTGTGTGACCTTATGAATATTTTGAATAGCTAATAAAACATCACGGTGACCTTATGAATAGTTTAAAAAAAAATTACGGTGGGCCTTAGGAAGTTATCAATGGTGGGCATTCAATCTCCATCATTTTTGGACTCATGCCCTTGAATGAACACATACATCACGTTGGCCCATAATTAAGCCGTGCCATAGGCAATCCGCTTCCCTTAATTAAAAGTGATTTTAGTAATTCAGACCGTTTGGTTATTAAAAAAATTTAAGTGCTTAATTGAAAAAATCACTTAAATTAAGTGGATTATTTTCAGCCATGACAACTTGACTTAAAACTTATATCTAAATGCGGTAAGTGGTTCCTCTTTAAATTTTTAAATAAAAATTGACAAAAGTATCCCTATTAACATTTAATAATGGCAAGGATTACCCTTCTTTGTTTACTTTCCTATCTATGACACCATCCCATGCAAGTACTTGAAGTCACCAAATTCTATAAGCCTCAGCATAATGTATGTATTATATCTACATGGTCTATCCATTTGGAGAGATCATTGTAAGGCATGAGCCCAAAAATATTACCATCAACCGTGTTCATAAGAACACAAAGACCTGGATTAAGGGAAAACACAAATATTAGCTTGATTCAAAACTTTTGTGGCCGTAATAAGTTTTTAATAGTAGTTTTCAGATAAATTACCAAACAGATTTTTCAGTTCTTATCCTCTACACCACTGATTTTTTACCACCATTTTCGTAGACCGGTGTCTTATCCACCGTACACCTGGCACATAACGAAAGCAATCGGGAATGCACAAATCATGGACCACATCATGGATGGAGCCTGGGCTCAGATCCACACTTATCTGAGCCACCGCAACCATATGAGTTTGGAATGTTAACCATTTTAGTTTTAACCATTCAACTGATAGCAAACATTTGGGTAAGCGTGATTTTCGAGATAGATTGCTTCATCAGCAACATGACCATGTTTTCAAGGTTTGGCTGGTGACCTGAACACCAGCCAGCTAGCTGGTGTCCAAGCTCTGTGGGCCCCACCATGATGTATGTGTTTTATCCGTGCCATCCATCCATTTTTCGAGCTCATTTTACGAGATGAGACAAAAAACGAGGGAGATTCAAAGATTAAGTGGACCGGAAAAAGCGGGGAGAATAATGTCCACCGTTGAAATTACCTTCCAAGGGCCCACAGTGATGTTTATTCGTTATCCAACCTATTGTTAAAGACGCAGACTTGGATGATGGGGCACACAAATATTAGTTTGATCTAAAACTTTCGTGACCCCTAAGAAGTTTTCAACGGTAAGTATTCAATCCCTGTGGTGTGGTCCACTTGAGGCTTTGAATCTGCCTCTGTTTTTTGCTCATTCCGTAAAATGATCTCCCAAATTGGATGGATGGCGTGGATGAAACACATACACCATGGTGGGGCCCACAGAGCTTTGACACCAGCTAGCTGGCTGCTGTTCGGGTCACCAGCCAAACCGCGTCCGTTTTGGAGATAGATGCTAAGGATACGGATCAGGTAGTGACCCGGCAAGTCCCAGTTCGGTACTGGTCGGTGCTGGAAAAGATCTGTGTACCCACCGTAATGTATGTATTTTATCCATTCCGTCCATCCATTTTCCCAGCACATTTGAAGGCATGAGCCAAAAAATCAATCAAATTCAAGTCTCAGGTGGACCACACGACAGGATAGAGTGATGATTTAACACCCACCACTGTGTGACCTAATCAACACGTTGGATGGAAAATAAATATTACAGTGGGCCTTAGGAACTTTTTAATGGTGGGTATTCAATTACCACTGTCTGTTTCCAGTGGTGTGGTCACGTGAGATCCAGAACTGTCTTATTTTTGGGCTCATGCACTAAAATGACCTGGTAAAATAGATGGACGGAGTGGATAAAACAGAAACATCATGGTGTGGTCCACAGCACGGACCAGTACCGAGGGTGGTCACTACCAAGTCCGAGTCAGCTGAGGAGAGGCTCGAAAAGTCAGATTTTCAGTTTGTTCTTCCTCCACAAACAGACAAAAAAACTAACAACCCTCTATATTTTGTCGTGGCTCGCCTTTCTCTTCGTACAAGTTTTTAGAAAAAGCCCTAACGGCCTCTTATCTTGTCGTTTCCGTCTCCTTATAAGCAAAGCTCATTCCTCTCACTCAAAGCGAAGAAACAAACCATCACCATGGCCTCTGTTGAGAATTCCCTAAGCTGAGCCCAATCCGTCCCTAAATTTTCATTCATTTTGATGAGAAGGCAATCGATGGTTGACGATTTCTAACACGTCGTAGCGAATCGAGAAAATAAAAAAAGAAAAAGAAAAGAAAGAGATCATCAATCAAGATGGCAGCCAAGGGATATGGACAGGTCTCAGGAGCAGAACAGGGTAGGTAAGTCGAAAAAGATGGCCATAATGGGTCTCTCATCTCTAATCCTCGTGGCCATGGTTGTCGCAGTCGCCGTCGGCGTCTCTAAGAATAGTGGGGGATCTGGCGGCGCCGCCCCTGGCTCTGATGTAGGTGGGTCGGCTGAAATCAAGACCTCCTCGAAAGCGATCACGGCCATTTGCCAGCCCACCGATTACAAGGAGTCTTGCATCAACAGCCTCTCGTCTGTTGCCGGAGACAACACGACGGACCCAAAAGAGCTCATCAAGCTTGCCTTCCAAGTGGCCATAGAGAATGTGAAAAAGGCCTTCAACGAATCAACTGTCTTGCACGAGGCCGAGAAGGACCCAATAGCATCAAAGGCCCTCGAGAACTGCAAGGAGCTCATGGACTACTCCATCGATGACCTTAAGAGCTCTCTCAACAAGCTGGGTGAGTTTGATCTTACCAAGCTTGATGATCTACTAGACGACATCAAGATCTGGCTCAGCGGGTCCCTTACCTATCAAGAGACGTGCATTGATGGTTTCGATGGCTCGAAAAGTGATGCTGGACATAAGATGAAGGAGGCCCTCCAGCAGGGTTCGGAGCTCACCAGCAATGTCCTGGCCATCGTCGATGAACTCTCTTCGATCCTTACCACTCTTGATCTCCCCTTCTTACATCGTAGGCTACTTTCTACAGATGGGGATGGGGCTGAGGCTGAGGATGAGACCCCATCATGGGTCTCTGCCGGAAGGCGTGGACTCCTTAGCACACCTATAGACAAAGTTACTCCTGATGCTGTGGTCGCTAAGGATGGCAGCGGAAAGTTCAAATCTATCAATGATGCAGTTGCCACTATCCCCAAGAAGAGCCCCAACCCATTTGTAATCTACATAAAAGAGGGAGTATATGACGAACAGGTGACGATCGAAAAAGGCATTTTGAATGTGGTCATGATCGGTGACGGACCAACAAAGACTAAGATCACTGGCAAGAAGAACTTCATAGATGGGACACCCACATTCAAGACTTATACCGTCGGTATGTAACTCCACATCCATATGAAAACTCTTATAATTTCCATATTTCCTTTCCTA
This sequence comes from Liriodendron chinense, assembly GCA_003013855.2. NCBI lineage: Eukaryota > Viridiplantae > Streptophyta > Magnoliopsida > Magnoliales > Magnoliaceae > Liriodendron > Liriodendron chinense. Next base: position 6,527,118 of record ML058484.1, on the reverse strand, counting down.
AATCTAACGAGTGTAATTAAAAACTATACAGCGGTCATAGGGGATGGTTTCATGGCCAAAGACATCGGATTTGAGAACAGCGCCGGCCCTGAGAAGCATCAAGCCGTGGCCTTGAGGGTCCAATCAGACAAATCCATATTCTACAACTGCCAGATGGATGGGTACCAGGACACGCTCTACGTTCACACTCACCGCCAGTTCTACCGTGATTGCACCATCTCAGGCACCATCGATTTCATTTTCGGGAATTCTGCAGTGGTATTCCAAAACTGCAATCTGGTGGTGAGGAGGCCGATGGACAACCAGCAAAACATCATCACTGCTCAGGGAAGGAAAGACAGGCGTGAGCCAACTGGCATCATCATCCACAATTGCAAAATAACGGCAGACCCCAAGTTGTATCCTGTCCGCATGGAACGTAAAACATACCTTGGCCGGCCATGGAAACAATACTCCAGGACCTTCTACATCCAGTCTGAGATCAATGATCTAATCCAGCCAGTTGGTTGGTTGCCGTGGGAAGGAGATTTTGCCCTCAACAGCTGCTTCTATGCTGAGTATGGCAACCGAGGGCCAGGAGCGGATACGTCACAGCGAGCCAAGTGGAAGGGCATCAAGGGCCTAACTGCTGAGAGAGCGGAGAAGTTCACAGTCGCCAAATTCATCCAAGGGAACGTGTGGCTCAAGAATAGTGGCGTGCCGTTCACACCAGGCTTGTTGCCTGCCTAAGTGCTTGGATCAATATTCAAACAGATTGCAAATCTTCTTGCATAATGAAATGCAACAATAAGCTCTTACTCTTTAGCTAACATGATCAAGGGTTAGAGAGATGATAGAGATCGGGGACCCACCTTCATCATCCTCCCCAGGATCTATCATTCGTTTTTTCTATAGTTATATCTAAATACAGGTGCATGCATGGTTTGTAAGAAACAATTCTATCATATATTGTGTGACAATAATATTATACAAGACAGGCATTGATTTCATTTTGCATGGTTTTTTATGTGGTTTTTCACTTCAGTCCCCCTTCCTTCACTTGCAGCTGGATGGGTCCCACATATATGCATGGTTACATTATCTGAACCGTCCAGCTGGCAAAACCAAGCGGGCATCCAACAACCCGTTTGACTAGTTCAGATGAACGTGCATGCACTGTTGACCTTCTTTTTCTCTTTTATTTATTTATTTATTTTTTTTGAGTTGTCTGGTGAAATGCCAGGAATCGAGTGGCCTGGATCATCGATTGGCGTGATTTTTGGTGTCTGACCCATCCACATTGGACCCATCAGTTGGTTGGTTTGGATAATCTAATCACGCAGCTCATGGAGACTCATCCGCTGACACACTAGTGGTGACCCTGCCACGGACACGGATAGGAACGGACAGGGGCTCTGAGGGGCCACCGTGATGCATGCGTTTTATCTACACCATCCATACATTTCTCCATATCATTTGAGGATACAGGCAGAAAAATGATGTATTTCCAAGGCTTTAGTGGACAGCACAGTGAGGATTAAACATCTACCGTTGAAAACTTTTTGGGAGCCACAACAGTTTTGGATTAAGCCGATATTTCTGTTTTCCTTTGAGCCGGGTCGTTATGACCTTATGAACAGTTTAGATGGAAATTAACCATCAGGGTGGGCCCTAGGAAGGTTTCAACGGTGGGGTGTCATTATCACTGCCAACGCGGATTGCAGGAAGTTCCTAGCCTTAACTGAAAACACAAGAGTGCGGATCGTCTGTGTTGAATGCACAAAAAATTCCAGCGCTTCTCATCAGTACACGTAATTTTCGATGACTCCATCTACTAATATACGCCGGAGGATTTTTCTCTTCCACATACATTGCTAACTACACAACCGACTTTTAACGTATGAAACTTTTTTTTGGGTACCACCATGATTTTTTTGTTAAATCTATACCGTCCATCAATTTTTCCAGATAAATCTAGAGCACGATCCCAAAAACGAGGTACATCCAAACCTCAAGTGGATCACATCACATAAAGCAGTTAGAATTGAACAAACTTCCGTTGAAACTTTTCTAGGGCCAACATCGAGGCTTATTTTACATGTGACCTGTTCATAACATCACACATGCCTAGATGAAGTTAAAATAAAAATATCAGCTTGATAAGAGCATTATGTGGCCCCAAGAAGTTCTCAATGGTAGCATTAATTCTTACTGTTCTCAATGATGTGGTCCACTTTAACTTTAAATCTGCATTGTTTTTGGTTTTATAGCCTATAATGATATGAAAAAATGAATTGACGGTGTGGATCTAACAAATACATTATCGTGGAGCCAACTTAAATTTCACACCTCCGGCGCTTGCTGGCAGGGGAGCGGATTAGGTGAGACCGGGCATCACCCAAGACGGTGCAACCCTTACCGTGGGGCCCACCTTGATTTGTTTATTCTACATCCACTCCGTACATCCGAATTTTCAAATCATTTTAGAGCATTCTGCTAAAATTTAAGAATATCCAATCATCAGGTGGACCATACTCTAGGAAAAAGTTGTGATTGAACGCCCTACTATTAAAAACTTCTTGGGAATCACCTTAATGTTTCTATGGTTTTTATTTGACATCCAATCTGTGGGTAAGTTCACATAAGCCTGGATGAAGAGGAAAAACATATATCAGCTTGATATAAAACTTTTGTGGCCCGTTATTGGCATAGGTAATGGTAAGCCACCACTGTTTCATTTTTTGGATAATTCTTTAAAATGATCCAGAAAAACAAATGAACGGGGTGGATATAGAATATACATGACAAGGTGGGCACCGCTGTAAGGGTCGTACGGTCTTGGGTGAGGCCGGGGTCTCACCTAATATGCTCCCGTGGTGCAGCACATTCCGGTGAGAGAAGAAAACGGAAAGTATTTATATGTGAAACTTTCAGTGGGCCCTATTATGATGTATTTATCAGATCCACACCGTCCAGCCATTTTTTCATACCATTTTATTGAACTAGACAAAAACTGAGGCAGAACCAAGCTCAACCGCGCCACCTTACAGAAACAGTCTGAATTGAACGCCTACTGTTGAAAACTTCTTCGGGCATAGGAGGCTCTTATCAAACTTATATTTCTATTTTCTTTTAACAGTAGACCCTAGGAACGTGTCAACGGTTTCCATTCAATCTTGGCTACTTTCTTTAACGTGGTTTACTCGAATTTTGGATATGTCTCGATTTTCGGCTCATGCTCTAGAATCATCTTTCAAAATTGATGGACAGTGTGGATATGAAACATAAATCATTGTGGGACTCAAAAAAGTTACACACGCTAAAAATGATGTTGTGTAGCACGCGTTGTATTTGGGAGAGAGAAATCCCGCGTATCTCGTCAGCCAAAGTCCTCTGGGATGACGTGGACCAATGAGAAGCAATGGTGGTGCAAATTCTTGTGCCTTCGACACAGACGATCCGCACTCAAAACACAAATATCTGTTCCTGGCCTGAAACTGTTCCTATGACCATCCAAACTGTTAAAAATAAAATAAAAAAAGCTCATTCTCACTGCCATGCACAGAAAACCTAGCTGGCTGATGCAAAACTTCTGTGGTGGTTGAATGTTTCACCGGTGTTCGTTTAATTCTCACTGTTTCCTCTCGTGTAGTCCACTTGAGCTTTGGATTTTTTTATTATTTTTATTATTTTTTATTTATTTTTATTATTTTTTTTTTTAAGACACCTAACACCCACCCATGCACACACCCCCGCACTCACACCGCAGTGGCTTGGATTTGTAGGAGTCGAATGCTTCATGCTAGGATAAATGGCGTTGGCACCGGTTCTTCTTGTTGTTACAGGCAATTCGAGGGTGGTGAAGGGATGAGCTTCCTCGTGATTTGCCATGGTGGCACGGGATCCGGTTCTTTTCTTGCTGTTACAGGCAATTAGGGGGTGGTGAAGGGATGAGCTTCCTCGTGATTTGCCATGGTGGCAAGGGATCGGGTACAGACAAGGCTGCGGAAAAAGGTTTTGGTTTGAGGACGTTTGGATCGAAGGGACGCAATGGTTTTGGTTTTTTTGTCTCTTTTAGGATTTGGAATGAATGTTAAATACAAATCTAAGTGAGGGAGAACTGTTGATCCTCAAGGATCCATGAGATCCTGTTTTTCAACTGGGTCACGACTAGTTGGACTGGCCATTCCCCGCAAAATCATCATTCTGTGGATGTTGGATTGCAGGCGGCAGATCACGCTCATGTGTGCGGCTTTTTTGAAGGTTTTTTCTTAGTGTAAGGGGGTGTTATATTTGACTGGAGTTGCCACTAGCCGGTTACGTTTGAACTTGTTGGATGTACAATGTTATGAAAGCAATGATATAGATGGAATAAATAGGGGGGTTGAGAAGGAAATAAATATTACACGATGCATATGCAAAGATTGATGAAGCTGATTGAGAGTTGGATGACGGTTTACACAATTGTGTTGTAAGGATCAGGTAGAGTAGCTTAAATCAGGGTCTTAGTGGCTCAAGTGACTCAAGGCTTGGATGGACTGAGGCATATCTGGGTTGGACTCCTTCTTACAACTCTCACTTCTCTCTAGTGGAGGGATGGAAGATGGAAGGCTAAGGGGGCGTTTGGGTGTGTGAGGAGTTTTTTGGTTGGAGAGGTGTCTTCTAGATGGGGAAGTGTGTTGAAAGGGAAGGGGAGGTGGCTATTTATAGCTCACCAAACTTGGTTTTCTTGTGATTCTTGAAAAGTTCAGGTGCAAAATGATTTGAAAGGCTGGGATTCAAGATTGCCACATGACATGATATTAATGGTTGGCTTGGATGGCAAGATTATAATTTTAGCTAAAGGGAGGGGCACCAGAGCCATTTCACTTCTCCACACACTTGCACCCCAAACTAAGAGAGACCTTACATGCATTGCACCTCCCCAGGGGAGTTGCCATGTGGTGGGTGATGGTCAAGGTGCCGCCTAAGCCCCAGTACCTCCCCTACTTTGGCAAATGTATATCCTTAAGCATGTGAGAGCTTCGGTTCTGTAGAGTTAGTTTGTCGTTTCTTTATATTTTTTATGGGCTTTAGGCTTGGGCTCAGTCTTAGTTTTAACTTATATGGTTTTGGGCTTGACTTGATTGAATGAGTTAATTGGGTGAGTCAACCTGGTGAGTTAGCTCACTGAGTTGACTTAGTGAATTGACTCAGTTAATCAGATTCTAGGGTTTCGGAGTTCTAAGGCTGAGGGTTCATGGTTAGGGTTTAGTAGAGGTTTAGGGTTAGGGTTTACTTAGAGTTGACTCCATCCAACTTGATTAACTTGTCAGCATGGGAGTGGAGTGTGAGCATATTTATGGAGGGGCCCACCATTATCTATCTGTTTATCCACGCTGTCCATCTTTTTTCTCGAATCATTTTAAGCTATAAGCCTAAGAATAGGGCAGATCTAATGCTCAAGTGGACCACACCATAAATGACTCTTGCATTTAATGCAACTTGCAGTTAATGCTTTGTGCAACTCAAGCTTACAATTTGGTGTGGTCCACTTAAGCGTTGGGGCTAATAGCTTAAAATGACCTCAAAAAAAGGATGGACTACGTGGATAAATAGATACATCATGGCGATCCCCGCCATAGATCTGCCTGCACGGGCAAGATGTACTTTCAATCATATGCAGTGACTCTAGCCTTTTGAATCCGCATCATATTCCAATCATGCTGACCGTTTATATAATGTTTCTTACGTTTATGGTGAGTAGGCAACGAATCAATTTGTTTTGATAATTTGTACTTTTGCTTTGAATAGCAACCATAACATTTTTATAATCAAAAGTTTCAAATATTAAGGAAAGCCTTGCCACATGAATGTTTCAGTGGTCATTTAAAAAGGGAGCGGATTAGGTGCATGAGACCCCGGATCAATCGAGGTGGGTGGGACCCCTGAGTATGGCGCCCACTGTGATGTATGTGATTATACAGTTGTACATGAATCAAACTCTTCGCACAACTTGGCTTAGTTCGTTTAGCAGCTAACCTCAACTCGAACTTGAATTCGCTTGATTCTTGAGCCTAACTGGCCAGCTCGATTTGGTTCAGTTAGCAGCTCAGGCCAGCTCGAGCTAAGTTTGAGCTCGAGCTTTCGACAGCTCGCTGGGATATTTCTGACGCAAGGGGGGACGTGGTAGGTCGATCACTGTCTCCCTAACCGATAGTTTCTCGAATCCACGAGAAGAAATAAAAGATAAAAAGAGGAAATAAATTCCGAATAATTAATTTATTGATAATTGAATGAATAATAACGAAATTACAATGCATATAAATAGGAAACTAAACCCTAGGTAAAGTATCAGAATCCAACTCCAACTTAAACTCCTAGAAAACGTAACTTACTATAAATAGTAAACTTACTATTTATAGAAGTCGTTCAATCCTACTAGAACTCTTGGTTTTCGGCCAAAAATAGAAAGTTTTCAAACGGCCTCAACCACGTTGTTCTACTAAATATTCTAAGCCCTTTTCATGTTGGGCACTAACTCTAAAACCATACGGATGCAAAGTTATGATCGAATTAAAACTTACTATAAATAGTAAAACTAAAAATAAAATAGCCTAATGACCGTCGATATGGTCGATTCTCGCGATTCCGGCCTGGGCAACCCTGACATAGCGGGGTTGGTTGGCTAAAGTAGCTCGAGCTACCCCAAATTGATATATTATACGTCCCGTAACTCATTCCGATTTGTGAGATACGACCGATTTACGGTCCTAACGGTCCGGATCACTTTCGACCCCGACCGGTCTTCTTTTGCTCCATCTGGGCCATGAAATAATCAGCGACCCGTTCTACATCAATTTCGTCTAACATTTTATAAGCAGTCCTTGAGCCTAAGTTAAAAGCAAGAAAATGGTATTGACGGCTCGTTAGGGCATTTCTTTGAACACTTAATTTTTGAGTGCCTTCTAGGGTTGAATATTTACCATAGGCATGGGTAAGAGCGACAACGGTAAAAGGATCGCTGGACATTTTGTCAAACACTCTGCGAGCAGTCCTTGATCCTAAGATGAGAGCAATCTAAGAAATGACATCAATAGCTTACTTGGGCATTTCATCGAATACTTTGCGAGTGCTTTATGGGGTCAATCCGAGTTGAACTGAGTTGAGTTTGAGTCTGGGTCCAAGTCGAGTCGAGCTTAGGCAAGCTTGGACTCGGCGTGTAATTTTTTCGAGCTCTAAAAACTAGCTCTACTCAACTTGAACCCATCTTCAAGCTAAGTCGAGTCAAGCTTTTTTGAAACGAGTGCACAAGTTAACTCAGCCGACTCAGTTCATGTACAACTCTACGTCACTACATCCACATCGTCCATCCGTATTGAAAGCGATGGCCCAATAGAATGAAGCAATTTCAAATCACAATGGACCATAGTACAAGAAATAGTAGTGATTGACCATTAAAAACTTCTCGTGGGACCAAAAATCTTTGAATCAAGAATTTATTTGTGTAGTCTCTTCATCTAGGTGTTTGTGACCTTATCGACATGTTGAGTGGCAAATAAACATTCCGGTCGAGATGAAGTTTTTAAAGGTGGATTCATTAAGACTGTTTCCTGTGGTGTAGGACCCTAAGATTTGAGTCCACTTCATTTTTTATATCATGTTGTACAATGAGCTTTCAAAATGGTTGGACGGTGTGGATTTAACTCACATACATTACAGTGGGCCCCACAATCAGGGGTCCCACCCACCTCGGTGGATCAGCGGTCTCACCGACCGCTCCGCTCCCTAGAGTGTCGACGTATCTTATGACAAGATGCATCATGCAAGCTTCGACATTCACAAGGGCGCGGATTAAAGTGAGGTACAGCTCAGTGGGGACGCAGGGTTCCTGCGCTGGGATACTAGGTGGGCCCCACCGTTATGTTTGTTGAAATCCATCCGGTCCATCCGTTTTTAGAATTCATTTTAGGACATGCGACAAAAAATGAGGCGAATACAAAACTCGAGTGTGCTACACTAGAGGAAACAGTGGAGATTCAGTAACCACGGTCGAAACATTCATGCGGAATGGATGGACGGCGTGGATATACTACACAGATATCGAGGCGAGGCCCACGGTCTGAGCCTCACCGACTAAGCTGTTAGGGCAAGCCTCCCCTAATCCGCGCCCCTTTCTTAAATAGGCAAATCTCCTCGATTACGAGATTATCGCAAGCGGATTGGGTACGTCCGCCCCACCCGGACAGAATCGGTCTGAGGAGGTGCTATGTGGGACCCACCGTGACATATGTGTTTTATCCACGCCGTTCATCCATTTTCCACATCATTTTAGGATATACATCCAAAAAAGGAGTCGGATCCAAGGCTCAAGCGAACTACATAGTGGGGATTGAACACCCACCATTAAAAATTTCTTAGGGGCCACAGAAGTTTTAGATCAAGCTGATATGTTTGTTGTCCCTTCATCCAGGCCTATGTGACCGTATGAACAGGTTGGATGGAAAATAAACATCAAGGTGGACCCTAGGAAGGTTTCAACTGGTGCCCGTCAATATCACATATTACCGCTGATTCCTGTGGTGTCGTCTACTTGAGGGTTGATCTTTCTCATTTATGAGCTCATGCCATAAAATCATCTGTAAAAATAAGTGAACAGCGTGGATAAAACCCATACATTAAGGTGGTCCCACAGAGCCCCTAGTCTAGCAGATTTCCCTCCGAGATTATCTGAGTTACAGCATTACTAGTATTTCTCTCTCTCCTGTCCGTCCCTGTCCTTCAAAAGAAAATGACATTTTCTCTGCTTCTATTTCTCATAATCTCTTCTTCCTTAGCTACCGTTAGCATCCAAGACGCATGCACTGATAGACAAGATATGCAAACAAAACCAAGCTTACGAACTGTGTGTCAGTGCTCTGATTTCCGATGCTCGCAGCATCACCGCAGATCTTGATGGACTCGGTGTCATCTCCATCGATCTTGTGTTGGTGAACGTCACAGATAATTACCGAGTCATCTCTGACTTGCTCGACAAGGCTCAAGACTCCAACATGAAAGAAGCTTTGGGGACATGTCTAGACATCTACGGCAAGAAGGAGATGAGTTACATCCAAGCAGCGTTCGAAGCACTGAACGCCAAGAACAATTTCTTCTTGAACGAGGTAGCCGGCGCTATGGGCCAAGATGCGCTTGGCTGCGACAAGGTGTTTGTTCAGTTGGGAATTCCTCAATCTCCGTTGGGCCTAAGGAATGAAAATTTGGCCCATCTTAGTGAAATCACTGCGGTGATCGCAACTATGCTCCCTTGATTATTTGTCCTGGGTAATTTCGTGATATAAATGGTAATAATGTGGGATTAATGACATATTTCATTTTTCATGAGGAAATGCAAATATCATTGGGTTTTCTGCATGCAGTATGTTGGGCCGAGTTAACCTTTGGGTTTCGCTCATTTTTGTGCCACCCTAGTTTGTGGATCAGCCCGGTTTGGATTTCGGACCGACCCATGCAGCCAGAGTTTGGTTTGCTCTAGAAAAATCTGGTTCGGCCGAAACTGTTTGGTCAAAAATTTCAAACCGAGCAAGGCCGAGTTCGAACAGGTGGGGCCTTTTTTGTTGTTGTTTTTTAAATAGAAAAGAATGGATGGGAGGCGTGGATATGCATCACATACATGGAGGTGGGCCCCACCACAGGAAAATAGTATTGATCCAAAACTTCTGGCCCCAACAAGTTTGGATCCTATGTTGTGGTCTACTAGAAGCTTGGATCTTCCTTAATTTTGGTCTCATACTATAAAGTGAGCTGAAATTTTTTATGGATGGCTGGATAAAATGCATATATCGTGGTGGGGCCCATAGAGCTTCAACATCATCTATGTGGTGGGTGTTGAGGTCACCTGCCAATTCAAATCCCGCTTGAGCATTATAAGTCAACTTTGTTGGCCCACCGTCATGTATATGTATTATCCACACCACTCATCCATTTTTACATATAATTTTAGGATATGATCCAAAACTGAATCATATCCAAAGCTCAAGTGGACCAAGCCATAGGAAACATTGTGTATTCATGTGTATGTGTTATCCACATTGTCATGTATATGTATTATCCATGCTGTCCATCCATTTTTACATATCATTTTAGGACATGATCCCAAAATTTAATCATATCCAAAACTCAAGTGGATCACACCACAGGAAATAGTGTGCATACAATCTAGGAACCTAATCAGACTGAGCTTCGAGCCGAGCAGTTACATATTGCCCTGGTTTAAGCTTAGTTTCTTTTTTTTTCAAATGGGCTTGACTCCGAGGCTTGGTTTGGTTTGAACTTCCATTAGAACAAATCTAAGCTGAGCTTTTTCATACCAATCTAAGCAGAGCTTTCGAGCTAGCTTGGTTTGTATCTAGCTCTAAGTGGGTGCATGTTTAGTTCCCAGGTCTAAATCTTGGTGATTCAATTAAGCATTGTTTGGATGCCTACATAATTTGTAAATACTATACATTTCTTTCTAGGTATGAAGTATTTATGTAGCTTTAAGCCATAAAGTATTTATAGGTTGCTGGTAACTGCAAGGAGTGAGAGAGAAGAGACTTAGCTGCAAGCCCTCTTAAAAAATTCAAAATATGATTAGTAGTCCTATAATTAAATTAACTATAATATGAAAAGCAAGAGGGTGTTTGTTTTTCAATTTCTTTTTATAAATACATGCAAATGGATAATAATTAACAAAAGCTTTTGAAAAGGATTGACATAAATTCATGAGGCCCACTGTGATGTTTGTAACATATCCATGCCGTCCATTCATTGTAACGGAACATTTTATGACATGAGCCCAAAGAATGAGGCAAATCCAAAAGCTCAACTGGCCCACACCATAGGAAATCGTGGTTGTAAAAGGTTTTTAATGATAGGCATTTAGCCCACTCTTTCGTATCGTGTGGTCCACTTGAGCTTTAGATCTGCCTCAATTTTGTGATCATGCCCTAAAATCAGCCTGCAAAATGGATGGATGGCATGGATAAACCACATATATCATAATAGGCTCTACATGAAATTTGCACATTTCTTAGTTTGTGTCCTAAAGCAAGCCATCATCGTCAACATAGAAAACAGTGTAGAAATTACTAATTTGCACATTTCCTAGTTTTAGTGTCCAAAAAAGTAAACTATCACTGTCAACATAGAAAGCAGTGCAGAAATTACCTTTGTAATTAATGATTACTCATTTGCACGGATTTAATCATGGGTAATTGGGAAATAAACACCCAAAAAAAGATCAAGATTTTAAAAATCCCTTTTAACCTGTGAAGGAATAATAAACATTTGAAGGCATTATAAAGGACTTTAAAGGTATCCAAATTATCCCTTAACCATGATTCAGTTGTGACTCATTTAATCCAGTACATTTACCATCCCAATACCCATCGTTTGGACGAACTAAACCACAGTTCAAAAAGTCACCCAATTTGATGTTTAGCTAGGCTGGGCTTATTTGAAGAGTGATACGAGTCTTTACCTGTTGGGATAAAAGCCGGCGGTGGAAGCAAAGTCGAACACACAATAGCAAATAGAATCAAACAAGCAACACAATGCAATCACACATGCATGCGATCAACTATACATAAACAATCCGATTTTACGTGGAAAAAGCCCTCACGGGTAAAAAACCATGGTACAAAGCAACACCAATCTACTATAATATCATAAGTTACAAGAGATGGAACCCAAAGCCCCGAATCACAAACCCACAAGAGAAATCCAAAGCTTTCCCAAGAAGAAAACCATCTTCTTAAGCTTTTTCTCTCACCTAGAACCTCTCTCAATCCCCTTTCACATCTAGGATACTATTAATCCTGTAATACACTCTTTAAATAAGAAAAAACTGAGATTAGAAACCCCTTGCGCAAGAAACCCAACACAAAAGGGAAACCTGTCGACCTATCGATGACCACTGCCGACCGGTTGATAATGCCCAAAAACGCCCAGAAAGTTGATGTCTTGAAATTTACCATGACCGACCGGTCGGTGGCCATTTTACATAGGGATTTGAGGCATTCGATTCCAACAATGTCTACCACAACTCCAATCTTCATGCAATAGGCTGTTAGTGGGTCTCCTTAGCAACCGTAGAAGTTTTGACAGTGGAGGTTACGTTTGCAGTATATTAATAAACTGCAAGATGATAAAAGAAACTTACCTGCCGTAGAAGTTTTGACAGTCGAAGATCCGTTCGCAGCATGATTGGCGAACGTGATAATGCTCTTGCCAATGTCGTCTTTGATAAACGCAATATTAGTTTTCTTCTTGCCAACCATCACTTGCTTGCGATATACACCAGACTTGATATATATCGGAAAGAGCGTTGTACTGAAACCGAAACAGCGGTGTAGTCACCACTGCCGTCCTGGGCGACGGTTAGGTTTGTCAGTTTAGGTTGTGAAGGCTTGGAGGCAGTGTGACTTTCAAGAAGATCAACTGTCACAATACTGCCTATGGTGGCTAAGAAGCTGATGAGCCGAATTATCGGCCATGAAATGGAGAAATTGATATTCACGTTGCAGAAATGGAGTTCGAAGGGAGGAGCTTCTCTGACTGGCTGAGACATACTGACTAAGCAAGAGGAAGAAGGTAAGAGGAGGAGAACCTGAGGCTAAGAGGAAGAAGGTAAAGAGGAGGAGAACCTGAGGCTAAGAGGAAGAAGGTAAAGAGGAGGAGAACCTGGTGGGAATACAACATACATGTATTAAGGTGGGCCCCTTCAGTGTGGTACACAACACACCTTTCTTTCTTCCAGTGGGCTTAGAACTGTTTTTTTATCTTAGCCATCCAAATAACGCTGTTTCCATGGTGTGGGCCATCTAGCCTCAAGTCTGTGGACCCCACTGACGTAGTGGGCCCACCCACTGGCGACAAGGATGGATGGCAGGAATACAACATACATGTATTAAGGTGGCCCCCTTTAGTGTGGTACACAACCCACCTTTCTTTCTTCAAGTGGGCCTATAATTGTTTTTTAATTGTAGCCGTCCAAAGAACGCTGTTTCCATGGTGTGGGCCATCTAGCCTCAAGTTTGTGCCTGGGGTGGACGCCACTGACGTAATGGGCCAACCCACTGGCGACAAGGATGGATGGCGGGAATACAACATACATGTATTAAGGTGGGCCCCTTCAGTATGGTACACAACCCAGTACCGTTCTTTCTTCCAGTGGGCCTAGAACTGTTTTTTAACTGTAGCCGTCCAAACAACGTTGTTTCCGTGGTGTGGACCATCTAGCCTCAAATCTGTCTCAATATTGTGTCTGGGGTGGACCCCACTGACGTAGTGGGCCCACCCACTGGCGACAAGGATGGATGGCGGGAATACAACATACATGTATTAAGGTGGGCCCCTTCAGTGTGGTACACAACCCACCTCTCTTTCTTCCAGTGGGCCTAGAATTGTTTTTTAATCGTAGCCGTCCAAAGAACACTGTTTTCCATGGTTTGGCCATCTAGCCTCAAATCTGTCTCAATTTTGTGCCTGGGGTGGACCCCATTGACGTATTCCCGCCACATCTTCAATACAACCTGGGCACACCTCTTTGCGACCTGGTCACATGACCTCATGCAATGTGATGACAGAAACTTGAAAAATCCGAGAGAGAGCTTGAGAGAGAGGGAGAGAGCTGAGAGGGTTTCTGAGAGGGAGCGTGAGAGAGGGAGAAATCCATTTCTAATTTTTATTTTTTCAAGTCTGCACTGTGCGTTTTCAACCTATGTGCGTTTCAACCTATGTCCATTTTCAATCCAAATGGGTTTTGGCTAGGGACGCTGCCATCTACTTTGTGGACCTCAGTATGATGTATTTGTTTCATCCACACCGTCCATTATTTTTTAAATATTATGTTAGGGCTTTATTCAAAACTGAGGCAGATTTAAATCTCAGGTGGACCACACCACAAGAAAACAGTAGTGATTGAATGTCCGCTATTAAAAACCTCCTAGGGCCCACTCTAATGTTTATTTCACATCCAACCTCTTGATTAGGTCATACAGACCTGTATGTAGGGGAAAAACAAATATCAGCTTGATCCAAAGCTTTTGTGGCCCCTAAGAAGCTTTTAATGGTAGGCCTTCAATTAACATTGTTTCATGTGATGTGGTTCACCTGAGATTTGGATCTACCTCAATTTTGGATTCATGCCATAAAATGGTCTGGAAAAATTAATGGATGGCATGGACGAAACATATACAGCATGGTGGGACCACAAAAATGGTACACCTGAGTTAGGCAATTTAGAATTTTTAATGGTAAGGCACTAAATTACCACTATTTCTTGTGATGTGGTCCACTTGAGATTTGGATCTATCTTAATTTTGGGCTTATACCATAATATGATATGAAAAAATGTATGGGCAGTGTGGATGACACACATACATCATGGTAGAGCCCACGTAGCACCGATCACTAACTAGTCGCTAGTTAGGGTCGCTAGTCAATCCACGCATGCTACCCTGTGAGTCCAAGTTGATATATTTTATGTATATTTATCCCATTCATCTATTCTTAAATATCATTTTATGATGTCATACCAAACCTTAAGACTTAAGATCCAAATCTCAACGGTTATATTAGAGTTTAGGGTCCAATGACTGCACATTTCTTGGATTTTCATGAGGTCAACAAGTCGCACTGCAATTTTGAACAAAACATTTGGCTCAATTTAGAATTATGATCTAGTTACTTTATTCTACTCATCAATATCTTAGATTTGACTGGTCACTTACCTCGATCAGATTTCGGATGAGAAAGATATTGGGCAGACAAGATTGATCAACAATATGATGAGTCATATCTTGCAATCCAACAATTAGATTTGAGTAAAATTTAATCTAAACACCTGAAGTGTCCAGGTAACCGATCAGATTGTCCAAAATCTGTCTAAATCTAGACAAACTGATTGTGCCCATTTAAAGAGTGTTTTGGACGGATTTGATTCGTTTCAGGTCAAATTGGGCTGAATTTTGTTCTATAACCTATTTAGCACGTTCTAAATATATGTGACTGTTCAGATCAACTTTAGGATTTCCTAATCATAGGATTTGATCAATCTCATCATTATAAGTTATTCTTGCAATTACACATTATTATACTTAGGCCATCATTTTTTGTACAAGTGAACTTGTAGGTATGCATAAACCAATTTGATAGGCAGGTAACTCAATAACTGTAATCTTTTATTTTCAACCATTCAATAAATGTCCACTAGTAAATTTTGTCCACCCATTTCAAATTTCTCAATTTTTTTCGAACTCAAAATTTTATTTTTAAATTTTTTTTTCAAACTACTCAATATTTTTTTCAAAATCTCAATTGTTTTTTTTTTTTTTCAAACTTTTGAACATTTTCAATCTTATCAAAAATCTTTTTTCCAAAATTGTCAATTCTATTCAAACATATCAATTTTTTCAAGGTACAATTTTTCTTATATGTTTTTTTTAAATCTCAATTGTCTTTTTCAAAATCTAATTTTTTACAAACATTGTAAATTTTTTCCAAACTTTTGAACTTTTTATTTTCTGAAATCCACAAATTTTAAAATATTCAACTTTCTTATTCAAAATGTTAATTTTTGCATTAAAACCTTAGTGATTTTTTAAAATCTTAATATTTTTTTAAAATTTTAATTTTTCTCAAATATTGTCAATTTTTTCAAGATGTCAATTTTCTTTTTTCAAAATGTCAATTTTTTTTAAAATCCCAGTTTCTTTTTAACATTAGATTTTTTTTTTTTTAATTTCAATTTTTCTAAAACATTGATAAATTTTTCTTTCGAATTTTTGAACTTTTTTTTTTTCAAAATGACAATTTTTTTCGAAAGATTTTTAAAAAATTGGGAATTTTGTTTTGAGAGGGGATTTTAAAAAAATCGACGGTTTTAGAGCGTCGACGTTTTCTTTCAATAGTAATAATTCAACGGTCATTAGCCGTCGAATTTGAGGCGCTAAATTCGACGGCTTCAGACCGTCGAATTGTTTCGCTCGTTATATTTCTCAACGTCGAATTAAATTCAAAGTCAAATTTTTCCGCGAGCATTCGATCACTAACAGTTGAATTTCAGGCCCTAAATTCGATTGTTGAAATTTTCTACGCGGTAAACTCGACAGTTATGGACTGTCAAATTTATCACTTTTTCACATAGTGACCACCAGAAATGTGATCCATAAAATGTGGTAAATTGAAATCTTTAGTGGACCACACTATAGGAAATAGTGGTGATCGAAATGCCATCAGTTAAAAATTTATTAAGAGCAACAAAAGTTTTGGATCGGCCTAAGATTTGTGTTTTCCCTTGACGTAATAAACAAGTTGGGCCTCCATTGACAGGGCCTAAAAAAATTATATATGAAGCATGTATTTGTGTCAACAAATCGAATCATGGTCCACTATGGTGCTGTGTATATATATATATATGTGTGTGTGACTGGACCTTTATCTAGTGAGTCACACTTGATGAATGGGTTTGATGAAATATAAACACTGTAGTGGTCCCCACACACAAACTTATGGTTTGCATCCCATTTCTATTGTTCCCCGTGCTTTGGCCCACATGAGACTTGGATCCGGATTATTTTTTGTCTCTCGGTCACATGATCGGGAACGCACCTGATGGACGGATTTGATTTTACATAATATACAATATGATGGCCCCAAACAGCTTGGGTGCAGGTGTTGTAGAGGAATCCGGTCCGCAGTAATGTATGCATACTCAACATGCATGGTACAAGAGGAATTCGTACTCCTCTTGTCATCTCCACCAATGATCGGAACCGTTTTGATCAACGGTTGGTATTCATGTTCGTTTTCTGAATGGTTTGAATCATCATTACAGAAAAGAAGACTAATCATGGTCTACACATGGTAGGTTGTGCACTGATCCATGTGGCCCAGCTGACACGCTCTGCCTTTTGTCCATTTTTGAATCCATTGACTGCGACTTAAAACAGCAATTTCTCCTTCCTTGTGTTGTGATAATCGTCCTGGACCGTATAAGAGGAGGATTGCGACAAGCTCACGCGCTCATAGAGCTCTGCCCATCCACACGCAGTCACACGTGTTAGGGCTCATCGTGATTGTTAATTTCCATCCAATCTGTTCATAAGGTCACATGGACCTGGATGAAGGGAAAACACAAATAACATCTTCATCCAAAACTACTGTGGCCGTTAAAAACATTTCAACGGTACATGATTAATCCTTACTGTGTGGTCCACTTCAGCCTGGGATCTGCCTCATTTTTTAGAATATACCCTAAAGTAATATTGCAAAATGAATGGACAGTGTGGATGAAATCCATAAATCATGATGGCCCCTCAGAGCCCCTGTACATTCCTAGCCAGGGACCTGAGGGGTGATATCCAATCTGCGTCCGCTGGTATTGGTGTGGGCCCACTAACTGCACAATGAAAGAGATTGGAAACACCTTGCATTCATTTCGCCACCATGAGCTTGTCAACGGGAAACTCGCTTGAGATTTAGGGCTTTCTCCTTCTTAAATCTGCTAACCTGGTACAATGTCATAGAGATCATGTCCGTTCATCATATGTGGCCCACAAGAGACTCTACCTTCCTAAAATATGATCAATTTCTCTTAGAAAGTGGACGAATAAACGTCTAGAAATATGTGTCCAATAGCAGCAGTCCATATTCCACTTAATGGTGCAAAGGTTTTATGAAAAGCTACGTACAGGAATGATCTACCTGAAAGTTGGACGAGATCTCGATAATGTGATCTATATTGCCACGTATACCGCGGAGAACAATCTAAATCCCACGCGAGCGAATTTCAATTAAAGGCATGAAAGAGGACTACGTTATTGATGACATGCTGCAAATGCATGCACCCCACAGTGCCTACACTAACCACTAGTATTCGAGATTCTACCAACTACGTAGGGCTACATGAATTGCTAGTCCGGCAGACCACTGCTCGGGTCCTACGTATGACATGCTGACGTGGAGATTTTCCACGAATCAGACGTTAGGATTTTTCAACCAATCTAAAATTGGGACCGTGACTTTAAGACAGTAGGATCCACAACTTAGTCGGTTTAAATTGAGTTAATGTATCCCACTTAAACAGATCTTGAGTGCCTGCGTATCAAGTGGTGTATGCTTCCTGAGCATCATATATATAAGTCTCATTACGGAATGGTTGGACCGATGGTCTGTATCGTTCATTTCGGGCATCAGTTATTACAAATGGGGCTCATGCCTCATTGATCCATTGATCTGTGCCATTGATATGAAGGGTTCGATATAGGTAATGGCTCAGGACCAAAAATATCTTAGATGGAAGAATCATCACCCTTCAAGAGGTGGTCCGACAATGGAAGAGTCAAAGATCATGATCACGGCCCACAGGCAAAGATTGGTGAATGATCAGAAAGATGCATCTTATGGTCGATATTTTGAATGCCCTATAATCCTGTAATCACGCTGGAAGATGATCACGACCATTGATCTTCTGAGTTAAATGTAAGACATTAAACGTTTTTCTCTCAATGGTTCGTATTCAGCCACGCATGTCCATCATAAAACCATCCATTCAGTGTGAGGTACTTAGCGCTTCCACTCATCCAGGCTAGCACAGAAACATGAACGGTCCTGATCATCCAAGAGTGTTTACATGCAAGCCACGTTAGTGGAAAAGAAAGCGTTGTATGTTAAAGTCTGCTTACAACGCTGTATGTAAACATCTCTCCATGACTCCAACCATAAAATAATAGCCATAATAATAATAATAAATAAATAAATAAATAACTTTCCACGGCAGAATCTCAAAGAAAGCGACTTAAAACGGCTACAGCAATAATAATAAATAATAATAATAATTAAATAAATAAATTTCCAGAAGCAGAATTTCAAAGAAAGCGACGTAAAACAACCACAGCATTACATCTACTCCTGCTGCTACAACTGTGCCCAGACGCGTGTACAAGACAGCTCTACCGGCCACACGTGCCAGCATGTCACAAAGGTGCGAGATCCAATCCATCCATCAGATTGGCCCACCCTTGTAGATCATCTCCCAAAAATTAAATATGAGTGGCCCACCTGAAAGAGGGGGGGAAATGCTATCCTGCACTACGTGGCACACGTGCAAGAGCTCGAGAGGCTCGTGGCACGTGTGGAGGGAGAAGGGAAGAAGGCCAAGGGAGCGGCATTCACACACTACAAATAGCACAACTCCTCTCAGATAACATTCACACCGAGTTTCAGTGTAATATCGGAGAGCCTCTCCTCTCTCTCTTCTTCTATCTTCCTCTCCTCTGTCTACTCACATACACAATGCCTGTGAATATGAAAGATGTTACGATTGTTTTGCCAATTCCATCTCCCACTTGGGCATTTTGTCGGTGATGGGATTAGCAAGACGATGATAACGTCTGATCATTACGCTGCCGACAGGTCTTCAATTCCTGGAACTGATATCCTCTGTGAGTTTGTTATGATCTTTCATTTTCATCTGTGGGCCCACCGTTTGCATGGCTCAGATGCTCAGGTGATCATTAGTTCTCTTTACTTGCGCTGTTTTACATTACTGTTCTCCACACTTTTTCACCTCCATTTTCAAAATGGTGGTGATTCTGTTGATCTGATCGAGCTTTCATTGCTTCTGTTGAATGTTGTCAAAATGATTTCAGGCTGCGTTTGAATGCCCAAGTGAATTTAGTTGTGCACAGAAACTGAAGTTACAGTTCTTTGAGGCCCAAATTGAAAAGACAAGGAAATCGCAATTTGGTTACTCACTTTAAAAATTTATAATTGGAATTTGATTTGATGCTACAGCCAAACACACTCTAATAACAGCTCATCCCTCTTTTTTGCATGCGTCTTGTGTTTATGGATGAAAGGGGAGTAGGGTTCATGGTACGGGATATGACCGCTGAGCCTGATCGTGGAATAACTGGGGTGAAACTGATGGACGGAGTGGATTTTAGACGGTCATCTTGGTGGACCCCACAGGGCTTTGTGCTGCAGGAACTCCCTGCAACAGGTGGTGCAGGAAACTTGCGTTCCAATGGGATAAAGTGTCCTAATGCATTGTACACTCAGTAAATGTGTCCAATCAAGGCCATTGATTGAGTTTCTATGTCCCTTAAATAAATGAAGAAATTGATTTCCATGCAAACTGCCATATTTGGTGCGAGACATCTGAATAGTGGGACCCATCAGTTGAATGGCTTGGATCTAGCACATGTATGCGACTTTGGCACATGGGTGGCGTGTGCATGGGCCCTAGTACAGGTTTACGGGCTTAGCATTAATGCTCCGTGCAGGACTTCCATCAAAATGCGTGGATATGGTGGAAAGGCCCATACCTCAGATGGGGGATTCGTCAAAGATCAAATTAATTGGATGACCATACCTCCAGAAATCTTAAATCTCTCATCTTCACCGTCCAATTCAATCTGTGACATATATATGACTCAAAATAAATCAATCTGAATGGTGGGCTCCACTTTAGATGGATCATAAACCAACATAAAACAGCAAAATGATATTTTAGCTCTTAGATTAGTTAGTAGTTGCATGCCTAGTGGGCGGACCTACCTGACAATGCCTATGCAGCCCTTGGATAGATTTAGAATGTTCATTAGGGAGTGTGCACTGCAAAGAAAAATCAACTACTTATCAAATGAGCCACATATGTTGAGTTTGATCGGGTAGTGGTCGTATTTTTAGGGTATTTTAAGGTCCTCTTATATTTCCAAAACTACTCTTATTTCCTTATAAAAACTAAAATTTCTTAACACTCCTTTCAGTATAAATTAAATATAATATTGCTTGCACTTCCCCGTGTCATATCCCCCCCCCCCCCCCCCCCCCCCCCCCCCCCCCCCAGCAAATTAAAGATAGTCTAGGGGCATCACTAATCCCAGTTAGAGACGGTTTTAGGCCGTCGTTTTTTTTTTTACCATTTGGGTGTCTCCAAATATGGGAAGTACTCTCTCTCCCACCTCTGATGTTTCGAACCCCATTGATCAAATGGTTAGTACTTGCCCGATTAGCATGATGTTTACATTTTTTATTTTTAAAGGTGGGAGGAGACGCATCAAATTCAGATATTGATCACATGGTTAGTACACCCACCCCCCGTTAGTCACACTGCAATGTTAGCCACCCCCACTACGGGAATCCATGCCATGACATTAGTGTTGGGACGAGGCTTCTATCTTCACTCGGTCTACCACTTGAACTATGGATCCAGGTGTTTTTGAGTCCTGATTTGTCTATTAACAGCTCTCATTTTTCTTTTCATGGCAGCTCTGAAAAGCTGTAGCAATCTTTACCATTGTCCCCTCCACTACCAATTCGAACAAGACCATCTCCTGCCGCTTTGTTTCATGATATATATGATTGATCGAGTACTGATGAGTTCTATCTACGAATCCTTTTGCTTCTGTCTACTTATACCAAATCCTCCACGACATGAGGCTTCCTTCAGGCACTCAAGCACCACTTCAGAATCGCTTTCTATTTGAACATTTGAAATGCCAAGAGATCTACAAATTTGTGGGCCCTTGTTAATTGAAATAGGACCAATGGATATGTTTCATTTGTAATGGTCCAATAAATGTCCATGATATCTATCTAGTGTGATGTATGGAATCTAAGATAGGTGGAGTGTTGGAGTATTTCTATCGATCAATCATGTCATATAGACCGGAGTTGAACACCAAATTGCTTCGATTTGAATTATAAAAAAGATACCTTATATCCTTTATCGTAAAGATGTATGAGCAAAACCTGTTTTTGGATTGAATCGCAAGTCCAAAAATGTTACCATGTTACCTAAATAACTTAATTGACATAGGACCATTTGATATGTTTCATTTGTAACCGTCCAATAAATGTCCCCTAATCTGACATTTAGAAAATTAAATACTCTTAATTTTTATTTTATGATGCATTTAAATTGGGACTTAAGATTTGGAAAACTTTAATTCGAATTACTTGTATGCCATGTATACAACTTCTAAGAATGCTTGCCCATCGTCCATCACATGCTGTTGGAGTACCAAAGTATTTTTCAATAAGGCCTATTTCGACATGTTCAAATGTAAATTCAGAAGATTTGTCCACATTTTATTTATCTCATTTTCTGAAAGTACTACCCTTTTCATTTCCTTTGAAAATGCCATCACTTACATCCTCCAATGTGATATGTCTTTGGACAGTGACCTATAAACTACGGGACTCATCATGAAAATGGTCTATGGATTACCAAACCATGGGACCCATCAAGCAGTGGTTGCTGTCGGAGCATCATATGACTCTTCATTTAAGTAATGCTTTGGCTGAGAGTTCCTACCATTGAATTCGGCATTAAGTTTGTACAAGTGGGGCCCATGGCTCATTGATCCATTAATCTGTAGGATCGATATGTTGACCCAGGACAAAAAAATCTCTAAGATGGAAGAATCATAACCCTTCAAGAGGTGGTCCTACAATCGAAGAGTCAAAAATCATGATCACCCGCGCATGCATCTCGCCCACACGCAAAGATGGTTGAATAATCAGAAACATCCATCTTTTGGTCGATATTTTGAATTCCCTATTATCCTAGCAATCACACTAAAAAGAGATCACGGCCATTGATTTTCTGACTTAAATATAAGACATTAAACATTTTTCCTCTTAATGGTTCACATTCAACTGCGCATGTCAATGGTAATAACCATCCATTCAGTGTCAAGTACTTAGCCCTCCATCATCCAGGATAGCACATAAACATGAACGGTCCTGATCATCAGCCACGTTAGTAGAAAGAAAAAAAAAAGCGTTGTATTTTAAAGCCTGCATACAACGCTGCATGTTAAATACCTCTCCAAGAATCCAACCATATAATAATAGCTATAACAATAAATAAATAATTTCCCACAGTACAGCTACTGCTGCTGCAGTCCTGCTACGACTGTTATTATGAGCTCTGTTGAGCCCAAACGCGTGTCCAAGACAGCTCTACCAGCCACACGTGCCAGCACAAAGGGGTGTGCGCACGTGCAAGAGCTCAAGAGGCTTGTGGCACGTATGTAGGTAACAGGAAATAAGGCCAAAGGAGCGGCATTCTTACACTATAAATAACATGACTCCCTCTCAGATGACATTCACACCGAGTTTCAGTGTAATAGCGGAGGCTATCTCCCCTCCTGCCTTCTATCTTCCTCTTTACTCACATACATCATGCTTGTGAATATGGAAGATGCTACGATGGTTCTGTCGATTCCATCACCCATTTGGGCATTTGTCGGTGATGGAATGAACAAAACCATGGTAACGTCTGATCATTACCGTCCGTTAGTCTTGAGAGCTGATGACCGATCTTCCGTTTCGATGCTGGTGAGTGAAGTGGTCTGCTTTCTGTTCCGGGTGAGTTTCCTTGTGGGCCCACCGTTTGCACGGCTCAGATGACACGTCGGAGGGGGAGATTGCGCTGCATCGATGCAGCAAGTGTAGGAGAGATTAGTTCTCTTTAATTGTACTGTTTTACATTTTTGTTATCTGTACCTTTTCACCTCCATTTTCAAAATGGTGGTGATTCATCCACCACACACGTGGAATGGATGTAAGAAAGATTGACCGTCCAAACCTAAGAGCCCATTGTGGATGGATGGTTAAAACCTAAGAAAGGGTCCCTCCATCTAATATTTGATGGGCATTAAATGGATGGTTAAAAATACTGTAACCAGCAAGCCAAACTAGCTAGGCGTAATCAGACGGTTAAGATTTTCCTAGTAGTGACTTCTGGATTTTTCTCCATCCAAAATAGGCCCATATTTTCGATGGTCCTGATTGCTCTATATGCCACGTGTGCAGTAGGTGGTCCACTTCCACTTACAATCACCGTAGTCTAGCAAATCAGGCTTATTTACACCATATCTTATAAACAACGGACAAACGTGGTGACGTTTGCTCGCTCCCCACATGCAGAACACGTGCCACTCCCCCGCAAGTGTGTGGGATATCTGACGCTGAATAAGTGGCCCCCACGATGAAGATAGACGATATCAAAAGTTCAGGCCTCTCCTTCCCACTGTCAACGGTGATGATATGGTAGAGCTTGCAGAGCCGGAATCTCTCCACGTTACACGTGGCAGAGTGATGTACCAAACCGTGATGGTCCATCTAGTGGGGCCCTTTGTTAATAGTTGATGTTTCGAAACGTTGTGTGAGATCCTGGCCATTCATTTGGTGCACCACGCGTGTATGATGAATGTGGACTGCTAGTCATATGTGTTTTTTTTTTTTTCTGACCATTGATTCGTCTCATGCCCGTGGTCTAGCTACCTGTGAAGGGAACATGAATCTTGTGTGACGGCCCCCACCTCATGAACGGCCCAGATCTCTCATTTCTCAGCACCGCACGATGGAGTCATAAGACATCTGAATAGTGGGACCCATCAGTTGAATGGCTTGGATCATTAAAATGACATTTGTAAGATATAAGACGTGCATTTGAGGTTTGGGTTAGGGCGGGTTAAGCTAATTCGCTCCCCTCCTGCTGGCTCTAGCTTCACAGTGATTTCTGTAACGAGGGTCGACACTGGTGTCTGGTCGGACGGTGCTATCTCTTTGGCGTTCGGTCAGGTCGGGGTAACATGGAGTTCGGTCAGGCCTTGGCCGTGGGGCCCACCTTGATGTATTTGTTGTATATCCATGCCGTCCATCTATTTTGCAAGCTCATTTTAAGACATGGGCCCAGAAATGAAGCAGATGAAAATCTCATGTGGACCACGCCACAGGGAACAGTGGTGATTGATCATTAAAGCTTCTTGTACGCCCCAGAAGTTTTGGATCAAGCTGATATTTATGTGTGACCTCATCAACAGGTTGGATGCATTGCCCTCTGAGTAAATGTGGCCAATTTATACAATTGATTGGGTTTCTATCCCTCAATGAAATAAAAGATTTGCATGCACACTGCCATGGCCCATGGGAGGTTTGCTAATCCTGCACACGTGTAAAACAAGCCCATCATATGTGTGTGTGTGTGTGTGTGTGTGGCAAAAGATATCTAAATGGTGGGACCCATCTGTTGAATGGCTTGGATTTTGCACATGCATGTCACTTTGGCACATGGGTGGCGAGTGCATGGCTGGGCTCCCTTGAAAAGGTGTATGGGTCTAATGCTCCATCCAGGGCACATGTCAAATATATGCAGGACTTCAATCCAATTGAGTGGATGGAAGGTCCCACCTCAGATGGGGTATGTGCCAAAGATCAAATTAATTGGATATGACCATAACCTCGAGTCAAGGAACATTTATTTCTTCAATATGAATGTTGAATCTCTCATTTTCACCGTCCATTTGATGGCCAGTGAAAAGCCATGAGGGATGGCACACTAGAAAATCCTCTCGTATTGACAACCCTTGGATCATTTAACTTTTTTTGGGCACCGTTGATCAATTGTTTAGAATTCGAAGATTCACAGATCCAATACATAAAGTACCCATATGTTGGGAGAAGCAACAAAACCAAGTGGTTCTTATTCCTTGACTGAATGTTCCTGACCCATATGCTAATCAATTGGTCCACACACAGACACACAAACACTTAAAAATGATAAAATTAATGGTCTACATTCAACATGTATAGATTAGATAATTTAAGATTAAAATGACGTTTGTAAGATGTAAGAAGTGTATTTGAACTTTGGTTAGGTCTGGTTAAGCTGAGTTGGGCTAAGTTGGGCTAAAAAATTGAGGAGGATATGCATGTGAGACCTAAGGCTGACACACAGGCCTAGCTAGTAGGTCTAAGCCTAGTCTAAAGTTCAGTCAGGCTCATTTGACTGCCTAACCCATTGCCACCCCTACCCACAACCCTTTTGAGAAATATGTAACTCCAAATTAATTAATATAGATAGTGGGCTCGAGTTTAGATTGATCATAAACTACTATAAATCAGCAAGATGATCTTTGAGTTATTAGATTAGTAGGGGTTTGATGGAAGGTACTTTGTATATTTAATTTAAATTCCATATTAGCACGTAAATTTTGAAATAGAGTTTAAGTTGTTCCACACCAATGCAGGTTAATAATTTATCTGGAACCAAACATTTATTTTTGTTCCAATCTCATTTTAACCATAACCCAAAAAAATAAAAAAAAATAAAAAAAATCCTTTTGCATTCAAACCGCCCATTAAGAGCCTTAACTATACATTAAGGGTCACAATAGATAGATGGTTCAAATTGGTAGTCAGGTGTTTGTTGTTGTTCAAATTAGACACATGGCCATATGTGTATGTAATAAATGGCCCGAATTCAATCAAACATATGTGATTAAATAATGTTGGGTATACCAGAGTCATATTGGACTCAAATTGATTGAATGCTTGTGACCTCAAGTGTTGAGTTAGTTAGATTAAGGCTAAATCTGTGAAGGTTAGCTTGATTGTTCAGCTACTAATCGTTACAGCAATCAGGTGATTTTAGAAGGGTACTAGTACTTCAAAATAAAATATTTTTTCTTAAGTTAAAGACTTTTATTTCAACGGTAATACAAGTTTTTCAGTGATTCAATACATAATTAAAAATAAGGTTAATCATTGTTTTATTAATTGAATGTAAGGATATAATACATTTAGTGAAAGGAAAAATAGATCACTAAACTGAGAATAAATAAATACATACGATAACTTGTGCTTGTAAAATGACCTTGAAAAGTATTAAATGGTCATGGTGTGAAGTCAATAGGATGTGACTAGTGATGTATCAAGTATGAACTTGATAATTAAGGATCTGACAATGGTGATCATGAATATTTAAATTACTTCTAGAGCGTACTGTAACAATGACGCTGGATAGCAGCAAATTTAAGCTATTCTAATAGCTTCAAACTTGCTATAGTATGGCTAGACAAAAGTGAAGTGATTAAAGCTAAGAATTTAAACTAAAAAAATAAGTAATGTTGCGCTATAGAGGGATTAATTAATTGTGACGAGAGCATAAAACCCTTAGTCAAGTGCTACTTTTGTGATCTTCTAAGAGGCAGTGGCCGCATCGTGGTTTCCACATGAATTGAAATCTTTTTCAATTGTGTGGTGGTCATATTCGAGCAGGATTTGAAATCCTTGTTGTGTGTTGTCATTGTGTACGATATGCTTCTAATTTCTTATAGACTTTCCATTTCTTAATTCGTTGTTGCCTCCGAGAAATTATTAATTATCCTTAGAGTAATGTCTCTTTCAGTGTTGATCTGCTTTGATTTGAGATGGGCATGCCATGTTTAAGCTAGATTGGGAAGAATCCACCATTGATAGGACTTTGGAATCTTCCTACAGGGCACACATGTCACTTTTGCATTGGTTACATACCCTATGAATAATGTCCACCTTTTCCCAATATATATATATATATATATATATATATATATATATATATAGCTATGAGCGGAGTACCTTTTGGCAGGTTAATGGAATATCAGTGCTGACAGATCCTTCTAGAGTGAGTACATTTTCCTCCTTGTATACGTGCGCCGACATGTGTGGCGGCTCTTCTCTAACTATGTCAGGCAAGGAGTAAACAACATTATTTTTCAAAAATGATTTTATCTGTCCGACATATGTGGCGGCTTTTCTCTGAGCAACATGGACTATGTCAGGCAAGGAGTAAACAACATTATTTTTCAAAAATGATTTTAACTGTCCATTTCATAGGATTGAGTGGTTAGAATTCTACCATTTGAGAGTTTTCATGTGGTAGCCCATGAAATTTATGTAGCCCATGGAATTTATGCAGGATATAATGGATAGATGAGATTCGTCAAGGAGTGTCATAATACCTGGACGTTGTTAAAAGCATCATAAATTATTGTGCTCTAAGTGTAATAGATCATTTCTCCTTTGTTATCAAGCATCTATCAAGAATTACATAAGCACAAAGGTGAACCAAACAAGCAAAACACAAAGGCACAAGCAAAGCAACAAAGTGAGATAAACTGAATTTTATGAGGAAAACACTATCAGGAAAAAGATCATGGTACAAAGTGATATGCACCATCAGTTTTAGACTTTTAGTATTTTCGATTGCCCAACCATAATAGTCAGTCGTTCCATGACCTCCTAACTTGTTCTCACCGAAGGCTCTATACAACAGCATCAATCTTCTAACACGTACGCTAAAACTCACCTGTCCCAATAATTCTACTACAGGTCTGATTACTTTGGAAGACTGTAACTGGATGGTCACAAGAAGTCTAAGAAACGACCAATGTTAGATCAAAAGAGGACTTCCAATCGAAGGATGGGATCACCTAATCTGTTTGATTTTTTAGCATATGTCCCACAGTCGATAGGATCGTACAGATTTGAGGTCTGGATTCATTTTAGTAAAATCGGGAGTGCTGGCCATTAGGTTTTAAGGTGGATGGTCGGCCATTCTCGGTTTCAACCATACCATTGAAGGCCACCAATTGGACGAACAGGACAGCCCAAAAATGAAATGTTACAGGCTTACGGGCACGGTTTGGGTGGATCCCCGGATCCACTGAGGTACTGTGGGGCCATTGTGATGTATGTGCCTTAAATCTACACCGTCCATGCATTTTGAAAGATCATTTTAGGGCATTATCCTAAAAATGAAGCAAATCCAAATCTTAGGTATACCAAACCTGTTGCAAAGGTCACAAAGACCTGAATGAAGATACCAAACAAATATCAGCTTGGCCCAAAACTTTTTTGACCCAGGAGAAGCTTTTAATGTTTGAGTACCATTGTTTACTGTATTATGGTCCACCTAAGATTTGGATCTACTTTACTTTTTGAATCATGCTTTAAAATGAGTTTTCAAAATAAATGCACTGTATAGATTTAACACAATCACATCACACAGTAGACAACACAGTGAGGGATACACCCACCTCGGAGGATCTGGGGATCCAGCGCAGACGCGCACCAGGCTTTCCACGCCTGTGGCAAAAGGCTATCATACAGTTTTTTTTTTTTTTTTTTTCTGCCAAATTGTCAGAAACCAATCCTTACAGAAGGTGGGCCACGCCATCATGAGCACCTGATATGAAAATGAGGCAACCCTGCATACAGTATGACTTAGTTATTAGTGGCCCACCTAGTGAGTGGATCGGCCTTATTTTTGTATAAGGCGATCATCGCGGCCCACATTATGTATGGATAGGATTATCCCTTTTTTTTTTTTTTTTTTTTTTTTCTTTTTATCGCTGTATCATAACTTATGGTTCACCTGCTGTATTTGATCGTTTCTCTTGTTCCCGTCCATTGTAGGCCCACCATGACACACTTGAAGTTACCCACCATGCATCCACGTGGAATCCATCATATGCGTCGGTTCATTTCTTCGTTGCAGATCACTGGTGGCCAACTTCGACCGTCCACAAACAACAGATCCAACGACGTGGATCACACCAAAAAAGATAGTGCTTTAATGGACTACTGCTATTGATAATCTAGAGGCCTCGATAATCTATGGACCACCGAAATGTATCTCTTGAAAAAGAAGGGCGTTTTGGGTCTTTTTCGTCCTACAAGGAGTTGCTTTTGCCTTACATGGCAACTCAAGCTCTCCAGCAACGGGTCCACATGGAGAGATGGGGTGATCAGAGCCATCCATATACTGGTAACTGCTGTAGATGGACTCAATAATCACGCTTAAAGGATCACTATAGCCATAGATTTGTGCGGTTGAATTTGAATCGTTAAAAACCTTCATTTCAATCGCCCCAGGTGTGTGGAACACCCTCAGAATTTGGACAGTTCTGCTCACTTCTTCATCTCAGCAGTGGGCCCCACAAGCAAGAAAAATGAAGATGCGGCCTATTCATCAGGCCCATCGCTTTAAAAACGTAGACCTGCTTATCAGGTGGGCCACAAATATACGATGAGTATGAATGATTGGCTGTTCTTCTAAAAGACAAGTTTTCTAATACTAGTGTTGTCCTGGTGAGAAAGCTACCCTATTTTTGGGCCAGGGCATGCTAACGGTGGGCCCTAGATGATGAATGGTCTGGATCTTTCACGTGTGTGCAACACTGGCTCATATGTCGTGAAGCCTGTGCATCTTACCCATGCGAATACAATCGGCATCCCTACAAACGAAAATTCATTACTAGTAACTCGTCTAGTTTTTCTTTCACCATTTACAAAATGGTGGTGACACATCTTCCTCACCCGCATCACTGATATAGAGCTATCCAGACCAGACAGATTGCGGTTTCCACTGTGGATGGACCATATATATGAAATCTCACTGATCAATGAATTCTAACCATCCAATTAAAGGCCATCACATGGACAGCTTAAAGTAAAATAGTGAGTGGTACAAATTTGAAGGGAGAAAACAGATCTTTGACATGATCTCAGTGAAAACTTTTAGTTAGATACATCCATAGTTAGATTAGTGATTTAGATGTATGCATGACCTTACAACCAGCGTACATTCGGAGAGACAACAGTTTATGCATTCTCTAAATGGTGCAAAACTCACATAAGAGCAAGAGAGAGAAAAGCATTTGTTCCTATTTACGTTCAACCGGTCAAAAAGCCAGGCGTGACAACAGGTCGTTTCGAACCGTGTTGGTGTCGTGTAGCGTCGTGTCAAAAATGCCCTCACCTAAACCCAACCGGTAACCTGGTCAAAATTTAGAAACCCAAACTCATTCGTTAATTTAACAAGCAACCTGGCCGTTTAACTCATTACATAAATGGGTAGTGCTTTCATGGGTAGAGAGATGAGAAGGGGGGCTCTATTCGGCGGAGATTTTAGAGTGTGGCCGTAGGTAGAAAGATGGAGAAAACTCTTACGTGTAAGAGAGAGAGTCTTATTGGCTGTCTTAACTTCTTAGATATTTCTTACCGCACTAAAAATAATTACGAAAATACCTTCATTAACGAGTGAAACATTGGCCCGACCTGTTATCGTAACCGTTCTTGATGGGCCAACCCATTAGTCATCCGACACAATAAGGCCAGGCCCGAACACTGATTTTTTCGGGCGGATTTCATGCGGGTTGCCAGTTCGTGTGGAATTTTAACCGGCCTACAAAAAATGACACCTCACACATGGAAAATAGTCGCACATGCGCATGATCTAACTGGTTTTTCTAGCAATTCATTGCAGGTCGCATGAATATAAAATAACGCAGATACAATCATCAAGTGGGCCACACATGAAGAATCCTATTCATTTTCTACTAGCAGTTCATTGATTTTCAATAGGTTGGACAACTAATAATTAATCACAGTGGCCTATTTTTTCCAGATATGGCATCCATGTTTCTGGGATTGTCTGAAGAACAGTTCTGATCTCACGTTATGAGGCAACTGCAATTTCAAGGTGCAATGGAGCGAGTGCAATTAGGGCCCGTTTATTTTGATGTAAATAGAGGTAAATGCTTCTAAACAGATATAAGTAGGTAATTATTATCATTTACTTATGTTTGACAACAATGTGTCTTTCCTCGTTGTAAAAAACCTTCCAAAAGGATTGATATACATTTGTGGGCCCCCACTATGATGTCTGTTACATATTCACTCCATCTCCATTTTACCGGAACATTTTAGAATGTGATCCAAAAATGAGACAGATCTAAAGCTCAAATGGCCTACACCAAGGTCCATAGCTCAAGTGGTAAATAGCTCAAGTGGTAAACTAAGTGAAGATAGTATTGAAACACTGAGGTCATAGTATTGATTCCCACAGCGGGGGTGGCTAACATTGTGATGTGACTAACAATAGTGGGTGGGTGTACTAACAATGGGGTGTGTGAGCTAACCCATAAAAATTTAAAAAAAAAAAAAAAAAAAAAAAAAAAAAAAAAAAAAAAGTGGCCTACACCATTGGAAATTATGATTGTAAAAGGATTTTAACGATAGGTGATCAATCCACTGCTTTGTGTGGCATGGTACACTTGAGCTTTGGATTTACCTCAATTTTGGGTTCATACCTTAAAATTACCTTGCAAAATTGATAATCGACAGCTTGGATAAGCCACATATATTACAATAGGCCTCGCATGAAATTCACACATAACAAGTAGAGAATTATATTATAAATAATCATATTACCCATTTACTTATATTTACATGGTGTAAATGCGAAACCTTGCAGCAGTCTAAATCTCAAGTGGACCCCACAAGTGAATTCCGTGAGGCTTGGGAGAAACCAACTTCCTTGAGGCTGCGACTATGTGGCCCACCTTGATATGTGTTATATATCCACCTTGTTCATCTATTTTTCCAAATCATTCTAAGGCATGAGATCAAAACAAAGCAAATCCAAATCTCAAGTGAACAACATCACATGAAACAATGATTATTGAACGCCTAGCATTAAAAGCTTCCTAGGCTCATTGTAATGTTTATTTACAACCTGTTGATAAGGTTACAACACTAAAACAAAGGGAGAAAAACAACCTAAGCTTTGATCCAAAACTTTTGTGGCCTACGACATTCAGTTACCAATGTTTCCTGCAGTGTAGTCCACCTGATATTTGGAGGATCTGCTTCATTTCTGGTCTCATGTCATAAAATGAGATGGAAAAACGGATGGACAGCATAGTTATACAAGTATGTGTTCAGTATAGAAATAATTACGCGTGTACTATCTCATCCGTTCATCAGATGAGTCCCACCTAAATGGACCGTTGACTTGATTATGTGTTTCCACCCAGCCGTTTGACGCATCTACATAGTGGATAAAAGAAGGATGACCACATGTGTTAGGAACCGGCGCAGCTTCGCTGGATCCCTTACTGTGCCATCCACTGTATGATGTGTGTGTATTACAACCACGTTGTCCATTCATTTTGAATACTCATTTTAGAGCATGATTCAAAAAATGAAGTAGGTCCAAAATCTAAGATGAACCATAATACAGTAAACAATGATACTCAACCATTAAAAGCTTCTCGTGCGTCACAAAAGTTTTGGGTCAAGCTGATATTTGTTTGGTATTTTCATACAGATCTTTGTGATCTTTTCAACAGGTTGGATGGAAAATAAACATTCCAATGGCCCCCGTGAAGTTTTTAATGGTGTGGATTCAATCACTACTATTTTATGTGTATGGTCCACCTAATATTTGGATCTACTTCATTTTTTGGATAATGCCGAGCTTTCAAAATGCATGGATGGTGTAGATGTAAGGTACATACATCACAGTGGCCCCACAGTTGGGGATCCGCCGACCTCAGTGGATTCCGGGATCTATGTTACCCTACGTTAGAGCTGTGTGGGCCCACCATGGTGTGTAAGTGTCATCCAATCCGTCCATTAGATGCATCCCCAGTGTCAGGCCAAGAACCCGAAATTCATCCCAATCCATAACTCATGTGGTATTTTAAGGTAAGGTCCATCGGGCCACTGTGATATGTGAGTTCCATCCAATCCGTCCATTAAATTCAAACCCAATGTAAGGCCCAGATCCCAAAATCCAGATACATGGGAAGCCCGACATTAAAATCTTTCTAAGGCTCAATGTGATGTTTATATGCCATCCAACATACTCATAATGTGATTCAACCCGAATGTAAGGAAAAACCAAATATCAGCCTAATCCAAACTTTCCACGGGCCACAAGTTCTCAATGGTAGATATCTCATCTCCACTATATCCCGTGACGTGGCGCACTTGAGCTTTGGATCGTTCTGATTTCTGGGCTTACGCCCTAAAATGAGCTAGTTCAAATGATGGATGGAGTGGATGTCCCATATACATAGAGGTGGGCCCCACAGAGCTTTTTGTACCAGGGGCTCCTTGCATTAGTGGGTCCGCGCTTGATGAGCGGCACAGATCTCGGAAAATCGTGCAAATGTAGATCTCATCCCCAACCCCTCACTCGTGGGGCGCGGATCAGCTAGTTCCAGTGGGACCAGCGTAAGGGATGGTTTCAAATAACTTTGGGCCCCACCACAATGTATTTGTTTTATCCATTCTGTCCATCCATTTTCCATCTTATTTTAGGGCACTGGCTCAAAAATGAGATAGATCCAAATCTCAGGTGGACCACACCACAGGAAAACAGTGGGGATTGACGGTTACCATTGAAAACTTTTTTGGGGGCCACAGAAGTTCGGTGTCAGGCTGATTTTTTTTTCCTTCATATAGATCTCTGTGGCCTTATCAAGAGGTTAGATGGCAAATAAACATTACAGTGGGCCCTATTAAGATTTTATATGTGGCCCTATAAAATAAGATGAAAAAATGGATGGACTGCGTGGATAAAACACATACATCATGGTGGAGCCCACGGAGATTTGAAACCACCCCTTATGCTAGTCCCAGTGGGACTAGCAGATCCGCGCCCTCATTCGTGCAATCCCCATCATATCCGGATAGATTTTCTCTTCCCAATTTAGTAAGTGGGCCACGCCACGGATAAGCACTGCCCAATAATCCGTAAAAAGGCTACCCCTCTTGGAAGCAGATTGCGTACTACTATTTAAACTCTGTGAGGCCCACCATGATTTATGTATTTTATCCACTTCGTCCATCCATTTTAACATATAATTTTAGACCTTTGGTTCAAAAATGAAGCATATCCAATGCTCAAGTGGACCACACCATAGGAAAGAGTGTGCATTGAACATCTACCATTGAAAATTCCTGAGGGCCACAGAAGTTTTGGATGAAGCTGATATTCGTGTTTTATCTTCATCCATGTCTGTGTGATCTTATGAACAGGTTGGATGACAAATAAACATCACTGGGGCCGTAGAAAGGTTAACGGTGGAAATCATCGTTCCCACTGTTTTCCTTTGGTATGGTCCACTTGAGCATTGGATATACTTCAATTTTGGGCTCAACCCCTAAAATGAACTTTAAAAATGGATGGTCGGTGTGGATAAACCACATATATTCACGGTGGGCCCAAGACAGTATAAAAGCGTACTGAGTTACTCAGTACGCAATCCGATTTCATCCCTCTCCATTTCATGCTAAAATATCTACGTAATAAATGTCCTAAAATTAGCAAAACTCACACTATAAAACCTCAAAGCCTCTTATAATATCCATACAAAAATTCTCATCAAAAGAAAACATGGCCCACCTCAGTTTCTTGCTCCATCTGATCATCTTTCTCCTCATCCGTCCATCATCAGCCCGTGTTTTCCCAATGGCCAGTCCTGATCTAATCAACAAGGTCTGCCAATCCAACCTGAATCCACCCGCCTGTGTCCAGCTATTCAACTCGGTCCCTGAAACCAAGAACGCTGATCTTGCGGGCCTTGGTCATATCTCCCTCAATCTGGCCCAGCATCTCGTATCCGAGACGTTGAATTACATCTCCTTCCTAGATGGGAGCACCACCGATCAACGGCTCCACGACATTTTCAAGACGTGCAACAAATGGTACGATTTTGCAAAGACGGCCGTTGATACTGCGATCAAGGACTTGGACGATGGAGCCTACACGCCGATGAATGAGAACTCGTGGGGGGCCGCTGAAGCGGCGTCTACGTGTGAGGAAGAGTTCAAAAATGCTCCTAGCCGTCCATCACCGCTGTCGGACAGGAATGACTTGATGTACCGTTTGGGTCAGACGGCCACGGCCATTTCTAATATGCTGCAGGATCCAGCTCTGCCTGCCGCATGATTATGCCCTACCTATGATCATCTTCTGCTATATATATATATATATATATACAGTAAGATGCATATAAGTATGTTTTGTGATGTGTGGCTGACATTTCATGGGCCCATCAAAGCCTATATTAGAAATATCCCTGGTAATAAGGGAAGGTACCATGAAATCTATTTAATGATCAATTAAAGAATTTCTTCCTAATTTGTAAATTTTATTCGAATGCAGTTACATAAGTTACATCGGACTCTTTGAGAGCGGATTAGGTGTTACGCGGGTAAAAGCTGTTACCATTACCTGTACCTTGGGGCCTACCTTGATGATTTTTCATGTATCCAAACCGTCCATCTGTTCTTGGAGGAAATTTTAGGTAGTGGTTTAAAAATTTAAGTAGATCCAAAATTCAGGTGGACCACACCACATGAAGCAGTGGTGATTGAACGCCACCATTAAAAACCGTAATGTTTATTTTCCATCCAATCCCTTGATAAGGTGAAACAGACCTAGATGGAGGGAAAATATAAATATCTGCTTGATCCAAAACTTTTGTGGCCCACAATTGTTTTTTAATGTTCACCTTAAACAGATGGATATCGCGGATATACAAATAAAAAAAAAAAACCATCGAGGTGGGCCCCAATCGATCTGGATCATCTTTTAATTATCCAAAATGTATTTAAATGGCGGATTGCTGATGACCCCGGTGCAAAGGTATTCCTGTGCCCGGGCTGTGTGGGGCCCACAGAGATGTTCGTGGGAAATTCTCTCCTTCCATCCGTCCTGCAAGACCACAATAGGACAGGATCCTACATATCAGGCAGATCGATCCAAAACTTATCCATACCACACGAGACAGTGGGTATTAAAAGCCTGGGTGACAGAAGTTTTGTATGGGATGATTTTTGGGCCTACCGTTTATCTGCATGGCAACCCTATGAACGGTTTGGATGTCATATAAACATCATGGTCAGCTCGAGGTTAGTTTCAATGGTGGACGTTTTAGTTCTCACTGTTTCGAACACCCTAGTTTTGGATCTACCTGATTTTTAGACTCCTGTCCTAATGTGGTCTTTGAGAATAGATGGACGGAATGGATTTGTCACTAGCATCTCTGCGGACCTCAAGCAACCCCGGCACAGGTGGCAATCCCTTCTTCTAAAACATAAGCCAAATCCCAAACAAACGTAGGGCACGGCACCCACTTTAATTTTGTATTAAACTTAATTTTTGGGCTGTCCGTTGATTCACACAGGGGTCACACAATGATGTGGTTCGTGGTTGTTTATATTTTGATTTGAGAGATTTAGCCATTAATAAAAGAGATGGTTTTCAACTAACAATCGGTAATCACCAGCACTAGTTTTCTTATATGAGAAATGTTGGGATTGCGGAAACAAAGAGAAAAATTAAATAAAGTAATCATAATCGCACAAATACACCCAATAAAAGAAGGCACATGAATTTACATAGAAAAATCCTTGAGAGAAAAAATCACGACACAAATCAAGAATTAATATGAGAACAAAGTTACAAGAAAAGGAGAAAACTTACAAATTAAGGTCGGAGAGAAACCCTAACTTTTTCTCTATCAAAATAACTCTCACAACCCTAAGGACGTCTAAGAATAACCTAATCCCCATTACAACCACTAGAAACAAAACCGACAAAACATCACGTACTATAAACCACTCGATCGATCGAGATGGGGTGGAGACAATCCTCGACCGATTGAAGACACATGTTCGAACAGTCAAATATGACACCCAAAATTCTAAATAGTGTCGATCAGTCGAGCCCCAAAGTTCGATCAGTCAAACCCTTCCAAAATTGTTCGGAGAAATGTCTGTATAATTCCAGGCATGTTTAATCGGTCGACCAAGATAGTCGACCAGTTGAACACCCTATTTTTTGCATATATTGAAGGCTCAAATAAATAAATAAATAAATATATATATATTTTGGGTACCAAGATAGTCGACCAGTTGAACAACCTTTTATTCTCCAGCAAGATATCAAATTTTGGGTACCAATTTAGACACTTTGTAAACTAAACATTAAAATTATTTGATTATATAACTACTGGTCTAGTGAAAATTTATTAGACTATTGGGCCTTCACCACACAAAATCAATCAATCTCTACATCGTATTGTTGTTTATTCTAATTTTAGCTTTTAACTTAGATATTTTATTTTTGTCCAACCACGCTGCAACAAGTCCGAAATCCTTAGTTTTGCTTAAATTCCTTATTGTTCACTCACATTGCAGCAAGTCTGAAATCCTTAACTTAGATCCGCTATTGTCCAGTCAATCTGAAATCCTTAACTTAAATCCGCTACTATCTAGTTAGTCCAAAATGTTTTAACTTTGATACGCTACTATCCAGTGTCATTGTTGTAGTATGCTTTAAGAATAAACTAAATATCCACAAACTACATCTTCGAATCCCATCGATTACCAAGTCTTTTACTTGATAGATCACACTAATTACATCTTGTAAACTGTACGCCTTAGTTGTTCCGTCCACAAAGGTAGTTCAGATCATTTTCTTTGTTCCTTTGCTTGATTTTTATTCGTTACTTGTATTGCTCTTACATGCAAATCATTATTTATTTTTTTATATTATTCATCTATCATTGCATTGCAAAGAAACCTAGAAATGCAATCACCATCGAATTCAGATGACTACCCCCCCCCCCCCCCCCCCCCCCCCCCCCCCCCTTCCATTCATTTTAGAGCATAAGCCCAAAAAATAAGGAAAATCTAAAGCTCCAAGTGGTCGACACCACAAGAAAGTAGTGGGGATTGAAAGCCTGCTATTGAAAACTCTTAGGCCCCCCAAGAATTTTTTATCATGCTGCTCTTTGTGTTTTCCCTTCATCTAGGTGTCGTGTGACCTTATGAGTAGGTTTGATGACAATTAAACATCACAATAGGCCGTAGTGTGGTTTCCAAAGTGGGCATCGTTGTCCCCACTGCTTTCTGCGATTCGGTCCACTTGAACTTTGGATCTGCCTATTTTTTGTGGTGAGGTCCACCGAACTTTGCACGTAAACACAGCACAGGTGTTGTGTTCTACACTAGCAATCCTAGGAAGGTTTCAAGTGTGGTCCATTTGAGCTTTGGATATAATTCAATTCTGGGTTCATGCCCTAAATCCACTGGAAATGGGGATGAACGGCATGGATAAGACACGATAAGATGGGACCCGTAGAGTTGGACGCAGCTACAGCCCAATGCTACTGAGTGAGTCAGTACACAATCCGCATCCTTCCTCGGTAGAGTACGGGAGCATATTAGGTGTTACCCGGGGTGTTACTCTTACGATGGGCCTTACCTTGATGATTTTTTGTATATCCACGCTGTCCATTCATTTCTCAAGCCCATTTTAGAATAGGGTTCCGAAAAAAATTTAGATCCAAATCTCAGGTGGCTTACACCACAAGAAACAACGGTGATTGAGTGTCTCACCATTAAAAATCGCAAAGAACCCATCATAAGATTTTCGTAATGTAACGTTCCTGGCACTAAAATTTAAATAGGCCCAACCCAAAAGCCCGGCCTAAAACAGTGCAAAAATCTAAGTCCTGAAGGCAAACCCAGGCCCATTGACACCCCTCACTGCAATTCTTTTATTCCTTTGCTTTGTTCCGGTGTGGGACTAAAAAACTTCCTTTTCTAATAGTTCCAGTTGAGTCAAACTTGAATTGAATTAATATGATCCGAGTTTCGAGTTGTGCCGAATCAAGCCAGGGTCAGCTTGAGCTTGGCTCGAAAATCTTTGAGCTGAAAAAAATTGGCTCAACTTGGTTCGAACCTAATGTCCAAACCGAGCCGAGCTGAGCTGATTCGAACCAAGTCGGGCGAATTCAACAAAGCTAGCTCAATTCGTGTCCAGCTTAAAAACAAAAATAACAACAACAACATGAGACTGCCTCGCCGCATCACAGTTCTTCTCGTGTATGCAATTGCATTCTCAAAACATAAAATTCTTCCAATTTTATAGATCTGGTACCGAAAGGATTTCCCTTTTTCTTTTGCAGATGCTAAATTTTCTGTTTCTATTGGGAGACATTCTAGTGGGCCCAGCCCACCGATTCGCCCATTGGTTGCGTAGAATAGTGGCCGATCTTCGGACTTTCCAAACCTTCGGCTGAGGCTGGAAACTATGCCATTGAGATTGTCGTATGCCATTGCCAGCCAACAGAGGCATCAGACCCTTGTGAATCCATTAAATGAATTTTTATATTTTATTCGGTTTCAATTGTGTCTATCTGCATATTCCAAGTATGCTCCATCTGGGCCATTCATTAAGTGGGGACCCATGTGGGCCGCATGTATATGTTGAATTCGGAATGTTGGCCAATGAAGGTTCAATCTGGGGCCTGCCCTGATGAACGGCCTTGATCTCTCACTTGTGCTAATTTCTCATGTGGAGCCACTTGTGTAATTGGCGTTGCAGATGGTCCTCTTCTCATGGGACTCGGATTCGGTAGTGATCCCTTCAGTACCGAGATCTCTGGAACTGGTTGGTGCTGTTGGCCCTACCATTATGTCTGTGCTTTATCCACGCCGTCCATCCATTTATCCGGCTCATGTAGGACATGATCCAAAAAATGAGGCAGATCGAAATCTCAGGTGGACAACACCACAGGAAACCATGGTGATTGAACGCACATCATTAAAAAAAATTATGGTCCACTGTGACGTTTATTTGCCATCCAATCTGTTGATTAGATCACACAGACCTCGATGAAGGGCAAACAAAAATATCAACTTGAAGAAGATGAGATTGATTTGGTAAAAAATTATCCTATTTTATTTTAATTATTTTTAATAATCTTTTTAGTCAGTTAGATGTGACCCAACTTTTCTTTTTGTGTCCCCACATGTGTGTTGTATCTCCACATGTATAAACCAGTACCTTACTGTATGTGTGGCGTGAATGTGTGGTTTAATTAACGGTATCCTAGTGGGATTATGTCTCTTATTTAATTTCTTTCATATATAAAATAGATTTTTATCTCTTGGATTTGATTGATTGTTTCTTTTCAAAAAAACTTCGTCCCTATGGATCTCAAAGAAGGTATGGTGATGTTTCTAGTATTGGGTCTCGTGTGACCTAGGCACATTATCAAGAGTATGTTGGGGATAGCCTTTTAAGCTGTGCAAGAGTTGGGTGCTCAGACCGATAGGTCGATCGGTCTAACTATGTAACTCGATGCACGTGGAGGCCTCCTTAAGAGAATCTGTGTTGCCCCAGACCGGTCGATCGACCAGTCTGCAGAGGGCTCCGACCGGTCGGTGGTGAGGCAGCAATGGCGTTTTCCCCTGGACTGTTATTGTGCACTGGCCGACCGGTCGGAGGTACGCGTGGGTTTCTTGCGCAACTTGCAGTAGGGAGCAAGATGTTTCTATTTTTGGAGTTTTGATTATTTAAGGAGTTGTAATCTGAATTTAGTTAGAATCCTAAGTGTCTAAGATTTCCTAATCGTGTTAGGAAGAGGGGAGATAGTTGTGTAAGAGAGAACGTGGGGTTTTCTCTGTTTATTCCTTGCTTGTGGGCTGTCAATCTCTGTAATCTTCTGATATTCATAGTGGATCGCTTTGTGCTGTGGTTTTTTTACCCGTTGAAGGGTTTTTCCACGTAAATTTAGAGTATCCTATGGTGAATGCGTGTGTGTAATTGATTGCATCTTGTTTACTCGTTTGATCTCGCATTGCTCTACGTGTTTCGGCTTCGGCTTCCACTTCTGCTGCCGGTTTTCCCAACAGATTATACATTGGGCGATTGTATCAAAGTCCAGAATGAAGACCAGGGTGTGTAACTTGTACAAATTTAAATTATAACCAGAATATCAACGTCTAGCAAAAAGAGTAAAAGAACATCATAGAAATGTATTAGATGTGGACAGATGCAACACTATGCTCCACCAATATGATGTATAAAATCCATTGATTATCTTCCAACTCCATCCAAATTTGACCCAGGGTCAACATTCAAATGCAAAGACGGCCACCTGATAATTGGACGAAGCTGATTTTGGCAGGTACGTAGTGGGGCCCAATTAGCCCACATCTTCAAAACGACGTGT
Organism: Liriodendron chinense; assembly: GCA_003013855.2. Lineage (NCBI taxonomy): Eukaryota > Viridiplantae > Streptophyta > Magnoliopsida > Magnoliales > Magnoliaceae > Liriodendron > Liriodendron chinense. Next base: position 6,485,452 of record ML058484.1, on the reverse strand, counting down.
GCCCGCAATCAAAGTAGCTTTGGCATCTCTCTGTACTTTGTAGTACCTCAACCAAAAACAAGGTCAGCCAAAAGATCAAGAGCTGCTTTCTTGATGAGTAGAAGGCTTAAAACACACCAACATGATATCAAAAAAATTTGAAAAAAAAAAAATGCATGTATTATTTCTTCATCAGCCTAGTTGTGATGTCCTTGGAATGGGTGGAAGTACAACTAATTTAAGGTCTCCAGAGTAAGGTTTCCAAAGGCTTAAATTAACCCCCTTACTCTCTTTCAGTCCAGTGGTATTCCCTTGAATTTCATCCAAGGACTTCACCCGCTCAACCACAGAAGAATGCTCCCTGGTATGCTTGTGCAATATGAACAAGCAATTGTACTCACAGTTAGGTAATATAAAGAACTTGAAGGACCAGCCTAACCTGTAAACAACATAACCAAAGCTTGGCTGATCCCTCAGCGTGAAGAGGTTGACTTTGTTAAGTGAATAAGTGTTAGGAAATTACAATAAAGAAAATAAATATATGATACCTCAACAACACGAAGAACTTAGCTAATATGGTGCAACTACATCGTTTCATGTCATCAATGATTATGACTATGGGAATTTATTGGACCGTCGCAATTATCCTGTTCACTATACCATGTGGCTAAGATAGAAATATCAACTGCCTGCTGGGCAAATAAGAAACACATGAAAAGATGAGCGGAAATTGAGCATACCTATTTGAGTAAATATGATACCTCCATGGAAATTAAGAACCCAAATAAAGAAGGAAATCATCATAGATGTAAGAGTTCTGCTTGAAATCCAATGACCATAACCTTAGCAGAATTCTAGGAGACCCAAGCTGTTCAACAATTGGGCTCTACAGTCGATGGTCCACGGCTCAAAAAATGCACCAACAAATGGCTTATCTACATACAACAAAAAAAAAAAAAAAAAGAGTTTAGCTTCATGGGCTGAGTAATAATTTTCAACTGGAAAGTGAACTTTCTCGTGAAAGAACAGCACATGATCAAACAAATGAAATGACTGCAACTATAGTAAAGCGTCAAAACTCTTTTCTGTTTTCAGTTGTTACTGACCTGTTGCGCTAAAAGCTTGAGCTGTTAGGGAGCAACAGAACAATGTATATCAAGGGTTTGCTGATGCCTTCAACACCTCCCCTCACGTGCGGGCAGTATATTGGCCCGGCACGTGATACTCTAGGCTGATACAATACCGGATGCCCTATAATACTGAATTTTGCAAACCCCGGGACTTGAACACCGGACATCCTGCTCTGATACCATGTTACTAACCAGTTGAGCTAAAAGCTCGAGCTATTAGGGAACGACAGAACAATGTATATCAGGGGGTTTGCTGATGCCTCCAACATGTTTTTCTGTTTTTGGGTTTTTGTACTCTCTTATGTCTATTTTTCTTCTTCCATGTTTGTTGGATTGAAGAAAAAATGGTTCAACCTATTGGGTTTGTTGGAAATTCAGGTTTGAATGAGAATGATGATGGGATGGAAGAGGATTCGGGTCCTCTTATTCCTCTTGGTTTTGGTTATGATGATGATGAGAGGGAAGATGGGTTTTGTGGGGTTTATGGGTTTGGATCTACGTGCAAGGGTATGAGACTGATGCGCTCAAATCAACAGGTTTGGAACCCTATCGGCCCTATTGGTACATGTGGTGCCGTTTACACGAGCTGCTTGCAAATGCATGTGGGCAGTTGATCTTGGGTCTATAAATCATTATCCATCTGCTATGAATCTGTCTTTGATTTCTTAACTCACTAGCAAAATGGATGATCCCACTTATTTGTTCTTAGGGCTTGTGGTAGAACAAAGTCTGGATTTTGCATTCGGTAATTGTCATCTTCGTGTGGGTTTGAAATTCATTGTGCATTATCTTGCTTATAGACATTCAGCATGATAGCTAAAACTAAAGTTTACTTCTCAAGGACTGATCAGTGGCTTCCTAGACCTCTGCAAAATGTGGTCGACACCAGTTTCCACCATACATGGGCATGTTATGGAAATCAGAACCAGTCAAGAGGGGTCCTCACCATGGATGGTTGATGGAAAATTGAACTGATTATATGATCCTAAGCATCTAACTAATGGCCTGCAAATGGGCTGTTAAAACTAAAAACGACTGACAGTTCGCATTCAATAGATGGACTTCTGTTGATTTTGAATGAATGGCCATGTTTATGCAGTTGGCATGCCTTTTGGCAGAGGTTTTTAGTCAATTACTAAAATGTAACCAAAAGAAGTCTATTCTCAGAGGATTTTCAGCAGTTTTGGATTTGATTTCAGTATACACTATCTGGTGTTGAGGTTTTAACTGGGACCATCCCGCAAAGAGTCAGTCCCATCACCCATGCAATGTGGGCTCAAATCAACAGGTGGAAAGAGAATTGTTAAACTAATAAGAACAAATACTACACTTGATCTTAGCCAAAAGGCCGAGAAAGGTACCTCTTTTAGAGAAGCATAAAAGTAGAACATCTTGTAGCAGAATTTCATAAATTTTTCCACATCTAGTTTAATCCTTCATTGCACTATCAATTACAATAAAATCAAGTCATGATATATTCAAAATAAAATCTTGATGATACTATTAGAAGTGGGAAATCCACAGAATTTTCCAAGCCTCAACACTTGATCTCAGTTCTAAGACCCAAAAACAGGGAAAAAACAAAACAAAACAGACCATTTATTAGATATGTTTTCCTCGTATGCAGTTCCATATTAAATAGGAAGAAGCTTATGCAGTGATTCAAACAAACAAAGTCAGTTAGAACAGAATTTCCATACAAACAAACAAGTTAGAAGAACTTGCATACCGTGGGGGCAGGAGTTAGAGTTGATTCATTGGTCAGATCAAACCAGTTTGTAGATTTTGATGACTGAAGAAATGTTGGCATTGGCTGGGGAAAGGTTTCGATTGACTGTAATAGGAAACCCATCATCTGTTACCTAAAGCAACTAAATGTATTAAACAGAACCTGGATCTCTTCATAAAATAAAATGATTTCTAGCTAGTACGAGAGATATCACTGCAGTAGGATATTGCAGGCCAAATCCCAGGCCATGAGGCGAACCAGTTTGCCAACCTGCCACTGATACAGGTGCTGGCAGATAAGATAAGAGTGAAAAGGTCCTGCAGAATATTCAATATTTATAAAGAAAGTTAAACAAAAATAAGAGCGGAGCACCATGACAAAATCGCAAGTAGGAACAATGATACTGCTGGAAGCTCTTTCTTCCACTAGGTTTGTAGGTTGTGATTGATGATTTCAGGTTGTGGATTGTTGGTTGGGGTGGATTGTGGATTGTTGGTACTTGTGGGTTGTAGAAGATTGTGTTTGTATTGTGGGGAATTGTGTTTGTATTATGGATTGTGGTTGTATTGTGGATTATTTCTTATATTATATTGATATAGGTATATTACATGTTGTATCAGGGTATAGCCCAAACGAAAATGCAAATTATTTTTTTCCGTAAGAACAAAAAATCAACGATTCAAGACCTTCGAAATATTTTTTGACACCTTAGGACAGTAGAAAATTCCTACCATTTTTATCCAAAACGACCGTTTATGACCGTCGAAAAATATTTCGACTGCCTAAATTCTTATAATTTTTACTCAAAATGACGGTTTACAACTGTCGAAACTTTTTTTACTGTCTAGGACGTACAGTCGAAAATTCCTATAATTTTTACTCAGAACGGCGGTTTACAACGCTTGAAAAGTTATTCAACCGCATACGACAGTTGAAAATTCTCGAAAAAAATTCGACTGTCCAAAACCGTTGACGAATTCTGTAATTTTCTTAGAATTCTGACCATTTCAGACTGTCAAATTATAGATTGACTAATGAAATTGATTGATTGTTGGGGACCGTCAAATATTTTTCGACCATTATGGACAGTTGAATTTGATTTTCAACCATCAATTTTTTGACAGTTTTTTTTCTTGACTGTTCAGGACAATCGAATTATGCCCTTTTTCACATAGTGATGATGGCTCATTTACTTGGCATTTCATTGGAGTTGAAAAACCATACAGGCCTTAAAATAAGATTAGAGCAAATGTAACATCACAACACAAATAGTATTATCATTACAAAGAATAAAAATAAAAATAAAAATACAAAGCTTAAGATAATACATTTTTTCAAATCAAGCCTGGAATAAATGGTATCCCAGTTCTTGGTATCCATGTATCACCCTTAATCAAAGTTTTTTACAGTAAAATTATTTGCCTCAGCTTGACTACTTATAATATGGTACCCGCGCCATTTGACTCTCCTCGTGGTATCTGCACCTGGCTCAGTATTCTTAAACTCCCCATAATATAATTTATCTAGGGCCGTCCTTCCATCCCAGTCCAACCAGCCTGTGGGATCAATCAGATCACCCAATGATGACTTCATGATCACTACTGTCGAATATGCTCACCATGGCCGACCAAGGTATGCTTTCAATGGCAGTCTCATCAGTGTAGGATCCAGTGCAGCTGCAATCAGGCAGTTTATGAATAGAAAACCCATAATCTGTTGTCTGACTACTCCTTCCCTGGGAAGTAATTGAAATGCATTTCCCATCAGGCCGCCTCCGAGCATATATATTGCAGTTCTGGAGTACTGCATTTCCAAATATGAAATCGATGCTACCATAGATATCGCAATCCCTGTAAAATTGTAAGTACTGCCTTGCATAGAGGGTAGCTTGGTAGCCAAGGAAGCTGCACTTGTAAAATGCCGACTTGTTTGACTCGCTGACGAGTGCCACAGCCTCTCCTCTGTTGGGCCCAGCAGAGTTTTCGAAGGTCATATGCTGGGCCACGAACCCAAATCCTCTAACCACTGCAATTAACAAAAATGTTATGTTGTAACTGCGATAAATATTTCAGGTTTGTGCAACAAAATGTTAAAGTTAAGAAAATATCACATAATTAGATACAACTTTCAAATAAATGAACAAATAAAAGTGCTACAATATGATCCAATTAAAAGTATTTGAATGGTCCAATCAATCAATCAGGACTGTTCATTAGGTGTAGTTCATACCACACAAAAATCACACTAGTCCAGCAATTCTAATAATCTGTTCAATGGCTATAAAATGCAAATTTGAGATCATTTAGTGGGCCAGCCAGTAATTTGAATCATCACTATTCAGAAATTCTATGCTAACAACTATTCATTGAAATAAATGAACAATGACCGAGTGTTCGCTGGGCTCCGTAATTTATAGTGCTACTAGCTGCATAGAGTTACATGGATGGTCTGAAATCAATCTGGTGCGGTCATTAGTTACACATCACATTTCATGGATCTCCATGGAAAATCACACCGTTCTCTGGCAATTCAAAACATACAATTGAGGTATATAAATGGACAGAAATTAAAGATGGTTTCAGGAATCTGTTCCAGGAAGAGCAGGAATCTGTTCTAGGAAGATTTAGGGATTGTTGCTTCCACGCTATAGTCATGAAAAGACAGGGAACTCTGTTGCTAGTTGTGGCCGACCGGTTAGTTGGTTGATTTGGATGGTTTAGATCTGGGTTGGATTTAGTTAGCCAGGTCTGTGTCGATTCCTTGTTTTGGCTTCTGGTTCCTTTTCTCTATTTTATTTCATGACTTGTATAGAGGGAACTATGATAGGCCAGGCCCGTCGTTTTTGTGGAGCCCGCCTGAATGTCATGTACAATAACCTCTTTTCATATATAGTAACAAAGGTTCAGGTGGAGTGATCTTAATTTAAAAAATAAAAAAAATAAAAAAAAAAATTAAAGATAGTTTATGGAAAGAATTTTTATTTTTTAAAAGGAAAGATGGTTTATGGAAAGATACCAGTCCAATAAAAAACTTGGAACCGGCTATTTAGTAGGGACAACGGAGGATTGGTTATGGTTTTAAGAAAATTTAATCAGAAAATCCTAACCTTCTACCATCCACAGGCCTTGTGAAATGGATGGCTATAATTTTCATAGAGGATGGTCAAGATCAATTGATTCAGCTGTTCATGTGTCCCATGCAACTAGGAGCACAGTCACTTGTTCCCTTACAAGAGTACTATTACATCATCCATCTACAAGGACATGCAAATAAAATATTAATTTCTGTAACAATATGACATAAACAGAGATCATTCGAGGATGGCTCTACGAGTATTTAGGTTTATTAAATGCTGCCTACTCATCCATGATTAGATGGAAGATGCCCCCCAAAAATTATCATGAATGGATGGTCCTAGCTAGCATCCTGTAACCGGTGGTAAAAGAAAATGATCTGCAGTTAATAACCTAAGTGCAAAATCGGTGGGCTGAGATCAGCCATTCAGTGTGATTTTCAGGGTATGCTTCATCTACAATGCGGGGTAATGATTTTGATGGTGTGATGAAACATCTATCTCAAAAATCACACTAACCCAAGTTTTCTAACAATCCAATGGTTGCTATCAGTTGGACGGTTAAAAATTAAATGGTTTTCCAAAATCTCGTCCAGCCAATCTGTTGGTTGCGGTGGCTAGATAAGTGTGGATCCGAGCCTAGCTAGGCTTCATCCATAATGTGGTCCATGATTTCTGCGTTCCCGATTGCTCTCATATTTGCCAAGTCTATGGTGGACGAGACACCAATCTACGGTAGGAAAAGTGTGTAGGGAAAATGCCTACCATCGAAACCTCCCTGGGTCCATCTTGATGTTTTATGCCATCCATACTGCTCATAATGTCATTTCTATTGGGATGAGCTCAAAGCACAAAAATATTAACCTGTGGCCCACGGATGTTTCAACCGTGGTCGTTCAATCCTCGTTGTTTCCTACCCTATGGTCTATTTTGGAGAGAGAGAGAGAGAAATGACTGTAAGCGAAGCCACGACACGGAGGGCCAGTGAGCGGTGGTTGTCTGGTTGAGAGAGAGAGAGAGATATGAGGGGGTTGGGGCACCATGAGTTGCTTGAGAGACAGAGAAAGGTCACGAAAGAGGGGAGAATCAAGTGATATTATGAATTTTTTATTTTTTTATTTTTTATTTTTTAAAAAAAAATTAATTTAAATATTTATTAACTGAGGGGTCAAGTTCCAGGTTCGGTTTTGTGCTCCAATTTCCAAGTTTTGTAGTAAAGTTCCACAGTTTGGTTATGTGGCCAGTTCACAAATCGGTTCTACGGTCTAGTTCAATTATATAGAACTCCAAACCGAGAGCCGAACCGAACTAACAGGTTATTTGATTTTTGGAACCGGAACCAGAACTGATGCGCTTCAAAACCAGACCAAACTGTGCAATCTAGTTGGTTCCAGTCCGACTTAACGGTTTCGATGTGCACCCCTAGTGTATTAGATAATCTATATGGGAGAGAAAAAATCACCGTCGCAATCGTGAGGAAGAGTAATTTTGAAAGTAATCTTTTTTAATTTGTGGAGCGCATTTCGTATTCACCGTTAAGTTAGACATCTATCATCGAAAAAAATCAACAAGAAATCACAAAATACTTTCTGAATTCAGGGTTAACAAACATCACTCAATGCGAAACATTTTCGCAAAATTCTGCATTAATCATTTTTTTTCTTTTTTTTTAGTATTAACAAACAGGCCTCTTAAGTGTTGGGACAGGCTCAGACCTAGCATAATTCAACTAAAACTCACCCATTGTCCGTGTATCTCTGAGAGAAATGCCATTTCCCCCTCACAGCTTAGAAACATAAGTGTGCAAACTCGAGAATTGGGTCATGGCCGGTTTGGCACCATGGATTTGAGGAGAAAGGAGGAGAAAGGAGGAGAAACTAATTGCTTTATTCTATTTAGCACCATGGATTTGATGAGAAGTGGATTTGAGAGGAATCCATGAGAACTCAAAAAGGCACTTTTAGCCCTTTTTCAAATCCTCAAAAAAAGGTGGGATTTAAGGAGAAATCCTTCCCAACATGGGACCCATGGTAATGTCTCCCTAACTATGGGACCCAACATGATGTATGTTTTCCATCCAACTTGTTGATAAGGTCACAAAGACCTGGATGAAGGGACCACACAAATTTAAGTTTAATCCAAAACTTTTGTGCATCATAAAGGTCTCACTCTCCATTTTTTCTTGTTTTATGGTTCACTTTAGATGTGGATTTGCTTTATTTTTTGGATCTTGGCATAAAATGATCTATAAAATTGGATGAATGGCATGGATTTAAAAAAATCGAGGCTAATACAGTGGGCATAAGGTGGGATTAAAATTTACACCGTCCATTCCTTCATGTTTGATTTCTCTCCAAATCTTGGCTTCCAAACAAAAAATCTGAAATTGATAAGAATTGGAATTGATGAGAATTCATATCGTGGAATCCACTTCTCCTCAAATCCATGGTGCCAAACGGGCCATTAATGTCCAGCTTACACCGATGAGAATATTCACCAGACTCAACTCAATATTTTAATAATTATATTTAAGGTTCATATTTTCTCTAAATAAATTTAATATTGTTGGAATGGAAAGTAAAGCATCAACCAAAAGTCTCAAGCTTTTTCTCTGCATGTGGAGCGACTTGTGTTTGGCATTTGCAAATGGGCCTCAGTTCCTATAGCCAATGTTCGAAGTTTCGGTATCGCTACAAGTTTCGCTAGCCGGAGATAATATCGTTGATAACCGGAAATGCGGGGAAAATGGAAAAAACGGTGGAATTTTTCAGTGAAACCTCAGGAGATGATAAAATACACATATTTGCATATTTATGAATAAAAAAATTGGAAAAAGAATGCATACATAATAGGTTTCTATTTAATGGGGGCCTACAAGCATACGCCACTATAAGAAATCAGTCCAACTATCTCATCCATCCAATATCTGACCTTCTATCCAAGCATCCATTGATATTTCAGAATATCGACAACACATGATATTTCCAAACAAATTGTTAACAACTGAAAAAGAAACTAAAGATTGTGGTCTCGTTATTGCCATGTTGTGATAATGATAATATCGTGATATTATCAATATTATCATCGACAAATTGAACGTTGCATATAACCATGCGCCCATAAAAAATATGAAATAGAATTTTTTATACTATCAGTGTTATCGATTTCACTACTGGTGTTATCGGTATCGCTGAGCTAGAAATAGAGATAATATTGGGGATATTTCGATAATATCGGAGATAATGCAAACACTGCCTATAGCAATCCTTATGCTTAAACTGGTTCCTTGGTTAACATAGCCAGCTTTCAAGAATTTTGGACTGGTGCTCCCGCAAACTGGATGACCAACTACTCAGGCTCTTTGTTATGTGGTCGTGCAAAATTAGAATATTTTTTTAGCAAAATGACCCCAATATGGTAGAAAATAACCTCACTTTCCATTTTCTTATTTTTTAGCTCTCTGACAAGATTCGAATTTTATCAGTATAAAATTGCCCCTGTGTGGGAATGGAGCGGTAGGGCATGCAGCTCATGTCTCGATTTTTGAAGTGGGTCCAACTAATTAATGATTGGGCTCACTCCAGGGGAGATTTAATCCATTTATTTTAATCGCGCATTCATGAAACAATAGAAGGCATTCTTCCGGTTCTATTTAATTAAAGCCCTTTTGTGGCCCATGACTAGAATTAACATTGGGCATTCATTCCAACTGTGATGTTTTCTTCTAGTGTGGTCCATTATGATGTTTTCTTTCCTCAAACTTGTGCCCATGCCTTCAAATTAAAACCCTCATCAATTGGATGGAGTGAATTCCATTCATGATCATCCGGTGCCCATAGAAGTTGTCTGAAGTGCTTTTTGTAGGGCCTTGTTGCCGCAGACGGTCATTTGTTCAAAGAGATCACACTTGTGCTAGCTTGCATCGCACTTAAAAAATGAGAGAGAGCAATTTCAAGAAAGTAGTTACATTTCCCCTATTACTAGTTCGATTGAAGTGATCTTATGTTCATTGAAAAGATAATTTGATAAACTTTTAAATAACTTTAGAATCATTTCATTTGAATTTTATTTCACAGCCCAAAGTGAACCCAAAGTCATGAATCACACTTGAAAAGGAGAGTGAGAGCGATCGCACCTAAACAGTCCCATTGAATCAGTATTGATGATGTTTTCTGTTAAGTGGCTTGCTCTGTGTTGACAATGTTTGACCTGATGAGTCACATTGTGTTGAGGCCCGAGTCATGCTTAAGAACTATGTGACGCAGGGAGGACGTGGTATGTCGATCACCGTCTCCCTAACCGAGTGTTTCTCGGTTAAAAGGATAAAAAGAGAAAATTAATTCCGAATAATATTTTATAATAATTGAACGAATAATAAACGAAATTACAATGCATATAAAAAGAAAACTAAACCCTAGGTAAAGTATCAGACTCCAACTCAAACTCAAACTCCTAGAAAACGCAACTTACTATAAATAGTAAACTTACTATTTATAGAAGTCGTTCAATCCTACTAAAACTCTTGTTTTTCGGCCAAAAATAGAAAGTTATCGAACGGGTTCAACTATATTGTTCTACTAAATATTCTAAGCACTTTTCATGTTGGACACTAACTTTAAAACCCTACAAATCCAAAGTTATGATCGAATTAAAACTTACTATAAATAGTAAAATTGAAGATGAACTAGCCTAATGACCGTGGATACGGTCGAATCTCGTGATTCCGGCATGGGCAACCCGGCGTAGCAGGCTAAAGTAACTCGAGTTACCCCAAAACGATATATTATATGTCCCGAAACTCATTCTGGATTGCGAGATACGACCGATTTACAGTCCTGACGATCCAGATCACTTTCGACCCCGACCGATCTTCTTTTGGTCCATCTAGGCCATGAAATAATCAGCGACCGTTCTACATCACTATGAAATATGAAATATAAGTAATACCCACATTATTTACTGTTCATCTCACTACATTATTCAAGACAAGTATTCAAGGGAGCATATTCGAGATCGCCGTAGTGATATCACTAAGATAGAACACATTTCTATTCCTGAGGCCCAACGGAGATGGACGAATCCCCAACTTGCCTAATGCTTTGTCGCATTCAAGGGCAGAGTCACCAATGGCGTCAGCTGCCACGTTCAGCTGAAGGTTGTCCTTGGATTCCAGTGCTTGGAACGCTATTTGGATGCCATGCATCGCCAAGTCGCCGAGTTCCTTACATTCCCCCAAAGCTCCTTTCATGTTGGCGTCTTGAGCCTTGTCAAGCAACTCACTGATGACTCGGTTATTGTCTGTGATGTTCACCAAAATGAGATTGACGGAGACCGTAGCGAGGCCATGGAGATCTGCAGTGATGCTGCGAGCATCAGAAAGCAGAGCGCTGACACACAGATCATAAGCTTGTGTTTGTTTGCATATCTTGTCTATCAATGCTGCGTCTTGGATGCTAAGAGTAGCTAAGGAAGAAGAGACGATGAGAAATAGAAGCAGAGAAATGGCCATTTTCTTCAATTTCAGATGGAGAGAAAGAAGAGAAATACACGCATATATAGGGAGGGCTACATGCATAGTAATTTTGAAACCTTTGATCGTACAAAGCTTACGGTCACCGTTCATAATCAAAACAAAAGTAGTGCGAATTATTCGAAGGATTGGAATAATCCAACGGTTTGGATCGTTGGAATATGACCCGGATTCAGAGACTAGAATCGCGACGCATCTTGTTGCAATAAGATCGGGATGTATTGGAGGAAATCTGGAATAGCTCGTACAAACGTCCTGGTGCATGTTGCATGAGTAAATGAGGAGCTAAGGAGGAAAGCTTAGTGAACACGAGCATTACACAGCATCTTGCACGTGGCATCTTTGAACAAAATCGTGCAATATGAAGCTTTGTGGGGCCCACCCTAATTGCATGTTAAATCCACTCCGTTCATCATTTGTGCAAGATGATGCTATGATACTGTTCGAAAAATCAGCCCGATCGAGAACTCATGCCACAGGGAAAAGTGGGATAGGAACGCCGGCCATTGACATACTGTTGGGCTAATCAAAGCTCTGGATCAGGCTTATCTTTGCTTTTTCCCTTCATCCATGTAGTATTCACCTTACTAACAGTTTGGACGGCATAAAACATCGTCTGGGGCGCTGAAGATTTTGAATGGTGTGTATCCCATCCCAATTCTTTCCTGTGGCGTGGACAACAAACTTTGTACATCTGATTGATTTTTGGGCCCACCTCCTAACACGAGCTGTTGCAAAATGATGGATAGAGTGGATTTAGAACACAGATCACACCGGTCCCATACAGAGGATTTTGCACGGCTTAACAAATTAGAATCTCTTTTACTTGCACTCCCCCATTTAGTGCACCTTTTCACAGGGTAACTTGCCATATTTGCTGAAGTATTTGGGGGTGTTTGTATCATAATATTTGGTAAGCAACATGGCTAGAAAAGTATGTTTGGTTTCAACCGTACATGAGTACTTATCCTTCAACTTCATTTCCATCCACGCTTAACATCCACCATCTAAATATGGACTATTCATTATTTTGGGCCCACCTTATCCCTATCTTCAATGTGAACCGTCCATCGTGTGGGACCTACCTCTCATGTAGACAATCCACCTTGCGAGGCCCACCTCGATGTAGGCTACCCATCATGCAGGGCCCACCTTGGGTCATCCATCATGCGGGCTTACCTTTAATATGGACCTCCATCGATGCAGAGCCCAACTTTGAAGTGGGTTGTCCATCAAGCAGGCCCATCTTGGATGTGGGTCATTCATCATTAAGGTTCGACCTTCCATGTGAATTGTCTTCATGTGGGGCCCACCTTGACATGGGTCATCTATCATGTGGAGCCCACCATCAATATTATTGTCCATCATATGGGGCCCACCTTTAATTTCCACCGTCTATCATGTGGTCCCCACCTTCGATAAGGGTCGTCCATCATCTATGGCCCACCTTCAATGTGGACCATTCATCATTGACACCTTTGATGCGGGCCGTCCATTAAGTGGGGCACACCATGATGTGGGTCATCCGATCATGTTGGGACCCACCTTCAATGTTATTGTCCATCATGTGGCACGACCTTCAATATCCATGGCCCCTCATGTGGTGTCTGCCGATGATATGGACCGTCTATCATGTGGACCCCGCCTTCAATGTGGGTCCTCCATCATGGGTGCCCACTTTGGATGTGGACCATTCATCTTTAGGGACCAACCTTTGATGTGAATAATCTATTATGTGGGCTCACCTTGATGTCGGCTATCCATAATGCAGGGCCCACCTATATATCGACCTCCACCGTGTAGGTCCCACTTTTGATGTGGATCATGAGATCGGAGCGAGAGGGTAGAAAAGTAAAAATGTTGAAAAGAAAAACAAAAAATTACTTTCGGTAAGTAAGTTTTATTACAAGTTAAATTTATAATTTATGAGTGGAATCCAAACTGCCGTGATGACATACCACTTGTAGGCACGTGCCTGTCATCCAATATATTCAATAGTCTGGCCTCAACGTGAGAACCACTTGTTTTTTGCTATTTGTCGATGGACATACCCTGTTTTGTGTGGAACAGCTTTTGATGAATGGATAGGCTGATTTGGTCACTTAAGTGATCCTTATGGTAGGGTTAACCTATTAGGAAGATTAGATGTCACAAACACTTACGTTGGATCACAAACTGTGGTCCAACTAAGAATTGGCTATATCCAATCCTGTGTTGGAAATTAAGTGGGAGCACACCATCTATAACTTCGTTGATAATTCAAAAGAGACACAAAAAGAAAGAAGTGAGCCCCACCTACCATATGAACCAACTAATTAATTAAACAACATCAACAAGAAAAATAACACAAAACACAATCAATTTCTCAACCGACTCAAAGCAAAAGCCAAGAGGCAATGCTTTAGACATCCCAACCCCTACTGCACTAAATAAAAGGAGGAGCATACACAACACCCCACTCAAGCATCCACAAAAATAGCAAACAACACCCAATTGCCCCATCCATCCAACAATCATCTAGTTGCTGGGGAGGGGATGTGGATAGATTGTTGAGCTTGGAACACATTGCATTTTACAAGTGCAGCTTCCTAGGCTACCGTGCCTACCCTCTATGAAAGGTGGAACTATTAAAAATTTAGTTTTACTATAGAGGGCCAATTTCAAGGGTAAGGTAAATGTCCCCTCTTTAATGTATATTGTTTTTTTCAATTATCAAAGCAGTTAGAGGTGGTGTGCTAAGGACCAGAGTCTAAGCCAAGCTTAGTCTGCTTTGAACTGATCATGCTGCACCTACTGGGAAATTCTGAGCCACAAATGTCCATTAAGTTAGTCTTGGTCGGGCCAAACCATTGGGCAGCATGTTTGGAAATAAAAAACCGTTTCCAGCCCAGTTTATCACCAGGTCTATAGGCATCGTTCCAATCCACTGACCTGGAGGCTCAGTGCTAACCTCGTCAAAAGAAGGTGGACCCTGGTTGAGCTTAATCCAGCCCATTTGCCACCTTAATACCCATAGTTTGGGTACAGTTCAAATACTCAAAACTCACTCAACTCTGTATCTAGCTAACTTGGGTTGACTCCAAGAGTGAGATGAGTCTTTACTTGACTTCACTCAATATTTAATAATTAAATAAATATTATTAGTTATTGTTAAATAATGTTATACAAAATATAAAAATAATGCAAGAAGATACATATGCATGTACATAGTTGGGTACAAACTTGAGTTTTACAAAATTAAAAAAAAAAATTAAAAAATTCTAGTGGAGCGAATGGCTTGCTTTGAGTCAAAGATGATCAATCACAATGAGTTGATGTGAGTCATGCCCAAGAATTATGACATAAACATGGCCCGCTTGTACATACTACATACTGAAAGCCTAAGGATATATAATTGCATTTCCTCCTGAAATTTGAAATATAAGCCAGTAACTACCACATTATTTACCATTCATCTTTTTTTTTTTTAATGAAAACCAACTCACAGTATGAAATATCAACACGAATAGAAAAATAACACTACAATATTTTCCTACATTCTAATTTAATTGGATGGGAAACACCCACATGCAACTCATAGTACGAAATATCAACAAAAATAGCAAAGTAACACTACAATCTACTTGAATAACTTGTGGCTGAAGTCGACAATCTGTTCCTACATTCTAATTCAACTGGATGAAAAACACCCACATGCAAATCATCGTACGAAACAAAATCAACCCAAATAGTGAAGTAACACTACATTAATCTACTTGAATAACTTGTGACCGAAGTCGACAATCTATTGCTAGATTCTAATTCAATGAATGGAAAACACCCACATGCAAATCATAGTTTGAAATATCAACCCAAATAGCGAAGTAACACTACAATCTACTTGAATGACTTGTGACTGAAGTCAACAATCTTTTCCTATATTTTAATTCAACTGGAAGGGAGACGCCCACATGCAACTATGCAAAACAAGGAAAGAAAAGAATCTCAAGCAGAGAAAACTGGCGATATTTACCGTTCATCTCACTACAAAGTAATCAAGTGTGCAATCGCTACAGTGATTTCACTAAGATGGAACAAATATTCATTCCTGAGGCCCAACGGAGATGGATAAATATCCAACAGACGAATCAAGTAGTCGCAGTCGAGGGCATCATTGCCTATGTCGTCGGCTGCGTTGATCAGGTTAACGTAGTTCTTGGAGCTCAGTGCTCGGAGCGCTTCTTGGATTTCATGCATCGCCGCCTCCTCGCCATAGAGACCTTGACATGTCTCCAAAGCTTCTCTCATATCGGGGTCTTGAGCCGTGTAAAGCAATTCAGTGATGACTCGGTCATTATCCATGATCTTCATAAACATAAGATGGAGGGAGATGGTAGCGAGGCCATGGAGATCTGCGGTGATGCTGCGAGGATCGGAAAGTAGAGCATCGATACACAGATCATAAGGTTCAGCTTGTTCGCATACCTTGTCTATCAACGCTTCGTCTTGGAGGCTAACAGTGGCTAAGGAAGAAGAGATGATGAGAAATAGAAGCAGAGAAAGCGCCATTTTCTTCAAATATGGATGAGTGAGAAAGAGAGAGACGCATATAAAGGGAGGCAAATATAGAGTAATAATGCTGCGTGTAGCTCAGTTAATCTCCTAAAGGGATACGTCGGACGAGGATTAGCTACTGAGAGATTGAGTAGCTATCTCGCTACTGGAGTGACGTCACCAACTTCTGTGGGCCCCACTGTATGTATTGTATCCACACTGTCCATCCATTTGAAGAGATCATTTTATAGCATGAGACAAAGAATTAGGCAGATACAAAACTCAAGTGGACCTCACCAAAGAAAAACAAAGAAAACAGTGGGGATTGATCTCCTACCATTAAAAACTTCTTGGGGCCACAGAAGTTTTCGATCAAGCTGATATTTTTGTTTTCCCTTCTTCCATGCATGTGTGCATGTGTGAACTTATAAACAGGTTGGATCTCAAATAAACAATATGGTGGATCGTTGGAAGGTTTCAACGGTCTGGTCATTGTCCCCACTCATTTCTTTGTGGGGTCCACTTGAGATTTTGATCTGTCTCATTCTTTAGATCATTCCCTAAAATGATCTCTCCAAATAGATGGACAGTGTGGATACAACACATAAATTAGGGTGGGCCCGCAGAAGTCGGTGACGTCACTTCAGTAGCCACATCTAATTCTCGTCCGGATACGTCCCAACCAGGTTTGCTCGATGCATCCGTAACGGACGCAAATTGTCTAACGCTGTCAGTTAGCTACTAGACGGTGCTCTATGGGCCCCACCATGATGTTTGTGTTTTATCCACGCCGTCAATTCATTTTTTCATATCATTTTATTGAACCCTCCCAAAATGAGACATATACAAATCTCACGTGGACCACACCACAAAAAACAGTGGTGATTTGAACACCAACCATTAAAAACTTTTTGGGGACCACGAAAGTTTTGGATGAAGATGATATTTGTGTTTTCACTTCGCCCATGTCTGTGTAACATAATCAGCAGGTTGGATGGAAAATAAATATTAGAGTGGACCCTGTAAAGTTTCAATGGTTGCCGTTCAATCACCATTGTTTTCATGTGGCGTGGTGTACCTGAGACTTGAATATTTTTAATTTTTTGGCTTTTGACGTAAAATAATTATTCAAAATGGCTAGACGGCATGGATAAAACATATAGTCATGGTGGGGCCCACAGAGCATCGTCCAGTAGCCACCTCGCTGGTCGCAATGTTATAAGCAATCCGCATCCATCCGGACATGCTGCGATACGATAGGCCAGGATGGGGAAGCGGATTTCGTACTGAGTAACTCCGCACGCTAGTGATTTATGTATTTTATCCACTCCGTACATCCAGCTTAACAGAAAATTTTAGGTATAGTGCCCAAAAATGAAGCATATCAAAATCTAAAGTGGACCACACCACAAGAAATGTTTGAACTGAATGTCTACCATTGAAAAGTTCTCGGAGGACACGAAGTTGGGCCTGGGAAGGTTTCAACGGTGGAAATCATTATTCCCACTGTTTCCCGTGGCATGGTCCACTTGAGATTTGGACATGCTTAAATTTTGGGCTCAACCACTAAAATGAGCTGGGAAAACATATGTATGGAATAGATAAAGCACATGCGTTCTAGGTGGGCCCAACTGAGTTTACTCCACACGATAAGAGTGGATTAGGTGAGACCCGGAGAAGCAGATCGCGTACTGAGTAACTCTGCACGCTAGCGTGCGGAGTAAACTCTGTGGGGGCCACAGTGATTTACGTGTTTTATCTACTCCATCCATCCATCTTAACAGAAAATTTTAGGTATGTTGCCAAAAAAATGAAGCATATCAAAATCTAAAGTGGACCACACCACAAGAAAAGTGTGAACTGAATGTCTACCATTGAAAAATTCTAGGAGGACAGAAGTTTTGGATCAAGCTGATATTTGTGTTTTCCCTTCATCCATATGCATGTGATCTTATGAACAGGTTGGATGACAAATAAACATCACTATAGGGCTTGGGAAGGTTTCAACGGTGGAAATCATTATTCCCACTGTTTCCCGAGTGGCATGGTGCACTTGAGATTTGGACATGCTTAAATTTTGGGCTCATCAACTCAAATGAGCTGGAAAAACATATGGACGGAAAAGATAAAGCACTTGCATTCTAGGTGGGCTCAACTGAGTTTACTCTGCACGATCACGCAATTCGGAGCCCCCGGCCTCACCCAAGACGTTGTGGCCATTACAATGGGCCCACCTTGATGTATCTATTACTGGGGCGCGGATCGGCTAGTCCCACATAAGGCGTGGTTTCAAATCTCTTTGGACCTCACCATGATATATGTGTTTTATCCACGCGGTCCATACATTTATCCATCTGATTTTAAGACACTATCCCAAAAATCAGACAGATCCAAATCTCAAGTGGACCACACCAAAGGAAAACAGTGAGGATTGAACGTCCACCATTAAAATATTTTTGGGGCCCACTGTAATGTTTTTTTTTCCATCCAACATCTTGATAAGATCAAATAGACTTGGATGAATGGAAAAAACAAATATCAGCTTGATACTAAACTTCTGTGGCCCTTAAAAAACTTTCAACAGTGGACGTTCAATCCTCACTGTTTTCCTTTGGTGTGATCCACAGAGATTTGGATCTATCTGATTTTTGGATTCATACCTTAAAATCAGATGGATAAATGGATGAACGGCATATATAAAATGCATATATCATGGTGGGGCCCACAGAGATTTGAAACCACGCCTTATGCTAGAGCGGATCAGGTGAGACCCCGGCCCCACCCAAGACGTTGTGGCCATTACAATGGGCCCACCTTGATGTATCTATTCTATATTCATACCATTAATATGTTTTTTCAAAGTTATTTTAGGGCATGATCCCAAAAGTGAAGAAGATCCAAATATCTGGTGGATAATACTCTAGGAAACAGTAGTGATTGAACTCCCTACCATCAAAAGCTTCTTACTGCGTGACTTAATGTTTTCGTAGTGTTTATTTTCCATCCAATCACTTTGATAAGGTCACATAAGCCGGATGAAGGGAAAAACCAAATATTAGCTTGATTCAAAAACTTTCTTGGCCCATTAATGGTCAATCACCACTGTTTCCTATGGTATGCTCCACCTGATAATTGGATCAACTTCATTTTTTGGATCATACACTAAAATAGCCTTGGAAAAAAGGATGGACAGCCTGGATTAATACAGAATAGATACATCAAGGTGGACCCCGTAGTAAGGGCCAGGGTCTCACCTAATCCACTCCCAGTCGGGATGGACACGGATTGCCTACTAACGATGCCAATAGCCAGGGGGCTATTTTGATAGTGCTTTGTGGGCCCCACCATGATATATTTACTTTATCCATGTTAAATGGAGCCTTCAATTTAGACATATCAGAGGCTCATTAATCCACTAACTGCTATGGTAGGGCGATCGAAAATATTCTAGATATTGCAGATTGGTCTTTGAAAAATTCTGGACAAGTTCGGGCGATCGAACTTTGAGGCTCGGGCGACCGATGATATTTGCAAATACATATCAAACTTTGGAAGTTTTTTGGCATGTTTGGGCGACCGAACATGTAGTCGCCAGGCGATTGAGGGGTGGTCGGGCGATGTCGACAAATCAACCATCAGTTTCTACAGTTTTGCATAAGCTGTTTCTAATTTTGGTTATATGCTATATAAGCAAGTGTAATCGGGATTAGGATAGTTCCAAAACAAGCTAGGATTTTCTCTTAGCAGTTTTGATCCAGGTAAGTTAATTTCTTATAACTTTGTTTTCATAGTGCATTGATCACTTTGTACCGTGGTTTTTTTTCCTGCAAGTTGTTTTCCATGTAAATTTGGATTGTATCTGTGTTTGATCTTCTTTGTGCGATTATGAGTGCTTTACTTGATTCTTCTCTGTGTGTTTCCTTGAGTCCCAACAAGTGGTATCAGAGCTAACATTGGGAGGCAGACAGAGTCTGAAAGCGAAGTATCAATAACATCTAGTGTGAAGTTCAACATTGAGATGTATTCCAGCAAAAACCATTTTGAACTGTAAAATGTGAAGACGAAGAGCATTTTAGTTTAGTAAGGATTGAAAGATGCACTCCTTGGAAAGCACTTAAAATTTATAAAAGAAGAAGAGTGCAACAGTTGGATCAAAAGGCTAATATCTCAATCCAATTATGCCTAAGAGATAAGGTCCTTTATAGCAGCATAAGAAATAAGACGACAGCTTAAACATGGGCAAAGTTAGAAAATATATATGTGAAGAAATTTCTTGAAAATCGTTTATACTTGAAGTTGCGATTATTCAATCTAAAGAGAGTAGAGGGGACTGATGTAGAGAGACACATTAGCAACTTCAAAAGGTATCTTTGTAAATTGTTGAATTTGGATGAAGTGATCAAGGATGAAGATTAAACATGTACCCTATTGAACTCTCTTCTAGGATCCTATGAGTCGTTCAAGGACTCTTTATGCGCCGGTAGAGCAACCATTAGCATTGAGGTCGTTATCTCAACCCTCCAGTCGAAGCCGATGAGAAAAAAGAGCGGTGATGTGGATTCTACAGATGTTGTTACGAATGAGAGAAATTTTGATCGGGATAGAGGATCTTCGTGAGTGAGATCCAAATCCAAGGGCAAAGGAAAATGTAAGTTGAAGTGCTGGAGTTGTAGATAGACAAGTCACATAAAGAGGGATTGTCAGAATCCTAAGTCGAAAAAAGAGAAGTTAGATGTATTTTTAAGGAGGCTAATACCACAGAATCTATAGAAGACATGAGTGATGGTTGAAAGATATTGACTGTTTTTAAGTCCGGGTATCTTAACGATGAGTGGCTCTTGGATTCAGGTGTGTCGTATCACATGTGTCCTAACTAGAGTTCATTCACCGCATACAGAGAGTATGATGGCGATTCGGTGTCTTAGGTGATGACTACGCCTGCAAGGTTGTGCGTATTGGTTCAATGTGCATCAAGATGTTCGATGGGATCGAACGCATCCTAACATATTTGAGGCATGTCCTTAAGCTGAAGAAAATTTTGATATATCTTGGTGCACTCGAGGCAATGAGGTGCAAATTCACCGATTTTGATCGTGTCTTTAAGTTTTTAAAGGGGCACTCGTCATTATGAAAACACGGAGGAATGACAACCTTTATAGGTTGATCGGGAGTACCTAATCAGGTGGAGCTCCAGCGTCTGTAGTGGATTCCACATCTGCACGTATGTGACATGCGCGTTTGGGCAATATCAGCGAGCAAGGTATGAAGGTACTTTCTGATTATTCTTTGATTTTCGTATTTAAAAGTTTTAATTTTAATACATGCAAGCATTATATGTACGGTAAACAGTCAATGTTGTCTTTTAAATCCGGTCAACATATATGTAAAGGGATGTTAAATCGTATGTGCATTTTGATATATGGGGGTCGTCGCCTATAGTTTCTGGTGGAGGATCGTCCTGGTTTGTTTCATTCATTGACAAATATTCAAGAAATGTATAAATCTATTTTTTAAAAATTAAATTCGATGTTTTCACTAACTTCAAGCATTGGAAGGCGACGGCGGAGAAGCAGTTAGTGCATAAGGAAAAAGTATTGTTGATGACAGATAACGATGGATAATTCACTTCAGGGAAATTTAATCGATTTTACAAAGATGAAGAGATCGTGAGACATAACATATATAGTGCGCCACACACCAAAGCAGAACGATTTTACTGAGTGGATGAATCAGACTCTCTTGGAGAGGGCCCGATGCATGATTAGTAATGCTAAGTTGGGCAAGGATATGTGGACTAAAGCCATTAACACAACTTGCTACTTAATAAATCAGTCCCCTTCTACGGCTATTAATTGTAAGATTCTAAAGGAAGTGTAGAGTGGTCAACAGGTAAACTACTCGAAATTGCACGTCTTTAGTTATGAAGCTTACTCATATACCGTCAGTTGAGAGAGATAAACTAGACCAAATGGTCAGAAAGTATATTTTTGTGGGCTATGGTGATTGTGTGAAGGGATACAGATTGTATAACCCTATCACACAAAAGATCACATTAAGCTAGAATGTCAGGTTTGATAAAGGGTCCTTGTTCCATAAGAATGAACCCGTGATGGACATTTAGATAAACAGAGATGAGACACGAGCCGAGACTGAGACACATACAGAGGTACAAAATCAGGTAGAGAAGCCACCTTCGAGCGCAATAAGCAGCTTGATATATGTTATGATCTATACAAGGCCAGATATTTCACATACGTGGGTGTTGTTAATAGATTCATGTCTAACCCTGGTAAGTAACACTAAGAGGCTATAAAGTAGCTACTTCGGTATATTTGAGGTACGTAAGACTATGTCTTGACATTTGAGAAATCAAGGGACAAGTTGGTAAGATATGTGGATTTTGATTATACGGGCAATGTGAATTGTAGGAGATTGACTTCCAAGTTAAACGATGAGTTGAATGTTGAAGCTTCGATCTATAATGGTTCTTTTCACAACCGAAGCAAAGTATATGGCAGTGACGGAAGCATTCAAGGAAGCGGTTTGGTGGAGGTACATGATAAATCGATGGGGGCTTTAGCAAGAAGCTGTGCTAGTTAATTGCAACAGCGCAAGCGCTATCAATTTGGCGAAAATAATTGTTTATCACTCTCGTACTAAACATATTGATATATGTTACCATTTTATTTGATAGGTGTTTGAGGAAGGCGGTGTTACTTTGGAAAAGATTCATATAAACGTGAATCTGTCGAATATGCTTACTAAGGTGGTTCCTGCAGAAAAGTTCAAGTTCCATGCGACTTCTCTAGGTCTGGCAAAGATAAAGTGAAGATGGACCAAAGGAATAATGGAATCGGGATTGAAGCCTCAGTGGAGATTGTTGAATGGAGCCTTCAATTTGGACAAATCAAGGAGTCATTAGTTGACCGATTGTTATAGTCGGATGATCGAAAATACCCCAGATATTGCAAATTGGTATTTGGACAATTTTGGATAGGTTTAGTGATCGAACTTGGAGGCTTGAGTGACCAATGATATTCAAAAATATGTGAAAACTCTCTAGACGTTTTTTGGCATGTTCAGGCAACCAAGTGGTGGTTGGACGATGTCAACCAATCAACTATCGATTTTTGCAGTTTTGAACAATTTTGCGTAAGTTGTTTCTAATTTTAGTTATATGTTATATAAGCGGTTGTAATCGAAATTAAGGTAATACTAAGACGTGCTTAAGGGTTTGAGAGGGTTTTGGTGAGAGAAAAGCTAAAGTTCTCTCTTGAGAGTTTTGATCCAAGTAAGTTCATCACTTGTAACTTTGTTTTTATAGCGCATTGATCGCTTTATGCCGTGTTTTTTTTCCGCAAGGGTTTTTCCATGTAAATTTGGATTATCTTTGTGTTTGATTTGTTCTGTGAGATTGTAAGTGCTTTGTTTAATTCTTCTCTATGTATTTATGTGAGTCTCAACAATCCACACCATTCTTCTATATATATATATATATATATATATATATATATATATATATATATATATATATATATATATATATAAAAAAATCATTTGTGTATAAGCCCAAAAATGAGATAGATCCAAATCTCAAGTAGACTACACCATAAGAAAACAACGTTGATTGAATGCCCATCATAAAAAATTTCCAAAGGCCCATTGTAATGTTTATTTGACATCTAACCTATTTATTTAGGTCACAAAAACCTAAATGAAGGGAAAACACAAATATCAACTTCATCCAAAACTTTTGTAACCCTTAAGAAGTTTTGAGGGTGGGCATTTAATCACTACTGTTTCCTTTAACATGGTACACATGAGATTTTGATCTACCTCATTTTTAGGCATACGATATGGAAAAAAATGGACGGACGGCATGGATAAAACACATGCATTATAGTGAGACCCACATAGTGCATGTCATCCATTGTCCATTGTTCTCTCTCGATTTCACTTTTAGCCACGTGTGGTGTGCATAGTCATGTCAGAACCAACTATGCAGCTCGTTCCAACCGAACAACTTGTGGTGTGCATAGGGAAGTTTTCAACTGTGAGAGTCATTTTCTCCATTGATTCCTAGAGTGGGGTCCACCTACTGGACCCCAAGAGGCTCACAACGGCAGGTCCCACTAAGGATCTGGTTCCACTCCATTTTTTTACTCATGCATGCTTTAACAAGGTTGGCAAAACAAATGGACGGGTGGATAAAACACGTACATCAATCGGTCTCACCCGCTAGATGAATAGCGTGGATGTGAGATACATACATCACAGTGGATCTCACCCATTGGATGGACAGCGTGGGTCTGAAATTGCGTCGGGTAGCCTAACACGACACCCTACGCATACGCGTGCGGAAGCTTGAGAGCAACTAGAATTATGGCTAACCAATAGGAGGGGGGTATAAGGACCTTTTTTTCTTAAAAAAATCTTTTCGCCTACTTAAACAATTCAGCAAATAAAACAACGTAAGCGATAAACACTTCGACTTCCAAGCCTAAGTGGGTCCAATCAAAAGACTAGTAAATGATAAGTGCAATCAGCAACCTAGTCTAAACTACTCATGTGGACTAAAGAGGATGGATCAAGAAATGCTCAAGTCAACATGAGGTAGTGAAAGTACATCTTGTGAGTGTGGATGTGCCTATCAAGTGCCTAGCATACATTCCTAACTAAGCATTCATAATTAATCAATTAAACATAATGCATAAAGAGAAATGTGCTCAAGAACAAACACAAACACAACGATGTATAGTGGTTCGACTACTTGTCTACTCCACTCCCGGTTCAAGTACTCAACCCCTTTGAGCACACCGGCATTCACTGGGGAGTTTAAATCTGGTTCCTCCCAACTAAGGTGTTTTAACTCGGATCCACCCAATCGGGGAGTTTACAGGTTCCTCCCAACCTACACGTTTGCACCCGTGTTGGTGCCTCCCCCTTGGAGACTTTGTTTTAGGCCCGACTAACGTGCCAAGGAACGGCTGACGTCCCTAGATTTTAGGCCCAACTAATAGGCCAAGGATCGGCTAACGACCCCGGGGTGAGTTTGTCAAACAAACTCTACACTCAACTCCCACAGGGAATTGAGTGGATGGAGTCTTAACAAGACAACCTACTTGTCGGATTGAGCCCCTTGTTCAGCGCCGCTTCAGGTTGCTTCTTCTCGCTCTCCCGTGCTTGCATCAGCTCCCCTTGTGCTCCTCCGATCGTTGACGCCGTTGCTTTGCCAAGGCTTCAGCTCCAAGATCAACTACCTTGCATGTAATGCTCCATTGGAGATGCCCAAAGTGCTAGGGAATGGTGAAACCTCTACAAATGGTAGGAAATGGGTTTCCTAGAGGAATGCACCTAAATGGACTCCTAGGTAGTGTTTAGACAAAGGATTTAACTATCATCAAGGTGTCTAAACCCTAGGAATCAAGAGGGAACAAGTCCATTCTCAAGATGCCATTGAATGGCCCAGGCTTGTGATGAAAACACAAGGAGAATGACTTGCTTTAGGTTTGGGATAGAGCCTCTAATGATCTTTAGCAATGGTGGCTTCTATCTCCTCAAAATTCCCTCTACTAGCTCAAAAATCGAATCCCCCTCTTAAATAGATTTTCTTCCAACGGTCAAAAAACGGGCAGATTCGTGCATCTCCGATTAATCGAAAAAAGTGTCCGATTGATCGGAGCCCAGTCCGATTGATCGGAGACAAGTCCGATTGATCGGAAATCTATCCAGAGAAGTCTCTGGAAGAAATTCCGATTGATCGGAACACTGTCCGATTGATCGGACGGCCCCTTCCGATGGATCGGAAGACTGTCCGATTGATCGGAAATATGTTCAGTGAGTTTTCAATTTTTTTCTGGGACAATTTCCGATTGATCGGAATTTCTGTCCGATCGATCGGAGTCCTATCGGAAAACCTGTCCGATTGATCGGAGTCCTATCGGAAACTGCTGTTTGAGCCTTTTTTATTGCAGCAGCTTCCACCTCTTTAATTAGTCTAATTTATCATGTTTTTCATGGAGTTCTAAGACTAATGATGATGACTAAAGGTATACCTAGGTGGTGCAAGTCATCTAAGAGGTTATGGGTTAGGTTTTGGACAAGGTTAAGGCACACCAAGGCATCACTTTTACCTGTTTCTTCTTCCTTGATGCAGCAGGGCCACTTGAGTCTTTGGTCTTCATCTTCATTAAGCTCAACCGACACTAGACTCACTGACCTAAGTAATTGACAAACAAGGTGCACTAGTATGCCACAGAAAAGTGCACTAACAATCTCCCCCTTTGTCAATTACTTACAAAAACTTAACCTACCAAAACAAAATACATGTACAAGAGATTACATTGATAAAGCATTAAATACAGGACTCTTGACATGCCTAAACTAAGCTGCTCCTCTTCAGATTGCTCCCCCATAACCTGTAAATCCCTGCATCACAAAACATAGCAAACTAGTTTTGGTGGGACTTGATCTTTCTCTCCCTTTTTGTTAGCAATTGACAAACTATTCTCTCCCCCTTAATGATATATCAATTAAGGTTAAGGTAAGAGAACATAGTATGTCGCAGTTATAACTATAAGCGCATGCTAACTAGAGAGAATATAGGGTGCATGAATCATAAAAACATGGAGCATGCTAAGGAACATGATTAACAAGAAAATGTAACTATCTAAGCATAGTTAATCATGCATAATTGGTCATCTATGATATACATTAAGCATTAAAGCTCAAGGGCTTATAGCCCAATCAACCAACCTCCCCTATTGGTATATCAAGACCAATACTAAGCAAAGATTAGCCTACAATGAAGCATAAAACTCAAGATGATTAGCTAATCTAAGCATGGTGATAGCTAGCAACCAAATATACAAATTTAAGAAGGCTTAAACTACCGTATTTGGACTAATGAGGCTTGAATCCTCTGATTTGCCCATAAGCACAAAAATGAGGCTGAGATCCTCAGATTTTCCTATAGTTTCAAAGAGGCTAAATTCCTCAAGTACATCAATTTGCTCAAAATGAGGCTTGATCCTTAGATATTCATTTGAGCTCAATATGGTCTCTTAAGGTCACCTAACCTAGATCACAACCCCCTTGGGTATGATAAATAGGACCCAACATGCTTGTTGGGAGGGAATTCATCTATCCTAGATTTTCTCCCTTAGGTTCATTCCAAGTTGGAGAGCAATGTTCGGTAGGGGATATGACAATAGTTCCTACCCTAGTTATTGTTGATCTCAACTAATCATTTTACTTATAGTTCAACATGAGGCAACATAGATTCTCCTTTTTAGTTAGACATGATGCTAGTGCTCCGGTATCGGATCATACTCTAGACGGTTACGTCCTTGAAGAGCAACCCTCTTTGATACCAATTAAAATTGCGTCGGGTAGCCTAACATGACACCCTACGCATACGCGTGCAGAAGCTTGAGAGCAACTAGAATTATGGCTAACCAATAGGAGAAGGGTATAAGGACCTTTTTTTTAAAAAAAAATCTTTTCGCCTACTTAAACAATTCAGCAAATAAAACAACGTAAGCGATAAACACTTCGGCTTCCAAGCCTAAGTGGGTCTAATCAAAAGACTAGCAAATGATAAGTGCAATCAGCAACCTAGTCTAAACTACTCATGTGGACTAAAGAGGATGGATCAAGAAATGCTCAAGTCAACATGAGGTAGTGAAAGTACATCTTGTGAGTGTGGATGTGCCTATCAAGTGCCTAGCATACATTCCTAACTAAGCATTCATAATTAATCAATTAAACATAATGCATAAAGAGAAATGTGCTCAAGAACAAACACAAACACAACGATGTATAGTGGTTCGACTACTTGTTTACTCCACTCCCGGTTCAAGTACTCAACCCCTTTGAGCACACCGACATTCACTAGGGAGTTTAAATCTGGTTCCTCCCAACCAAGGTGTTTTAACTCGGATCCACCCAACCGGGGAGTTTACAGGTTCCTCCCAACCTACACGTTTGCACCCGTGTTGGTGGCTCCCCCTTGGAGACTTTGTTTTAGGCCCGACTAACGTGCCAAGGAACGGCTGACATCCCTAGATTTTAGGCCCAACTAATAGGCCAGGGATCGGCTAACGACCCCGGGGCGAGTTTGTCAAACAAACTCTACACTCAACTCCCACAGGGAATTGAGTGGATGGAGTCTTAACAAGACAACCTACTTGTCGGATTGAGCCCCTTGTTCAGCGCCGCTTTGGGTTGCTTCTTCTCGCTCTCCCGTGCTTGAATCAGCTCCCCTTGTGCTCCCCCGATCGTTGACGCCGTTGCTTTGCCAAGGCTTCAGCTCCAAGATCAGCTACCTTGCATGTGATGCTCCATTGGAGATGCCTAAGGTGCTAGGGAATGGTGAAACCTCTACAAATGGTAGGAAATGGGTTTCCTAGAGGAATGCACCTAAATGGACTCCTAGGTAGTGTTTAGACAAAGGATTTAACTATCATCAAGGTGTCTAAACCCTAGAAATCAAAAGGGAACAAGTCCATTCTCAAGATGCCATTGAATGGCCCAAGCTTGTGATGAAAACACAAAGAGAATGACTTGCTTTAGGTTTGGGATAGAGCCTCTAATAATCTTTAGCAATGGTGGCTTCTATCTCCTCAAAATTCCCTCTACTAGCTCAAAAATCGAATCCCCTTCTTAAATAGATTTTCTTCCAACGGTCAAAAAACGGGCAGATTCGTGCATATCCGATTGATCGGAAAAAGTGTCCGATTGATCGGAGCCCAGTCCAATTGATCGGAGACAAGTCCGATTGATCGGAAATCTATCCAGAGAAGTCTCTGGAAGAAATTCCGATTGATCGGAACACTGTCCGATTGATCGGACGGCCCCTTCCGATGGATCGGAAGACTGTCCGATTGATCGGAAATATGTCCAGTGAGTTTTCAATTTTTTTCTGGGACAATTTCCGATTGATCGGAATTTCTGTCCGATCGATCGGAGTCCTATCGGAAAACCTGTCCGATTGATCGGAGTCCTATCGGAAACTGCTGTTTGAGCCTTTTTTATTGCAGCAGCTTCCACCTCTTTAATTAGTCTAATTTATCATGTTTTTCATGGAGTTCTAAGACTAATGATGATGACTAAAGGTATACCTAGGTGGTGCAAGTCATCTAAGAGGTTATGGGTTAGGTTTTGGACAAGGTTAAGGCACACCAAGGCATCACTTTTACCTGTTTCTTCTTCCTTGATGCAGCAGGGCCACTTGAGTCTTTGGTCTTCATCTTCATTAAGCTCAACCGACACTAGACTCACTGACCTAAGTAATTGACAAACAAGGTGCACTAGTATGCCACAGAAAAGTGCACTAACAATCTCCCCCTTTGTCAATTACTTACAAAAACTTAACCTACCAAAACAAAATACATGTACAAGAGATTACATTGATAAAGCATTAAATACAGGACTCTTGACATGCCTAAACTAAGCTGCTCCTCTTCAGATTGCTCCCCCATAACCTGTAAATCCCTGCATCACAAAACATAGCAAACTAGTTTTGGTGGGACTTGATCTTTCTCTCCCTTTTTGTTAGCAATTGACAAACTATTCTCTCCCCCTTAATGATATATCAATTAAGGTTAAGGTAAGAGAACATAGTATGTCGCAGTTATAACTATAAGCGCATGCTAACTAGAGAGAATATAGGGTGCATGAATCATAAAAACATGGAGCATGCTAAGGAACATGATTAACAAGAAAATGTAACTATCTAAGCATAGTTAATCATGCATAATTGGTCATCTATGATATACATTAAGCATTAAAGCTCAAGGGCTTATAGCCCAATCAACCAACCTCCCCTATTGGTATATCAAGACCAATACTAAGCAAAGATTAGCCTACAATGAAGCATAAAACTCAAGATGATTAGCTAATCTAAGCATGGTGATAGCTAGCAACCAAATATACAAATTTAAGAAGGGCTAAACTACCGTATTTGGACTAATGAGGCTTGAATCCTCTGATTTGCCCATAAGCACAAAAATGAGGCTGAGATCCTCAGATTTTCCTATAGTTTCAAAGAGGCTAAATTCCTCAAGTACATCAATTTGCTCAAAATGAGGCTTGATCCTTAGATATTCATTTGAGCTCAATATGGTCTCTTAAGGTCACCTAACCTAGATCACAACCCCCTTGGGTATGATAAATAGGACCCAACATGCTTGTTGGGAGGGAATTCATCTATCCTAGATTTTCTCCCTTAGGTTCATTCCAAGTTGGAGAGCAATGTTCGGTAGGGGATATGACAATAGTTCCTACCCTAGTTATTGTTGATCTCAACTAATCATTTTACTTATAGTTCAACATGAGGCAACATAGATTCTCCTTTTTAGTTAGACATGATGCTAGTGCTCCGGTATCGGATCATACTCTAGACGGTTACGTCCTTGAAGAGCAACCCTCTTTGATACCAATTAAAATTGCGTCGGGTAGCCTAACATGACACCCTACGCATACGCGTGCAGAAGCTTGAGAGCAACTAGAATTATGGCTAACCAATAGGAGAAGGGTATAAGGACCTTTTTTTTAAAAAAAAATCTTTTCGCCTACTTAAACAATTCAGCAAATAAAACAACGTAAGCGATAAACACTTCGGCTTCCAAGCCTAAGTGGGTCTAATCAAAAGACTAGCAAATGATAAGTGCAATCAGCAACCTAGTCTAAACTACTCATGTGGACTAAAGAGGATGGATCAAGAAATGCTCAAGTCAACATGAGGTAGTGAAAGTACATCTTGTGAGTGTGGATGTGCCTATCAAGTGCCTAGCATACATTCCTAACTAAGCATTCATAATTAATCAATTAAACATAATGCATAAAGAGAAATGTGCTCAAGAACAAACACAAACACAACGATGTATAGTGGTTCGACTACTTGTTTACTCCACTCCCGGTTCAAGTACTCAACCCCTTTGAGCACACCGACATTCACTAGGGAGTTTAAATCTGGTTCCTCCCAACCAAGGTGTTTTAACTCGGATCCACCCAACCGGGGAGTTTACAGGTTCCTCCCAACCTACACGTTTGCACCCGTGTTGGTGGCTCCCCCTTGGAGACTTTGTTTTAGGCCCGACTAACGTGCCAAGGAACGGCTGACATCCCTAGATTTTAGGCCCAACTAATAGGCCAGGGATCGGCTAACGACCCCGGGGCGAGTTTGTCAAACAAACTCTACACTCAACTCCCACAGGGAATTGAGTGGATGGAGTCTTAACAAGACAACCTACTTGTCGGATTGAGCCCCTTGTTCAGCGCCGCTTTGGGTTGCTTCTTCTCGCTCTCCCGTGCTTGAATCAGCTCCCCTTGTGCTCCCCCGATCGTTGACGCCGTTGCTTTGCCAAGGCTTCAGCTCCAAGATCAGCTACCTTGCATGTGATGCTCCATTGGAGATGCCTAAGGTGCTAGGGAATGGTGAAACCTCTACAAATGGTAGGAAATGGGTTTCCTAGAGGAATGCACCTAAATGGACTCCTAGGTAGTGTTTAGACAAAGGATTTAACTATCATCAAGGTGTCTAAACCCTAGAAATCAAAAGGGAACAAGTCCATTCTCAAGATGCCATTGAATGGCCCAAGCTTGTGATGAAAACACAAAGAGAATGACTTGCTTTAGGTTTGGGATAGAGCCTCTAATAATCTTTAGCAATGGTGGCTTCTATCTCCTCAAAATTCCCTCTACTAGCTCAAAAATCGAATCCCCTTCTTAAATAGATTTTCTTCCAACGGTCAAAAAACGGGCAGATTCGTGCATATCCGATTGATCGGAAAAAGTGTCCGATTGATCGGAGCCCAGTCCAATTGATCGGAGACAAGTCCGATTGATCGGAAATCTATCCAGAGAAGTCTCTGGAAGAAATTCCGATTGATCGGAACACTGTCCGATTGATCGGACGGCCCCTTCCGATGGATCGGAAGACTGTCCGATTGATCGGAAATATGTCCAGTGAGTTTTCAATTTTTTTCTGGGACAATTTCCGATTGATCGGAATTTCTGTCCGATCGATCGGAGTCCTATCGGAAAACCTGTCCGATTGATCGGAGTCCTATCGGAAACTACTGTTTGAGCCTTTTTTATTGCAGCAGCTTCCACCTCTTTAATTAGTCTAATTTATCATGTTTTTCATGGAGTTCTAAAACTAATGATGATGACTAAAGGTATACCTAGGTGGTGCAAGTCATCTAAGAGGTTATGGGTTAGGTTTTGGACAAGGTTAAGGCACACCAAGGCATCACTTTTACATGTTTCTTCTTCCTTGATGCAGCAGGGCCACTTGAGTCTTTGGTCTTCATCTTCATTAAGCTCAACCGACACTAGACTCACTGACCTAAGTAATTGACAAACAAGGTGCACTAGTATGCCACAGAAAAGTGCACTAACAGGGTCTAAGACATACGCCATTGTGGATTCCAAGGAGGTTTCCAAGGTAGGCATGTTCTCACCATTTCTAGTGGTGGGGCCCATATCAGTTTAGTTAATCTTTGTACATTCCCTACAATACTTCAGTAACTTAAGGCCCGTTTAGATTGTAAGTAACTTACAATAAGCTACTTATCATATAAGTAACTTATCTTAATTTCTACTTAATCAGCAGATAAGATATGTATGTTTGGTAAAAAACATACTTACCGTCTAAAAAGTAGAAAAACATGTTTAGTTTCCAACATCATAAGTAATCATCCCTAAGTCTATTTGGTCTTCATCACAGCTATCCATCATGTTGGACCAACCTTTGATGTGGATTGTTCATTGTGTGCCCTCACTAATGTGGGCCGTTCGTCATGTGGGGCCCACCTTGGATGAGGGCCATTTAGCATTAGGGTGTGACCTTTAATGCACATCATTCATTAAGTAGGGCTAGGGCTATAAATGGGTCAACAGACCTGATGGGGTACCCAGACCCAACCCAGACCCGACCCATTTGTTAAATGATATGGGTCTAGGTCCACGATCAGACCCAGGCGTTAAATGGATCTGGATGTAGTTTCCTTTATATTAGGCCCTACGTAGACTCACCCATTTAGTAAAAGGGTCTGGGTCTAAAATTTGAACCTATACCCATTTAGTAAATGGGCGGGTCTAGTTTTGGCTAAACCCACCCCAAACCCAACCATTTACAGCAGTAGGTAGGGCCCACCTTTGATGTTGGTCATCCATTATATGGGGCCCACCATCAATGTTATTGTCCATCATGTGGGCATCAACTTCAATGTGGGTTGCCCATCACTGCGAAGCTCCCCTTGGATGTAGGTCATTCATCATTAGAGGGCAACCTTTAATGTGGATCATCCATCATGTGGGTCCCTGATATGGGCTATCATCATGTGGGGGCCAGCTTCAATATCGACTACCTATCACGTGGAGCCCACCTTTGATGTGGATTGTCCATCATGTTGGCTCCCCGTGGGTTGTCCATCATGCCAGCCCTCTTTGGATGTGGGCTATTTAATCTTTATGGGCCAACCTTTGATATAGACCATCCATTATGTGGGTTCACATTAATATGGGGCCATCCATCATGTGGGGCCCATCTTTAATGTGGACTGTCCACTGTGTGTGCCCCAACTTTGATGGGATAGTCCATCATGTGGGGCCTCCTTTGATATGGACTTATATGAGAGAGCAGCGCCTACATGAACCATGAGGGAGAGCTTATCAGTTTCTCCTCTCTTTGGTCTCTCCTAGTTCCTCTCTCCAGCAACTTATGAAAAGCTATAAAAATAATAATAATAATAACTGAAGTTATTATGTACTTTTAAATATAAAAAAATTACTTATAATTCATCATAAACTAAATTTACTTTTATGAAATAAGTCACTTTATCTACTGCAGTTAAGTAGAAAAGTAACTTATATGGTGGTATCCAAATTAAACGGCCCCTTAGAAGGCCCAATCTATTTCCTATAATTGCAACACGTCGGGATGCATCGACCAAACCTCCAGACAATCACAAGGGGGAGCGGATTAGGTGACACCGAGGTAGGTGGGACCCCTGACTCTGGGGCCACTGTGATGTATGTGACTGCATCCACTCCGTCCATCCGTATTGAAAGCTCATTTTAGAGCATGATCCAAAAAATGGAGCAGTTCCAAATCCCAGATGGGCCATAGTACAGGAAACAGTGGTGATTGACCATTAAAAACTTACTGTGAGCCACAAAAGCTTTGGATGAAGATGATATTTATGTGGTCTCCTCATCTAGGTGTTTGTGAGCTTGTCAACATGTTGGATGGAAAATAAACATTCCGGTGGAATCCATGAAGTTTTTAATGGTAGAGATTCAATCATGATTGTTTCTGTGGTGTGGTCCACTTACGACTTAAGTCATCTTCATTTTTGTGATCATTCCTAAAATGAGCTTTCAAAATAGTTGGACAGTTTGAATTTAAGACACATACATTACTATGAGCCCCACAGTCAGGGGTCCCACCCACCTCTGTGGATCCGGGGTCTCACCTAATCCGCTCTCGTCACAAAGTGTGTCACATGCAACATTATTGCTCTGTATTTTGCTCTACCTATGTATGCGTGTATCTCTCTCTTCTCTCTATCTGAATTGGGAGAAAATGGTTTTTTTCTGCTGGTATTTCTCATCATCTCTTCTTCCTTAATTACGGACAATTACCGAGTCATCAGTATTGGTGAACATCACAGACAATTACCGAGTCATCAGTGAGAGGCATGCATGACATCCAAGTAGCATTCCAAGCACTCGACTCCAATAACAGCCTTGCCCTGAACCAGGCGGCCAGCACCATCATGGAAGATGCCATTGACTGTGACATCAGGTTTGGTCTGTTGGGGATTCGTCCATCTCCGTTGGGCCTCAGGAATAAAAATTTGTTCTATCTTAGTTAAATCACTGCAGCAATCTCAAATATGCTCCCTTGATTGCTAATCTTGAGACGAATGGTGAATAATGTGGGAATTACTGACTTCATATTTTTGGAGGAAATGCAAATATCCTTTTATTTTTCTAAAATCAATTTTCCATTTCAAAAGGCAAAAAACTGTACACCACATTCTTCAGGCAACACCCTTTGAAAATCAATAAGAAAAGATGCCCCCTAATGACGGGTTAAATCTCTCACATTTGTAAAACCTTGGTGAGTTTGGGAGTCTCCTCCATTTAGTCAGGCCATCTGCCACAAAGTTCACCTCCCTTGAGTGGTAGATTGAGTGAAGATAGCCTCGTTTCAACAATGAGGTCATGGTATCAATTCCCATAGTGGGGATGGCTAACATTGTGATGTGACTAACAGGGGTGGGTGGGTGTACTAACAATAAGGTGTGTGAACTAACCTAAATTAAAAAATAAAATAAAAAAAGTTCCCTCCCTCAGCATATGAAAAATGCTAATGTTTGTGTTTTGCCATAGTCAAACCATGGCCCACCAATACCACATAGCCCACATCCTCAAGAATTTCTTATTAAATAGGCACACCACTATCTTTGAATCACTGACAACCTCCAACTTCAATAATCCAAAGTTGACACACAAGGAGAGCCCTTAGGTTTTAGTATGTAGTATGTATAAGCGAGGCCGTGTTTACTTCTTAGTCATTGGGAATGACTCGACCAAATTACTGACTTCATCTTTTAGGAGGAAATGCAAATATTCTTGGGTTTAAGCATGTAGTATGTATAAGTGAGGCCGTGTTTACTTCATAGTTCTTAGACCTGACTCGGCCTCAAATCACTGTGACTCATGGAGTCAACTCGACTGACATTATTGACTCAAAGCAAGCACTCGCTCCAGACAAGTTTTCTAAAAAAATGTAGTACACAAATTTGTACTCAATACCTCTTGCAAAGGGACCTACACCTATAACCGAGGAGACAACTATTATACACATCTATCTTTGTCCATTATTTTTATATTTTTGTATATATCAAATATATAATAAAATTAATGGAATTATTAAATATCGAGTTGAGTCATGTAAAGACTCATCTCAGTCTTCAAACCCAACCTAGCTAGACGTGAGTGAATTTTTGAGTTTTTGAACTGTGGTTTTGTTATCCAAACTATGGGAATTTGGTTGGGAAATGGGCTGGATTTGCACAGCTCAACCCATGTCCAGCTGCTTTGGACGAGGTTTTTGCTGAGCCTCTGGGTCAGTAGATTAGAATAATGCCTTTAGAGCTGGTAATTGATTGGGCCGGAAATAGGTGTTTATTTTTCAAGATAGCTGAATGATCAGGCCTGGCCAAGACTGACTTATTTGTCATTCTGGCTCAGTATTTCACGGCACAAAGGTCCAAGAGCCCAATCCAGAGTGGTCTCAGCTTGGACTCTGTTTCTTGGCTTTTTTTTCTTCCCAAGCACAATGCAGACTTGACTTGGGTTGTACTCTGATCCTTTGGCTCTCTTTTTTTTTTCATTTGTTTTTTTAACTACAGGTAAGAGCACACCACCTGTAATTGTATTTATCATCGAAAAAACTATATATATCAATATATATCAAATAGGGGAACATTTACTCTCTTTTTTTTATTTTTTTTTGAGGGAGACCATTTACCTTAAAGCACTTCACCTAAAAGGCTATATACAATTCCAACCACCAGAACCCAAGAGTGTGACAGATCCCTGCGAATATTACCAAAACTGGATCAGTCTAAGAGAAAATGGTCTCTAATGTACCTAGGAAAATTCTCATGTTCCACACAAAGCTATATTCTTCCTCATCACTTCCATTTTTGTTGGAGAGCCTTCAAACATGTGCGAGGATTGAGTGCTCAGACTGGTCAAGCGACCAGTCTAGCCGTTTAGCCCAAATGCACAAAGGAAGGCTGGACAATTTTTTTTTATACCCTAGACCTGTTTGGCGACAGGTCTAAAGGAGGCTTAGACCGGTCGTGAGATAGGTCTAAGGTGGGCTTAGACCGGTCGGGCGACAAGTCTAAGGTAGGGCAGCGTGTTGTGTTTTTTTACTCTGGACTGTTTCTAGGCAAGGTGCAACCGGTCGGGCAACCAATCGACTGTGCATGCAGTTTCTTGTACATTACGTGGTAGTGCGTAAGATGCTTCTATTTTTAGGATTCTTGTTATATATATGGTATGTATCTGGACTTAGATGGTATTCTAAGGTGTCCAAGGTTTCCTAATTGCGTTAGGAAGAGGGGAGAGGTGTTTGTGAGAGAGAGAACTTGGGTTTTCTCTGTTTTTCCTTGCTTGTGGGCTGTCAATCTCTGTAATTTTCTGTTAATCATAGTGTATCGCTTTGTGCCATAGTTTTTTACCTGTTGAGGTGGGGGGTTTTTCCATGTAAATTCGGATTCTCTTGTGGTGAATGCTTGTGTGTGGTTTAATTTCATATTATTTCTTGTTTGATCTTGTATTACTTTGTGCGTTCAACTTCTGCTTCCGCTGTCGGTTTTCCCAACATTTTCGTCTACTAAATTGTTCTCTCTAGGCTATCTGACTCTAGTCCTTTGCTCATGGGCTAGATTAAAACATTCTTCGGTCCAGCTAGCTCAGCCCATTTTCCAACTAAAAATCTCTTATGGGCGAGTACGTAGATAGACCCATCAAAGCCAATAATATTAGAAATATGCCAGGTAATAAGGGAAAGTACCATGAAATCTGTCTAATCAAGTAAAGAAAAAATGAAGTATATATGGTTTTGAGACAAGCTTGCCTACATCCTATCCTTTCTCTGTTTGAGTTTCTTTTTCTTTTTTTTCTTTTAATTTTATTTCAATAAAGAGAGGAGCTTTGAAGCTGAACGACTTATAATCCCATCACTAAGTAAAAGAAAAAAAAAAAATCATAATTGCCATACCATAAGTCAAGATTTCACTATTGGATCTAGGTCAGCTTCTAAAGATCCAAACTCTATAATGGGCTTCATCTTGACAAGGGATAGCTAAAAAAATGTATTGACTTTTAATTGGAATGTTGGACCGTTTGATCATTTGACACTTTTCTTTTGAATATGCATCATATTCTAAGCTTTGATCCATCGAAGAATTTAAATGCTCTAATTATTTTAGAGATAATTTGCGTAACCAATATCAATGAGGAAGTAATTTCAAAGACGATTATCAAAGAAGACCTCAGATT
The DNA here is from genome assembly GCA_003013855.2 of Liriodendron chinense. Lineage (NCBI taxonomy): Eukaryota > Viridiplantae > Streptophyta > Magnoliopsida > Magnoliales > Magnoliaceae > Liriodendron > Liriodendron chinense. Next base: position 6,447,386 of record ML058484.1, on the reverse strand, counting down.
CAATGGCTAAGGTGCGTGATATGTATGGTGAGATATGCTGGTTGAGAATAGGAAATTCTAGGCTGCAGTTCTTAATAGATGGAATGATCCTATAGAATTGATTACATATGGGACCCTACTAAGATGTGTTTCGGACCAAATCTAGAATCAAATGCCGATTCTCTAGAAATTTAGACTCCCAAAAAACCAGCCAAATCCAAATCTAAGGTGGGCCACACCATTCTATACAATGCAAAGCATAAAGCTATACAGCTCGGGCGGTGCAACCCACTTTAGTTTTATTGTGATAGCATGATTTTTGGGATGTACCTTCATCCACATGGGCTCACACAGTGAACCAGTTGGTGGCATAGAAACAAGGTGGGCGCCACACACATATGTTTCATTGGCATTCTCTCCTGTTTCCCAGTGCGTGGCAATCTTAAGTTATTAATTAGGCCGATGTTTGGGCTCTAAAACATTGTTAAACCATAAGATATTATATTGTGAAAAACTGTAACTTATTTATTTCTCCACGAATAATAAGAATATACTATAGTGTGGTCCACTTGAGATTTGGATATCCTTCATTTTTTTGCTCATGCCCTAAAATGAGCTCGAAAAATCGATAAACAGCATGGATATAGAACACATACATCAAAGTGGGCCCCACAGTGTTTCCGGGATCCACCAACGCCACTCTGGGTTATCAGTTGTAGTTGGGAATATGAATAAGTAATTGAGGCCATTGTTCTATTGCGCCTCATTGTAGATGCATTGTACCCAAATTTTTTCCTTGAAAGAACAATCTTTAACCCTTCAATTTATGTGCTATAGATATACGGTTAAAATGGAATCAAGTCCATTTCAAATGAAAAGGTGTAAAGTTTTTTTGGAGCATGATCTACATTGCTGTAAATTTTCAACCTTGAAGATTTCTGGAACCTGGTCGATTCATTTGGTACATAACATCCAACGGTCTGGATTGCCAGACCATTTGGCCCCACTTATCAGATATCAAAAAGGGGAGCGAATTTGGTGTTTCCCAGTAACAGCTTAGTGGGTGTTACCCTATCATAGGGCCCACCTTGATGATTTTCTGCATATTCATGCCGTCCATCACTTTCTACAGACCTTTTTAGGATGTTATGCCAAAATTTATGCAGATCCAAATCTCAGGTGGACCACACCACAGATCCAAATCTTAGGTGGACCACACCACAGGAAACAGTGTTGATTGACTGCCTCGCCATTAAAATTCCCAAAGCGCCCATCTTAGTGTTTATTTGCAATCCACCTGATAATGTCAAGAAGATCTGGGTGAAGTGAAATTAAAAAGAACAGATTGATCTGAAACTTTTGGAGCCCACAATTTTTTTTTTTTTAATAATTATTTATCATTCTTTCTATTGGTATGGTTTTTGGATCTTCTTGTAATTTCAGATTACTTACTAAAATGAGATAAATAAAACAGATGAACAGCGTAGATATACAAAAAAAAAATACATCAAGGTAGGCCCCACACGGTAGGAGTAACACCCACTAAGCTGTTGCCAAGGTAACAGTTAATTCGCTCCCATAAAAAAGTGTGTTGTACAAATCATCCTGCGGGCCCATCATCCATCATTCTTTAATAGAGTCTGTCAATGGACGGCTTACGTTGAAATGAAAACAATAAAAACATAAAGGCCAAAGATCAGATGGCTAGGCTAGAATCCTTCAACCATAGAGATTTCTATCGACATGGCCCATCGACAGTTGGGCTCATTAATTAGACTAAATAATATTTGCATATATCCGTCCAATTGGGCCCTTTCTTTCATGTTGAATGCAAGCAAACCGATCTGTTCGCTGCGATCATCTCAAGTTGATTATTTATTAGGACTGTCCATCAACGAAAGACCCATCATAGTTGGGCCCGCCTTTATGGAAGCGGATTGCCTGGTGAGCCCGACAAAACACAACCGAAATATGTGGGTACCACCATAATGTATGTGATTTATCCCTACCGTCTTCTGCCGAATCATTTTAGGGCATGAACCCAAATAGAATCATGTTCAAAACTCAAGTAGACAACACCACAGGAAACAATGAGATTAAACACCCACCATTAAAAACTTGATAAGTCTACATAAGCTTTGCATCGAGTTTTACTTGAAGCTGATATTCATATTTTCCCTTCATATAAGTATTTGTTAACTTATAAAAAAGTTGAATGGCAAATAAACATCACAGTGATCCTAAGAAGGAGACAGTTTCGCCTTTTATATTAAATTTGATATTTACTTTTATTCTCCCTATCTTAGTTATAAATTTTCGCTATCTCTTTAAGAGGTGGGAGCACACCTAGGGCTATAAATGGGTCCGTGGACCAGATGGAGTACCCGACCCAATCCATTTAGACCTGACTCGTTTGTTAAATGGTACAAGTCTAGGTCCAAGGGTAGACCCAGTTTAAACAGATTTGGATCTGGTTTCCTTTATATTAGTCTTGACCTGAACTCATTTAGTAAATGGGCAGGTTTGATCTATATTGCAAGGGATCCATCTAAGCTCAAACCATACAGACCTGATTTTTAACCTGATAAAAATGCTTGCACACCAGATCTAGACCCATTAGACCTGACCCATTTATAAATGGATCTGGGTGGATCTCTCCTTACCCAACCTAGACCAAATGGGCCTAATGGGGTTGATTAGACCTGACTCAGAACCACTCATTTAGTAGAAGGGTCCGAGTCTGAAATTTTGAACTCAGACCCATTTAGTAAATGGATAGGTCTGGTTTTGACTAAATCCACCCGAAACCCATCCATTGACTAAAATAACTAGTACTCACCAGTTTCATTTACTTTTGATGTGATTGTATTACAAAATAACCAGTACTCACCAGTTTCATTTATCAGATATGTACAAAAAAAAAACAAAAAAAAAATTGAAGACCATACTTTCCTTTCAAATATAGAGGGAGTGAGGTTCAAATATAGAGGGATTGAGGAGACGGTGTTGTTGAAGCTGAGTGAGATATACATGGCTAAGTCCCGTAACCTTTCAGATTGAGAACATTGGGCCACTTTAGGTGCTCCCTTCTTTCTTCTTTTTTCCAAGGAAAAAGGTGCTCACTTGTCAATCTTTAGAAGATGTATAATTAACTTAATGGATTAATGATCTTACACCGAACACTCATAGCTAACCAAAATATAAACATAAAAAGAAAAGGAAAAAAAAAAAAGACAGGAAAACCACCAAACTTATTATTAAAAAAACGATAAGAGGGAAATGATAGGTTACTAGCAAAGTCATTGTTTTAGATTTTGTTGAACACCACGATTATATGTATTCATTAACATGCTCGAGCATGAGGTGATCCCTGATGAGGATGTCCATGGAGACTTTCATATACCATGGTTATCTTGATTTGCAGTTTGTTTATGCAGTAGCCGTAGCCTCGTTTGCAGCAAAATCAATGAAACACTCACAAATTCTTTTTCACATTTTCCCTAAAACCTTGATTTCATCTCTAGTAAGTTGATTTTAAGAACTTATCATGAGATTTTAACCCAACTTCTGTCTGGAGATGAAGGAAGCAAATCGATGTTTGATTTTCTGCAAAGAGAAGCAAGGGAATGAAACACTAGAAAGTGGAAAGATACTCAGGTTAACCATTTGCTTTATGATCTGGTTGGAATTTTCAAGGCCAGGAACCAAGGACAGATTGGATATCATGCACACATCACAGTGGACCCCACACATTATATTGTGGGTTAATCTTAACCTGCCAAGCTTTGTGGTGTATCCTGCCTCATCCTTCATTTCTCTATTCTTGTAAAATGTCGTGTTTATTATGGTGCATGTGGGGCCCACATATTGATGATCCAATCCAAATCGTTCACATGGCTCTTACACGGCTCACTACTTTTTAGTTCCACTACTTCATATTAGCCAATTATAAAGTAGGCCACAAATAATAGATGGTCTACTCTACACGACCTACTGCTTTTTAGTTGCACTACTACTACATAGTTGACTAGCCTAATATTTTAGCCACATTCTAAATGGCGTGTCTCACCTAACACATGGATTGAATGTAGGACAACTGTTAAAAGTTGGCAAAATTGTGAGCATGACAATACACTGTTTGGTGATGCTCTATTTCTTCCACTGTATTACTATCTTCGAAAGCATTAACTAAAATAACAATAACATTTACTACTTAAAATAGATCAGTTTTACTCAGCAAAAAAATTGCCTGAACCACAATTGCCAGACTCAGTTAAGTGAGCACACTTGACAAATTTACTAAGTCAAGACTACATCACTACCATAAGTTCATGAATCACTTCCATGATTAAGTTCAGTGACTTATGTCAATATATTGCCAACACCAGTCAACTAGCCTAGCCCAAAACTTAGGTTCTTTTTAACTCTGGTGTCTATAAAACATCCTTGAAAAAACATACCTTGCACATATAAGATTTACAAATTTATTTTTGATTTCCTCCAATGCCTTAGTCATCTCCAAACAATCTTGAGCAAATGATATCTATTGGAAAAAATCAACTTCAGAAATAAAGATAGAAATTAAATAAAAAGATAAATAAATTCTGCAAATTTAAATGACTAAAGCTTGTTAACTAAAATTATGCAAATTTTCTGCCACCTCTTGAAGGCCTTTTAAATTATTTGCAGGAAAACTGTCCTGATCAATAATTCAACCTTCCAAGCTTGGCCGCGATAAATGAATCTGCACGCTACGATGTAAAATTTCTTGGATTAGAGAGATAAACTGCTTCCATTTTTTAAGTAAAATTTGATATTGAATGTATGAATCGCATGTGTGACATAAAAGTAATTTAAATTGGATGTCCAAATTATGGGTCCAAGTTTAAATATATATTAGGATAAATTTGAAACTTAATCGATTATATAACCTTTGGATTGAGAGTGACAGACATCAATTGGATAGTAGAAATGAAAAATTATCAAATTCTACTTCTAAATACAAAAGTCCATGGATTAGAGGTAAGTATCATTCAATTGGTCTGATTTTGGGATTGTGACTTAGTTAAGTGTGTTCCACAATTTAGTTGCTTTATTTTGAGTTAATGTATGGACATGCACAATTTTAAGTACCTGCATATCAAGCATCATACTGCTGGAGTATCACTAACTTCACCTGTTCTTGTATCTTCTCTCATTTTTCTCTTCCATTTAGGATTTTATTGCCAAATATTGAATAGTAAGATGCAAAAACTAGCATTTAAACATTAGTGGTGGAGGAGTGTATCTCACACAGAGGATGATTAGTAGTTAACACATGATATGCATGATGAAATAGTTCGAGGTGTTTATGACATGAGAGAAGGGATGTGAATATCACCCTGACACACACAAAGAGTACTGCTAATAAAATGTGGGACCACCTTGACAAATATTAGCCAGACTTGGAAAATATCGTAATATTTCTGTGAACAAAATTAAATGAATTTGTTGTGTTAATATCATGATATTTCAAAATCTTGGTAATTTTTTTATATTCACAAATAAAAAAATATATTATAAAGTTAAATTTTTTATTTTTATTTTTATTATTATTATTATTATTATACATATTAAAATTACAATTATTTATTAATCTATGATAGAATTTTTTTAGTAAGATTTCTAGATAATATATGAAGAAAAAACTCAAAACTTGAAAATCTCCCTAACGATCCATGAATTGAGAATTTACCAGAATGAGAATTGTCATTATGTGCAGGCCCGCATAGCAATACCATGTTGGTGGTCCCGTTACTTGGAAGGTCTGGTTAATGGATTTCATGTCCAGGATGGTTTTCTCTTCAAGGAAATTACTAGTTGTGCATCTCATGGAGCTCCTTGCGTGAACAAATTATACAAGAACTGCATGGAGGTGGCCTTAGTGGTCATCTAGAATGAGACAAGACGAAAGCTCTTGTGGAAGAGTGGTACTACTGGTCACAGTTGAGAAAAGCAGTACGATGGTGCCACACATGCCAATCGTCCAAGGGACAGTCACAAAACACGGGCCTCTACACTCCGTTGCCCGTACTGGATGACCCTATGGAGGACTTGTCAATGGACTTTGTGCTTGGTCTCCCACGGACACAATGTGGTGTGAATTCGATGTTCGTGATGGTATATCAATTTTCGAAGATGGTATATTTCATTCGTTACAAAAAGACTCTCGACGTGACACATTTTACAAATTTATTCTTTCGAGAGGTCATATGGTTGCATGGTATTCCTGAGTTCATTACCTCTAGCCATGGCACAAACTTTCTCAGCTATCTCTAGAGAACTCTTTGGAAATGATTTGACACCTAGCTTTAGTTCAGCAATGCCTACCATCGCAAATAGATGGACAAATTGAAGTGGTAAACTGCACGCTTGGGAATCTAATTCGGTGTATCTCTAGTGACAAGCTGAAGCAGTGGGACTTAACCTTGGCTCAAGCGGAGTTTACATTTAATAATATGTTGAACTACTTGACAGAGAAGTTCCCGTTTGAGATTATTTATGATCGAGTGCCTCGCCACACATTAGATCTAGTCCCTTGCCTAAGCTTCTGGGCATTAGTATTGCAGCGGGGCATATGGCGGACAGAATCATGAGTATTCACGCTGAAGTTCAGGCCAAGCTGCAAGCTTCCAATGATCAATATAAGAAACAAGCTGACAAACATCGACGGTTGAAGATGTTTAAAGTGGGTGATAATGTCATGGTCCATCTACGAAAGGAGAGATTTTCGACCGAAACATATAATAAGATGAAGAATATGAATATCGGACTGATGCCTATCCTCCGTAAGATCAATGATAATGCTTATGTCATTAATCTTCCAGACGACATGGAGATTTCATGTACGTTCAACGTTGTAGACTTAATCGAGTATCATAAGCCGAATCTAAAAGATAACTCGAGGATCAGTTCTTTTGAAATGGAGGGGACTGATGTAGAACGAGTTACAACACGTTCATGGCTCCGATGGACTAGAGAAGGAACCCAAGAGAAGACCCATAAATCACCTTACTTCGGTCACCCGACTGAGCGCATCGACCGCTCGAAATTGATCTAGAAAGTCCAGAAGCTTGTTGGACACTTTTGTCCTGGTTTCTGCTGTTGGATGACACACTTTTGAGAGATCCTCCACTCATCAGTTTGTGTACCATCTGAAAATGCCTGGACCGAAAATAGTATTGATAGCCTAATTATCAGTCAGATCACACTTGAATATGAAAAAATGGATAATTAGCATTGTTATGGGTAAATCCGAGCTGACCTCAGGTCACGGGGAAAGCCCGTAGTCCAGCGGACCCAGGTATAGGTGTAACGCCCCGGATTTTCACTAACTTGGAAATTGGAAGTCCTTGGGCATTACTTTCGATTTGTCGGTTATAGGGCGTACCCGCACGTGTGTTCACATGTATTGGGGACTAAAATGAATGTTTTTACCAAAGAAATGATGGAATTAGTTTAGGAGTTGGAAGATCACATGGTTCGGAAGAGTTTTCTGACGATTGGGTTGACTCGGGTATGTCGCTGTCTGTAGAGACTAAGTAAAGAACCCTGAATTATCAATCCACACGTAGATCGACGAGACCATCATGGATATTTTACCAGACCTTGGTGTTTTAGCCTATTTGAGGTATTTCAGATTTTTTGAACGGTTTAGATTTGGCAAAAACCCTCTCATTTAAAAGGCGCTATGTTTTAAAAATGCCAAAAAGTTGCGATTTGTACTTGGAGGGGAAAATCAAAATCTTTATTATTGGGATTTCAATTTTCTAGTATTTTTTATTGAATCCAAATGGGGGGTACTTCCTTATTTACATAAATAACTTAAAGTAAATGGAAACATAAATTAAACATGACATTTACTTAAATATTATTTTGTAAATAAGGCCGACAAGTAGCCTGGACTGTGTGGGAACTCACTGTGCAGTGTGGGAACTCACTGTACAGGGAAGAAATCCAAAAATTTCAAAGAAAATGGACAATGGACAACCGGCCGACCGGTTAGGTAGCCGGCCGACCGGTTGTGCTGCCTCGTTTTTGAAGGAAAAAATGGGTGGACAGCGGGATCCGGCCGACTGGATCTGCGACCGGCAAACCGGTTGTGGCTGGTCGGTTATAAAATGGGGGTTGCAAACCCCATTCGATCCATCTTTCTCTCATTTCTCTCCTCCACTCTCTTCTCCCCTAAACTCCTAAGCCCTCCTAGCTCTCTTCCTCCCTTCTCAAACCTCCTTTCTTCCTCAAATCCTCCTCCAACTTTAGAAATCTCGAATTTTCAAGATCTCTCCGGCCTCCATGTTCGTTCTCGCGTTTCTCCGGCCAAAATCCGGTGGCTTTGGGTCGGATTCTCCTCCTCATGCTAGGTAAGGTGTTCAGCTACCTCTTCTTTTCCTTTTCCTTCCATTTTCTTCATTTTTGGACCATTAGGGTTAAAAACCCCTATTTGTTTCCGACGGAACCCTAACCCTAGGGTTCCTCTTGCTAGGATTTGGGATCCCGGTCATCGACTGGGTGTGGCCCATGCTTTGTAGAAGCCATAACCAAGCTCAACTCCATTGGGATTCCGACGGTGCACCGAATTTGGGCCCCGATTCGTTGAAACGATTTGGGATTTTTCCAAATCCGAGATACCAAAACCCTAAACCCTAATTAAACACTTAATTAGATTAAACCTTAATTGATTGACACTAGATTTGTGATTCATTGAAGGTAATTGAGGTATTCTCCAATTTTCGGCGTTCGGACCGTATTTGGATCGCTCCGGCCTCATCCGAATCGAGTAATTTCGATTCCAAGGTGAAGATCTACCCTCAAGCTTACTCTCGACAAATCCAAATTAATAATTGTTTGAGTGTATATGTTAATTATTAATGTGTATATAACATGTTCGATGAAATGCCTCTATTGTTGTTTGATTGATAACATGCTCGATGAAATGCCTGAATGATATAAATTTACAATATTGTAATATATCTATGCTTGTGGATGTATGTAACGCCCTGTGTCATCCGGGCTATGTCATCTGGGTCCTTTGGATCGGTCGGGCTAGTCGGTCGGGCCAAGTGCTTGGATATGTTTATGATTAGGTATTTAATAACCTAAATTGTTATTATAATACGTTATGTGTTGCTTTGGATTAAGCTCTGAAAACCGTGGATATAGTGTACTGCCTGCCACTAGGTTGGCAGTCACGGACTTATTCGATCGACTAGGCGGGACACGGTCGACCGATAGTGGCCATTGTTGGTTTGTCGTCGTCCTCTTGGGTCCACCGAATAAGCCCAGTTCAGAGTTAATCATTATTATGTTTGACTGTTGAATCACATCCTATGGAATCTAGAATACCATCGTTCCCACTATGAATAGTCCACTTAAAACCATATTCCGACTCGATCCACCAAGTCTCATGAGCCAGACATGGTGGTATAGGACACCGTGTTTGAGCTGTCGGCCTACGCTGGGGTGATGCCTCCCCGTAGTGACCAGTGAGCATTGACAGGGGTGACCGATTGTTGTTCGAATGGCCCTTGTGACAAATGTGATCTTGGCCGATGTTTGCGTGCCTGTGCACCATTCGAACGACCCGGGCGTGCATTGGGATAATTTCGAGTGAAACGCCCGCACCTCTGAATAAATTAATCGTATTTGATATTTGGGATATGAGACCTTCCGCTTTGATTTGGTCGTGGCTGACAAGTCATGGTCGAACCAGGCTTTCATGGTAGGATAACTCAACTTTGGATCGAGGGGTTACTGGCGATGATTGGTTACGCATCACAGGGAACCAGATAGTCCCGGTTAGACTTTACGATACGATGTTGGTATTCTGGCTTCACCAATTTGCTGAATGAATTGGACTAATAAATACTTTAATTAATCATGCATACATGACATTGCATTTGAGGGGGACTCGTGTAGCCTGGTTGCTTGATGTGGCGCCAGCGCTATCTTGAGCACCTCATGTCATTTCTCTGTGTCATCCGGGCTGTGTACTCAGTCACGACTTACGACCTGCTAGACAGGTGGACTGTGGATTCTAATACCAGTTGGTCGGGCCAGGGCTTGCCCGGGACATGCATTGTGTGCGGAATCATGACATCCATGCATTTAATCAACTAGCCTAGGATGATGTATGATTTGTATGTGGACATTACTTAAATTTGATTGATTTGACAACATGCTTAAGAATAATATACTTATATAAACCTGTTTATAATTTAAATATCCCGAGTCTAACCTTGGGGTTATTTCTTCACTATGTTGGCGTTTTGACGCCTTCTATTTGACATATGCAGATGTCTCAAGAATAGGACCAGTTGGGGGCGCGCACGGGCGCCTTAGTAGTCTTCTAGCTTCGTCCCTCTTGGTAGTTGTATTTTTCCTTCCTATTACATCTATTGTGATTCGTATAATTCTCATACGGGCTTACACTGCGATTGAATTATTCATCTAAGGTGTTAGCCCTATATTTTTAGATTTAGTTACCTCCGCCTTGCTTATGATCCGCTAATTGAAATGCGTTACTCTGATTAATTATGAATGGAATGAATATAAATCTGATTGAGGACACACGTGGGTGCATTTTCCACGTGTGGCATTCCTAAAATAGCATTTTATTTAGTTAACACTCGGGAACTCGGGATCAGAGTCTCCGTACTCGGGTGCCGAAATTTCGGGCTGTTACAATAGGTCCTCAAATCTGACCTGAGGCTAGGCCGACGAGCTGACGACCTGAGGCCTCCAGGACGACCCGAGGCCCGATGACCTGACGACCTGAGACTTCCAGGACGAACTAAGGCCTGACGACCTGAGGCCCGATGACCTGACGACCTGAAGCTAGGCCGACGACCAGATGACCTGAGGCTAGGTCGATGACCTGACGACCTAATACTAGGCTGATGACCTGACGACCTGAGACCTCCAGGACGACCTGAGGCCCGATAACCTGACGACCTGAGACCTCTAGGACGAACTGAGGCCTGACGACCTGAGACCTACAGGACGACTTGAGGCCCGATGACCTGACGACCTGAGGCTAGGCCAACGACTTGACGACCTGAGACCTCTAGGACGACCTGACGATCTGCCGAGATCATAAGCTTCAGCCAGGAAAATAGGCGAAAGATCTGGAGAATCGTCAGGGAATACGGGAACATCTCCTATAACTATGGAACGGCCCAAGAATCACGCTGATCCGAGAATCCCTCCCCTGAAATCACAGCTTCAAAAAGAGAATACAACTCTACAACCTAAGTCTATAAATTGACGCATCCTCTTCATTATCAAGGTAGGATACAAAAACTGATCAAAAGAGAGATATTTAATCTTTCAAGATCCAACTAACTTAGGCATCGGAGGGCTAACGGTTGGACCCCAGCCACCCCCCTTAGCTTTCCTTTGTGCTCTACAAGATCTAAAAAACCTTCAGTTCAGATCCAGACCGCGCACCTGCAGGAGATCAGTTGCATCCATCCGTCCAAGTTGGAGGTCACCTCATCTCATCTGCTGACCAGTTGGAGGTCACCTCATCTCGTCTGTTGACCAATTTTCAGCATCAACAAGCATACTTTAAATTCAAGAAACAAGTGTGGCTCACTTGACTAATGCAATATCCTGATTTTGGTACACGGCTACCTAATTAATGGCCCATATTGATCACATGATGCAGACCCACATTATATCATAACTGTACATAGGCCCAGAGAGAGTGGAGCATGAATTAAGTACCATTTGCATAATTGAAGGTGGTCCCACATGATGGACATTAACATTGAAGGTGGCCCTACATGATGGATGACCCACATTAAGGTGGGCCCCACATAATGGATGGTCTACATTAAAGGTGCTGATGATGAATGACCCACATCCAGGATGGGCCCTGCATGATTGATGGCCCACATGATGGATGGTCCACATCAAGGTGGGCTCTACATGATGGGCAGAAGATATTAAAGGTGGGCCTCACATGATGAACAATAACATTGATGGTAGGCCCCACGTGATAGATGACCCATATCAAGGTCGGTTCCTAATGATGAATGACTTACCTCAAAAGCCCAGGAATATTTGTATATCCTCGGGCATACATCCAATTGGACCCTTTCTTTCATGTCGAATGCAGACCGTCGGTTGTAAAGGCACCAATCGCTGGGATCATCTCCTGTATTTCTTCATGTTTACAGTGCACATTTATAGGATGAATGGCCCATATCTTATGCACGTCTACTGTCTGGCTGGATCTATTCCAAGTACTCTGGGCTCCTGGTGGTAAATATGTGGATCCTTGGTTGTGTAGCCTGCCATGATGTATGTGTTTTATATCCACGCCGTCCATTCGTTTCGTCAGTTCATTTTAGCTAATCAACCAAAATATAATGTAGATCCAAATCTCAGGTGGACTGCACTGCACGAAACAGTGGTGATTGATTGAATACCCACCATAAATAAATAAAAAAAAAAAAAAAACTTCTTAGGGCCATGAAAGTTTTGGATCAAGCTGATATTTGTCTTCATCCTTCATCTAGATCTATGTGACATTATCAGCGGTTTGGATGGCAAATAAACATTGTGGTGGCCCCTAATAAGTTTTTAATAGTGTGCGTTCAATCACCACTGTTTTCTGTGGTGACCTTAGATTTGGATCTAATTCATTTTTGGGGCTCCAGCCCTAAAATAAGCTGGGAAAACAGATGGACGGCGTGGATATAGAACATATACATCAGGGTGGGCTCCACAGTCACAATTCTCACATGAGGCCCCTGATTCAATCTAGATACAGCAATGGACGGGATTTCAGCTTGATCAAGCTATTCCGGAGGCCATAAATTGGACAGATTAACTTGAACTAAAGTTCCGTCATGCATGTAATTTATGGGGAGCGGATTAGGTGTGACCCCGGATCCACCGAGGTGGGTGGGACCCCTGACCGTCGGGCCACTGTGATGTATGTGACTACATCCACGCCGTCCATCCATATTGAAAGTTCATTTTAGGGCATGATTTAAAAAATGAAGCAGTTCCAAATCCCAGATGGGCCATAGTACAGGAAACAGTGGTGATTGACCATTAATAACTTCTTGTGGGCCACAAAAGCTTTGGATCAAGATGATATTTATGTAGTCTCTTCATCTAGGTGTTTGTGACATTATCAACAGGTTGGATGGAAAATAAACATTCCTGTGGAATTCATAAAGCTTTTAATGGTAGAGATTCAATCACGACTGTTTCTGTAGTGTGGTCCATCTAAGATTTGAGTCAACTTTATTTTTGGGATAATACTCTAAAATGAGCTTTCAAAACGGTTGAACGGTGTGGATTTAAGACATATACATCACTGTAAGCCCCACAGTCGGTGGATCCCGGGTCTCACAGTTTATGTAAGTGCCTGCCAGAGTATAAAAAAGTTTTCTCTTCTCGACAGAAACCCTAGAAGTTTCCATTATTTACCAATTTACCAGCAAACCCTAGGTCTTATATTATCTCTTTCCTTTCTAAACCAGAGGGGGAGAGAGAGAGGGAGAGAGAGCGGAGATGGTGTCGTTGAAGCTGCAGAAGCGGTTAGCCGCTAGCGTGCTGAAGTGCGGAAAGGGAAAGGTCTGGCTCGACCCCAATGAAGCCAGCGAGATCTCTATGGCTAATTCCCGTAATTACCCTTCTCTCTCCTTCTCTTTTCTCTTTATTCCATCTTTATCCCTATAAACAGTCGTTCTTTTCTAAGATCTGTAATCTCACAATCTTTCATGGATACTTTCGTTTATCATTTTTTTTCTGTCTTTGTAAAAATGCAATATTCTCACCATGTGTGGGGCCCACCGTGATGGGTGCATGGGATCCGATCCGTCCATCATGTATGCCCCTCATGTTGTGCTTGGATTCCAAAGATCAGGCCGTCCAAAACTCGAGTGGGCTACACCTCAGGGAACAGTTGGGTCGCCTGCCGTTGAAAACCTTACAGATTGAGTGTGGGAGACAGGACCCTCTGTGTATACCATACGACCCATTAGGAGGACGCGAATGGAAGCCCCAAGCATCAGGCTACTGTGAAGCTCAGGTGGGCCCACCTGAGTTATGGAACGGCTTGGATTTTTCGAGGCCAACGAGAGCATGAGGGGTTACAGTGGGCCCCACACATCGCGTTGTGGGTTAAGCCTAACATGCAAAGCTTTGTGGTGGATCTTGGCTTCATCTTTCATTTCTCATTTCTATCCTTGTAACATGCCATGCTTTTTATGGTACACGTGGGGCCCTCATGATGGTGATGAGGAATTATAGGCATACTTCAGTCTTTGTTTCTATCAAGTGGGGCTCATGTTTTTTAGGTAATTCAGACCTATTGGTGTTCTGTGGCCCACCTTGGATGGACCATGCCCAAATTATCTTCTTCATGGAGCAATTTTAACCTTTCAATTTGTGGCCTAGAGATGGATGGTTAAGAAGAGAGATATGGCAATAGTCCACAATAATTTATAGTGTCCCAAGGGTGGTTGCTAGAATGCTCCAATCTGTGAAATTTTGGCATGGTTCATCAAGGGTGGGATGTAACAGACTGATAGTCTGGATTGCTGGACATTGGACCCAATAGCCAGAATTGAAAACCCAAGTATTCTGTGGTATCATGGTTATTGTCCAAAACTGCCTGAGCGAAATGAGCCTCCAGAGCAAGTTGGGCTGAGTTGTACTGACTTTGATATTTCCATGAAAAGTGTTGCTCTTCTAGTTTTGTTTTTATTGCCAAACCCCAGAATAATCAACAAATGAATATTTCTAGTTCAAATTGTGGCCTGTAGATGGATCTTTAAGAAAAGAGAGGTGGCAAATAGTCCACAGTCAACTGGTGGCAACCCAAGAGTGGTTGCTGCTGGATGATGGACCCAAAATATGGGAAATTTTGGGGCGTGGTTCATTGAAGGTGGGACATAACAGACCGAAGATCTGGATACTGGACGATGGACGATGGACCCACTTGCCAGAAACGAAAACCAAGTATTCTGTGGTGCCGTGATTATTGTCCAAAACCACCTGAATGAAATGAGCCTCCAGAACAAGTCGGGCTGAGTCATGCCGGCTTTGATTTCTCACCATGCTAAGTGCAGCCCTTGTAGTTTAGTTCTCATTGTCAATCAATCCACAGAAAAAGTCAACAATTGAACATTTCTAGGTCACAGCATGCTGGGATTTATGCTAGCATGGGTTATTTTTTTGTGGGGGAATGATTGATAGTTGCAGCAACCACTGGCTGTATGTAAACTCTAATATAACCTACCTCTCCCTGTATGAGTGGTAGGGGCAGCAGGGATGATGGATTGGAACCGTGCATTCAGTTTGCATTATTGTGCATGGATCTCTGTTCAAAAAATGCACCAGTTAGACCATCCTGTCCCTCATTTAGTCCACTTTTTCACTGCTGAGTGCTAGATTGGAATGGATGAATATGATTCATCTAGCCGAGCTCAATTAGTTGGAATAGGGCTTAGATGATGATGATGATAATTGCTGACCATCAGTTGTTTCCGCATGCCACTTTCCATTTGAAGGCCATCAGTTGGATCATTTAGATTATCTGTGTAGTTATTTTATGAACTGTGGTCCATCCATAATAGAGCTCACTGCTTGAATGGTAACTGACACCTTCCTTGTATTGTGGGAGGTAGGTTGTATTGTTTTTCACTGTGGGCGATACTGTCCATTTGCTTACTGGAAAATGCAACGGCTACTTTCTAAAGTAGTCTCTTCAACCCCAGCATCTCAAAATAGATACAGGGCTGTTTGTCAGGTGGGCCCTACATATATGCATGGTGGCTTGAGATCAGGTCACTCTTGTCATTAGGTGGGCACATGTGTATGAAGAATGGATAGTTGGAAGGCGTCAGCAGTGATCCATATTCACTGTACAGGTGTCACCTACCGAATGACCAGATCAATCTAATTCGAACCACCCCACACTTGCAGTGCCAACTGCCAACTTTATGAGTGATCCAGGTCTCTCTCAACATATGCAACATGGTCTCATAGCCCAACTTCTGTGAGCTTGTCTTAGCCTGTCTTTACTTGAGTTTAAACTGTAAAAGCATGTATCCTGAATATGTAAGTAGCTCGTGGTAGCTGTACTTCTTTTCTTGTGAATGGGTCTCATTAACAGTATTAATAATCAAGTGCAGATCTACTACTGTTGAAATTTTTACTGTGCCATCAACTCTGACGGTTCTCCATCCCTCTGGAGTGCAGGCCAGAATATAAGGAAGCTTGTGAAGGATGGTTTCGTAATCAAGAAACCAACAAAAATCCACTCTCGGTCGCGTGCGCGCCGAGCTGCCGAGGCAAAGCGGAAGGGACGCCATTCTGGATACGGTATACTTGTACTCAGAAAAAACTTGCATATATTTTAGTTTATTGCGGGACCCATTTCCAATCAATGGACTTGTTCTGAAACACTCAGGTAAACGTAAGGGTACAAGGGAGGCAAGGCTGCCGACTAAGATCCTTTGGATGAGGAGGATGCGTGTCTTGAGGCGCTTGCTGCGTAAGTACCGAGAATCGAAGAAGATCGACAAGCACATGTACCACGACATGTACATGAAAGTGAAGGGTAATGTCTTCAAGAACAAGAGGGTGCTGATGGAGAGCATCCACAAGTCAAAGGCTGAGAAGGCAAGAGAGAAGACTTTATCTGACCAGTTTGAAGCGAAGAGGGCTAAGAGCAAGGCGAGCAGGGAGAGGAAGATTGCTAGGAGGGAGGAAAGGTTGGCCCAGGTGAGATAAATAGTTAATTGTTAATTTCATCATCTTTCAAGTGCTAGCCCGATTACCTTCCTAAAGTAGACCTGCGCAGTTTGTTGGTTGAGCTTGGTCAAGATGGTCAATTATTCGAATCATGGATTGATGCTCCAATTGGCATGAAAGTACATTCTATATATCACACACCCTTTGTGGAACATGTGGAATAACTATATGATGTCTGGACTACACATCCAGCATGCCTTTAAATGGATGGGCCATCACAAAGGTCATAGAATTTGACCATTTGATTATATGATTTCTGAGGAAGTAAATGGACGGTTGAAGAAAAGTTGACCAGAGCCCATGTTTGATCAGTTAGGATTACTTGTGAACCATGGTCTGTGTATCTCATTGATGATGTAGCTAAGTTTCTTCAGCATGTTTCTGGATTTCTTGCCTCACCAATCACATTTGTCAGATCTCCATCAGTGATAGAGTACCAGAGAAGGATGAGAAAATCCTATGACCCTCTTTTAAAGCCTTAGATTCCACCCCACTTGAACACCCCATCAATCTGGCCAGAAGTATAATGTTGCCCCTTTGTTCTAGAATGCCAAATGGTTTGAGCAGAGGCTCCACTAACAAGACCCAATCTCATTGGTGGAAATGACAGATCCAATGTTTTCTAAATCGCCATCCGCCCTATGTTTTCCGCTCCAAATCATGGATCTGGATTATGGGTCATTTGCAATCCAGATTGGGATTTTTACCGATCCTAAATTATGTTTCTGTACTCTTAGTGTTGGTTTAGTAGTAATCTAAATTTATATTAGAACGCAAGTTTTATACTTGGATTTATGCAAATATCATGCATATAATATTGTAACATGCATGCAGGATGTATAATGATAACATTCATGATTTTGTATATGAATTACAATACCCTTTGTAAAGAAGGGTGCATTTGGTTGCACCAAATTTCACGAAATTTCATTATATTTTGCACCAAAATTAGACTGATTAATCAAGAAATATGAAGATATTTGGTGCAACCATATGCACCCTAAAACTATGTTGGATATAATTGATATATGTAACTGACCTGTCTGATTCTACCCCCTAGTGTACAGCGTCGCCTGTGCATTTCCATCCCACGTACCGGTCCCACTCACCATCCAGATAACCGTTGGAAGGAGTTGGAACCTCCAATGAAATGGTGTTACATATTCGGATGGATGGTACTGTTGAAAATGCAAAATCATCTTCATTTCTACCACATCACAGGGAAATGTTGGCCATTTTGGAGAAAATCTCTCTTTTTTTGGGTTGTGATTTCAAACAAAGAAGCTGTACCACACCATTTCTAGCCATGAAAGAAAATTGATATTTTCTTCTAGCTCACTTTTCTGATGTCATGAATGTCATGGGTGGAGCAGGGACCTGGAGAGCGAGCACCCGTGGCAGCAGCACCTGTTGCAGAGTAAGTGAATTTTTTCCTTATTTTCTTTCTAGAATTTGAAACAGGAAGTGGAAGGATTATAAAAATGATATTTTGGTCATGAAAAAAATAATAATAATATTGTGTTTTCTTTTGTAGGGGAACTAAAAAGACCAAGAAGTGAAGTTCTAGCCATTCTAAGGCCTGAATCTAATATCAGGTGCGGATAGTCGTTACTATCCTCTTGTCGTCAATTTCCTTCTTTTGGCCCTTATCTCTCCTTTCTTTTCCTCAAATTCCAAGAAAAAGCAGTTTAGGATTTTGTGAATTGCTGAACTTGGTTTGATAATACTTTTGTAGTTCGTATTTAAAGTGTTTGTTCGAGGGGTTTTTACTTGCATATGAGATCTGTTGGTGGTTGAAATGATCAGATTTCTTTTACTCAATTTGTTTTTATGGACCAAATGATATGCCTTTTGTGTGGATTTTATGCTTTGATGATGAAGTTTTGGGATCCGCTGGTAATTCAAACCAGGCCGCAATTGCAAGCTCTGCCATTGATTGGCAATTGATCAAAACTTGCTTTGTTCGAACTTGAATCCGAACCATCTAGAAAATCCATCCTCTTGAGATGTGGTTTACAGTTATCCAGGCCATCTAAATTGTGGCTTTGCATTGTGGATGGAGTTTGTCTCAAAAATCACATTGATCAAGCAATCCTAACCATCCAATTAATAGCTGTTAAAAGGGAAATGGTCCTGTGCAGTCGGTGATAGGATCGTTTGGGTGATCCCAGCACTCGTGGGATAATCACGGCCACTGATTGCATACTGATCCTGCCTGTACTAATGTCGCTACTGGTTGTTTTTTTGTGGACCCCACCATGATGTGTGTTTTATCCACGCTTTTCATCCATTTTGCCAGCTCATTTTAGGGCATGAGCCCAAAGACGAGGCAGATCCAAATCTTAGGTGGGCCCTGCCATATTTTTAGTCTTATTCCCCAAAATGGATATAATGCAGGGGCATTTTCACACCGGGCTCGAGTGGGAAGCCTATGTGAGGTGGGGGCACATTCGGGGTGAGTGGGGCAGCCTATGTGAGGTGGGGGCACATTCGGGGTGGGTGATTCGTGCGAGGCGAGGCCCATGTGAAGTGGGGCCCCACGAAAGAGAGTTTGGCCAATGGTCTAGCTTGGGTGAAGCAGGAGCCTAGGCTATGAGATACAGGATTGACCCCCACACTCAATCAAGGCAAGTGGGGCCATGAGATAAAACGGATTTATTTACCCCACTATCAATTCGAGCTTTCAATGTTGGTACGCTTCACCTGGCCTTGTGTTTTTTTTGGGAGGACAGGCAAACCTTCCTAGATCCTCAAGTGAATTGCCTATGCCGCAGAAGTTATGTGGGGCCCACCGTGATGAATCAACTCCGTCCATCAAGCATGGTGGGGGGCACGCTCAAAGGTTTACCACATGTTGGTTTGAACGGTGAGTGTCAATCGCCACTATATCCCATCTTATGCCCCCTGAGTTTTTTTATCTGCCTCATTTTTTTACTCATGCCTTGAGTTGATCCGGGGAAAAATGATGGACGAAGTGAATTTCTCAAAGACATTACGGTGGCCCGCTTAACTTCCAGGACTTCCCACAAGCCATTCGCGTCCATCTAGATAGCCTGTTTCATCGAACTTGTAAAACACCCAAGATCAAAAAAACATCCAGATGGCCCACTTAATAGGCCACACTTATGTGGTGCCACCATGGTGTGGTGGATGAAGTTGAAAAAATATCAGCCTAATCCGAAATTCAGGCAAACACCCAAAGGGGTTTGTTTTAGGCACAATTCACATGGCTTTTTTTTAATTTTATCATTGGCTGATATTTTGTAAGGTTTTCGCATAGTGGACCCGATGAAGGTGCACAGCCTAAAGGAGATGTTGTTAATGCTTAGCCATTTGCATTAACAACCATATAAGGGAGGATGGGATAATAAACTCGATTTGGGGAGCAACCCTCTGACCCCCCGCTTGATATGTGCAGACAAAACCAATCCGTTCATCAGATTCAATGCCCATTTTTAGTTCGAGATCCCATACCGCCTGATCTGTAACTCAGGTGGGCTACACTACAAGAAACAAAGGAGAGAGAACAACCACTGTAGGCTATATTTATACGGCATTCAACCTCTACGTTAAGGAACAGCCAGTGAATTATTCTACACTACCTGACTTTTGGATGTAGCTGATGTTTGGGGGAGTTCCACTTTCTGGAGAAGGCGCATCAGATTATTAACTTTTTAGTCTCACACACATCATGGTGGGCCCCACATGTAATCGACTCTACGGTATCATTCCATCTTCTAAGATCAACGACCTAGGATTTTCCTTCATGACATTGATACCTTATTTATTTAATCTGGGCTTTCATGTGCCCATTGAAACATCCACCACACATCACAACCCATACTACCTAGACGGACGGTCATGTAAGGGCTTTGTGGGGCCCACCGTGATGTATATGCTTTATCCACGCTGTCCATCCATTTTGACAGATCAATTTTTGACTATGAGCCCAAAAAGGAGGCAGATCGAAGGCTCAAGTGGACCACACCACAAAGAAGTTTTCAACGGTAGGAAGTTCAATCCCCACTGCTTCCTGTGTGGTGTGGTCCGCTTGAGCCTTCGATCAAAAATTGATCTGTCAAAATGGATGGATGGCGTGGATAAAACATATACATCATGATGATCATAGAAGATGGAATGATTTCGTAGAGTCGATTACATGTGGGGCCCACCATGATACAGAGCCCCTAACAGGACCGTCCGTCTACCAATCCCCATCCCAGGGGGATGATCATCATCCTCATAGGTGGGGCGGTGGAACCAACAACATGTTAGCAACGGCCCTGGCTATCTGACCCACACGGTACATCAAGTAATTCCTGTCCGTCAACGTCAACGTTGATGGACGGCTGGGATCCTTTTTGAACTCTTCCTCGCAAATTAACGCCTATTCATCAGCGGCCCACGAGCTCTCGTTCATCGGAAAGTAGGCCCCTGCATTCAAGTCGTCCATCACACGGCCCACGTCCCTTTCTGCATATCCGTACCATCTGTGACAAGTCTTGTAAATCTCATACAGCCGTTGATCAGTGGTGCCACCATTCACGTAGCCGATGTAAAACAACGTCTGTAATGCGAGACTCTGGGCCAGATTGAGGGAGATCTGACCGAGCCCCGCCAGATCAGCGGTCTTCGTTTCAGGGACCGACTTCAGTAGCTTTACACAGTCGGGTGGGTCCATGTTGTGTTCGCAGACGGTGTTGATCAGATCAGCACTGGCCATTGGGATGATGATGGACGGATGAGGAGAAAGATTATAAGATTGACCAACAAACTGAGGTGGGCCATGTTTTCCTTTTTCATGAGAATTGTGTGTAGGGAGAGAGTGTTAGGGTGTACATCATGTATAAGGGCAATGTTGTAATTTGCATCATTAGATTCATATGAATACATATCTATCCTTAAGAGTGGGATGCGGATTCCTATATTCCACGTGGTATCAAGCCATTCCTGTGAGACTCTTACCATGACTTCCTCTACAACATCTTCCACATCCTCACCTACAATCTCTACAATTCCTTCATCTACGTCTTCGACCCAGCCTCCTTCGGTATCAATATTAAAACTCTTGTTCCTATTGAACTAAATCTCACAAATTATCTTGCTTGGAATTACCTTTTTATTCACATACTCAAGAGCCATAATGTCTTTGGACATGTAGATGGTTTATTGGTCTGTCATTCGCCTACTTTGCTTGATATGGGTGGCAATGAAATTCCTAATCCAGCCTATCCTCTCTGGATTCAAAGGGATATTACTGTTCTTTCCTGATCAATGCAACCCTCAGTTTTGATGATCTTGAATCCATCCTTGATTCATCCACCTTAACCTCTCGTGATGCTTGGTTAACCATTGAAAAATTGTTTCTTGATCAAGCATCTTCTCGTCATCTTTAGTTAAAGCTTCAACTTCAAACTCTGAAGAAAGGTTCTCTTTCAATGGCTGCTTATCTTCAAAAGTTCAAGACTACAAGTGATTCTCTTACTGCTATTGAAAATCCTGTTACAAATACTGATCTTGTTCTACATGTTCTCTCGGGTCTTCCACAAGACTACGAGAGTTTTATCACTGCTGTTACCACTCGCCCCTCACTTCTTACCTTCGATGAAATTTGTCCCCTTCTTCTTAATCAAGAACTTCGACTTCAACAAATTACTCCTATTGTGGACAATCCTTCTTCCACTGCTCTTTTCGCTAATAGAGGAAAAGGATCTTCTCGTGGGGGATACGGAATCCTATATTCCATGTAGAGGCTTAAGAGGCTTTTGAGGATTTTATAGTGTGAGTATTTCTAACTGCATTGGATTACTTGGCTAAAAGTGTGATCATGCGTAGGGTGGCCAACTACTAAATTGGGAATTGGGATGCGTGCCAAATTGGCACGCCATGTGTGAGATCAGGACCGCTCATCAGCTGGGGTATGTTGAATGCAGACCGCTTGGTTATTTCTTTCTGATAACCATCAGATGAATAGCCATTAAAATGGACGGTCAAGATCATTTACAGAAGAATAGGCAATAAACAAATTGAACCATCTAGGATTGCTTGTGGGTCTGAATAATGGCTGTTTTGCATGAAATCCCAACCATCCATCCATTGTTTACGAATGGATGGCTATAAAAAGAACTTCAAGTACTGGATGAACCAAATATCCGATTAGTGTGATTTTCAAATTTAGCCACTGAAATATTTGCTAAACCTATTAGACGTTCCGGATTGATCAGTTGGACTGTCCAAGTGTCTCGTTACAACAAGAAGCACTATAAATGAGGGCTCTAGGATCCATCTATTCATGGGCCACTAGTTGGATGGTAAAGATTGTCAGGTGAGGAAGATTTTTAAGCCATAGTCAAATCAAGGTATGAAATAACAGTTCACTGGTTTAGGATTACTGGACCATGGGCCCCACTTGTCAGAATTGAGATCGCATGTCTACGGTCCAAAACGGGCCGCGTACAACATGATTCGTCAATATCAGCTCCGGCGAAAGAGACGTTGTCGTGGAATCATGCTTCGTGAGCCTTCGAAGCAATCCAGCAGAAGAGATCATGCAAAGGGAGCTTTTCTAATCCCACACGTGTGCAAATCAAGTCAGTTACACCCAAGGTGTGCGTGCGGTCCAATCCACTCTAGACCTGACCCATTTAATAATTAGGTTAGAATTTTGGCCCAACCCATTAAAATAAAGGTCAGGTTTAAGTCAAGTTGATATTTGAAAAGGCCGGTCTATTTATCTAATTAGATGGGTAGATGAG
Source organism: Liriodendron chinense (assembly GCA_003013855.2). Classification (NCBI taxonomy): domain Eukaryota; kingdom Viridiplantae; phylum Streptophyta; class Magnoliopsida; order Magnoliales; family Magnoliaceae; genus Liriodendron; species Liriodendron chinense. Next base: position 6,423,834 of record ML058484.1, on the reverse strand, counting down.
TTGGGTGTGGTCCTTGTTGATCTTGGACTTGACCCATTTTAGTGGACCATTAATGGGCCATAAAAGTTTTGGAACAGGCTAAAAAATAAAAATAAAAATAAAAAGATATTTGTTTTTTTACCTCCATACAGGCTTATGTACCCTCATCAAGGGATTGGATGGCAAATAAACACTACATAAACATTAAGGTGCGCCTATGAAATTTTTAATAGTAGGGTGTTCAATCACCAGTATTACCTATATGATGGTCCACCTGGTAATTGAATGTGCTTCATTTTTTTTTATTATTTTTTTTTTATAATGCTCTAAAATGATTTAGAAAAGCATATGGACAATAATAGATACAGAACACATGCATCAAGGCTGGCTGGCCCAATGCTAATGGCTGCACCATCTTAGGTTTTACCTATGATGCCCATCCTTTTTGCCCGCTCCTTCCAACAAAAGAGCCCAAAATTAAAGTAGATAGAAGATCTAGTGGATCATACTTAGGAAAGAGTGTTGATTAAATGCTCACCATTAAAACTGTTGTATTAAAAATTATTTTTAAATATTTTTTTTCAAATTTTTCTTAAAAGAGGTTTCCTTTTATATGCTTGGTTTTCAAATTTTTGTGCATTTTCTTTACCGCATATTAAAAAGAAACAACAAAAAGACAAGTATAAAAGTAGAGGCTTTAGATAATTCATCACTCCTTGATTTAGTTTTGCTAGACGAATATTGCTCCATGGGCTTAGGAAGTTTTAATGGTGAGCACTCAATCACCTGCCTTTTACTGCAGCTTGGTCCACTTGAGATTTGGATCTACCTAATTTTTTGCTCATGTCCTAGAATGAGCTGGCAAAATGGATGGACTAGTGGATAAAACACATACATCATGCTGGGCCCACATGGCCTTTTCAAGTACCTACATTAGCAATAGAGGGGCCACTACCCCCATATGTAGATTGCCCACGATCTAGATCGTTGGATTTGAGGTATATGTGATCCATGTAGACAAAAGCTCTGTACATGAGCATGGATCATCAAGCTCTGCCCCAGTATCTAATTATTTCACATGGGTGCTAATCTTACGAATAATACTCTATTGGGGGTGGAGGAATGAGGATGATATGCATGGTATGGGTGGGTTTTCAGTCCGCAGAGGTAGGCCCCGTCGATCCAGACCATTCATATGATGAACGCACATTGGAGTTGACTGGACACCTCAAAAATCTCTTTGTTTGGAAGATTTATGTCTATCCGATCTATGGCTCTCTTCTATTGAATGTGTACTATCGTTGCATCTCCTGTCTCAACCTCCTATTTTCAATCCACCAACTAAAGAACTAGGATTGTCTCTGCGAGGAATCTTTTTTGGTGAAACATTCATCCATTTTGAGGTCCATCTTATGAACGGTCTGGATCATCCAACAAAATGCCCCATTTCTACCAATTTCAAATTTCAATACAAAGGACAACATGACACCCGAGGATATTATGTATATACTCGCGTTTGGAGTATGTAACCTCAGGAACGGATTAGGGCCCAAGACGGTGCGACCATTACCGTGGGGCCCACCTTCACGTATTTATTCTATATCCACGCCGTCCACTCGTTTTTCCAGATCATATCACGTCATTAGCCAAAATTGAAGAAGATCCAAATCTCAACTGGACCTTACTATAGGAAACAGTGGTGATTGAACGTGCTACCATTAGAAACTTCCTAGGGCCCACCGTAATGTTTCCCTGAAACTTCCTAGGGCCCACGGTAATGTTTTCCTGGTGTTTATTTTACATCCAACCCGTTGATAAGGTATCATAAACCTGAATGAAGGAAAAAAAAATATATATATCAGCTTGATCCAAAACTTATGTGGCCTATTAATGGTTAATCACCACTGTTTCATATGATATGGTCCAACTGAAATTGGATCTACTTCATTTTTGGGATCACGCCCTAAAATGACCTAAAAAATGAATGCGCAGCATGGATATGGCATATGAAGAGAGATTCTCGATTGGCTACAAGCCGGTGAAAACCCTGCTTGGAGTCTTTTCATTGGTCCACATTATCACACAGGACTGCAACTATGTCACATCCTCAGTGATCACACTGACATCATGCAGTGTGACCTAGTCCAGTGAAAAGGCAATGAGGCCAACAGAGGATCCGGATTCATATAATATATACATCAAGGTGGGCCCCACGGGCCGCACCTAATCGCTCCCTATAGCCTCTGTTTCATCATTTCCTTCTATAGGAAGGGCAAGAATAAGGCTTTTCAGGATTCCTCATTCGATGCCGTTTAAATAGGCATTTATCACTTTTTCACGGCTGGAGATTATTGTTTATTTTCCTGAGGATTTATGTGTGGCCCAAAATTCTAAGTTTGGGTACGGTTTTAATTTTTCTTATTTATTTTGAAAATATAACTAAGCTGAGATAGTTTGTGGTTGGAGGCCGACCCCAATACAAAGCTTTTTGCATGCAAAGGGGCTTAAAAATGTCCTACCAAAAATAAAATCTACTCTGACAGCACCAAGTACTTGCCTCTAACCATTTATGAAAAGTCTCTCCACTTTGAAGGAACTCTATGCACCCTACACGTGCACTAAAAACTACCTAACCGCCCATGGGCCACAGTTTATACCTACTATGAATACAAATACGATAAAATAATTTTATTGGTTAGTTATTGATATTTAATTGATGGTAATCACTATTTTTATCTTTGATATTAGCTCAAAATGAACTATTGTGCTTCACTATGGATGAACTATTGATCTTCATTATCAGCTTGTTTAGATCGTTCATCTTTAATATTAGTGGAATTAGACCATTCATCTTTAATATCATAGAATTGGACTATCCATCTTTAATATTGGCTTAATTTGACCATTGGTTTTAAGTTTTGGCAAACCAAAATGTTCTTCTTTCATATTTTACCCTAATAATGTTGTTCATATTCAATATTCACTTAATTTGTTACACTTAGATGCTTTTCATTAAAGCAGGACAAACTTCTATGTACTTTAAAAACACAGATGTACTTTGGCAACGTAGACGGGCTTTAACATATTTCAACACACTTTTAATGTCATTCAATGGTGTTTGGCTCGAAATTTTGTCATTAATACGTATATGTGATGCTAGGTGAATCAAAACTTAATGTGACTCAATCCGATTCGAACGTCTTTGACCTCAAGTGTCGAGATAGAGATAGAGAGACCAGAATGATCGTCTATGACCAAGAACTTAGCAGTTTAATCGTCTATTCAACTGCTTATAACAAATATCATGCAATTTGTGAATGAGAATGTTCATCATTCTAGTGAGTTCATTTGTCTTTCAGTCGAAATAATTTTTTTCTCATCGTGATAGTAAAGATTGATCAATTAATAGAGTACGAGAGTAAAAGAAAAGAAGTTGTATTTATTGAAAATAAACACTTATAGATAAGATTTTTTTTTAATAATCAAGTGATTGTGGCGTAGATGGCGAGGTCTTAAAGTTAAGGTCTTCTCTAGTCCAGTGAGTTTGGGCATAGATAAAAGAAATTACACTAAAAAGAAAAAGAAAAAAAGAAAGATCGTTGTAACCACTCCTCACGTTTACTAGTGTGGAAAATAACCGTTTAGGCCCATAAATGATTGTGGCAATATTGTACAACATCATATGTGTCAGTTGTTTTTTGTGGGCCACATTAATTGCACACATGCCCTGCAATCCATGCGGATGAGAGTTTTTCTTATGATGACACGTGTAGATAATCATTATCCTTTCTTCCACTCGAACGTGCGTTGTGCTCCATGAAAATTGGCCAACTTGGTGCTACCTTTATGTTGCTTGCTATCTCCTCTAATGGTTTTGAACGCAGGGATTACTTTTTGTGTAATGTCATGGTACATCGGCCAAATCCATTTATAGTCCTTAATTGTACTTTGGTTGTTGCCCATCATTGCCCATAAAATCACTAAGGTAAGTAGTTGATTCTGCCATGTCAGCAAGATATATGACATGCACCCCGTGATAATAAAAAAATATTTTGTTTGTCTTTTATTGAGATCTTGTTGCCACGGGACATCATTTCAGTCGCTAAATTTGACACAGTCACATCAAGCATAAACAGATGGACTTTAACATACTTTGACAAACTTCAACGCAATTTAACATACTTTCACTGCACATTAACAGATTTCGACATGCTTCAACAGATTTTGATAAATGTCTATAAACTTTGACAAAATGCATCCAAGTTAATTAAATTTCATCCAAGTGCTTATGAATCTTATTGAAGTCAACTCATATTGTATTCCTTAATATGTGATTATTGGTATATTTATAATTTATAGAGCCTTTGTATATTTATGTACTTATTAATATATCCATGAAATTGACTCTTTGTCAGTTGCCGACGAGAAGAGAGAGATCAAGATCTCACAAAAACATGTTGAATTTTGTTTTAAAGGTTCTCTTTGGTGCAGGGATGTAATGGACTTAGGGGGCCGGGAGGATTGAGCAGTGTGTGTGCATGTCATGTCCATTTATTTATTTTGTAAATCTTTATAATCATTGACATGTAATTTTTTAGTTATTTTAGTATGTCGTTGGTGTTCACTATGACTTGTCACGTAATTGACAAAGGGGAAGATTGCGAGTATCTCAATTTGTCAATAATGTGTGTTTGTATGTCTTGAGTCGATTGAGCCTTATTAGAAGATGAAGACAACTAAAGACCTACAAACTTGCAGTATCAAGGCATAAAGCCACATGTAAATTAAGGTACCTTGGTGAACTTGGCTCTAAACCTCTTTAATTTCAAAACAACCAACTTTTAAATGATACGATTCGATAATAAAACCTTTATTTTATCATCTAAAGCCTTATGGATTAATTTGAATAAGTTTAGTTAGGCTTATAAATGTTCGAAGCTTCTGATGGTCAGAAATCAAAGATCTGCCGATCAAATCGACAGTTATATTAATTCAATCGAAACTGATCCAAAGTGTCCAACAATCAAAATAGCCAAATCGAAGGCCCGTTGATCAAATTAACAGTTCCATCGATTCAAGTCGATTGAATCTACAAACTTGTTAATCGAATCGATGGGTAGCCGTTTTCTATCCCTCGAAGCTCTTTTCTTTCTTTTTTTTTATATTTATTTTTTTTATAAATTGAGCATCCAAACGTTTGTAAAGTTGATGGTGTTTTTATTTTTATTTTTATTTTTTTTATGAGAGCCTTTAGGCAAACAACTCTTTAATTCTTCACTTAGACTTTAATCCAATGAGTTCATGCTATATTTCTTATATTTAGTTACCTTTTGAACATTTTAAGTTTCATTTGAAGACAAGCATATTCTCTTGTATTTTTTTAGAGGTTAGATCTTGTTCCTATAGAAAAATCATTTTTATAATACCCTTTAGAAGACCCATCTAGGTGAATCCCCATTTGGAACCAACTATCCCATTGGTTGTTGTAGATTCAATCATTTATCCTACTCTCCCATTACCTTGACATTCTTAATAGGAAGATTTACTGTAAGGTTGTTGATCGGGAAGTTGAAGAAGATTTTCTTCAAAGATCGGAAAGGCTAAAGATAATCCGATTCAAGATTGAAAAAAGCATATCAAGAGTTGTGCTATACAAAACGCTTATTCAAATTTGTAAGATTTTTTGTTTAGAGTTCATTTATTTAAAGTCAGGTTCTTATGTAGGCCATTGACAGGTGTGTGTGTGTGTGTGTGTGTGTGTGTGTGTGTGTGTGTGTGTGTGTGTGTGTTTGGTTCTTGTGTAGAACAATTTGAGAGTTTGAGGCCTAAATTTTAAACGTGTAAGTCCTTATGTAGGCCACTGACGAGTGTGTACATGGATTAATTCTTGTGTAAGACTAATCGAGTAAAACCTCGTGTAGGCAACCGATGGGTGTGTACGTGGGTTTTTATGTAGAATTATAAAGGTTAGTGGTGAATCTATTGAAAACCATGTGAGATAGTGAAAATCCAAAAAACTCAAGTTTGAGTTCATTATCCGGAAGTGGAGTATGCAAGTAGCCGAACTGTTATATATTGTTGTGTTTGTGATTGTTGATATATGTATATAATTTTATTTATGTTTATGATTTGATTCTTTCATTATATATGGATAGATTGCATGCTAAGTGTTTATTTTAGTGTACACACTTAATATTTCTATCTCACATCATAGATTACTTTGCATGTATAATTATATCTTTTATAGTCTATGATTTTGGACCTACTTTACCTTATGACTTAATTAAATTAATTCGTAAATAATTTTAAAATGTTCCATTCACCCCCCTCTATGACTTAGCCATAATTATAAGCTTCATAGCATCGTGGTATTAGTATAATACCTGCAATTTCAATTTTAGATAATGTGCCTCGCCTAAGTTCTAGGTACGGCTCATTCACGGGACATTGCATAACTTAAAGGGGCCCACCAAATGTATTGTGCGGATTTCTTGTACACATCATTCTAGGGGCCATAAGCTCAATCTTATGGGAAGCTCCCTAAGGTCATCCTCACACTACCTTCTCACTTATATGAAATTTATTATTCATTTATTTGTAACCGGGTTCAAGTATGGGCTGGGGTATACCCATATTCCTGCCATTTATCAATCGGGCCAAAAGATTACCCACATCCACACCCATGTATGCAGTCGGGGTCGAGTACGGGTACCCATTAGGTGCATTTTGAAAGTGGAGTCGCTTCACACGTGCGAACAAATGGCACGTGTATGATACGGACAATCAGGCTACACATGAAATCCAGAATTTCAACCAACCCAGTCGACTTATCTAAACCGTTGATTATACTGAATAGCCGTAGCCAACATGATGATCACAGAGGCTTGATCTTACTAGATGTAGCACTCTGACAACGGAATTTCCAGCGAGCGGCTCTGATCTCACACACGTGCATTATCTCCACGTGTGAAGGAGTACAATAAAGTATGTGATTTTTCCTCCATTTTCGAACCCGAACATCGCAGAAATTTTCCAGAGCTTTTGACGTAGCTTTTGCAATTTTACCGAGAGAAAAGGAAAATTCTCTCTCTCTCTCTCTCTCTCTCTCTGCAATAGACGACGAACCGGAACCCGGTCCGCTAGGGACATGCCAAACCGGTTTTCCAGATCGGAGGAAGAAGAAGAAGAACGCTTCTTCAATGGCTTCCGAGCAATTCATGCCTGGGTATCGATACGTCCAGATGCAATCCGAACCGCCCAGTTCGTTGCTATCGTCCACCCATTCCTTTCGTGGAGCCCCCGAACCGGCCTGGATCTTCGAGGAATTGCCCCAGGCCCGGATCGTACAGGTGTCCCGACCCGATGCCAGCGACATCAGCCCCATGCTGTTATCCTACACCATCGAATGCCAGTATAAACAGGCACGGATCGATTCCTTCTCATTTCTGCGATTTCTAATCTCAATTGCTGTAATTTGTGAAAATCTGTGGAGTTTTTGAGAAATTGAATGGTTTTAATTTGGGGGAATTCTAATCTGAGGGCGGCACACCGGTTTCAGAACTCAAATTGGACACTTGGCGTGCTAGTTACGTGATATGGAATGTTTGTCAGTCGGGTTCTGCTATGGATGGGCTGCTAGCGAGAAATTCCGCTGGCTGGATGATCCTGCATATCCAATTGGTGGCCATTTTTGCTCTGGATGCTGTTTCATCGTCGGTGCTGTTTAGTACTGTCCATTTGTAGGTTGCTGGTCAGGCGATTAAGATTGTTAGGTTAGTGAGATTTTTATATGAAGGAAGGAAAATCCATAACGGTGCCCACCTGATAAATGGTCCAGATCATGGATCATGTGGCCCATGTGCAATTTGATTGCACTGCACCAGCTAAGAAAATCGGGAAATTAATGGACTGTGCTTAGTGTTTTTTTTTCTCCCATCTTTCTCTTTTCATTAATTTTCTTTTGGATTATTTTCATTTTGTAATCGTTTTGTTAAATTAGCAGAGTGGAAGTATTTTTTTAGGATCTACACATAATTCAAGATGAATCTCGCTTCGATCTCATTTTGATTAATGAGGCTAGTCACGTCTCTCCATTTAAATGGTGTTTGGGGAATCCCTTCTCTTTTGCAAATTCTCTCTTGGCCTCTAAATAAAACTTTTTCCCATCCTTAAAAAAAAGAGAAAAAGAAAAAGAAAAAGGGGTTTTCATGGATTCCACGTCAATAATAGGGCATTTGCAAATACCACATAAAAACATATGGTTTGCAAACCACCACATTGTTAATTCCCTATTATTGCAAATATCCACATTCTATTAGTTTTTCTTAACTTCCATTAGCAAAAAATAGAAAATGACAAAAATGCCCATATGGAACATACCAGAAAATTCTCCTCCATGGGAATATGAATCCTTTAATTCTCTTCTATACGGAACATTCCATAAAACAATTTATTTATTTTTATTTTCAGTTGTAGGAAAAGAGGTTTTAGGTTATGGGCAGTTTCTTCATTATTTTAAAGTATGCCAAAAAAGTTATTAACAGCTGTTGGGAAAAAAACTAACTGAAAGTGGGCGCTTGCAATAACCATGAATTAAGGATGTGTTTATTTGCAAACATATTACTTTTATTCGGATATTTGCAAATACCCTATTATTTAGGCAGTTATTTGCAAAATCCCCAAAGTTTATCCTTGAGTTTCATGACTCATGAGTAACTCAACAGGTGTATTTTGTTACTAACTACTTGTCTATTTCAATTCTCCAGTTCAAATGGCATTTAGTGAAGAAAGCTTCACAAGTTTTCTATTTACATTTTCTATTGAAGAAACGTGCAATAATTGAGGAAATTCATGAGAAGCAAGAGCAGGTGTGTATCTATTCTCTAGATGATGGTTACCCTTAATCATCATCATCATCATCATCATCATCATCATCATCATCATCTAAGCCTTATCCCAACTAATTGGGGTCAGCTACATGAAACGTGTTATGTCAACCATAGGCCCTAAAGCCTTTTCTTACTACCTCCATCCACGTCCTTTCGGGCCTTGCCCTCACCCTCGCCCTCTTAAAGCCCCCATCTTGAACCAACTCACTCCTTACCGGTGCAGTTCTTTATCTTTGTTGCACATTGCCAAACCATCTAAGGTGTTTTGTGATAAACTGAAAAATAAGCTCTCAAAATTAAGGTAGAAAACTTACAATGTCGAAATTTAGTACCTATAAGTACTGAAAAATTTGTTTGGAAAAAGTCATGATATCTGAAAATTAAACACTTTTTTCACAAAAACTTGTTTAGTAAGCACAAACCACAAATGTTTGGAAATTGACAATTTGTCATATTTGCCCTATTATGTCAATTTATATCTTTCCTAGATTATGAGACAAAATCTTTTATTGCCATGCCACCAAATTTGGCCCATCACCTTAGCCCAAAATGTTTGTCCATGTGGAGCTCGCCTTGAATGTGGGTCATTCATCATTATGGGCCGACCTTTGATGTGGACTGTCCATTATGTGAGGCCAACCTTGATGTGGACCGTCCATTACATGGGGCCCACTTGATGCAGGTCGTCCATCATGCGGGGCCACACATTGATGTGGGCCATCCACCATGTGGGGTGCCACCTTTGATGTGACTTGTGCATTATGTGGGCCCACCTTGATGTGGACCATTCATCATATGGGATGCTACTTTTTGATGTGAACCGTGCATTATGTGAGCCCACCTCTATGTGGACCATTCATCATGTGGGCCCCACCTTCAATATGGGCCGTTCATCATGTGGGTCCACCTTTGATGTCAATTGTCTATCATGTGGGCCCACCTTCCATGACCACCATCCATCATGTGGGTCCCACCTTTTATGTGGACTGTCAACCATGTGGGGTCCACTTGATGTGGATGGTCCATCATGCGGGGCCAAACTTTGATGTGGGCCATCCATCGTTAGGGGCCCGCCTTTGTTGTCAACCTTCCATCTTGTGGGCCCAACTTCAATGTCTACCATCCATCGTGTGGATTAACCATCCTGTGCATTATGTGGGACACCTTGATGTAGACCATTCATCATGTGGGGCCCCACCGTCAATATGGGTTGTTCATCATTTGGGCCCACATTTAAGATGGGAGAGAGGAAGAGCAAACCTTTGATTGAAGAACACCCCCTTTGAGAAGAAGGCAAAATCGTCATTTTGAAATTATTTTGGGGATATCATAATCAAAAGTGGAAAAAAATTTTAACGCACCACCACTTATTGCATTCAGCCTTCTGCATTAAGTAGAGGGATTGGAGCTGGAAAAAATAAATCCATATTTTCAGTGAAAATTAATTTAAGCGCTTCAAAATTTGGATTTGCCAAACAATCTAAATTGTTTAAATCACTAAAAATATCAAATTTCAGTGACAAGTGCTGAAATTAAGTGTTATCAAATGAAGTCTACTTTCCCTCATCTTATTACCTATTGGTGCTACTCCTAAGTTCCCTTCAATGCATCCATTCCTAATTATATCCTTCCATTTCTTGCCACTCATCTACTCAAAATCCTCATTTATGCTAAATATAGCATTTGAGGTTTTAATTCATCTAATGTCTTTCTTTGGAACTCTTCGTTGAAGGTCAAAGAATGGCTTCATAGCCTTGGAATAGGAGAGCACCCAACAATCATACATGGTGATGATGAAGCTGATGATGACCATAGCCCTTTACATCATGAAGAAATTTATTCATCTAGAAAAAGGTGGCTTCAAGCACCATCCTTTAATTACTATAATGTTGTTGTGTATCTCGCTTATTGGATGACTACCCATCAAATGCAGCCTTTTCTTTTTGTAAAGCTTATATTTCATAGAGGTTTTTGTTCTTCGTGTAGAGATGTTCCGTCCAGTGCCGCTTTGCCGATCATTCGACCAGCACTAGGACGACAGCAGTCTATTTCAGACAGAGCAAAAGTGGCAATGCAAGGATATCTGAATCACTTTCTGGGAAACATGGATATTGCAAACTCTCGGGAGGTATGGTTTTGATGTAGGATTTTATTCTAATAACTATTTGAAGTGTTACTTGCAATTGCTTACTTTTCTCCATCCTTCGACGCCATCATATTTCCTTGATTAGTTGCCACAGAATTGAGTCTACACCTGTCACAATAGCATGCAATAATATCTTTTGTGATCAACCTTTTTCTGGTTTTCAGAGAACTGCTCAAATTATCAATACTGCTTTGTCCGGTTAAGTTATTTTCTTTTTCTTTTTCATGGTGATAGAGTATCAACAACCGATTGGTAGTCAATGGGCTGTTTCACCACATGCATTACAAAAATTATTCTTTAGATTACTTATGATTTGAATTACATATGCATTTACATTCTTTCTTGCTCCACCATTTATGCTTGACCATCACATGCATATGACCGCTGTTTTGAATACTATTGCGTGCAGGTTTGCAAGTTTTTGGAGGTTTCTAGGTTATCATTTTCACCGGAGTATGGACCTAAGCTCAAAGAGGCTTACGTAATGGTGAAACACCTACCAAAAATTCAGAAGGATGATGATAGAAAATGTTGCACATGCCTCTGGTTCAATTGTTGTAACGACAACTGGCAGAAGGTAACGATTATTTTTTGAAAACTATGTTAAATCTCTCCTCAATCCACCTAATACTTGGATTTGAAGTAACTCCTCTTGTTCATGGCATAAAAACAAGAATAGGAATTTGCAGAAGATAATGCTTTCTTCTTGTTGAAAACAATGTTCATATTCTCCTCATACCGAGGGCGTGTTTGGATGCCTGTAAATAAGTCACTTATAGGTGAAAACTACTTTCAGGTAATCCTTTTTGGATGTAAGTTGTAAGTCACTTACAGGCAAGTTGGTTTTTGTGTTTGGGTAACCTATAAGTTATAAGTAAGAAGCTGTATATTCACACCAAGGAGAGCTTGGAGTAGGGAATTGTTCCAAAATCCGATTGATCATAAGAAAGTTAGGCAAAAAGCAAATCATTTTGTTAAGCCCATCCAGATAAATATTTGAGCCGATTCTTAGGCTAAACCAATTATCAGGAAGGCCATAAAAGTAGGCCCGAAAATTCAAAACATCCTAACGTAGTCCAGCCGTTGTTGAGTACAAAACATTGAAGATAATGTGCAGATGGCAACTAAGTGAAACAAATGATAAAACAACATGGACAGGGAATCGGTTACACATTAACTAAAGAAATGAAGAAGAACGCAAAATCATAGTTGTGGGAAAATGCGTGTAAGTGGTGAGCTCATGCCATCTACTATAAGGCAAGGAAAATTTAAGAGGCCATTTGCAGCGTACGTGCTAGTGCATTACACATGTGAAATCTGGACCATTCATCGGGAAGGGTTGGCCACGAACGAACTGGTTCCATCAGGTGCTTCATCATATATGTATGAAGAATTTGTACCAATAATCAACTTCTTATAACCATTCATTTATATCATATATGTACGTAGAATCGACAACACACTAATATAAAAGTTCTTACCATCAATCCACACCAACCATAAAAAAGACCAGACATTTGATTGCTTATGGCCTACTGCTCATCCACAGTGGGGCCCATCTTTTCAACACTTTGATAGATGGAAAGAAAATAAAAAAAATGCAAAGAGCAACAACCGTGATTGTGGGGCCCACCTTGATGTATGTTTTATACATCCACACCGTTCATCAGTTTTGCTAGCTTATTTTAGGGCATATGCCCCAAAATGAAGAAGATCCAAATCTCAGGTGAGCCACACCACAGGAAACAGTGGTGACTGAACACCCACCAATAAAATTCTTACTTCTTATGGGCCACAAAAGTTTTGGATCTAGCTGATATTTGTGTTTTCCCTTCATCCAAGTTATGTGACCTGATCAATAGGTTGGATGGCAAATAAATATTATGTTGGGCCCTCTTTTTAGAAATAAGACTGCTGGCCTGTAACCAAGTCAGGTAAGTGAAAACAGAGCTCACGGCCATGCAACTTCCCTATAAGATTTGCCTGTAACTTACTTACAGGATGAAAGTGACCTAGAGGTAAGTTTCCTCCCTCAAACACCACCTGGAAGTGACTTAGCAGTTAGTCACTTACATTTTACAGAAGTTTCAGGCATCCAAACGACCCCTAATATTTACGTTTGAAGGAATTCTTGTTCATAAGATAAAAACATGAATAGGAATGTGCAGAAGACAATGCTTTCTTCTTGTTCAAAATGTTGTTCATACCACCTAATAGTTGTGTTTGAAGGAACTCCTCGTGTTCATGGGATAAAAGCAAGAAAAGGAATGTCTTCGATGTAATATTGCTTGTGATCACGCTGAGGCTGTAAGGATTTCTATATTCGAAATAAAGTTTTTAACTAAGAAAAATTGATGTGTGCATATGTATTGGTGTTGGCCATTGAGAGTGCATGAAGTCATACACGGCAACAATAAACTTGATTCCGAAGACATCCCAAATTATCTGGCGTGCGAAAATATATTCGAACATTAATGTAAGCTAAAAGACAGTAGGTAACCATGTTTCTTGACATAGATGGGGTTATTAAAGAGTTCGAGGTAGATGCCTTATGGTGTGCTCCAAGTGAAGCACACTGAAAATGCTCAAGCTACAAATTGCTGTGTCAAGATGCACATTGCTTAGGATGTATTCCTCATAGACCCCAGCTGCACAGGTATAGATCCTGTAAATCTTCAACTGCGCAGGAAAATAGAGAAGACGTATGGATAAAAGGATGGAATGCTGGAGTCACATGTAAAACCTAAGGGGATCTCTCCCAAAGGGTGTCTAGCAGAGTCTTGCCTCTGGATTATTTTTCCAATCACAAGAAACAAAAAGAATATACGTACCTGTATTTTTCCACCATGGCACACAGTAAAAATGACATTGCCAAAAATTGACAAGGAAGAGGAGTTTGAAAGAAGAAAGACCACATAGCAAAGTTTCCAGTTGAATAATTATAGCATCCTTTTGAAGTTCCATATGTATACTTTCACAACTCCAACAATATCAAAACCCCATGTATCAAACATAAAACTATCCTAAAATATCTCAACTTGAAATAAAGAGGACAGAATAAGGATTTAGAATAAAAGAGTCCAGATGAAGTTTCTCTTTTTATATATATCAAATATATCGTCATCTTTTACATAAACTGGGTGTAGTCCTATATACAACCATATGGTTTTAGGCAGAAGCCAATATTCTACAGATGCTTAAAAGCCTTCTAAAACTTTTCATTGGTCCTGTGGGCCCACAGTCCAATTGGGTCACATTTATGGGCCATCTGATTGGATTTGTGGGCCCCACAGTCTACTCAGATGGAATTTTGGTCATGGATCTTGATTGGCCAGCAGCTGGGGTCCACTGGTGGACCCTGATGGATGATCCAAAGGTCCAGCATCTGATGTACACCTACACAATTGTGCAGTCAGTTTTAACCTTTCCCACTTTTTTCAGGTTCTTCCTTTCCAGCCCCTAAGATAAGTAAGGTTCATGCTGGAGATGAGATGGGTAGGAGTATGCCTTAAATGACACGCCTCTTAGAATATTCATTTGAGGTCAATAATGAAACTATAGAAGAAGCATGCCAAAATAATCCTAACCCATATTTTTATAATTCCTTGGCAACTGCATGTTGAAGACTAAATGCATTAATAGTTGCTAAACCTTGTCAAGACAGCACATCTATGTAGTTTCCTATATAACATTAAAATTATTCTAATGTAAATTTAACTTTTGGGCAATTCTCTGTTGTGATAAATAGAAACATGTGTTAGGCTTTGATCTCAAAGCCTTTCTATATGTGCAGCCCCCAGAGATACCAGATCAATAGTTATAAGGTTTGAAATGTCTTCATTCTATAGATTAAAATGTCAAACAGCAGATGATCATAATCCTTCATGTAGTTATTAAATGCTAAAGGTGGTGCTGTATTGTCACAAGGAGAGAGAACAGAAAAGAGAACTTTCGAGAGTATCCAAATAATACGTATTATGGTCAGACGGCCATGTAAATGTTGAGGTCTTAAATTGTGTTACCTGAGCATGGGTACAGGCATCTACTACTGTAAAGATCAGATAGGAGGATCCTCTGACCCCAAATTCTCAAGTTATGGGCAAGAAGGATTGGTTACAATTCATAACTAATAACCACATTACTTTCTTTTCTTTTTTGAAAGAACCATGATATTATCTTTTCTTTACAGCACAACTGCTAAAAATATATTTCGAAAGCATGTCAAGTTTTTTTGAATGGGTTTCTCTAGATTTAAATAGCAGTCGAGTGAGTATTTTTGTGTCATGTATTCTTGGTTTTTCAAAGAATCCAAGTATCATTGTCATCACTAGGTTTATATAGAAGTGCACTCATTAAGTTCTGTCAAAGGACTTAATATTCGCCAGATGGCTTATATGCCACCTAAAAGCAAAGGGTAAAAAAGAAATGAATATATGAAAGTGCATTGCATGAAAAGCTCATTAAAAAAAAAAAAGGGTTTGCTAGATTTGTTTGTCATTTTGGATAACTCGTCCAGAATCTTCAGCATATCAGATCCATGTTTCTTTACTGTTGGAATTTTCTTATTGTCAATAACAATAGAAAATGCACATCATGTTTCTTTACTGTTGGAATTTTCTTATTGTCAATGACAATAGAAAATGCACATCATGATAATTTACCTTGAAGGCTAAATGCTTGAATGCTTATGTGCTTTGGAAATGGGTGAGCTAGTCATGTCCCACTTGTCATACTGTTTCTATGTGAGGGTAACATAGCTTTTAAAGGTTTTCCCATAGTTTCTCCACGTCTCTTCTAATTGCTTTCTATTTATCTTTATGTTGTTCCTTGGTATTTGAAGTATTTGACTAACGAGACATGCTGTACAGGTGTGGGCTGTGTTGAAACCTGGGTTCTTAGCCCTGCTTGCAGATCCTTTTGACACCAAACTGTTAGATATAATTGTTTTTGATGTACTGCCACCTTCAGATGGGAATGAAGAAGGCCGAGTTTCTCTAGCAAAAGAAATAAAGGAACGTAATCCATTACGTTATAGATTTGCGGTGAGCTGCTTCATTTTTCAATTTCTATTGTTAAAAAATCTGAAAGTAACAGGCATAATAGGTATTGATTGCTTTTGTATGGTTTTGCTAATAACTCTTGGTTAATACACATATTTTCTATGTCGTCTGGATCTATTGATGTCAGCATGTTGTTGATACAGTAGAAGTATCTTATATTTGTGCTGGGTTCATTGCATAGCTGACAAGACATTAATAACCTTGGAATTTGTAGATCGGCAAATGGGGTCTATGCTTTTCAAAACCTTTTCTTTTCTTTATTTTTTCGTTTTTCCTTTTTTTGTGGAAGCAAGTTCAATAATAGTATTAGCTAGCATGCTGCATGATATTCTTGAGTTTCAACAGGCTCAAGAAACACATCAATTTCCTCAGTTAAATATTTATATTTACTAGTGTGTTGCTTAGGTTAGCTGACTCCAATTAGTTGGGATGAGGCTTAGATGATGATGATGATGTTGCTATGTTTACCGTCTAACCAACATTTGAACATCCCAAAAGGTGTCTTGTGGTAATCGGACCATAAAGTTAAGAGCTAAAAGTCATGCTAAAGGGAAAGACTGGGTTGCTGCAATTAATGATGCTGGTTTAAGGCCTCCTGAGGGCTGGTGCCATCCTCATCGCTATGGTTCTTTTGCTCCACCGAGGGGTTTGACTGAAGATGGAAGTCAGGCTCAATGGTTTGTAGATGGGCAAGCTGCATTCGAAGCAATTGCTGCATCGATTGAAGAAGCAAAATCAGAGGTCTGTTTCTTCCAAATGCTTGTATGTAGTCGGAATAAAAGTCAATCCATATTGGAACTCTGGATGTCCTTATATTTTGATCTAACAAAATGCTGAGATGATTGAAGTTCCATGCAGATATTCATTACTGACTGGTGGCTGTGCCCAGAACTGTATCTTCGGCGTCCTTTTCATGTTCATGGGTCCTCCCGACTTGATGCTTTACTGGAGGCTAAGGCTAAGCAAGGGGTTCAGGTACTTTGTGCATCTTTGTTACCTCTGTGTTTTGTCATGTGCATGTAATTCTTCCTTTTCCATGAGTCAGATGGTTGCTTCATCTGCATAACTGATCTCCTGGTTTGAGGTACCGAGGGCTGTAATTTGGAGCAAGGTCCATTTTCCACAGGTTTTCATACAGCAATCCTTATGGGTGGCATGGCATAAGTGAATTAACTTCTCCTGAGTCCTACTTAATAATGTTACATATAATAATGCACACACAAACACATGGAAAGACATATTACATGATGTGACATGCATACATGATGCATTCAACATATCATTGATTTATGGATAGCAAACAGAAGTATAGTTGTGAAAGTTTATAATATTGAGCTGTAACACCCTCAGCCTTTGAAAGCCAACTTTTGGCCCTTGTAAACACTAGCCCCAAGAATGATGATTGGCCTTGAATCTTGGATGGTTTTCTAGAGGAGAATATCTGGCGTAATTTATTAGAGAGGTTTATAGACAAAATAAATATAGAAAAAACATGGTGTGGATTTCATGACATGTTGTACATGATTCAAAGACAATTTTTCTTCTTCTTTTTTTCGTTTCTAAAATGGGGGATTCACCTACCAAAGCTTGTACACTGTACCTGCTGACCTTGTCCTCATGAATTCTTCCTCTTATATTCTAGTATCAATAAGAGGAAAGAGGTGACCCCTAGGAATATTGTAGAACATAACAGTTGCTCAAGTGATGATTTAGGGAGGCTAGAAATAATACAAATACACGTCCATATGCATGTATGTATGCATGAGGGGGGGGAGGACATCCGATGATTGAATCTTTTAGTGGTCCACCACTTGTGCTTGCACGGGATTTTGGCCAAGGATGGACACCATGGATAGAGGAAGGATTTGGGTCAATTTTGGCCCGTGGATAGGTAGGATTACAAACTCTTGATGATGCAAGGTATAATTGGAGTCTGTAGAAGTGTGGAGCACCATACTGGTGCCTACACAAAATCCTAATCTTCTATAAATAGATCCTATCTCTAGGAGGGAGAGCTAAAAGAGAGTTAGAGCTGTAGAGAGAGAGAGAGAGAGAGAGAGAGAGAGAGAGAGACGGTTCCACGCCTCTTCCTCCCACTTTCCTTCCATCACACGAGTGTGGTCCACTTGTGGATGGTTCTCATCTCACGCCTATAGCCCTATAGTGTGGGCTTGAGAAGGTTTTCTAGGCATTCCTTCACTAGGGATAGATCAAGGATAGACCTTCTACGTTGAAGGATCGACAACAAGCTTCTACACGCTCAAAGAGGACAGACTTATAGATATGATCCTAGCCATTCATTTGCATATTTTGGAAATTTATTATCATCGAAATGGGAACCATGCTCCAAATATTGGTGATATTATCGATAAATTATTGGTATTGCTAGGTCAATGATAGCGAAACCGCTGGCAGTAAATTTTTTCAAATATCACCGATATTTTCTATAATGTCGGTAATATTTGGCAATGTTATCAATAACAACGATATTTTGGGTCAAGTGCCTGTTTGCCTGGCTGGTTGATGCCTTGGCGTTTCAAACAGCAGGTCTCAGGTTCGAGACATGTTAACTACACCAGTGGGTGCATTGTGTGACTGACCGTGTTAGTGCGTTGCGCAACTAACAGAATAAAAAAAGTTTCACCTTTCCAAAAAAAAAAAAAAACAATATTTTGAGAAGAATACCTTATAAAAATTCCCTGATATCGGTGATACCATAACATAATATCCTTGATATCAGTGATAATATCCCTGACACTAAGGAAACATCCGTTAACAGGCGAAAATTGACAGGAAATTTTCAAAAACCCAAAAGGTTCCATTTTGGGATTTTTTTCCCCTAGAATTTTATCCCTGTGGTGATTTCGATCACTCATGGTTTTTATTGAATTAGAGATTGGATTTGGGGAAATTTTTTGACTTGAAACGAATACGGCCTAGAACTCAAAGGTGATGAAAAATCCATGGAAATTTCAGTTTTTTTTTTTTCAAATTTTAGCATGGATTGCAATGGAAATCCATGTCTATGCATGATTCTCATTCATTGACATGGATTTGTGGTGAAAAAATTAACATTAAGTTGGCAAATAGGTGAAATCCTAATTTTTCCATTTTTATATTGGTAAATGTGTTTTCATTGTTAATTAATGTGGAAGTTTTATATATTAATGATTGTTGGCAGATCTATTGATTGGCTACAAATTTTGTACATCTATTTTATACTAAATTTTTTTGACAACACATGTTGTTAGGCCCCTATAAAATGGAAACTCATTATGTATAGTTGTTTTTGCAATATTTTGATTCCTACATATGTAAACATGTGTCTTTTGATATCTTCTGTAGTTTTACTGAAAAATTTTTGTTTTTTCTTTCCAACATTTCCACAATGTTTCCCTTCGAAAATGGTATTTTTCCGAGTATCGGCAATATAGATAAATGTTTCCATATCCTTGGTCATCGATACATGCAATGATATCGACTTTGAACGCTAGACTGGAAGTAGGTCTTGATCATGTAGAAATTGTTTTGAAAAAAGTTTTAAATGTCCATCTTTTATAAGACCCCAACGTATGCCCTCTCTGATTGTATGCATGCAAATCTTTCAGAGCTCTTTGGCTCAAGTTTACCTGTTTAACACTTTGATACACTTTCCTCTTAACGCATGCCCTTAGATGCTTTAGTGCGTGGCATGGATTTTAGTAGTGCAGATGATTGCTGCTTTAACATTGAATTTCTATCATGTTAATTCTTGGAATGATATGATGTTGCTCTTTCAAATTCTTTCTAGCATGACAGTATAATGTTTGCTGGATTCATATTCTAGTTATGGGAAAATTGTATAATTATGACTGTTAATGGTTGGGTATGGGCCCATGGGCCCTCTTGTTGTTTGTTATGGGCCTATGGTCAACGAGTTTCTTAGTGTTTTTAGTCTTGGGATATGCTGGACATAAAGTTTATTGCACAAGGGCATTTTTTTTCACATTTGCTTTTTATTACTTTAATAAAACAGAAAAGGCCATGGGCCCATACCCAACCGTTAACAATGACAGATGCGAAGTCCACATTTCTACCTATTACAAGGGAAAAAAAAGGCACATGCAATTGCGCTGCTGGCTTTAACATTGAAATCAAGGGTTGCAACTTGATGTTATGTTTTGGCTTAACTTGATAGATTTATGTATAAGTAGTCATTATTAGGCAACCAAACTTACCCTCATTATGAGTTATGTAGTTCATGCCTTCTCTTGATAGATTCTTAGTATGATGTTTGCATTTGAAAGGACTTCGAAAATTTATTATGATGGCATGCAGTAACCCTATTCTGAATCCAGAGCAGCGTGAGTTGCTTATTAACTTTTTTCTTTTATTGATGAACGGTGACTTGCAGATTTACATACTCCTTTACAAAGAAGTTGCTCTTGCTTTGAAAATCAACAGTGTGTACAGTAAAAGGAAACTTCTTAACATTCATGAGAATGTAAGGGTTTTACGTTATCCTGATCACTTCTCAACTGGAGTTTATTTATGGTATGCATTTCACAGCTGAAATCAGATTAAAACTCTTCTTGTTCTTCTCTTGTGGAAATAGGAATTCTATTTTATGTCTTTTTTATCTACTCTCTATAAACTTGGGTTGCTGCAGATGCTGATCCACATCTGATTACATATAGGTCCCATCATGAAAAAATTGTGATTGTTGATCATCGTATTTGCTATATTGGAGGGCTGGATTTATGTTTTGGCCGTTATGACACCTTTGAACACAGAGTTGGTGATGGCCCCCCATTGATATGGCCTGGAAAGGACTATTATAACCCAAGGCAAGTGAAAAATCTTCTTCCATGTATCTCCAAATTGAGAATTTACAGCCAATGATTTCTGAATTATTGCAAGAGCTTGATGATATATTGCTTTCAATTTTGTAATGGCTTTGCAACCTGTTAAATCAGGGAATCGGAACCAAATTCTTGGGAAGATACAATGAAAGACGAACTGGATCGTAAAAAATATCCTCGAATGCCATGGCATGATGTCCACTGCGCTCTTTGGGGACCACCTTGTCGTGATGTGGCAAGGCATTTTGTTCAGCGGTGGAACTACGCAAAGGTTGATTCTTTAATCTATATCAACCTTAGTTTGATTTACTTGTTAAAGATTAATTGCTTTTGGGATGTTGATCATTATTATTTGTTGCTTCAGAGAAACAAGGCTCCCAATGAGCAAGCAATTCCCCTTCTTATGCCTCAGCACCAAATGGTTATTCCACATTACATGGGAAATAGCAAAGAAATAGATGCTGGAAATAACAAGATGGAAGAGAACCACAGTGGTCTCGAAAGGCAGGATTCCTTTTCTTCCCGATCTTCCTTCCAGGACATCCCATTACTTTTACCTCAAGAGGCTGATGGAGTTGATGATGCCGATGGAAACCAAGAACTGAACGGGTTGGAAACAGCTCATAATCTCTTTAATCACCAAGACAGAAATCGTCGGAGTCTTTCCTTCTCATTTCGGAAGTCCAAAGCGGAACCTTCCATTTCAGACATGCAGATGAAAGGTTTTGTGGATAATCTTGATTCTCCACTTTCTCATAGGGAAATATCTTTGGAGGTGATGACACAACCAGGTATGCAAGAATTGGACAAGGAATGGCGGGAAACCCAGGAACAGAGTGACCAAGGCATTTTTACAGATGAAGCTGGACAAGTTGGTCCTTGCACCCCATGTCGCTGCCAGGTTAGTTGAATCTCTAGAGTCATTTTAAACTCTTGCATTTCAATTGCTGGGTTTCCAAGACATGAAGGATAGACTCTTCAAGTTTGAATGAACTAACTTCCATTCGCTTGAATTTTTTTTTGGTATTGAATTTTTATCTGGCAGAGATACTTAGGCAATTCATTCTGTAGTTCTTTTCTCATCATTCTGTTGTACGTATTGTACATCATGGACTTTGTTGGTTTTACTGTTTGCTTCCGATTTGTTCTTTCGATCTTCCATCATTTTGTTTTTTTCCACTTCAACATGCTTGCCTGCCCAGATGAATCAGTTGCATCCAAGGATCCATTGGATGCCATTCTGTTCAAGGTGGTGGCAATCCCGTTTCCGCCACTTTTAGTAGTACAGAGGGACTGCGAGCAACTAAGCCCTCTTGAGTTCTGACTTCGTGCTTGGAGTTGTAAGCTTCCATCATGCTGTATGCTACAAACTTCAGCACAAATAACATTTTCTTCAAAGATACTGCATGAGTGCATCAACAGCTGACCACCGTCTCTGGATGACATTTGGCATATTCATTGCTGAAAGCATCAGTACTGCATCTTGACTGAAATTTACCTCTGATGTCCATTGTTGTGGAGCAATCTCAAGGACATGTCCAACGATAATATCTCCAATCTCTGGCTTGTACCTGGCTCTTAAGGCATGTACATAGACAAGTTTTTTAACATGTTCGACCACTTCACACAGTGTAGTGACCTCCTCACCATTAAGCTTGGATGTGCCATGCCCCTTGAGGATGCTGTCTTCATGGTTGACGGGGATGGTGTTGGTGACGGTGACGATAGCAGAGGAAGAACAAGAGTTGCCTTTGGATGATTCTTGAAGCTACTGGAGAGCTGCTGTGATAGCTCTCTCTCTCAAAGTCTCTGTCAAGGCAAAATGGCCCCAAAGTAAATAAAATAAACGAAGTGTTTATTTACTTTGAGGCCATTTTGCTCTGTAGAGATTTTGTACCTTTGAATATATATATATATATTGAAAGATGAGACTTTATTGAAAAGGAGGCGCAAAACCAATAGCAAAATTACATACATAAAATAAATCCCACAGCTGAAGAAGCCCGATCCCTGAAGAGGATCAAAATCTTGGAGAAAACCAGAGTCGAGAAGGTACTCCGATTTTTGAACACCCGGTTGTTTCGCTTAGCCCACACTGCCCATATGACAACCAGGAAGATAGAACGCTACATCCTCTTGCATAGACTAGTCCACAGTCAAGTTTGGATCCGGTTATCGTGGCTAGGCATCCCTCTTTTCGATCGTACCAAAAGAGGGGGGGGTTTCAGAAAAGGACGAGGGATGTCGAAAAACAATGGGTTATCATGAAGTACGAATTAGGAATCAAAAGAAGCTTACCTTTCCTCGCACCTTGAAGAAAGAGAGGAGAAAACAGAAACTCCGGGGTGGAATCCTCAACACCCGAGGGCTAATCCTGAAACCCTAATCTCTCAACAAAGAGGAAGAAACTCACGAATTTTCTATTCATTCAATAATTTCGAAATAGGGTTCTCACAGTATATATAAGCTACGAAAATAAAAAAAGTGCACTAAAGTGCCCGAAAACCAAAGAAATAACATAAAAACGTCTAAAGTAAATAACGACACTAAAGCGCCTAGAAACAAGGAAATAAATAGAAAAGCGCCTAAATGTAAATCCGCTCCATGGTCCAGCGGTCATGATGCTCCTGCGCAATCCTGCATCTCGCGTACTCGTAATGCGTTAGAAAATGGGCCCAATGGGCCCGGCGTCCATCCACATCAACTCGTCTGTTCCAACACTCGATATGCTATGTCGCCTCCTCTAGTACACTCTAAAGGGTGCACCACTGATGTCCGCATCAATTCTCCTCGGGTGGGAAGAATTCGCCACTGGCGAAAGTGAACTCCTGTACCTCTCAAGCATGTCTGGATCGATACGCTGTAGCTCTGTCTCGGTAATCCAGGAGTTATCTGCAATAGGCCTGTTCCTCCACTTGACTAGGAATTTCTGGTAACCCCCTGAGCGAGTAGAAACCAACTCGGAGTCCAAAATTCCCTCTATCTCGTCTCTTCTCGGTGCAAAAGGAAGAGAAGGTAAGATGGGTATAGGGAGGTCAGGTTGTGGCCAAGGTCCATATATAGGGGAGGTCTGGGAAGAAACAGGGGAATCACTGGATAGAGGTAATGGCTCGTGATAGGGAAATAGATCTTCCACATTAAATGTGGAACTGATGCCTATGGTAGGAGGGATATCGACAACATAAGCGTTAGACCCCAACCTTTTCACAATTTTATGTGGGCCTATGCTACGGGCATGAAGCTTCTTCACGGATCCAGGTGGAAACCAATCAGACCTAATACGAACCATGACGTCATCTCCAGGTTGAAATTCCCTAAATCTCCTGTGAGTGTCAGCAGAAAGTTTATAATGTTCATTACTTGAATTAATCTTCCTTCTCATCTCACTATGCAATGCATGTATATGATGGGCAAATGACTCTCCTAACTCTGAAGGACGCTGTGGGGTAGCCATGGGGATCAAATCTATGGGGGCTCGGGGTCTAAGACCTGAAACAATTTCAAATGGGCTCATTCCTGTGGACCTGTTCACTGAAGAGTTATAAGCGAACTCTGCTGTGGGAATAACAGTGTCCCAGGTCCTGTGGTGGTCTCCAACTAGGCATCTCAACAAATTCCTTAGGCTACGGTTCACTACCTCTGTTTGACCATCCGACTGAGGATGATATGCTGAAGAAAATTGAAGCCTCGTACCCAAAAGATGTCAGAGAGTCTTTCAAAAATAACTAGTGAACCTAGTATCACTGTCAGACACGATGGATCTAGGTACCCCATGAAGTCGCACAACCTCCTGAAAGAATATCTTAGCAATGTGGGAGGCATCTGAGGTCTTATAACAGGGTAGGAAATGGGCCATCTTAGAAAACCGATCAACGACCACGAGTATGGAATCGTGCTTATGAATAGTCTTGGGAAGCCCAAGCACGAAATCCATACTGACATCTTGCCACGGGGCATGTGGAACTAGCAAAGGAGTGTATAAGCCTGTATTTTGTTTCCTCTGCTTTGCCAGTTGACATGTCCGACACTGCCCTACAATCTTGGCCACATCTCGCTGGAGATTAGGCCAATGGAAACGATCAGAAACCAGGGTAACTGTTTTATCTCTACCAAAGTGACCTGCCATCCCTCCAGCATGAAGCTCCCATACTAGAAAATCACGGAGGGATGTGCGTGGGATGCAGAGCTTGTCCCCTCTAAAAAGATATCCGTCTGTAAGGAAAAACTCAGCACTCCTCGAGGGTAGGTCACTAGACAACGACGCATAGATGGTCCCAAAGTCAGGACAAGTTGAGTACTCACCCTTGAGTTGCTCAAAGCCTGTAACTTCAATGCTCATGGACCGCAGCGTCATGACACGACGGCTAAGCGCGTTAGCAACCTTATTCTCTTTACCGGCCTTGTGCTTAAGTAGAAACGTATACTCCTGAAGAAATTGAGCCCACTTGGCATGCCTAGGGCTCAACTTCTTTTGAGAGCTCAAATATTTCAAGGCCTCATGATCAGAGAACAGGACAAATTCTTGCGGTAATAAATAATGCCGCCAATGGCGCAATGATTGCACAACCGCATAGAACTCTTTGTCGTAGGCGGAGTAGCGTTGTTTAGCCTCATTCAGTTTCTCACTGAAAAAGGCCACAGGATGTCCCTCTTGGCTTAACACTCCCCCTATGGCAAGTCCTGACGCGTCACACGCCACCTCAAAGACTTTAGAGAAGTCAGGTAGACGCATGACGGGCACTTCCGTCATCTTATTCTTAATTTCAAAGAAAGCCCATGTCGCGGCTTTAGTCCATTGGAACTCCCCTTTTCTTATGCAATCTGTGATGGGAGCCATAATAGAGCTAAATCCACGGATGAACCGCCGATAGAACGTAGCTAGGCCGTGAAAGCTTCGCACGTCGTGTATATTACGCGGCTCAGGCCAATTGACAATGGCCTTGACTTTCTCAGGGTCTGCAGACATACCCTCTGATGAAACAACGAACCCCAGGAAGATAACTTTAGAAGTCAAGAAGGAACACTTCTTGAGGTTCGCATAAAGCTTTTCTGCTCGCAAGGCGTTGCAGACCTGCCTCAAGTGTTCAAGGTGCTGGGTAAGAGACGTACTATAGATGAGGATATCATCGAAGTACACAACTAAGAATTTACCCATAAAGGGTCGCAGCACCTGGGTCATCACCCTCATAAATGTACTTGGAGCATTGGTTAACCCGAAGGGCATAACCAACCACTCATACTGCCCATCCTTCGTCTTGAAGGCAGTCTTCCACTCATCTCCTGGGTGAACACGAATTTGGTGATAACCACTCTTGAGGTCAATTTTCGAAAAGATAGTAGAGGTGGCCATCATGTCAAGCATGTCATCAAGCCTCGGGATGGGAAACCGATACTTGACAGTAATCTTGTTTATAGCTCTACTATCGACACACATGCGCCACGTGCCATCTTTCTTTGGCGTAAGAAGTGCAGGCACGGCGCACGGGCTCATACTCTCACGAATAAATTCCTTTTTAAGCAATTCCTCCACTTGCCTCTTCAACTTGGCATGTTCGGTGGGATTCATTCTGTAATGAGGGAGGTTTGGTAGGGTCGCCCCTGGGACAAGATCTATCGCATGCTGAATGTCCCGCATTGGTGGGAGCTCGTCTGGAAGGTCCTCAGGGAAGACATCCCGAAACTCCTCTAGGACTGAACGAACCTCCTGGGATAACCCTATAGCAACCTCGGGTGTGCTCTCTCTAGCCAGTAAAATGTACACCATAGTCCCAGTTTTGGCCTCTCTCTCAAACTCCTTAGCATCTATGATGTGGAGAGACTTCGACTGAGGTGCCCTTTGACTCTTAGAACTGCCTCGAGACGCAACATCTTTCGCTCCTGTGGACGATTTGGGAGGGAGCGGGCTTAAGACAAGCTTCTTTCCTTCATGCTTAGACACACAATTATTCGTACGCCCGAATATTGTGACATCTTTGTCAAAGAGCCATGGCCTTCCCAAGATGATATGGCCAACGTCTATCGTGACCACATCACACCACAACTTGTCCTTGTATGGCCGAATTCAATTGGCACAAGGCATCGCTGAGTCACAGGAAAGGATGTCGCATCAACCCAAGAAACTCGGTATGGGTTGGGGAGAGGGACTGGCTTCAACCCCAGGTGACTCAAAGTACTTGGAGAAACTACATTCTCACAGCTCCTGCTATCTATGATCACTTTGCAGCTCTTATCTCCACACTTGGCGTAAGTGTGGAAGATAGTGGTTCTGCGCCAATCCTCACTTTCCTTCACCTGGGCCAAAGCGCATCTCACCACAGCAAGTGGGGTAGTCTCCACAGTATCATCCTCGGCATCACTGGCTGGCTCAAGGGATTGGACGATGATTTCCTCATCATTCTGGTCACCTTCAACTTCATATGCCACTTCTTCTTCTGTAGAGTGTTCAGAAACAGGCAATACGCTCACCCCTATTTGAACACTCTCCGGCAATGTGACCCATGCCACCACAGCGGTAGCACTGCCCTGGCATCGTAGTCCTAATACTTGGTCCAGCCCCATTGTTACCTCGATTTCTATTGACTGGTTGGGTACTAGGTTAAGCTTTGGGTTGATTTCCGACCTGAGGTCTCGCTCCCTGCGGAGCTACTCTAGGCACAGTAGGTCGAATCTCAAACCCTCTAGCAGGAGATTGGCGCACATAGTGCTCCAGTTCCTGCACCATCTGGTAAGCGTGCTCTAAGCTGGTGACCATATGAGGCATGAGCTTACGCTGGAGGTCAAACTTGAGGCCCATACGAAAACGGGAGAGAACCACAGCAGGGTCCTCATCTACATCGCACCTCATCATGTATTCATCGAACTTGGCAATGTATTCCGTTACCGTCATGGATCCTTGGCGCAAAGTGTGCCATTGATCCAACAGCCTCTGCTTATAAGAAAGGGGGACATACTTCTCTCGCAACAGTTCTTTCATTTCAATGCAAAAGAGAACTGGCCCCTCTCTAGATCGCTCACGGCGACGCTCCACATTTCCACAATGTAGTTTTGCCTGGCCCACCAACTTCATCTTGGCGAATCCAACCCGCTGTGGGTCTGGCAGACCGTGCCACTGAAAGAAGTGATCCATGTCTGCTAGCCAATCAGAAAAAACTTTGGGGTCCAGTCTCCCATCAAAACTAGGAGCGTCAACCTTGATGCCCTTCATGACCCTAATAACAGGGTCCTGCTCATGGTATCTCTGAGGTTGCGGATATCGCACCCCACCATGGCCCTCCCGCTGGGTGGGGAAAACAGGATCACGAATCTGTGGGGGTGGCTGATGATGAGCCCCATCGTGTCCATTGCCAAGCCCACGGGCCTGACCTGCGCCCAAATCATCCCTAGGCGGATCAGGGCCCACAACTTGGGACTGATCGACTGCCCCAGTGTCGGGGGTTGCTTGGGGACCATCTAAAGTGGTGGTCTGGATGCCATCCTCTAAGCGCGTGACCCTCTCCTCTAAACGTGTGAACCTATCATCCTGATGCGCAAACTGCTGCGCGATCTCACCTCTCAAGGTCTGAAATTGTTGATCCATTCTCTTAATTAGACCCTCCAGAGCTTTGGTAATTTGATTAGATTCCATAGTATTATGAAGACCAAACCTACGACCAGTACGCGTAGGCATACACCAGGAGTGATATGTGAAAGGCCCCAGATCTAAGTGCGTAAAGGTGTAAAAAAGGTAAAATCTAAATGCAGTTTTGACTATCCTAGTTCAGTGCAATGCAAGCTATCCTATGTGGCCTAGATCTATATGAGGACTTAACAAAATCTAGAAAAAAAAAAGGCTAACTAAACTCAACAAACTATGACCCCTACGCAGAGTTGGGATATCCGGTTCCTTTGAAAAAAATCACCGAAAAAGGAAATTTTGGGTAAACTGACCTACGCTAGGAACCTGTTCTCTGATACCAAAATTGATGCAGGGGCATGCGATGATCTAACCCTAGATGCATGTATATCAAGTTGGAAGATATTCAAATAATAAAATTACGAAACTAACTACTTTCAATCAGAGGAAACTAACAAATCTCAACATGAAGATGAAATCCGTCCGTTCGGATTATGCCCCTTTGCATAAAACCATGTAAAATCGTAAAACAGGGAGGATCTAGGGATATGAGGATATCCCAGATCTAGCATAGACCAGTCAACAGTCAAGTTTGGATCCGGTTATTGTGGCTAGGCATCCCTCTTTTCGATCGTACCAAAGGGGGGGGGGGGGGGGGGTTTCAGAAAAGGACGAGGGATGTCGAAAAACAATGGGTTATCATGAAGTACGAATTAGGAATCAAAAGAAGTTTACCTTTCCTCGCACCTTGAAGAAAGAGAGAAGAGAAAACAGAAACTCCGGGGTGGAATCCTCAACACCCGAGGGCCAATCCTGAAACCCTAATCTCTTAACAAAGAGGAAGAAACTCACGAATTTTCTATTCATTCAATAATTTCGAAATAGGGTTCTCACAGTATATATAAGCTACGAAAATAAAAAAAGTGCACTAAAGTGCCCGAAAACCAAAGAAATAACATAAAAATGTCTAAAGTAAATAACGACACTAAAGCGCCTAGAAACAGGGAAATAAATAGAAAAGCGCCTAAATGTAAATCCGTTCCATGGTCCAGCGGTCATGATGCTCCTGCGCAATCCTGCATCTCGCGTACTCGTAACGCGTCAGAAAATGGGCCCAATGGGCCCGGCGTCCATCCACATCAGCTCGTCTGCTCCAACACTCGATCTGCGACGTCGCCTCCTCTGGTACACTCTAAAGGGTGCACCACTGATGTCCGCATCAGGAATGCTAATATTATGTAATCGTTCCACACCCCCATGGGGCACAGGGAACCGTGTATGGCATATGGACCAGTCATCTGGTGTGAGCCATATCATGGATACCATTCAAATGATCCTAACCATTACATCGAAGGAGTTCCAATGAAAAATGCAGGAGGAGTACACACACACGCCCTTACTGCAAGTCATGGTAAGGTTGAGCTCTATGGGGTCCATTGTGATGTGTTCCGGACATTGATGTAGTCCGTACGGGTCATTGTGGCGACACATATGGGTGGCCAGATTGAGATAGGCATCCCAACCATGATATTCAATAATAGTAACCGCCAGCTGTTGAATCGGTACGTTATGGGCTGTAAAGGTTTATATTTCTTTTAAAGAAAAAACATGAAAAAATATTAGAAAAATTCAAAAAGAAAAAAAAGAAGAAAAAAAGAGAGGATTCCAATTCCCCCCCCCTGGTTTTGAACATGTTTATGATGGTGTAGTGAGCCATTAGTTTGTAAGAATACTGTCTTGAGCCACTTGATATTATATTAACCTGAAAGGCTTAGATTGACTCAAAACTCCTGTATTTAATTTTCTAAGTGTCTAATATCAATGGTTCAATATGAATAAAGATTATGTGAGCATGAATTTAATCATTAGACAATTATATATTTATACTTATGTAACCATTTTATCACAAACAAATATAGTATAATTGTATAGGTCCATAAAATGTTAATGCATGAATTATGAAGTGAACTCATATGTGATAAACTAATGTCAAATGACAAACATAAATATAAAAATATTGTTCACCATGTCACTACTAAAAAGAAAACCATGCTACTTGTGGCTGCTCAACCTTAACATTATCATCATCCGGTTGTGGAATGGGTGCTGCATTTCTATAATAACCAGAGGGAAAAATCATGCCGATGAAAGCCAATGGTGATTAATCATGACCATTACTACTACTAGGCATTCACTATGTTGAACTTGAATAAGAGTAGCCAGTACCAGAATTAGACCTATGGTCATAGCCATAGCCATACCGGTGCTACTCGTACGGCTGAATATGCGACTGCAACTGCGGCGAATGACTTGAATTAGGGGATTTGGATGTCTCCCATATCCTGCTCCACGTGGAGCATATCCAGACTAGTCCAACAAGAAAGTGCCTCAAGAGCCTTCCTAAACTTTTCATAGTCATATCCATATCCCTAAGTCTTCTGATGTTTTCTTGTGCCTCATCACCTCCAGTGCCACTGATGCTGGCCTCCCCTGGTTGGTGGTATCGTGAATCGATACACTCGTAAGTACGGTCTGTCGGCTTCTGCTCCGCTAATGTTCATTGGCCTCGAACAATGTGGATGGCTGTACCCCCATGTGTTGAGCGAGACCAGAAGTAGGATTAGTTGCATCATTATCATCATCATGTCTGGGTTTTGCTGACACTCTTTTCTTAGGTTAAATCTTCAATGACCTATCTCCAAAACAACTGCATGACTCTTTTATTAGCTCACGCGTAACGCTAAGTCATACTCCTCAACTTCCCCATTATCCTCTTCTACCTGTTTCCTCCCATTGCTCTAATAAGGTGAATGTGGGTCATCTTCATCGTAGATAGAGTCCAAATTTATTGGAGAAAAGTCGCATTCTTGAATCTGGTTCGCTACATGCTTTGCATTCTGTAATTTCAAATTTATGTGCTAATCCCTATATACAAGCTGATCCAATGTCTTACCCAGCAATCTGTTCCTTTTCTTTGAATGAATTAGTGGAAAACAATTCCGGTTCCTCCAGTAGCTAGAGTTGTCTGGCTTAAAATTTTTACTACTATTGTTTTCAGAACCTTTGTGCTTTCTCCTCAGCTATATAAAATAAAAAAATTATTTTGTGTGCGTAATAGTGATACCGTCAAATGCATCGCTTTACATCACTAATAAAACAATTTTTATGATTACATGATAGTAATAAAATTCTAGTTTCGTACCTGGAGAAATGAAAAGTTACCCTTTCTACAGGTGGATCTGAGAAGCTGCCAAGACGAAATCCATATAATGCCAACTGTTGACAATATGCAAAAATATTCATATTGTTTTAAAGCCTTGACACCCCACCTTTAGCTATATTGTCAGCCACTTCATTTGCTTCCCAAGCAATATGGGAAAAAGAAATGGCTTAGAAGCGCACAAAGCCTGATTTCCTCCCCCAAATCCTCTGGCCTCCATGGGAAAATCCCACCTGTAGCCATTCAATAGCATTTCTGGAGTTGCTCTGAACAATTCTTGGGAGAAGTTTAAAATGATCGACAATCTTGACGGCCCTAACATGCTGCTGCCTCTGTGGAGCTAGGGTCCTGACACCCAATAGGCACTGAGAATGCAATCCGCATTGTTCTGCTACTGTAGAGGTCCACACCCCCAGTTCCCGCTGCCTACGGTTCCCAAAAGAATACCCCCAAAGTTCATTTTAAAATGGGAGGGCACTCAGTGGAGGGTTTCACAAAACAAACTCCCAATTTGAATGAATTTCAATGGAGCAGAGTTAAAGTATACATTCCAATATTGAAGATCAACTAGGAGAGGATGGTACTCCCCATTATACAACCTTGCATAGATGGAGCAAGGGGAATTTTTGTTTGAAAGGTAGAGCAAGGGGAATTGAGTTTTCAATTAAAGAGAGTAAGTTTACATACCAATATAGATCAAGTCCCACCTAAGATTTTCCAAAATCGTACTTTCCTTTAATTTTCAGTAGCATATTGATAATAAAGAATATAAATTGATTGACATGTGAAGTTATACCACAAGAAGCTCCAAGGAGGTGCACCGAGGGGAATCTAGAAGAACCATTCTCCTGGGTTGTCTCTACCTTGTAATAAAAATAACAGTACCAAGTATCGGCTAAGATACTAAAGAGAGTCCAAAATTGACGATACCAACTGTGTGGATCTCTACATACATCTTTACGGTTTGTACTTAATTGTTGATTTGCTTCCATGATGGCATCAGACTCTGTACAAACTGCACAGCTGTATGTAGAGAGCCACACAGTATACAAGAACTGATATGAAAGACCTTTAGGGCCTGTTTGGGCAACGGTAATAGATGGGATTAGGTGGTATGGAATTGCATTTGGTCCCGTGCCAATTCCATCCTTTGTTTGATAACAAAGGAAGGTTAGTATTAATCCTAGAATCACATATTCCAATGCCAATGGTGGATTCGGCTGGATTTTTTGTGAATTTCAAATCCACCATAGTTGTGGGCCCCACATTGATGTGTGTATTTTATCAACGCCGTCCACTCACACATGCCTTTTACAATAGTCATTCAAGCTGCATGAGAGCATGGGCGACCAAAATCAATTATAAAATGTGGTCCATTGATTGTAATCCCGTGGTCCACCAACCGTGGAATTCACATGAGCAAATAAATGAGCAATAAATGCTAATCCCATGGTATTGCCAGGCATGTAATAAATGAGCAATAAATGCTATAATCCCATCTAATACCATTCCATCCTATTGGATACAACTGCCCAAACAGACCCTTAGGACTTCTGATTGATCCTGTGAGGCTGACAACCTAATTGGATCATGTATGTATGGGCAATCTTATTGGATCTATGGGTCCCACAGTCCGATCTGACTGCTGAATTGGTCCAGATCTGTCACAAACCCTTGATCCAATCAATATCCAATCAGATCCAACTGGACCCTGATGTGGTCTAGATCTTAAATCTGGATGTTTGACGGTCCAGATATCCAATCTGGACAGTTGATGGGCCCAATATTTGATCAGTAGCCTTGGATGAGACTATTTTACGATCCTATGGTCCTCAGCTTCAATTGACTGGCAAGGGTACCACTCTTCATCTCCCGTTTGATTATCGTATGGTCTTTGCAACATGCTTTCATCGACTTGTTAGAAGTACTGACCTGGCACTGTTGCTTGTCAAATTGTCAATACTATATCATTATAGAGGGTCTCAACTTCCATTATTTGGGTCTCTTTTGTTTTGTTCTATTATATTTGGTAAATGAACTCAACTTCAATCATTCAAGCTTCAAATGGTCTGCTTTGGGTCACTCTTAAGACTTGCTACAGCCCCTGCTTCCTAGCTGTTTATACTTGCTGACATTTTGAAACAGTTGTTTCCCTGCTCCTGCACCCTTATCTGTTGTGGCTTTGCTTCATTCTTCGTGCAACTACTCTGTTCTTATTATTAATTTTCTACACTTGTTTTACCATGCAATTAACAGCTTTATTGTCTATCTGTTTTTGGACAGTGCATTAACACACGATTCTTTGGATATAGGTTATTAGGAGTGTCGGTCCATGGTCTGCTGGAACAAGCCGAACTGAAGAGAGCATTCACACTGCTTATTGCTCCCTCATTGAGAAAGCAGAACACTTTATCTACATTGAGGTATGATTATAGATGTAAACTCGAACTTTGATATTTTTTTTTTTTTTAAGATAACCAGAACTTTATTAAACCAAAGAGAACTACAAAAGAAAAGTAGAAGAGGGCGCCGAGGGGGCGGCCCCACCATTACCCAAGAAACTCCAAATTACAGTCCTTTAATTTAGAAACACAGGAAGCCCATTCAGTAACAAGTGACCTCGCTCTTTTAGCAATGATGGCTTCCGACTTGCTAACATTGGAAAAACATCTAGCGTTCCTTTTCTTTCCAAATTGCCCACCAACTGGCAAGCAAAGCCAACCTTCACCGCCCCGACTAGGTGGTTCTGATTCTCATCCCATGCCAAGCAACCAAAAAAAGAAGCACACCTTGGCAAAGTTCGACAGATGCTAAAACGGTTTAGGAGGTCAGCCCATACCAGCCCCACAACTGGACAATGCACAAATAGGTGATCAATTGTCTCCTCATCATGCAGACACATGAAGCATATATTGAGTAAGACCATGCCCCTTTTTTGAAGATTATCTATGGTCAAGACTCTTTCTACCCAGAAGCCATCCAAAAGCCGCGAACTTGGGGGGAGCCTCATACTGCCATATGAAAAAAGTCGCCCCACCCTCTTGAGGCGCCACATTCTCACAGATAAGCGAGTAGAAAGATTTAATTGAAAAGCGTTCCGAAGTGTTTATTGACCACTCCATTTTATCCGAATCTAGAGTGGATGGATAATGAAGATTTATGCGGTCCAGGAGATCAGTAAATTCAGCAACCTCCTCATCTTGGAGGTTACGCCTAAGTGGGGGAGCCCAAACAATTGAACCTCCTTGATGAGAGAAACACTTGGCAACAACAACGGAAGGATATGGGGCTAACCGATAGATCCTCGGAAAATCTTCTTTTAGAGGAGAAGAACCCGACCAAACATCCTCCCAAAAACGAACCTACCTCCATTGCCAAGTGAAAAACCAACGGCCCCCATGAATGCTTCCTTCGTCGCTATTACCCCTTTCCAGAACGCATTAAGTTCTATAAGCCGAAGAATCGTTGGTCCACCAATCCCCACCTGAGCTGCCACCCTTTTTCCAATGTGAAGTGAAATAACGTCTCTCTAATATATTTTTTAACATTAATTGATCCCTAATTTCTAGGCATTTCTAACCTAGTTGAACTTGGGAGTCTTTCTTTCATGGTGTCTTAAAGGCCGTTACATAAAGGTAATGGTGGCAACCATTACACATTACGGGGTCATAACAACCATTATGAAAAAATGACCTGTAACTGCCATTAACAGCCGTTATATATTAAAAACCGTTATATATTAAAAAAAAAAGACCTGTAACTGCCATTAACAACCCGTTACACCCCCCTATAAAGGCCGTAACAGCCCGTAATATTTGTTACGAGGTAGATATAGGTTTTTTTTTTTTTTTTTCAATAAGAAAAGAGACTGTAAAGGCTGTTATGAGGGCCATAACAGCCGTTATAGCCCGTATCGTAAAGGTTACGTGGTCGCCATTACTGTTACGGAATACCTCTCTCTCTCTCTATCACACACACACACACACACACACACACACACACACACATGCGTGTGCGTTATATAATTCGTTGATTGTAATCAACCTATTTATAGTCTATTACATTGTGCCTGTGGGAGCTTAAGGCTGGTTGGGCTTGAGAATCTCTCTCTCTCTCTCTCTCTCTCACACACACACACACACACACACACACACACACACACACACTATATACCTCGTTGATTGTAATCAACCTATGTAATAGTCTATTACATTGTGCCTGTGGGATTTTTATGCTCTTATTGCTAGTCCCCAGCCCAGATAAAGGATTGTGTCAGGTTGGCAGCTGACCCAAAACTTATGCCATAACTTCTAACATGAATCCAAACAAGATGGCATTCCAAAGTCTAAACTCATGCTAGGGTATTTCTAACTGAAGTTATGGCCATTGTTAGATGATGATGATGAGCGCTCGTTTGGGAAGGTTTTTATCCATTAAAAAAGGAGAGTATTTTCATCAGGAAGATACACATCTTGACGTTGATGCAGAACTTTATGATTTATTTCTTTATGTTGATAAAAACTTAAGAGATGAAATTACTGTCATAAGCCTGAAGAATGTGAGATGGTTTAATATGAAATTTTAATTTACTGCTTAATACAGGGGATTTTTTTTTTTCTAGTACATTATTAGAGTCAATTGCAACTTCTATTTTACAGCTTCATATTACTAAAAAGTTGCTACATTAACTGGCTGCTTTCTTTCCAGAATCAATTTTTTATATCAGGCCTTTCAAGAGATGAGATAATACAGAACCGTGTTTTAGAAGCATTGTATAAGCGTATTATGCGAGCAGATAAAGAAAAGAAGTGCTTCAGGGTTATTATTGTCATACCACTCTTACCTGGCTTCCAGGTAATAATTCTGGGCGACCTTTCCAGTAGTTAGCATAAGAGAAATGATCTTTTGTATTTTAATTTCAACAGGGGGGTCTAGACGATGGTGGTGCAGCATCAGTGAGAGCCATAATGCATTGGCAGTATCGAACCATTTGCAGAGGACCGAATTCAATACTACAGAACCTTTACGATGAGCTCGGTCCAAAAAGTAATGATTACATTTCCTTTTACGGCCTCAGATCTTATGGTAGACTTTGTGAGGGTGGCCCTGTTGCCACGAATGAGGTGAAGTGCCTCTCCATTGCATCCATTTTTTCTATTTGTACACCGCGATTGGCATCCAGGAATATAGGGTCCTGCATGTTAGCATGTATACATTTTTCAGATCCCCCTGTTCATAACAGGTCCATGGTTTGGTGATCCAGAATGTTGATCGAATGGGCTCCACTATCACTGCGGATTGCCACAAAAACCTCCCAGATTGGAAGATCCTAACATTTTGAGGTCGTCTGTCCCAATTCACTGCAGACTATCGCTGTAATATTTTCTTAATTTTCCATCTGTAGGCAAGTGGTCAAGTGTTTAGGATCTTCAAGTCTGTTAAAATGTTTTGGCATTCCCATCCTCAGGGAACCCATCAAAACAATGGTCTGGATCATCGAACCATGGACCTCACATATCTGGAACTCGGGGCATGAGCAAGCTGTATGTTTGGTTACACACTGGACCCTATAGTTCTTCGTTAATGTGATTCCCCATAGTTGATTGATATGCAATAAAATTTTCAGCTGTTTATCATGTTCCAAAAGTTGACTACACAGTATGTGGAATATAATCTGAATTGACTAAGGTTTAGATGCCATTATTTCGAGGGATAGAGCATGCAACTTCTTCTGAGTTATATTCTTGCTTTTACCAGATATATGTGCACAGTAAGGTGATGATTATTGACGACCGTATGGCCTTGATCGGATCAGCTAATATAAATGATAGGAGCTTGCTAGGGTCAAGAGACTCAGAGGTATCATTGACTTTCTTAACTTGGAATCTTCTTCTTTGTTATATTTACCAGCTAATGCTACTGGCACGCTGGCACCCACTCTGACAATAAACCCATCCTTTCTACTTCTGGTTAAGTACAAACTTGTATTATACAATAACCAAAAGTAGAAAGGTTGGGTATATTTAACAGTTTGAAACTTGGCGTGGATGTAATTCAGGATTGTAAGGTGTGATTCAATACCAGATTCGGCCTTTTGGCTAAGATGAAGTGTAGAATCTGTTCTTATCAGTTTAATATCTGATACATGGTCCATCGGTCCACATGATTTTAAATTAATTTCTTGTGGTGGAAGGGGGGAGGGCTCCCCACAGCAGCTCGCTGCTAGGGCGCTCAGACGTCGCCCTTGCATTGCACTACTGCACAGGCCACCCCTCTTCAAAAGACCAAAGAAAGTTGAATTTGTTCTTGAATGTACTATTGGTTTGGTTGAATACCTTAAGAATGTTGCATTGTATGCAATTTTACTTGAATTTTGGCTAGTGTATTGGAGTTTTTCAAAACCAAGATTGATGATGCTTCCTATTCTTTAGTGATTGAAAATCATAAACTAAAAGATCGGGCTGTCAACAATCCGGCAGAAGTCTGTCCAAGCCCCTCGCAAAGTAAAACTTGGCCCAAAACTTGCCCTGGGACTGAGTCAGGCCAAAATAGACAGGATAGGCCCAGCCCGGCCTGAGATGATTATGCTTGGAACACACCCGATCCATCAGGTGGCTCGTTAGTTGTGCCCCACCATGCAGCATTTTGGCCCAAATATCAGGTAACAAGTGTGATCTAGCGAATGGGTATCAATGGAATAATATTTAAAAGAGTAGAAAGAACGAAGCAAATCAATATGATCCACACATAAGGGAGTATCAATTTGTAACAAGGAAAGAGAAGGAAAAGGTAAAACTCACGTTCTACGGTTCATTCTCAAAGAGAATAATAATGACGGAATCATCCAACGCTTAAAAAAGGGATCCCCAAATCTCTAAAAACAACCCTTTTATGTCTCTAACCAACCCTTAACTCAATTCTTATCTTAGCCATTGATTAGGATCTATGTCAGCACCTATGATGACTTGAAACAAGCCCTAAAATACTTTTTTTTTCAAAGGTCAAAGCCTAAAACTACTTAAAATTCCAGCCACATATACAATATAATCTCAACTGTTATAATGCTATTCTATGATTGTTAGAAACAACTAGTAAAAGCCCTATGTAACCCAAGCTAGAACCCATATGATGGAATTGGTACGATTTTAATAGGATGTTGACTTTTTTTGCAAAGGTCAAAGCCTAAAACTACTAAAAATCCCAGCCACATATACAATATAATCTCAACTATTATAATGCTATTCTATGACTGTTAGAAACAACTACGGGCTTGTTTGTTTTGCATTTACATAATGTAAATACAAGTAAATGAGAAATGATTATTTACAAGGTAATTCCTTACACGTTTTTCATAGTTGGCCATGACCATTTGCTTTTTGTACACTAAAATCGAGGAGTGCGAATTTCATGTGGGGCCCATTGTAATACATGTGGCTTATCCACTCCGTCCATCCATTTTGCGAGGTGATTTTAGGGCATGAACCCAAAATTGAGGCAAATCCAAAGCTCAAGTGGACCATGCCACACGAAACAGTTGGTTGAATGCCTACTGTTAAAAACCTTTTACAACTACGATTTCCTATGGTGTGGGCCACTTGAGCTTCGGATCTACCTCATTTTTGGGCTCATGCCCTAAAATGTTCCGATAAAATGGATGGACGGCGTGAATATGTCACAGACATCACAGTGGGGCACACAAATGTATGTCAATCTTTCTCAAGGACTTTTCACAAGGAGTAAATGCACTTCCTGTCAAACACAGGTAAATGATAATAATTACCTACTTACATCTATTTGCATGCATGTACCTCCATTTATAACGAAACAAACAGGCCCTAAGTAAAAACCCTACAACCCAAGTTAAAACCCATTTGGAATTGGTATGATTTTAATAGGATGTTGACATCAGCCCTTGTGCCATTCTAAAAACTACTGCACCACTCTTCCATGGCTGCATATATGCTTGAACGTGGCTGCATATAGTGACTGGATTGGTATTGCATCTTCCTCCTCATCAATGCTTTCACCGTTTTCCCTTCTTGAGAGCTTGTTCTCATCAAAGATGAAGCTGGCCATCTGAACACTACATCCACCCCTCCCAGTTGCCAAGAATTTGACCCTGAGTTCAAATCCCCATAAATCTCAATTGTGTGTCTGTTGATCCGCATTAATTCATTTCCAATTATCTATATATTTTCATCCCAAAGCTTCCCCAGTGGATTAAATATTGAGTGTTGTGCCTCCATCTATAAGTAGACCTAAAATTGTGTGAATTGCATTCACAAGCTCTGTTGACATGTTTTGGTTCCACAACTTTTTATCTTCTTCACTTCAACGAATGGACTTCAGTCGAAGATGGAGGTGAAGATCATACCACTGCTCATGCACGTCTACGATGCCACAATATGTGCAAACAAGTTTGTTTTTGTTAACATTCTTTAATAAGGTTTGAGACCTCTTTTTTCATATGGTTCACCATGAGAATGCTTGGACCCTGCTGCAAATGGAGACCTCTCAGGAAAGGCTGAAGGCTACATACCTAGAGAGGCCCTATGATGAGCCTCTCCTTTGACATAATTATAGACGGCCTCTAGAGAAGGAAGAGATCTCTCTCCACAAGACCTAGACATGCTAAGTCTCAAAATCAAGGTGTAGCTCACCTAGAAACTCAAATACACATTGTTCCATTAGCTTCTTAAGCTCATTGAGGTGGAAGCAATTGATTGACAATGATCATGCTCCTCTTAATTCTGCATGAGAGCTGCGAAACATTCCTTCATGGAAGATTCACTTGTTACATACTCGTGATCTCTTGATGCAAATGATAGACACAAGCCATATCATCCCTCTAAGAATTCATCCTTGCAACTTTATGATGTAGAGGAGGTTGCTGAGCTCTACATGGAGAAGATGGACCAAAGAAAGGACCAACGGAAGCATCAAAAGGAGCAAAAACAACAAAAGAATCTCAAGTTCACAGCTCTTGACGACTGGTCGTCCGACCGGTCGCACAATTTGACGACTGGTCCCCAGACCGGTCGAATTTCAGCGAAATGACAGCCCAACTTGCTAGACTGCCTGGTCAATCGACGACCGGTTAGGCCCCCCTTGCCGACCGGTCGAATATTTGCCTAGAAAGGGGCCAAACATGCTGGACAGTTGGGTCTCATCCACGACCGGTCGAGGCCTCCTGCTGACGCGCAGAGACCTGCGAACTTACTGTTTTTTGAACTGATTTGTTTCCGCTTTTAATTAGGATTTAGGACTCTTCCCAATCTCGTTTTAGGGTTTCTAGCTACACTATTTAAACTAGTTTATTTTCGTTGTTAAGGATTCATTATTCAATTTTAAGCAAAATCTCTCGAGTTTATCTCAGTTTTACTCGTGTTTTTCGAGTGCCCTCTTGAGAAATCAAGGAACATCGGTTGAGGATTCTCGATAGGTCCGTGGATTCGGATCAGTTATCCACGAGACAGACGGTGATCGATCTCGTTCTGCCTACAGCTGCGCTAAGTTGGTATCAAAGCGAGGAACAACCTTGGGAAGATGGCATCTAGCGGAGATCGTGGCAACAATCCCGCTGATGGTGATCATGGGACGCATTATCTAGTGGAGAAGATGGAGGCTCTCCAGAGATTGTTTGAGATGTCTATGCAAGGGCTACAAGCATCTCTCGATCAGATCGCAACGACTTTGGCTTCGTGACATGCTCCGGGTGGTGCGTAACCGCCCGTGATCACAGTTCGGAACAATCCAGCGTTTCGTCCGGCCCTTCCAACTACTAATCGTTGACCTAACGCAACAGATTCCGATGGCAGCGATGAAGATGTAGAGAATCTCCTTGTGCAGCAACCAATGCATGGTAATGATCGTGGAGATCGCGCTGAGTGAGATTATAGAGGTACTCCCCGCCTTCAATGTCCTATTACGTATTGAAGAGTTCTTAGATTGGTTAGCGGAAGTAGAGAATTTCTTCGAATATATGAACGTTTCGGAGGAGAGACCTTGCCCCACCCCCCCCCCCCGACCGGTCGAATATTCACCCAGAAAGGGGCTAAACACGCTAGACAGTTGGGGCTCATCTACGACCGATCAAGGTCCCCTGCCGACCAGTCGCCCGACGCGCGTAGAGACCTGCGAACTTACCCTTTTTGAGCTGATTTGTTTCCGTTTTCGATTAGGACTCTTCCTAATCTTGTTTTAGGGTTTCTAAGTAGTTGCTACACTATTTAAACTAGTTTATTTTCGTTGTTAAGGATTCATTATTCAATTTTTAAGCAAAATCTCTTGAGTTTATCTCTGTTTACTCATGTTCTTCAAGTGCCCCTTAAGAAATCAAGGAAGATCAGTTGAGGATTCTTGATAGGTCTGTGGATTTGGATCAGTTATCCACGAGAGATACGGTGATCAATCTTGTTCTGCCTACGGCTGCGCCACTTTATGCCACGATTCTTTAGTTGTCTTGAGGAGCATCAAACCATGGTTGATACTGGGATCCACAGAATGAAGAAGCCAAGTGATGTAGGACGCCCTAATTATGATGCATGCGTATGATCATATATAATCCAGTGGAATAATAAAGTAATAATAGTTAAACTTTCAGCATTCACCATCATAATCTAAGAAAATTTAAAGGAAACATGCAATAATGCGGGCCATCATCACAACTACATAGTATGGGATTCAAGTATTGCGTTGAATGGATCCGGCGAGGGATGGAACCTCCCGATCTTGCATGGTTATAATCCAAACGTGCAATGGGATTCACTAGTCCGGGAGATTGAAGGATTTCTCAGATTAGGGAATGAAAATCTAAGAGAAACAGGTTTAGGGATCAATTCTCAGATTTTAGGATTGCGGATAATGGGAGAAAATAAGTTTAGAAGAAAGAGGGAAGAAAATGAATTACCCTAGAAGAAAGTTGGAAGGAGGGAAGAAGAAAGAAGAAGAAGATTGGGGAAGAAGATGAAGATCCACAGAGAGAAGGAGAGGAGCAAGAGGAGCCACTAAGCTTTTCTTAATCAATAATTAACTGAAATTCGTGTTTAGGGCTTAACCCTCTTAAATGAGCATTAAATAAGAAAGGAAAAGACAAAACTACTCCTAATACTTAGGTAAAACAGAACTAAAAATAAAAAAAATAAAAATCACGCAGTCATCGGGCGTCTGAAGACACTTCAAAACGTTCAGAGACATCCGGGCACCAGATGGACAACAGTCGGGCGCCTGACGATAAACTGGCGGGTCTTCTTCTTTTGCTCATCTTCAACTCATGCTCCATGCTCTTCTCGGCTTCTTCCTTGGTTCTTCCTACACATGTGTCTTCCCATTGTGGGGTTTTCTACGTACCAAATCACTTGTGTAGGGCCTTCAATGCTCTTCATTATCTCACGTACCATCATCTAGCCACAAGAACGCATGAGATGCTCGCTTCTTTCGCTGATACACCTTGAAGGGCTTGATGTCTGCATCACCAAGACATAACTGACAGTTATGAGACCATTCAAGGTAATTACAGCTGCCTACTACTAGTGATTATTAACTTTGGATGGTGATTTGGTTGTGTGGGTCCCATAATTAACAACAATTTTTTATCATTTGAATTCATGTATCTACCCAAAAGAAACACCGATTTGAACTGACAATGTCACAAATGAAAAAATGTGAACTATTTCATTTGGTAAAGTGACATACCCTCTAATTTGACTATCTGAACGTTACTCTACCGGCATTGTAGCACGATACTTGAGTTGCACTATACCTCATGGTGAGGAATCTTTCTCTATGAGATTTGATTGCTTGGTGGAAGATGGAAACAAAATGATGGGAGGAGTGTAGTGTGTGTGAGTGATCCAGGGTTCAATCCCTAATAGTGTTACCCTTAAAAAAACGAGAAGAAAGAAAGAGAAGTTAGAAAGAAAAATGGAGGAGGGAAAGAAAGGATGGGAAGAAAGGAGGGAAGGAGGGAGGAGATGTGGATCTCAATGCTCCGGTACCTTGTGATTATTCACGTGGTAGAGAACAAAGAAGAAGAAAGAAGAAAGGAGAAGAAAAGAGAAACTTCGGAGGAAGTGTTGTGTAATGACTCATCTCTCCTCATACCCTAATGGTATTTTATTGACCTTTATGAACATAAAGGAATGGTGTCCTGACGGAGCAAGCACACATGCACGCACACAAAGAAATCCAAAATACCCACATGCACATAGAAATCCGAAATACCCAAATGCACATAAATACGCGTGCAGAGAAATCTAAAATACCCAAACGCACGTACATACGTCCACGCTCTACTCTCCTACAAAATGTTAGTAATCTTTCTATTAAATGGATGTTGACATCAACCTGTGCCTTTCCAAATACTGCTGCCCCCTCTTCCATGGCTGCTGAAACGTGGCTGCATATGACTGGATCTTGGTTCGCATCTTCCTCCTCATCAGTGCTTGCACCATTGTCCCTTATTGAGAATCTCAGTCTTCATCAGAGATGAATTGTGCCACCTAATCCTACATCACTAGGCCATTCCATTTATCAGTTGGGCTACACATTTACAAAGGAATGGAATATATGAAGTATGTAGCATATATAATAAAAAAAGAAGAAGAAGAAGAAGAAGAAGAAAAAGAAGAAGAAGAAGAAGTATGTAGCATATATGTGATGTATTAAAAATGCCCTTGAAAACGCTAAAGAGGTTGGGACATGCCAACAAGCTTCTAGACACAGTTTGAACTGTGCCAATCAATATATAGGGTTTAATTTTAGGTCCAGGCTTGGCCTCAGGCTTGATACACCAACCCAAGCCTAGCCATAGCAGCCCAGGACCTAAAAACCTTTGGGTCAACCCAGACTATTGCAAGCCCTACCAAAAGTTAATTTCTCAACAGTCCTAATTTTGAACCTTGATAATACCATGGATATGAATATTGGTTTCGTATCGGCCGATAGGCCGTATCGTATAGGGTTGTA
Source organism: Liriodendron chinense (assembly GCA_003013855.2). NCBI lineage: Eukaryota > Viridiplantae > Streptophyta > Magnoliopsida > Magnoliales > Magnoliaceae > Liriodendron > Liriodendron chinense. Next base: position 6,379,122 of record ML058484.1, on the reverse strand, counting down.
TCAGCCCGATTCGAAAAAAATTGACCCGTATTGGTCCATATCGACCCGTATCGGCCGATACGTGGCGTATCAGCACTGATAGCCGATACGCTAATAAAACCCTACTTTTAATTTTAACTTTTTTAATTCACACATATCTCCCCTTCTTATTTTCATTTAAACCATGTAAGAATCTTAAAAACTCAAAGGCTAGATCTAAACCTATTTTGGGATCAAAACAAATGATTTGAATGGGATTCGACAAATCGAAGTGTAGACCATTATGGAAAAAATTCGAAAAGAAGGGTAAACCTTCACTTTCTTTTTTATATTTCCATCTTCTTTTTGTTGCATTTCCAATGTAAGGGACCATTGTTTACCAAATCATGTTTGATTTGTGTTCAATTAGGGCTCATTCAGTTGACCTTCAACAAATCAAATCGACAAGTAGCATTCTCATCAAAGAATGATCCGATACATCATTGAATACATGGTCAAAACACACACACACACACACACACACACACACACACACACACACACAAAAGATTCTTGGATATCTCAATGTTTCCTATTTATCTAATATTTGTTTGCTTTTAAAAAAAATTCTGACCGATACGGGCCGATACAGCCCCGATATCGATACGCGACGCCATGTCTTATCATTTTTCTGCTGGGCTGATACCGTCATTCAGAACTATGGATAATAACAAAACTTGTAGAGAAGTATTTTCTCCTGATCTGAAAACTCATCCACTTTTCAGGCTGGAAGACTCTTACAAGAAAACAGTCTTCAACAAGTCATTTATGCCGGGTGATTTAGTATTGAATATTGTATTTGTTTTGATGTATATAAGTTACTAAGTCTGGTCGTGCGCACACACACCTTTCATGAGGGCGTAACAATGTCCCAAAGGTTTTAAATAACACGTGGGAGCAGCCAATCATCAATCTTGATTGTCCATTTCTTCCATCCCACTATGATGCAAAAACCACATTGACCTTACAATCTGTTCAATAGCATAAAAAATGGACAATCAAGATTTGATCAAAGAAAAAGTGGAAAAAAAATGTCGAGTCATCATCATAAAGCATCTACTCAATGGAGCCCACTGTGGATGGATTGCTTGTATTTTTTAAAGAAGCATTTTGGTTGGATAATGCTAACCATTTGAGCTGTGGCTTGTAAAAGATGATGATTACAACAAAATGACCAACTCTCAAGGCGGTAATATTTCCTGATTGGAGTGGTTTTGCATCGTGGCCTGCCAATAGAATTATGCAACTAATGGAGGCTCTAGATCTAACATGAAGTCTAAAAGCTTTGTTGACATTGAAAACACCCCCATAGAGGTGGAAAACATTAGCTTTTTTCTCTGTGCAGACACGCTTGTGCATGCACGTGTGGGTGTGGATGTGAGCATGTGCATGTGTTTGTGGGCATGGGCGTAGCTGGAATATACTATTACTATTAAATTTTTCCTCTTGTTCTTTCTTTCTGCAGTTCACCTTATCAATCTAGTGAACAACACTTATTTGTTTGATGGCAAAGTTTTTCTCCCTTTTCCCTTTTTTCTACATATTTGCATCGCCATTTTCTCATTATTGGCCTTCGCCTATGTCCATAAATGTTTCTCATCCAGATTGGCGTACTGATTGAAGATAACGATTTTGTTGATTCATTTATGAGTGGAAATCCGTGGAAGGCTGGAAAGTTTGCTTTCAGTCTTCGCCTCTCTTTATGGTCCGAGCATCTTGGTCTTCGTGCAGGAGAGGTTAGTGGATATGAACAAATTGTACAATTTTACATGGACTTATTGTATTAGTCTTCTCCTCAAACTGCATTTTTCAAACTCATTTGTGTGTATATGTAAGGAGGATTTCTTCCTTAATTCATTGTCATGGCTAGAAGGCATCATTTCTTTCTGTCCTGCTGTGTAGACTACTTCTTACACCTGTTATAGGATTTATGTCTAGATAATTCCTCTTTTTCTTATGGCAATTTTTGCTTTCTGCTGATGACGTGATTTGTATGATGTTTATCACATTTTTTTGTTGATAGAGTGATCTGTTTGTTCTGCAATGGGGACCATGTTCCTCATGCTTTCCCTACCATCTTATGGGTGGCCATATTTCGTCTGCTTCTGTGGCTCTTTTATTGATCCTTAGATTCTCAGAGATTCATGCTATTTATTGGGTCTCCATGTGTTGTATGAGCCTTGGAGGTTTACTTTCATTGTCGATGAAGTTTGAGCATAAGCTCTTTGTGGGGGGTGATCTGTATTTGTGCTCCTTATGAGTGAAATGAGATAGATGACTCGAAGGAATTGATGATATCGTCTTTGTGTTGTCTCATTTAATCACAATCTTGGGGTTTCTCTAACGTCCACCGCATGGATGAACTAACTTCATCAGATTTTGTTCATCCATCTGGACAGTCCAATACATGATCCACCTCTTGGATAAGACGACCTAAAATTCACTCTGGTTTGAGCATATCACATGTTGAATTTGTTCTTAAATTGGTCTGATTCACCATTAACTGATGAACAACTAAAAAGTCGTGAATTCAAAATCTTAGTAAATCTGATGTCAAGTCTACAAGAGGGGGGAATCACCTATCCTGACCCTTATCCATGTATCAGAATAATTGACTTCATACTCCAGTTCTCCCATTTTTGGAGGATCCAGGTCTTATGACCATCATCTATTCAAGAGGTGGCCCGTAAATGCAGACTCCAGATTTGATGGACATTCACCCTTAAAAGATAAAGCATGATGCATCATACCGCCAAACTGTGTGGTGTGCCCCCACCTCTACCCCACAATCCATGCATGTGTTCATTGATCTGGACCATTCACTTGATGTCCTATCTTTTGGATGGGCCATATTCCAAAAGTAACATCAATACAATGATCTAATTATCAACTGCTAATGACAAAAAGAAATAGATACTAATCCAACAGTTAGGATCATTCACTTGATGTGATTTTAGGGCTAGCATAGCCCATCCAAGAGGTGTCCATCTACTGAATGATCTAGCTGGGCAAGCATATGCAAGGATTTGTCTGGTGGACCTTAGTCATTGGACCTCCACAACATTGCTGCTCTTGTTACCCGGATGTTACCATCTCCAGCTGATTGAAATTGTTCCCCCTGCTTCCATGAGCCCTATCCTATTACCACTACTAATGCTACTCCCACCAGATTTCGCTTGCACAGATTGATGTTTTTTTTTTTCTTTGAAGCCTTTTTCTTTTCCCTTTATGGAGATTGTTTCCCTCTCTCTATGTCACTCAGTATTTTTCCGCTTCATATTTATCACCCTCACACTAATTTTTCCCAAAAAAAAAAAAAACAAAAGGAAAATCATATTGCTAGCTTATCATTCATGCCTGACTTCTGTAGGAGTGGATTCAGGACATGCCCATAGATGCTACACTTAGTTGAATTAAAGACATTACTATATTTTTCTTTTCTTTTCTTTTTTAATCTTTTTTTTTAATTTTTTTATTTTTAATGTGAGGAAGCCAACATGGACACCTACATCCTAGCTAAAGGAAGTATCAAGATCCATAATCTATCGCATTGGACTTGCATCTCCTCTTCCATAACGTATCACTCTTTTTTTAATAAAAAACTCACTAATCATAAGATTCTTTTTTTGGTAGAAAAATCGATAATTATTAGACAATAGATGATTTGGTTATCTGAAATCTTCTTGGAAACTAGATTTTATTTGTTTGATGATGTGTTTCTCTTCCAATACTTTCAGATCAGTCGAATCAGTGATCCTGTGGACGATGCAACATACAAAGATATTTGGATGGCGACTGCTAAGGTAAGATGACAAACATTCAGTCCAAAAAAAAAAAAAAACAGCAGACCTCAGAAATGATAGTATACATCCCATGCATGTAAAAGGTCACCTGCAGCCATATATGTACCACTAGCATGCCATACCTTTTGGGCACAAGCCATGCACAAGGTGGACCACGCCATGGAGATGCTTGGTGCAAAAATCAGGTTGGTTTACTCCAGTGTTCGTAGTATTGATGTCGTTACATGCATCGCTTGCTGGGGATACGAACATGTATCGATATTGCCAATATTATTGCTGATACTTGGAAATGTATCGCTGACTGAGGGAAACATTGGTGAAACATGGGGGAAATGGTGGAATTTCTCAATGAAACTTCAGGAGATGCCAAAATACACATTTGCATATTTAGGAATCAAATAATTGCAAAAAAGACGCATACATAATAAATTTCCCTTGGGGCCCTAAAAGCATGTAATGCTAACTAAAGGAAACGTTATGGAAACTTGGGGAAAATGGTAGAATTTTTCAATGATACTTCAGGAGATGCTAAAATACACATATTCACATATTTAATAATCAAATAATAGCAAAAAAGGTGCATATTTGCATGTTTAGGAATCAAATAATAAGTTTTTTTTTTAATAGGTGCCTGAAAGCATGTATCATTGACTCAGGAAAACATTGGGGAAGCATGGGGAAATGGTGTGTCCATCCATCCATCCATGAATGCACATGCATGCATATAAAACACATGCATAATCTATCCATCGATGCATGCATGCACACACACACACACACACACACAATGTCACATATATGTGCACACATGTATGATCCATCCATCCATCCATACGCACAAAGACGCATGCATTCATCATACAACCATGCACCCATAAAAAATAAAAAAAATTTGAAATGAAATATTTTTTAATAAACGGATTTTGGGTGATATCGATACATTGGCGATGTTATTGAAATGTTGCTGATACATTGGCGATACAAGTGACACCTGGAATTTACACAGTTGAAGACATTTACAATACATTGGCAATCTCGATGCATTGGCAATACTTAGCGATATATTGGCTCAATACCTGGAATTTCTGATACTACCAGCCACAAGTTGATCTGTCTGATTTTCAAGTCAGGTAAGATTCATCGTGTGGCCCACCTTTTGCACTACTTCAATGTCAAACAAACATTACACATTAGGGAGAAAGATGGGGCTGCTTGTGAAAGTTCACATACATCCATGCATGCAATCAACTCTCTCCATGCAGACAGGTACATACGTGTGTGTGGACATACATGTGGGTGGGAGGTTTGCATGTGAGGGTACATGCACATGTGTATGTGGGTGGGTGAGCATGTGTATGTGTGTGATATCCATGCGCGTGTGTGTGTGATGTACGAGCTTTGCTACACCCATGCATGTACAAGGCAGCTCATGGACATGCCACCATATGTGCCAGCATGGCACATAGCTACTAGATCTAGTCCATCCATCAGGGGATCCCACACTTGCACTCTGGCAAGTGTGATGGCTGTGTGTGTGTGTGTGTGTGTGTGTGTGTGTGTGTGTGATTTACAAGCTTTGCTATGCACACACGCACGCATGTACTAGGCAGCTGATGGATATGCCATAATATGTGCCAGCATGGCACATAGCTATGAGATCTTGTCCATCCATCAGGGGGTTCCGACACCCACTATTTAGATGCCCTGGCCCAAGAATCAGGTCGGTCCAAAAGTCAGGTGGGCTGCCGTTTACATAACAAAAATCTACAACTGTAGAAGACTTATCTGGAACTTTTTAAACCATCCACATGTTTCTAATATTATGGCCCACCTGATGAGCAGACCAGCCTGGTGTTTAGGTGAAAAAATCATCAAGGTCAGACCTACATGGTGGACAGCTTGGATGTTGTACCTGTCTGCCATGCTGGCCCATGTGGTGGCATTTAAATCGTGTTCCTTTTACACGTGTCAAATCCCTTGATGGATTGATTAATTTTGAAGAAATAATACCTCAAGCTATATTATGACTTGAATTTCCAGCCTTGGCACAGTCTGTGCTGAACTCATCCAATAAAGATGTTGTTTGTTCTGGTTGTTGGCATTTTCACATGTGTTGATGAATTTGAAGAACTCATATTGTGTAAATTTTACTTCATGAACACTATTTTAAAAAGAAAATATTTCAGCATGTGCAGTCTAAAATATTTGTACAAAAGATGGAACATAATACTGCTAAAATACAAGATTAAAAGATGACACAAGTTTCTTTCCTAATTACTCCATGGCGATGTGCCGCCGACCCATGTCCAACACAGGTGCTCTAGATGGCTGGCTGTCTTTTAGAAATGAAGTGTCCTTGTTACATCTAGCTTGTAACTTGATCCAAGATTTTTAGAGGGAGAAGGCTAAAACAATCTCCCACCTCTAAGGACCATAATAACTGTTGTTCCTTTTCTTCATATCTGTGTGTGTGCATGTGCGCACGTGCTTATGTGTGGCCTCATTGGTGCCCACATGCTGAGATGGTCTAGTGATAGGAACTGACGATGTTGTGAATTCTACACTATTAAGGGCCAATGTAAGAAACTTAACACTGAACAGATGATTCTGACCAGCACAGTTTGTAGCTGAATTTCAAATATTAAAAAGAAGATTTCAATGTACCCACGTTCAAAATTGATGGTCAAGGTAAATGAAGTGTTATAACGAGATCATGGCTTATTTATGGTAGTTCTGATCATTGGAGATCTCATTGTGCGCCCCAATGTGGTGACACATGCTGGTGACTTATTCTGAAACCCTTTTGGCTCCTAGAAATTCCAAAAACCTTTGAACATTAGATAATTGGTATTTGCTACTTATCCTCTATTACTTGCAAGCCATTATAACTATTTTCTTCATTTTTTCTATTTCTCTCTGAGTAAAGAAGCTTCCGTAATATGTTGGCAGACAAATACTATGATCTACCAAGATGTCTTTGCATGCATTCCCAATGATCTTATTCAATCCAGGTATGATTCGATCACTTTTTTTTCTCCTTCTACTTCTGACTCTCTGAATATCCTCACCATGTGTGTATGATGCTGATTATGTGTAGAACTGCGATTCGACAAAGCATGGCATACTGGAAGGAGAGAATCGGGCACACCACTATTGATATAGGGATAGCACCCGACAAGCTAGAATCTTATCAGAACGGAGATATCAAAGCCATGGATCCCATGGAAAGATTAGAATCGGTGAGGGGACATCTTGTCTCTTACCCCTTGGATTTCATGTGCAAAGAAGACTTGAGACCCGTATTCAAAGAGAGTGAGTATTATGCGTCTCCTCAGGTCTTTCACTAAGTTAGCAGCAATGTACATCTCCATGCTGTATATTGAGTTAATGGAACTCTATTGAGATTGAGGGTCCTCTTCTTGGCACGTGCAACTTGGAACACGTGCGAGATCTGGCCATTCATTGCACAGGATTAAACATTCTGACCATGAGCACTCATCATAGGAACCATGATTAGAAAACTTTGACTGATGGTCAGTTTCTTCATAGATGTGTGGCCAACCTGATGGGCTGGTCCGGCCAATTTTTGCACGGGCATCTACAAGGTAGGCCCCACCTGATGTACAGGTGTTGAACACGTGACACGTTGGTATGAGTGCTACTAAGAAAGTCCTAGATTTCATTCAAGTGTCCCATTGGAGTTCCTTGATTGATTGAACTCAACTCGAAAAGGCCTGTATATATGTTGTATTTGAAGAATCTGCCTAGGGAAACGAAGGAATGGAGAATAGAAATGGCTCTTTGCTGAAGCCTTATCTAATGTATGTTCAATTTGTAACACATTTAGGAAATAAAATGTAAATGAGGAAGAAGAGAAAGAGGACCTATGTTGAGTTCATTCTACTATCCATGTGTTGTCCCATGGGCCCACTTGTATCTATGATCAGATGTTCAGAGCCATAATCGTCGATCAGATGTGCTTAAAAAAGAATGTTGGATGGATTGTCCTGATCATTAATTAGAGGAATTGAGAGAGCAACTGTTTTTATTTATTTATTTATTTCTGGTTCAACCATGGTTTTTAAGACTTGTGTGAGTCGACTCGGACTCAGTAGTACCTGATATGGTTCAATAGATCTCCCACTTGGACGATTTGGGCCAATTCAGCCCCGACCTGACTTGGGTGAGTCGCATCTTCACTCAGGACTTCACTCAGGACCTGACTTGGATGAGTCCCATCCAATTTGCCAGCTCATGGCTCATGCCCTAAAATGAGCCATATCCAAATCTCAAGTGGACCACACTACAGGAAGCAGTGGGGATTGAACGCTTACTGTTGAAAACTTCTTGGGGGCCACTGCAATGTTTATTTGCCATTGACCTTGGATTTCTGCCTGTTCATAAAGTCACGTAACCTTGAATGAAGGGAAAACACAACTATCTGCTTCATCCAAAACCTCGGTGGCCCTGAGAAGTTTTCAATGGTAAGCATTTAATCCCCACTGATTCCTGTGTGGTTCACTTGACCTTTGGATCTGCCTCATTTATGTGCTCATACGTAAAATGATCTAGCAAAATGATGGATGTGGATAAAAAGGTTACCAGCCAAACCGTGTCATATGATGGAACATGACATTCTACACATGTGCCCCAGTTTATCTTCGCACTTCATATTTGTGCGGCATTTTTTACTTTAAGGGTACATAGTCACTTCAGTTCATTTTTTTTTTTAACTTTTTTACTTTTCTTAAGTCACTGAAGAGAGGAATGGAAGAGAACAAAGAAAAGCTAATAAGTATGTTATTTACGAAACATGCTTATTTGCTGATTAAGTAGAAATCAAAATAAGTTACTTATCTGATAAGTAGCTTAAGTAACCTACGGCCCTTACAATCTATCAAAGTAAAAAACTTAAAAAAGTTTAACTAAAGTGATTATGTACTTTCAAGTAAAAAAGGTACTTATTATTAATTGAAAACCAAAATTATTTATCTACGGCTGTACGTAGAAAAAAGTAACTTATTTGGTAGTATCCAAACGGGCGCGAGAAAAAATGATTCAGTGCTCTTTGGAGTACAGTGAGTTGTAGTACTCCTAGTTGCATCAAAACTACTTGGATAGTCAAAACGATTGATCAGAACCGTGGATTAGGTAGAGCACCCATTTCAAAATATGCTTACGGGAGTGTTAAGACGGTCTTCTTCTTATGGCCATCCATTTTCAAACCCATGAATGGGATGGTTGGGATGACTTCACAATAGTTATGCTTTAGAGCAAGAGGTGAACCATGACTGTGCCTGACAAATAAACGAATCGAAGTGCCCATTGGACATAATTTTATATAAATAATCATGACCATCCACTTTGTTGGTGATTCATCCGATGGTTAAAACAATCCTCGCAGTCTGACTTTACCTGTGTGTCGGATCTAATGGACCGTCCGGATCAATTATTTGGATTGTCCAACTGTCCAGATGCAATTAGGAACACGGTAACTTATAATGCTCTCGGAGCACTGGAACATTTCTCATTCATAAACAAAATGTTTATTATAGATGCTAGGTTGGAGATTTCTGCGATGATTCTCCACCGTTGGATGTCCTTCAATGATTAATCACGTTTTTAGAATATCCTCCTCCATGTAGGTTCCAGGGTAGACCCCTAAAATAAATAAATAAAATAAAATAAAATCACCGTAGCCGAAAAATGAAAAAAACGATGAGCCGATCTGGTGGACCACGTTGTCTTGTTTGGTGGGCCACAAAAACTTACTTAATGGAAATAATATAATTTCAATTTTTTTTATTTGGGTTTACCAATTACGATTTTTAAGAACACCTGCAGGCGCCTGTATATTGCTAGTGGTACAGGGATTTCCTAGCCATTGGATGATCATTATCTAAAGCATCAAATGGGTAGGAAATCCCTGTACCACTATTAGTCGTACAGGCGACTGCAGGGTATCAGTTCTAAGTAGGATATTAAGATTTTTACTGCAAAATATGGCAGAATATTTTTAGGGAGACGAAAATACTAAAATGATCTTTTCTTTTTATTTTTTACTATAAAGTAGTGACTTCGAGCATCATTGAGTGTACTTGGTGTTTATATGACATCCAGTCCGTTGAATTAGTGTGTCCCACCGTGATGATCAGTCAAACCAATATTGAGAGTGATCGAATCATTAACTGGGCCACACCGTAAAAAATCTACACAATCCAAAAACTTCCTAGTCATTCGTATTCCCGCTTGTAATTTGATTGTCCTGCTTTTTGGTTCGCCATGGTGGAGTACACCTATTGATCGGTTGGATTTCATGCAGAAATCATATGGCCTAGGTAGGGTTTGACTTCACTTATTTGTCACCATACTTCACTTATGAAGTCAAAAAAGTGACTTCATAAAAGATAAATGACGGCACATAGGTCATTTCACGCAAAAAAGTACTTCCAGATCTTTAGGGCGGTGAATGGTTGGGTTCGGGGCAAGTATAGTAAAATCAGATCTGCCCATTTACTACATGGGTCTGGTTCTAAAATGTGTGAGTTTAGGTGAAGTTTAGTTCCACCCCATTATCATTAGACCAATTTATAAATGAGGCTGGATTTGGGTTTGGTAGAAGATAGACCAGACCTATTTATAAATGGGTCTAGTTAAGGGATATCCAGACCTTAACTAGATCCACTTATAAACAACCTCACTTAGCATTTCAGCACAGGAACTTCTTGCAAAAGCCTTTTACATGTAATCTGCGTGCATCCTAATTCACTAATTTCATTGTCTTTAGTGCGTTGATTCGGATTCCATGGCACCTCGTATTCTCAGTCGATTATAAAATGGATTTCTCATTTTTCTATATTACTTGTCAAGGCATGCAAGCATTTTTATCAGTTTAAAACCAAATCTGAATGGGTTAGGGTGTGGATGGATCCCTTGCAACATAGACTAGACCCATTCATTTACTAAATAGGTTCAGGTGAGGCTGGAACAAGCCTATATTAGGAAACCAAATCAAGACCCATTTAACAATTGGGTTTGTTCTTGGACCCAGATTGTTACCATTTAACAAACGGGTCAACTTTGGGTCCGGTTTGAGTACCCACCAGGTTCGCTAACCCATTTACAGCCCTATTTATTTCAGTGTAAAGACTCGTATTTTACACGTGTGGACGTTCAAATCATCAACCTGAACTGTCCATAGTTTGGCCCTCTTTTCATGGGCCACTGATCTATGAGAGGACCTTTTCTATCGATCAATACCGTACAAAATGGACGGGTCTGGACTTTGGACAAAAGAAGGTCCTGGATGTCCACTTTGGAAGATGATTAGAGCAGGAACCACTTTGATCAGATGACCACAACCATTCCTGTCTGGCCTCGCAAATCTACGGTTGTAAGAGAAGAGGCTAATGTTCAGAAGGTTAGCATCCTCCGATCAACATAAGTTTTTTTTTTTTTTTTTTTTCATGATGGCCCATGGAAAGTGGGTCAAACCTATTGGATGGTCCAGATCAACCATTAGACCATCCATATGTCTAAAATCACCAAGGGCCTAACACAGTCAGTTCTCCTCCATCAGATGATCCTAACCATTCAATTTGGCCCCTGTTAAATGTGGACCATTTGCTTGTAACTCAGCGAAAGAAGGGTGGGCCCCACCTAGGAGAAATTGCCAAGTCGTCGTCGTCATCATCATCATCATCATCATCAGTGATCAATGCCAAGATAAAGAAATGGAAGAAAGGTATGACATCTACCATTGTTTATTATTATCCACATCCTCTAATAATATATATATGAAAAGAATAAAGAAAGGCATTCATTCCATACATTATAATTTTTTTTATTATTTATTTATTTTTGGCCAAAACTAGAAAACATAATGAGGTCATGATTTATTAGTATATCTCGTTAGTCTGTAAATAAAACATTATAATATTACGAAGTCATAGAAAACATATAAATAAAATTGAGGAACTGTCAAACACAACTAGTTGTGCGTGAGGCCTACCATGGCATTTGTACACCATCCAACCGGTCTACCAAGGTAGTCCCACCATGAAATGTGGCACCCCAAAAATCAAGTCGATCCAATAATTAGGTGTGCCACACCATAGAAAATAATAAATAACCACCCAAAAGCCTAAGATTCATATGCATCCCATTTTAATCGAGAGATACCATTTTTAAATAAATTTTAAAAGAGAAATACAAAGAAAGTACAAAAGATGCTATCTAGCTAGTCCTGCCCATTAGGTAGTCCAAAACACACCCAAGGGCCCGTTTGGATGCATGTCAGAATGGCCCACATCTCGGATTAGAAGGACAATTAGTGGCCTGTTTGGAAACCACTCAAAATCTTCGGTTTCAAAACCACTCGAGGAAATAAATATAAAAAGCCCACTCACCAAAAACCAATCCAATTGATAGAAAACATTGCTTTAACAGGAAATGCCCTTTTGTGTGGAAATTGCATCCAAAGAGGTCCTAAAACCGTTCTCCTGGGCATGATGACCTCCCTAATGCAAGGGGAAATTGGATTCCAATTTCTGGGAGGACTGTTTTCTTGACTCTATTCTCATGTCCAGGATACATTATTTTGGGCATATCAGGACGCAGCAGTTGCTCTGTTCTGTATAGGTCATCTCGAATAATCTTATACTGGACAGTGGCACAATTGACACAAGCAGGGAGCATGAAGATTGAATATGGAAGTTGGCAGATGTAAGTGGCGCAAGTGCACACCAAGACGTGGGTGTGACCTCTCATCTTTTTAGCACTAAAAATAATAAACTATGGTCCACTAGTCAGGTTTTAAGGATGATGCATACCTTCAAATTTTAATAGCCTAATCTACCCATTTGATCAAGTGGGCCACACACACGCACAAAGAAATAGGCATTCTACTAGAATGCAAAAAAATGGTCGAATTCAAGATAGATTGATTGGTTGGAATATCGTAATTGTGGGATAATCTACATATAAAGTTAGGTTGGGATGGGCTGGACATGACTAGGTTGGGATATAATCACTTGCGCCCACCTGAACATCAGTCCATAGACCAAGCGAAGAGGTCCAAGCTCATACCAAGCCAATCCATCAGGCCGCCGGCCCATTGTCACACTTGCCACAGGTAATTCCAGCAATTGTTTTATTCTTCTTAACCATCAATCTACCGGCAGAGATCATAAGGTTTAAAGAATATCCTATCAAAGAAGATTTTTTTAGCATGGTTGTATGGCAGGTAAACATCAAGGCCAGCCCCACATGAATGGACAGTGTGGGTGTGCATGATGGGTCCATATGATGGGCAGTGGATATTGAAAGTGGCCCCTACGTGATGGATAATAACATTGACAGTGGGCCCTACTTGATAGATGACCAACATCAAAGGTGGGCCCTACATAATGAATGGTGCACGTTAAAGAGGTCGGGCTATAATGATGAATTGCCCACATCCAAGGTGGGCCCTGCATGATGGACAGCCCACACAATGAATGGTCCATGTCAAAGGTTGGCTCCACATTGAAGGTGGGGCCCACATGATGGACAGTCCACATTAAAGGTGGACTCCACATGATGGACAATTAATAATGGTGGGCTCCACATAATGGATGATCCACATCAAGGTGGGCCTCACATGATGGACAGGTCCACGTCAAAGGTCGGACTAATGAGAATGGCCCATATCCATGGTGGGCCCCACATGATGGACGACCCACATGGGAGGTGGGTCCACATGATGGATGGTCTACATCAAAGGTGGGCACCACATGATGGGCGATGGATATTGATGATGGGCCCCACATGATGGACAATAACATTGATGGTGGGCCCCACATGATGGATGGCCAACATCAAAGGTGGTCCCCACATGATGGATGGCTGGGCCCACACAATGAACGATCCACATCAAAGGTTGACCCCACATGATGGACAATGGATGTGAGGGGAACCAATTAGACTTGAGGGATGATTACTTATGATGTTGGAAACCAAACATGCTTTTTAAATTTTTGAATGGTAAGTATGTTGTTTGCCAAACATGCTTATCTGCTGATTAAGTAGAAACCAAGATAAATTACTTATATGATAAGTACCTTAAGTAACTTACAATCCAAACGGCCCTTAATGACATACACTTCGCACTTCACAATGAGGCCCACAATGCAAATCTTCGCAAATTCGGTGGATTTGGGTTCCTTGATTGTGGAGTTGTTTGGCTCGAAATTCAGTCGTTGCTATGTATATATGGTACCAGGCATGCTAGATCCTATTATGGCTTGATCCGAACCAAACACCTATGACCTTAAGTGTTAAGATAGATAGAGAGATCATGAGCACTCATTTATGATCAAGAATTAAGCAACTTGACCCTACCTGTAAATGAAATTAGATGATTTGCAAATAAGAGGGTTTATTCTTTTAATGAGTTCTTTTTGCTTTTTTGTCGAAATGATTTTTTCTCACCCTGATGGTAGAAAATAATCCGACTTGTACAATGTTAGAATAGAAAAAAATTCAATTGTATTAAATAAAATAAAAAATAAATAAAAACTTACAATGATAATCTTTGACAATCCATTGTTTGTTGTGTAGATGGAGTCTTAGAACTAAAACTTCTTTAGTTCAGCAACTCCAGGCATAGATGAAGAGAATTTCATTATTGAAAGCGAAAGAAAAAAGTTATCCTTTCAATCCAATGCTTAGGGTAGTTAGAAGGAAATTATACCACTCCTAATTTAGGTCGGTCTAGCGTATTAGCATAGACAAATAGGTAATACTATCCTGTGCTAAAGTCAGTCCATTATAGCAGTGTAAACGAGTTGGGTTACATTACTCCTAAACTAGAATAGCTAAAGTCAGTCCATTGTAGCAGTGTAAACGAGTTGGGTTACATTACTCCTAAACTAGAATATAAAATAAAGGTAGCATTGCGCTGTGAAGTTAATTTGTGTTGGGTTAGTGAGGACCCAAAGCTCTTCAATCTTTTTCTTATAGAGTTAGGCGATAGCAGGAGAGAAATTCTTATAGCCACTCTTCACATCTGCTAATGAGGAAATAATCATATGGGCCTGAAGACAGACGTGGTTTATCAAGCAATGCTTGTTTACACCCATTGTTAGTGCTATAATGTGGATCAATCAAAGGCCACCATGTGTTGACACTACGTGGTTGTAATTGGCATGAAACCTACTCTCATCTGAGGGTATCTTTGTTTAATATTCCTTCAACGATATGCATTCCATTATAAATGCGAAGACATAAACTCTTGTACTCGCTTTTAGAGAATGAAACAACGCATGCCGTGTGGCCACATTTTTTGTGTCAATTAATGAGGAGAGTGTACCCAGCATGCATGTAAGAGACTTGCCGAGAGATCTTATCACATATCTAGCTATGATATTCTCGGTGAGGCTGTGTCTCACATTCCTTCCAAAATGTGATATCTTTCTAGAGACGTTCGGAGGGGTTGTAGCAGTTTGAAAAGATTCAGAAGATTTAAAGATCGGACCAATGACTAAGTGAACCTAGTCGTGGTTTAAACCCAAATCACGAGAAATAGACACATCAGCCCGATTGGGTCTGAAGACATGTTTCGATCAGAATAAAGAAAATGAGATAACTAGATTCCATCTAGCCCATCTCTGAGAACAGATTGGTATCAGGTGTTAAATTCCACCATCACTCAAAACTATCACCTTATGGATGGTTAAATGCAGTAGGTAATTTGATTCGGACCAGTCCAACACCTCGAAGTGGAGGAAGTGAGCCACCAAGTGAGTGGTCATGATCGATCTGATACCTAGATCAGCCCTTGAGGTTCTCGAATCTCGTCCTAGTTGTCTTCATCAGAGGAACTTTAGTGGTCCCAGGTTATATTCATATAGTGGGCCACGAAGGATCAACCACGAGAAGAAGATCCAAGAAGCCAACAAGTCTAGATCTAACTAAAGTCATTTCTTTCCAATGTGAGTGAGCAATTTCAGATCAATCAAGAAGATTCCCCATATCCAAACTGAAGTGTGAGAATGAAGGATCCATAATTAACAAGGAAACCCAATGAGAGTTTCACTACCTCAATAATTAAAATGAGCATCCGAAGAAGAGCTTAAACCCTACACTAAACATATCAATCTACATTTTAGATTATTTTTTCAATTTATCTTTCTTAACATAGCTTATCATAGCCTAGTCTAGTTTACATTACTACTGCCCAACGACTCTCGCTACAGTATACTACGAGTAGAAGCAAATTTCTGCAACTTTAAGTTGTAGAACCGTGATCGACTAAGTTTTGATTTAGCTGATCACACCCATTCAGTCATATCTTGATGACCACTTGTCTTGATCGTTTATTCCAATTATTTTATTTTTCTTTCTCATTTATTTATTTGGTTGTTTCACAACTTATTGGTTTTAATGAACAATACTTTTAAATATAGAATCAGTAATATTTAGCCTTCTTTAATTTATCTGCATATTCTTATTCTTTTGAGAAATATTGAACTAAGGGTCTGTTTGTTTATCCATTTACCTGAGTAAATGCTAGTAAATGGGCTATGATTACTTTTTCCATACGTTTGGAGATAGGTGTAAGTAACGCAATAAATGCGCCTGAAAAAGCTAGATTGTAATAGACGAGTTGGGGACGTAAAATCTGTGGGTCCCACAATGATGTATACATTCAATCCATGCTGTCCATTTGTTTTATCGGATCCCTTTATGGAACTAACCCAAAAATGACATAGATTGGGAACTCAGGTGAAGCACACCATGGGAAACAAGGGAATACTGCCATGCACCGTTAAAACTGAAATTTTGTGTGGGGCCCAGTGATGATTATCTATCATCGAACCTGTTCAAAAGGTCAGAATGACATGAATGAAGCAAAAAAACTAAATATCTCCTTGATCCAAAACTTTTATGGCCCACGAGAAGTTTTCAACGGTAGATTTTCAATTCCCATTTTAGCTTCCGTGTGGTCCACATCTGTATTGAATCCGCCTCGTATTTGGGCTTATGGCCTAAGATTAGGGGATGAAACAAATGAATGGTGTGGATGCGACACATACTTCACTGTGGGCCTTATAAATTTTATGTTGTGTTCTTCGATTTTAGCAAAATTGCCATGTCAAAAGTGTATCTTACTTGCAATTTCACTTGTAAGTAATTATTATTGATTTCCAGGGATTTACCTATTAGCATGGTTAAACAAACACGCATTAAAGAACTGGTGAAATAATTAGTCTTTAAGTCCATAGACTCACATCTATTGTCGCAAGGCAAAAAAATACATTTGGAAGGGCTAACCCCTACCCTTTTACAAATTGCCTGAACAGATCCCAAAGTTGGTGGTTGAGAGGGAGGACCCCGTCTTTAATCTCCAAGCTGTCCATCTTAACGTGGGGGGACACAGTGGTTCAATCAAACTTTGAGTCGAGTAGACTATGGTCTACTCGTGCATCTTACCTACACACGAAAATCAAATATAGACCATTGATCACACAAATAACTTTGTTTGATTAAATTGGCAGCAACAGCCATGTGTGCTAATTATTTACCATGGACTTGGCATTAGTTACACGTGCGTCATGCTCTTATTACATGATGAGATTTCTTCTCATGATGCCACACATTAGCTATAAGTATCTCCTTTTATGCACAAACATGTGTACTGCGCTATGAAATGCGGTTAATTTGTTATTGTTGTTACTTTGTTCTTTAAGAGTGATTTCGATTGTAAAATCTTTTATAATCTGATGATATTGTTTTTAGCCAAATTCATTGACTATATTTTTGTCTATATCTATTTTCGATCATAAAGCCACTATGGTGAGTAGCTAACTCTATCATGTGAGTGAGATACGCAACACACACATGTACCCCATGATAGTAGCCCGTTGGACGTACTTGTGAAACTGAAAACTTAATGCGGAATAATCAGATCTTCTATGCATCAACAATGGAGATTTCATACTGTAATTTTAAAGGCATACCTGATTGGGAAGACATTCCCGATGCCGTCTTGTTGCCGAGAAGAAATCTTAGTCTTCCGCACCTAACACCTTTAGGAGAACCTCTCAATGGTGACTAGGGTTTTCTCTTGTGTGTTGGTGAGGGGACCAAGACGTATATTTATAGGAAAGAGGACCAGAGAAGCTTACCCATCACACTTCTCTCCTCTAGGGTCTCCACACCGTAGGTTTCCATATCAGGCTTAATAACCGCGTATAGGGAACACGGTTCAAGCGTCCCGCCCCAAACCTATTTACAATGATCACAACTATAGTGGGGCCCACTGAATCGCTCAATCTGAATAATCCAACGGTCATGATCTAAACCGATGATCATGTGTGGCCCACTTAATGGAGTCTTACATTCTCCCACTTGGGCTACACTGATCTCTGAAAGAAAATAAAACATTTTATTTTATTTTTGTGAAAAATATTTTAAAACATGTTTGTTTCAAAAGTTCCTAATGGGCGCCCTACTGATTTCAAAACAATACCGTTGGATAATTATGAGCAACGCTTGTCAGATCCGGTCCATCAAGACCACTGATATTGAATCATGGTAGTCAACACAACATTTCATATTTGTTCGAAATGTGACGAGTCACAATCACAAATACCAATAGCCTTAACGACATGGATCAATGATATGGGGTGTGGTATGAAGATTACACGTCTTATGTGATCATACGTGTTTATCTTCAAGTGGTCCTACTGAACGTGTCTCCAAGACACAAACCAAAGTCTTGCTTACTCAAAACTAAATGTGCACACTGAAAGAGAAGCAAGATATAAACTGAATATAGAATCATCAATGCATAAAAGATATCTCTAAAAATGTCTGGATATAATCGGATCATACATGAAAAACTCCCACTATTGAAATACATCATTGGGATCAACAACTCCCATAGACGTCACATGCTCCTTAAAGAGCGTGATAGGAAGGCCTTTAGTGAGAGGATCCGCTATCATCTGCCTTGTGCCGATGAGTTCCACAAACACTTGACGATTCTGAACTCTCTCCTTCACAACAAGATATTTGATGTCAATGTGCTTTGACCTCGATGAATGCTTGTTGTTGTTGGAGAAGTTAACTGCAGCTGAACTATCATAATAGATTTTCAATGGTTTCGGGATCATCTGCACAACCCGTAAATCAGAGAAAAAACTCTAAAGCCAGACCGCCTGATTCGTAGCTTCATGACAAGCTACATACTCTGCTTCCATGGTAGATGATGCCGTAATCGACTGTTTCACGCTTTTCCATGATACGGCTCCACCAACCATCATGAATATATAGCCCGAGGTGGACTTCTTGCTGTCGAGACAACCAGCAAAATCTGCATCTGTATATCCTACTAACTCCAAATGGTCGGATCTCCTGTATGTGAGTTCGAAGTCCTTTGTCCTTTGCAGGTAGCGCAACACTTTCCTTACAGCTATCCAATGATTCATTCCTGGATTGCTAAGGTACCTGCCCAACATTCCAACCACAAAAGCAATATCTGGACGCGTACAGACTTGAGCATACATGATGCTCCCTACTGCTGACGCATACGGAATAGCTTTCATCTTGTCCTTTTCTAGGTCATTCTTAGGACACTGAAATTGACCAAATTTGTCACCTTTTACAATAGGTGCTTGGCCAGGAGCACAACCTTGCATGCCAAACCTTTCGAGAACCCTATCAATATAGGCCCTCTGCGACAGGCCAAGTAATCCACGTGATCTGTCCCGGCTGATCTGAATGCCGGTTACAAAGGAGGCATCACCAAGATCTTTCATCTCAAAATTTTGAGATAGAAATTTCTTAGTCTTACGCAACAATTCAATATCACTACTGGCCAATAAAATGTCGTCAACATACAAGACCAAAATGATAAACTTACTCCCACTGATTTTCACATATATGCACTCATCCGCAGTGTTTTCAATGAAACTATATGAGGAAATAACTTCATGAAACTTTAGGTACCACTGTCGTGATGCCTGTTTCAACCCATAAATGGACTTCTTAAGTTTGCAGACCAGATGTTCTGAGCCTTTGGCTTTAAAACCTTCTGGCTGCAACATATATACGTTCTCCATTAGATCTCCATTGAGAAACGCAGTTTCACGTCCATTTGATGTAGCTCCAAATCCGTATGAGCCACAAGAGCCATAATGATCATAAAGGAGTCTTTCTTTGATACAGGTGAGAAAGTCTCCTTAAAATCAATGCCCTCACGCTGAGTGAAACCCTTTGCAACTAGCCTGGCTTTATACCTTTCGATATTGCCCTTAGAGTCCCGTTTGGTTTTAAATACCCATTTGCAACCAATCGGCCTAATCCCTTCGGGCAATTCAACAAGGTCCCAAACTTTGTTGTCCTTCATGGATTTCAATTCATCCTTCATGGCATCGAACCAATGAGAAGAATCAATACTTTGTTCGACCTGTGAAAGGGATACAGGATCCTTTTCAACCCCAATGTCAAACTCATGCTCCTGCAAATAGACGACGTAATCGTCTGGTATTGCAGATCTTCTCTCTCTATGTGATCGTCTTAATGGCTCATTATTCTAAATTGGGTTTTCCATTTCCTTATCAGTGGGTTGTATTTGAGGTTGTACATGGTCATCCATAGGGATCTCAGGGTCCACTTCTGGACGGACAACCATGCTACTCTGAATGATTGTGGTGGGAACCACAATCCGCTCTTCCTCAAATACAATATCTCTTAAATTTGTGCTCCCACTATCTTCAGTGTTCTCAATAAACCTAGCATTCGCAGTCTCAATGACTCTCATGGAATATGATGGACAATAAAATCTGAATCCTTTTGATCTTTCTGGGTATCCAATAAAGAAGCAACTAACAGTTCGAGGGTCAAGTTTTCTTTCTGAGGGTTATATGGTTTGGCTTCTGCAGGACAACCCCATACATGAAAATATCGGAGACTAGGCTTTCGCCCTGTCCACAATTCATATGGAGTTTTCATTACAGCCTTACTTGGGACCCTATTAAGGATATGCACAGCCGTTTTCAACGCATCACCCCACAAAGATTCTAGCAACGTAGAATTACTAATCATAGATCGCACCATGTCCTTTCCGCTACACCATTCTGCTCTGGAGTACCAGGCATGGTGTACTGGGCGACGATGCCACAATCTTGTAGATATCTAGCGAATGGACCTGAATTACGCCCAGATTCGTCATACCTTCCGTAGTATTCATCACCACGGTCGGATCTAACGACTTTGATCTTCTTGTCGAGTTGATTCTCGACTTCAGCCTTATAGATCTTAAATGTATCTAGGGCGTCTGATTTTTCGTTAATAAGGTACAAGTACCCATAACGAGAGTAGTCATCTATAAAAGTGATAAAATACTTCTGCCCATTCCAGGATGCTGTAGGGAACGGTCCGCAGATGTCTGTATGAATCACTTCTAAGAGTCCTACGCTCCTAGTGGCACCCTTTTTCCTTATTCTAGTCTGTTTACCTTTAATGCAATCAATACAAACCCCAAAGTCTGAGAAGTCTAGGGAGTGAAGAATTCCTTCACGTACAAGCCTTTCCAATCTCTCACGAGAGATATGGCCTAATCGCCTATGCCATAGCATGGAGGAATTCTCACAATCTAAACTTCATTTGATGCCTTTAGTGTTTCCATGTGATGAGTTAACGCTGTATACATGTGAAACATCCAAATCTAGCTGATAAAGGTTATTAACTAAAGTGCCAGAACCAATCACAACTGAATCATAGTAAATGCTTAATTTTCCATTTGCAAATTTAAACTCATAACCAAATTTGTCCAAACGAAAAATGAAAACCAAATTGCGTCTTATAGAAGGCACACAAACAGTATCTACTAGATCAAGAAAGTGTCCTGACGATAACCTAAGCCTACAGACTCCAATAGCTTCCACGTCTGCTCTAATGCCGTTCCCCATATAGACTGATCTCTCTGCATCAGTTGGCGTCCGGCTTTGGAGCATATCTTGCATGGAATTACAAATGTGAATAGTTGCACCAGAATCTATCCACAGGGGTCTGTGGACATATCAGCTAAATTTGATTCAAAACAGATTAAAATATGGTCTTTACCCTTAGAAACGAGTCATGCTTTAAAATCTTCACAATCCTTCTTCTGATGACCAGGCTTCTTGTAGAAGAAGCAACCATCATTAGGACCCTTCCTTTTCTTAAATGTCTTTCCAGACTTAGGCTGGTTGCCACCCGCAGTACCCGTAGAACCTTTTCCTGAAGTGTGCTTTCTTTTCTTATTTCCTTTTCGTCCTTGACCAGATGTCACTAGGTGTGCACTTTGTGTCTTGCTCGACCTTCTAAGTCTCTCTTCCTCCTGAACGCATTGAGATATCAGCTCGTTCAATGTCCACTTTTCCTTTTGAGTATTGTAGCTGATTTGGAATTGACTGAATTGTGGAGGGAGGGAGTTCAGAACCAAGAAAATCAGGAGTTCATCCTCAATCTTAAGGTCTAATGCGCGGATTTTAGTCACCACATCAGACAATCTACCAATGTACTCCCTGATATTTTCTTGACCGTTATAGGTGGCTTGAGTCAATTTATGTAAAAGTGAATTCAGCTCAGATTTATCCGATTTCTGAAATCGTTTTCCTATTTCAGTCAGGAAATCTTTAGCTTTCTCAGTGTCGGGCATGACACCCTGCATGGTCTCAGAAATCGAGTTCTTTATGATCTTGAGACACATCTTATTTGACTTGGTCCAGGCCTTGTAGTGAGCCTTTGCTGAATCCGTACTAGAATCAGTTGGAGTAGGAGGCTCTACTTCCTCCAGGGCCAAGTCCAAGTCCATGCAACCTAGGACTATTTCAACGGACGACTTCCATTTGGAATAGTTGGACCCAGTAAGTAAAGGTATGGAATTGAATTATGTTGGAATATTGGAAACAGTCATAGCTGGACATTCAAAGCATAAAACTCACATTAATAATCAAGTCCCTTATAACAATGCATGAACATAAACCACAAATATCATGCATGTATGAACATTCGATTGATTTGGGCCTTCAATCAAATGACCCAGAATGATGATGGGCCATAATTATCAAAATCTGGCAAGAGCCCAGCGTATCATCACGATTCCTCATTTGGGCGAAATTGTAACATACAGGAGGCTCTACTGAATCATGAAGCTGACCAATGTTGGTGAAATAAATCTAAGATGCCCATCACCTTTGGGTGAAATGAATCTCTCAGACCTATATCACCATCACCAACCACTTCATCCCGCTCACATCCAGCCAAAACGATGATACTTCTTTGTTCTGACCACCGCTCGCCTGAATATGAACGCAACTGAATGCAATCCTATAATGGAAGGTCACTGAATTCCATATACAGAAGTCTAGAAGTAGAATCTTTGCCAATTGAGGTCATTTTGGTGGCTAACACAACCAGCTCCAATCCCACTCCTAGACTCAAGAATTGCTACATGGTTCTGCCCATAACAAACCATTCTGCAAAAGTTCTGATTCGGCCTAAAATATGGCTAATGTTGATCGTATATAAGTTTAAATGCGTTCTAAAGAATGGTTGGATTAAAATTCTTAATGGTCAACTATTAAATATTAGTCATAAACATATGACTAATGGCTTTATTTTAGGCCAAATCAAAGCTCAAATAGGTCCAAATTTTTATCTTAAATGGGCTCAAAATAGATTAAATGAGTCCTTAAAATTGGATCAAATCATGCTTAAAACATGCTGATGGGCCGAACTGATTGGGCTTAGGCTGGGTCCGCTGGATCGGGCCTGACCATTAGACCCGGCCCACCCGACTCGGCCCGGACTGAAATGGGCTGAACTTAGGCTACTGACGGGCCTGGGCCTCTAGATTATGGTCTCACTAGATCAGGCCCAGTCGCGATTTGAGTAGGAGCCCGGATGAGTCCCAGTATGTAGACCATCGACTAATGTCGTTCACGATTTGGGTCGGTGTGGATTTATCATAAAATATCACAGTGGGCCCCACCTTGGTTCCCAGCGCAGACACTTCTGGCTGAAGGTTTTCGCAGGAAATCCGCGCCCCTCAGAAAATCTAGCCCATCCATCTTCTTTCCACCGCCGCTGAACAGCAGCAGCCCAAAATGGCAAGATGCTGGCGTGACAGCAATCCTCTGTCCAAGCCTGTCCACGCCCAAAACAGCAACAGCCCAGTACTCAGCCCGTCAGCCCCCTTTTTAGAAACAGCCGTCCAAACCCTCTTCCAAAACCGATCCTTATCTCCCGAGCTGAGAATGGAAATTTCCATTCTCGCCTAAATACAGGAAACCCTAGCTGTAGATCTTGCAAGATCTCCGCAGTCGCAACTCCAGCCGCCGGCACACGCAACCGGACGAGGCACTGTCCGCTGTCTTCTCCATCAGCGCTGACACTGCCGCTGCCGACGCATCACAGGGTAACGGTAAGGGTTAGCCATCGTTTCTCCTGCGCTGCCGGAGAAGATGGTGCTGCCATCACCAACTGCTACCACCGCTGCTGCCAAAACCCCGATCCGATTTGGACAACTCAGCTAGAGCTGCTGCATCCATGAAATTCGGCCACCCCTGTTCATCTTCTCAATCAGTGGCAGCCGGATTCGCAGCAATTCAGGGCCGACAGTAGCAATCCTCCTCTCCAGCGGCAGCAGGGTTTGAGACGATAATGATCGGACAGAGGTGAGGGAGATCGACAGAGGTTGCGATTTTTGGGAGATTGACAGCCAAGGCCGCTGGCCGCTGTCCGATCAGATCTGGTTTTTTTTTTTTTTTTTTAAATCTGAATGGCAGCGATTTCGAATGCGGTGATCGCTACTATCGATCTCCATAAACAGAAACCCTGTTTGCAATTGGGGTTCTGACGTAAACAGGGCAACAGTGGTGGCTGCCTGCTCAGAACCGTTGTATGCAAAACTCAATTGGGTGATAGTCTGTCATGATTTTCACAGATCGGATTCCTGAAACAAGTTTCTTAATACATATGGGGCCAAATCGGCACCCGTTGGAATCCGACATCCAAATCAAGCGGAGAGGCATAGATTGGATCTCCTGGTACTGATGGTACTGATTGAAATCCCCAAGATTAATGCATAGCATGCTCTGATACCAACTGTGAAACTGAAAACTTAATGCGGAATAATCGGATCTTCTATGCATCAACAATGGAGATTTCATACTGTAATCTTAAAGGCGTACCTGATTGGGAAGACATTCCCGATGCCGTCTTGTTGCCGAGAAGAACTCTTGGTCTTCCGCACCTAACACCTTTAGGAGAACCTCTCAATGGGGACTAGGGTTTTCTCTTGTGTGTTGGTGAGGGGACTAAGACGTATATTTATAGGAAAGAGGACTAGAGAAGCTTACCCATCACACTTCTCTCCTCTAGGGTCTCCACACCGTAGGTTTTCATATCAGGCTTAATAACCGCGTATAGGGAACACGGTTCAAGCGTCCCGCCCAAAACCTATTTACAATGATCACAACTATAGTGGGGCCCACTGAATCGCTCAATCTGAATAATCCAACAGTCATGATCTAAACCGATGATCATGTGTGGCCCACTTAATGGAGTCTTACAGTACTCTATTGGGGCCATTGATGACTTTTTAGAGTGGAATCAACTTCAGCTAAAAGGCCTATCTTTCATTGGCCGATCTTGCTATCACGAGGCATCATAGTTGTTAAATCTGACATATGCGGCTGTTTAGGACGACCCAGCATAATATATGTGCTTTATACGTAGGTCGTTCATTTATTTTGCCCTTTCATTTCAAGGCATGATACAAAAATTGAAGCAAATCCAAACGTCAAGTGCAACACACCATGCGAAACAGGGGAGATAATAATACCCAATCATTGAAGCCTTCTTACGGCCCACCCTGGTATTTAATTTTCACCCAACTTGTTCATAAGGTCACACACATCTGAGTTAAGGCAAAACACAAATACTAGCTTGAACACAAACTTTTGTGGCCCTCGAAAAGTTTTTAATGTTTTTAACGGGTGGGCATTCAATCACCACTCTTTCCTGTTGTGTGGTCCACTTAAGCTCCAGAGCTGCTTCTATTTTGGCCTCATCCCTTAAAATGAGCTGGAAAAACTGATGGATGGCGGGCCCCACGGTCACGGATTCACGGTGGTTCCCGGATCCAGCCGAATCCGTGAGTTGAAGCATTCCAAGATGTACTCGCGTGTACCGTATCTTTTTCTCCGCACACGATTGACACGTGTCAGAAAGAATATAGTATTTTCCTTTTCCAGATTTTAATTGGGTCACATCCAAAGTGTACGTAGCCAATAGGGGAGATTATTTTGAGGTATTTGACATTTACACC
This sequence comes from Liriodendron chinense, assembly GCA_003013855.2. Lineage (NCBI taxonomy): Eukaryota > Viridiplantae > Streptophyta > Magnoliopsida > Magnoliales > Magnoliaceae > Liriodendron > Liriodendron chinense. The sequence goes on along the minus strand of ML058484.1, from coordinate 6,352,938 downwards.
CAAACATCGACTGATAACTTACCCTACTTCTGGAAATACAACAAAAACACAAAATTCGGTTCTAATTCTATACCCGAAAGTGGAGAGAATGGGTGTATCTATCAAAAGAGTGGGTGCAAACGAGGTTTACCTTATTTTAAGGACGATGACGTCATAAGCATGGTCGGTCGACGCGTGGACGTCGTTTTCTCATTGGCCGCCCCATCATGGGATGCTTGCATCCATCAACCGCCACCTAAATCATCAAAGCCTTCCGGCTTCCCTCTCACGTGGGAGACTACATCATTGGTCGGTTGGAATCGATTTTCTCAGTGGGCCCCACCTTTTCTTAACTTAATTTCGGGCGCGAATTAAGTGTTACCCTGGGAACAGCTTAGTGGGTGTTACCCCTACCGTGTGGGGCCCATCTGGATGCATTTTTTATATATCTACGCCGTCTATCTGTTTTTTTCATATCATTTTAGGATGTTATCTAAATCCCTAGGAAGATCCAAATCTCCGGTGGACCATAAAACTAGAAACAGTAATGAATAACCATTAAAAACGTTTTGTGGGCCATAAAGGTTTTGGATCAATCTGATCTTTATATTTTCCCTTCATCAAGACCTTATTAACATTATCAAGAGCTTGGATTGTAAATAAACATTACCAAAACCTTACAATGAACTCTTTGGAATTTTTAATGGTGGAGCACTCACACTGTTTCTAGTGGTATGGTCCACTTGAGATTTGGATCTACATAATGTTTGGAACCTCGTTCTAAAATGGGCTGTAGAAGGGCGCAGATTGCCTGCGAAAGCCTTTGGCAGGCATCTCCTACACAAGGAATATGGGTGGGGCCCACCGTGAGGTATGTGAGAAATCTACGCCGTCCAACCGTTTTGTGAGATCATTTTAGGCGTTGCGGCAAAAAATGAAGGGGATCCAAAACTCAAGTGGGCCGCACTAAAGAAAAAGGTGTGTAGGGAAATTCTTACCGTTGAAACCTCTATGGGGTCCACAGTGATGTTTATATGCCATCCATACCGTTCATAATCTCATTTCTACTGAGATGAACTGAAACCATAAATATTATCCTGATTCGAAACTTCTGTTGCCCCACGAATATTTCAACTGTGGAAGTTCAATCGTCATGTTTTTGGCCCACTTAAGTCGTGGATCCCGTTCAATTTTGGTCGCAACGCCTAAAATGATCTCACAAAACGGTTGGACGGCGTAGATTTTTCACAAACCTCACGATGGGCCCCACCCAGATTCCTTGCGCAGGAGATGCCTGCGAAAGGCTTTCGCAGGCAATCCGCGCCCGCTGTAGAAACGGATGGACGGAGTGGATATATAAAATATCATCCATGTGGCCCATACGGTAGGGGTAACACCCACTAAGCTGTTCCTTGGGATAACACCTAATTCGCGCCCATTAATTTCCAGAGGGTTTGCTCGGTAGCGGAACTGGGTGGTGAACCCAACACCACCTACATCACTGCTGACTGAAACCTGTGGGGCCCACCGTGATGTATGTGTTTTATCCACGCCATTCATCTGTTTTGACAGCTCATTTTATGGTACGGACCCTAAATTTAAGCATATCCAAAGTTTAAGTGAACCACACCACAGGAAAAAGTGGGAATAATGACATCCACCATTGAAACCTTCCTAAGGCCCACCGCAATGTTTATTTGCCATCCAACTGGTTTCTAAGGTCATGCGGACTTCTGTAGCCTTCAGGGGCCAACATTAGGCGTTCAATCTCTACTAGCTCCCGTGGTACACTTGAGTTATCTGTATAGTTCAATTTTAAGCTCATGCCCTACCCGAAAACAACTGAGTGGGTGTTGTCTTAATTGTGTGGGGTCCATCTTGATGTATATTTTATATATTCATACCGTCCATCAATTTTTTCATCTCATTTTAGGACGTAATACCAAACCTTACGAAGATTCAAATTTCAGGTGAACCATACCAGTAGAAACTAGGATGAATGACCATTAAAACCTTTTGTGGGTCACAAAAGTTTTGGATAAAGTTGATCTTTTTATTTTGCCTTCATTTTAGGGCGGTTCAAAAAAACGACCAAACCGATATAATCGACTGAATTAAATCGATCGGTTTCAGTTAGTTTTCTATTCTATTTCGGGTCGGTTCGATTTTTTTATATTAAAAATCTAGAAGGTTGATTTTTTCAAATTATAAACTGTTTTCAACTTAATCGAACCGGCTATATATATTTTTATATTTATTAATATTATCCCTACCATATGGCCTACCTTGATAATATCTTATATATCCACGCAGTTCAATCGTTTCCCAACTCATTTTAGGATGTGTTCAGATATAAATCTTAAGTGAACCACACCACAGGAAACAATGTTGATTGAGCTTTCGCCATTAAAAATGTCATCGAGCCCACTTGAAGAAGATTTGCAATGTGTATTTGACATTCAACTCGTTGATAAGGTCAAACAGACTTGGATGAAGGGAAAAGTCAAATTTCACTTTCAGCTTGATCCAAAACTTTTTGTGGCCTATAATTATAAAAAGTTTTAATGGTCATTCACTAGTTTTTACATTGGTGTGGTCCACCAGCGATTTGAATCCTCTTAATTTTTTGAATGTTGTTACGAAACCGATAAAATCGAACCGACTTTGGTTTAATTAGTGAGGTTTCATCGGATCGGTTCGGTTGTTAAATATTCAAAATCGACTGAGTCAGTTTGGTTGGGTATCGCCCCTCAAAACCAAACTGACCGAACCGTGTACAGCCCTACTTCATCCATATCTTCTTGACATTATCAACCGGTTAGATTGCAAATAAACATTACCAAAAACCTTGCGATGGGTTCTTTGGAATTTTTAATGGTGGGTCACTCAATCACCACTGCTTCCACTGGCATGGTCCACCTGAGATTTGGATCTGCATTTTTTTTTTGAACTCCATCCTCAAATGGCCTAGAGAAACTGATGGATGGCGTAGATATACAAAAATATCACCCAGGTGGGCCACTAGAGTAGGGGTAACACCCACTAAGCTGTTCCTCGGGAAACACCTGATTAGCTCCCCTTGCCTTAAAAAAAGTTGACAAAACAAATGGACGGTGTGGATAAGACACATACATCACGGTAGACTCCAGAGAGTCCGGGTCACAACCCCTGTGGGTGGTCTTGGGTCACGAACCAATCAGCTTCCGGTTTGATCGGGTATTCATTTTCCAGCTTCTCTAAGTCGGGCATTGCTAGGGCTTTGGTCAGGTCCGGTAGAAGGGTCCCATATCGAACCCATTCCGTAATGGGTCAGAATCGTGGATCCACACGCAATCCACTACAATTTGGGTCCAGTGTGACTAAACATGGCCGACTCATGTCCACTGTACATGGTGGATATTTTTGCAGCTAGTCCTCAAAGAATTGATTAATACAGGGAATGTAGAAGTTTGGCAGGGAATGAATGGCTGAGATTTCACCGTGCAAAGGACGCGTAACACGTATTCCTTTCAACACTTTTAATGCTTGTAGACTTGTGGTCGACGTCTTTGAAGGAAGTGGATTGTGTCGTGACACCGCCGGGACGAAAATCGGTCCATGCAGGGTTCTGTGGGACCCACCATAATGTAGGGTTTTTGTCTATGCCATTCTTCCAATTTTACGGATCATTTTCGTACAATAGGACAAAATTAAGACCGATCAAATATTCCAATGGACCACACCACAGCTAAGCAGTTGTGATAATGATGGTCACCGTTGAAACCTTCTTAGGGCTCACCGTGATGAGCTTGGATCAGGTACTACCCTACCAGAACGCAGCGGGAAATGGACAGGTGCGTGACACCTTGGTATTAGCAGAGAATAGGTGAGGCCCACACTTTGGTTTGCTGATGTGATGGGCTGTCAGTGCCCGGCTGTACTAATACCAAGGTGCAGCCTACTCTCCACCAGTACTAAAGTGCCACATAACCGTCCAACTCCTGCTGCATCTTGTTGGGAGTAGTACCTAATCTTAGCTCCATCATCCTGTTCTATAACAACATGGACGAAGAGAAAGCACAAATATCATCGAAAACTTCGGCAGCTGCCAGGAAAGTTTTTAATAGCCAGTGTTTTATCCCCATTATGTCCACTTAAGCCTTGGATGTTCCTAACTTTTTTGATTTCATACGCTACAAACATATATCACCGTGGCCACACAGAGCCTCACTTATTAAGCATTTAATGCATACGGGAGGAGGCAGCAGGATGCAGTCCGCTTCCATCTTTCAACTGAAACCATCAGTAACACCTGTATTATGCAGGCTTTGGAACAATAGAACTTTGTGAGCCACAATGTTGCTTGTATAAAATCTACTCTGTCCATCAGGTGCTTTCCTCCATGCTACGCCCCTACAACCAAACTTCAAATAACTCCATAGCTAAAATGGGCGACAACACAGGGCAGAGCTTCGTGGGTTCCACCATAATGTGTATGTTGTATCCACACTATCCATCCATTCATCTTCTAAGAATATTTTATGGAAGAGACAAAATTAAGGCACCTCCAAGGTGAAAATTGACCACACCACAAAAAAGTTGTTGGATTGAACATATGCTATTGAAAATTTCCAACAGTCCACAAAAGTGTTGGATGAAGCTTATATTTGGAGTCATGCCCTAAAATGATATTGCAAAATAAATAAACGGTGCAGATATAACACATTATATTCACATGTATCTAACCACTATGGGTACTTTGCATGCATATCCAAGAAATAAAGCGGGGAAATGCAACTTTGCTTGGTACTATGGTAGTGATAATCATTATCCATTTACATTTTTTTTTTTTTGTAATGCACCCACACTGTTAGTCACCTGATGTACTCACCAGTGCCATTAGTATGTCTGGCATTCGGCCTTGAGACCTGTTGTGTCTCGCCTGCTAGCCTAGCTGGACAACGCCTAGGTGTTTCAACAGCAGGTCTCAGGTTCGAAATGCTGAGGAGACACTAACCCCATGGTGGGTGGGCGCATCTAGTGGGTCTGTTGCCGTACATAAGAATTCTTCCTTGATGGATGAAGTTAATTAACATATACAATATAGTGGTCCCATATAGATCAGGTGTTTCACATGCCATGATAAAACTGGTGTTGCTGACCATTCCGGTCCTACGCCTCTCTTCATCTCGTTGTCCTCACTCCATGTGCATCACACTTGTCATAACCCTAATTAATTTAATGGGTTAGTTATGAATCGGTTTGGGTTGAATATAAAAATTATAAGTGGGTTTTCACATAAATTATGGTCCCAAATATGTATTGCTTGTCTAATTTATTATGGGTTTGGTATTGGCCATTGGATTTCATCCTAAAATTCCTACTCTTTAAATTATTTTAGATGGTTTTAATAAATCATTAGGACTTTTCTATACTTGTATTAACTAACTACTTTTTGTTCAAGTATTAGTTGAGTCTAAGCTTAGGTCAGGTGTAAGTTAGGTCCATCTTAGGATGGCAAACTCATTTAGTAATTAGGATAGGGTTGGGTCACGTCAGGTTTGATTTTGAGAGTTGCCGGTCCAACTCATTTGCTTATTTAGGTCCAACTGTGAATTAAACCCATTTTATTAGTCTAGCCCATGAATCAAACTCTCACATAGGCCGTTAGCTAGACTCCCTAGCTATGAGCTATTTCTAATTTAAAGGTATATGGGAATTGATGATATATATACAGGCTGACTACATCACAAAAGTAATGCAGTGTGATTCTGGCCACTAAAAACCTAGAAAAAAAAACATAACTTTTTTAGTTGCAAGTGATTTTTTGTGGCCGGAAAGGCATCTTGAAATGCAGGTTAGGCCATCAGTTGTCAATTCAAGTTGATTGATTTTCAAGAGATAGTGCACTCATTGGACGCAGATTGGGACAGGCTAGGGCTATGTGAAGTCCACTGTAAAAAAATTAGGCAGATCCAAGGCTCAAGTAAACCAAACCACCATAGTGGTGGTGCTAATGATGCACACGGTTAAAACCTTCCTACGGCTAACTGTGATGTTTATTTGCCATACAATTTTTTCATAGTTTATATAGACCTGGATGAAAGGAAAAACACAAATATCAGCTTGATCCAAAATTTTTGTGACACGCCAGAAGTTTTCAACAATAGTTATTTAATCTCCAGTGTGTGGTCCACTTGAGCCTTTGATCAGTCTTTTCGGGTTGTAACCTAAAATGATATGGAAAAATGAATCAACGGTGAGGGTAAAACCCATACCATGTCCCTCCTCAAATGGATGAGTGGCTTCGGCACCAATAGGGCTAGACTTCCTGCTGACAAGCAGGGACACGGCTTGGCTGGTGATCCGAACAGCGACCAGCTTGCTGGTGTTAAAATCTCTACAGACCCACCATAATGTATGTGTTTTATCCACGTCCGTAGTCAATTTTGCTATGTCATCTCAAGGCATGAGCTCAAAAATGAAGCAAATTCGAAGTGGGGATTGCATGCCTGCCATTGAAAACTTCTTAAGGCCGCGGAAGTTTTGGATCAAGCTGATATTTGAGCATCCAGGGTTCTGTGACTTTATGAATAGGTTGGAAGGAAAATAAAAATGGCGGTGGACCTTGAGAAGTTTTCAAGCCCTTCAATCTCACTATTTCCTGTGGTGTGGTCCACTTGAGCTTGTATCTGCCTAATTTTTTGGGTTCATGCCCTAAAATGAGCTGGAAAAATGGATGGACAGCATGGATAAAATACATACATCATGATGGGGCCCACGTAGCTTTGACACCAGTTTGCTGGTTGGTGTTGGGTCACCAGTCAAACCGCGTCCGTGACGCTAGTGACTTGTGACGGTGGTGACTCATCCACCGTCCACATGTTGTACGTAGTTGTGCCTGGGTGCTCTGGGATCGGTGGTAGACGTAACAACCCAAAAGCCAAGCTGAGTATAAGTGGGACCCACAGTTAATAATCTAGATTGTTTGTATAATGCGAACTAGAATGGATGGGCCATGCCCCGAAATTATCAGTGCTATAACAATCCTAACCTTTCAGTCTGTGGCTTGCAAATAAAAGGTGAATGAGAGATACATAACAAAGATACATTTCCTACTAAAAAAGGCCCAAGATTGGTGGGTTGGAATTTTTTTTTTCCAACCTAGGAATTTTGGGAGAGTGGCCCTCTTGCATGATAATGATGCCGTGGTCCATCAATTGTCCAATCAGAACCACATATCAGAGATGGTATGATTAGTCATATTAAAAGAAAAGCTGTTTCCCAAGGCATTAGTAAGGCAGGCAAAGCAAGCCAGGGCGTATGGTCTTCATTCATGGCTCAGTGGTAGACTTAAAAGAGTTTCAACACAGAGACCAGGGATCAAGTGCCCATGTGGTGTGAGTGTTTGGGGGTTTGGGTGTGTGTGTTAAAAATAAATAAATAATAATAATAAATAAAAGCCAGAGGCCTAGAACATCAAGGGTTGTAAGGCCTTGCTGATTGAGAGCAAAGGTTCCCTGCCGACGAAGCATAAAATCACCTAATAACTCATTGATCTAGACAGGACCGGAAGGTCAAAGAAAGGGCCAGCAACCAGCAAAGTTACAGCTCACCTCCCCGTCACCCTCAGAGCAGAGGACGATGGTAAGCACACGACGCGGTAAGTGTATGACCCTTAATGAGAAAATAGACTTAGCCTAGTCCACCAAGCACAGCGAAGGTGCTTCCCAATTACGCATGCATTTATTAGACGTGTTCACCCAGGCATGCGCATATATAGTACGACATGCTACAAAAGCCAAAATGAAATTGATTTGCCAGCATTAGGAACCCATCATATGAAAGGATGAAAGGAGTGGGCTAGATCCACTATACAAAGTTTGGAACTTTAAGGTTAACCTACAATGTGATGTGTGGGTCCCACTTTGGTGTTTCTATGACATTGCCTTTGTCCATCAAGTGTCTTTTCTCACTTTCTCATTAGCGACAAAAAAGGAAAAGAATATGGCTGGTAAAAAACTTAACTAACCCTACAAAGTAGAATGATGCCTAAAAACTAGGGTGGTAAATGGTCGGGTTCGGGGCGGGTTTAGCCAAAACCAGACCCGCACATTTACTAAACGGGTCTGGGTCCAAATTTTAGACCCAGACACTTTTACTAAATGGGCGGGTCCGGGTTGGGTCCAAGTCAGCCCATCAGACCCATTTATAAATGGGTCCGGGTCTGGTAGAGGGAGATCCACCCAAACCCATTTATAAATGGGCCGGGTCTAATGGGTCCGGGTCTGGATCAAGTATACAAGCATTTTACAAGGCTTAAAACCGGGTCTGGACAGGTCTGGGCTGGACGGGTCCCTTGTAACATAGACCAAACCCGCCCACTTACTAAATGGGTTTAGGTCGGGTTGGGTCGGGCCTAAAATAAAGGAAACCAGACCCAGACCCGTTTAACAAATGGGTCTATTCTTGGACCCAGACCCGTACCATTTAACAAATGGGTCGGGTCTAGGTCGGGTCTAAATGGGTTGGGTCCGGGTACCCCATCGGGTCCACTAACCCATTTACAACCCTACTAAAAACACTTAAATCCATAGCTCAAGTGGTAGATTGAGTGAAGATAACCCCGTTTCAACACTAAGGGCTTGGCATCGATAACCAAGTGGGGGTGGCTAACATTGGGGTGTGACTAACAATGGGGGTGGGTGTACTAAAAATGGGGTGTTTGAACTAACCCAAAAATAATAATAATAATAATAAGAACAAAGAAAAAAGAATGATGCCTAAAACATCAAAGATCTCATGGTGTGTACCACCTGAGATCTGCAATCGCATTATTTTGGCTTGTCTACTCATCGTGGTGGGAACCATCTTCTGATTTGAGTGGATGGTGTGAAAGGTAGGAATTGATAATCATTTCATTGATAGAAGGGAATATAAATATGAATAATCTAAATCTATATAATAGGAAGGCTAGCTACGCATGGTACATTATATATCTGATACAAAGACTACCCAGTACAATCTGTATAAGAAGAAGGTTAGCTATATATGGTATATGACATATCTTATACAATACACGTTGGGCCCAGCACACACTATGAGAGGCTTTTAGGGCCCATTACCACCAAATAAGTTTGGTTTTCACTTACAACTTTAGATAAGTAACTTATTTGACATAAGTAAGTTTGGTTTATGATCACTTATAAATAGCTTTTTAATTTAACATTACTTAATCACTTCAGCTTAATAAGTAGAAATCAAGATAAGCTACTTGCAGCATAAGTAGCTTATCTTAAGTAACTAATTACAATCCAAAAGCCCCCTTAATGACAACTGCTACCTATTATGTTCTCTACTTGAGTTTTGGATACCTGATTTTTCAGTGTCAAGGATAACTGAAAGGGTGTTTGTTTTTCATTTTCATCCTATAAATACTGGTAAATGGGTAATAATTACCATTTACACATGTTGGGCAGGGATGAGTATTTCCTCCTTAAGATGTGTTTGAAAATGGACTTAAGTTTGTAGGCTCCATTATGACGTCTGTGACATATCCATGATATCCATCTATTTTACTGGAACATTTTAGGGCATGATAAGGCAGATCTAAAGCTCGAGTGGCCCACACCATAGGAAATCATTACTGTAACAGTTTTTTAACGGTACGTGTTCAACCCATTGTTTTGCACGATGTAGTCCACTTAAGCTTTGGATCTGCCTCAATTTTGGATTCATGCCCTAAAATCAACCCACAAAATGAATGGACAGTGTGGATAAGCCACATTTATCACAATGGGCCCCACATGAAATTTACACAATCCTCAATTTTAATGTTAAAAAAGCAGGATGTCATTGTCAAAGCAGAAAAAGCTGAAGGGCTATATTGGTAATTAACCTATTATCCATTTGCATGTATTTAACTATTTAATGGACGTATTAGATGTCATTTGCACATAACAGTGGGCCTACATTGAGTTGCAAGTTAACCTTAAGCTATAAAGCTCAGTAGATATTGGCCATGAAAAAAGATAATCATTTGGTATGTGTGGGTGGGTTTAGGTACATGGGTCTACTTTTTACTTTTTCGCTGCCAATTTTATCATTTCTTCCAACCACCACATAACGGTGGGGCTATGGATTGAACTCCTTTTGAAGCGCATGTTTTAATCAGCTTTCATTTCTTACAAGTGGGCCCATGGTTAGCAATCTAGACCGTTGGTATTTTGAGTCTACATGTGTATGGATGCCCCAAAAGTCATCCGTTTGAAAAGATCCTAGCCACCAATTTTGGACAACTTTTTCTAGTTGTAGACCGTTATCTATTTTGAGGACACAAATAGTAAAGGTTCAGATAGGTTAGGATGGACCAGAATCATCTACAATTCCTGTTTTATGATTTGTACCGAAGGATCCTCACCTCCAATCTTGGAATTTTTTTTAGTTGATGTGGACAGTTGACTATCTTTAGGACACGAATGGTAAAGGTTGAGATAAAAACACCCAGCTATGTATCCCACCATATTGTATATGTAAATCCTGACTTTACATCAGGTGAGAACTCTTATTTAAACTGTACATACAAAAGATCAACTTATGGAAAACTCAGATGGGCCACACCAAGAGGAACAATGTAAAATTGCTCATAAACCCTCTAAATTTTTGTGTTGTAGCCTGCCTGAGTTTTGGACTAGGCAAATTTTTATATTTTCACTTCAGCCCCAAGATTTATTTTGGATGGTTTTAATCAATCATTTGGACTTTTCTATACTTGTATTAATTAACTACTTTTTTTAAGTATTAGTTGAGTCTAAGCTTAGGTCAGGTGTAAGTTAGGTCCATCTTAGGATGGCAAACCCATTTAGAAATTAGGTTAAGGTTGGGCCACGTCAGGTTTGATTTTGAGAGTTGCCAGTCCAACTCATATCCATATTTAGGTCCAACTTTGAATTAAACCCATTTCCTTATTTAGGTCCAACTTTGAATTAAACCCATTTTATTAGTCTAACCCGCGAATCAAACTCTCACATAGGCGGTTACACTCCCTAGCTATGAGCTATTTCTAATCTAAATGTATATGGGAATTGATGATATACAGGCTGACTACATCACAAAAGTAATGCAGTGTGATTCTGGCCACTAAAATCCTAGAAAAAGCATTACCTTTTTAATTGCAAGTGATTTTTTGTGGCCGAAAAGGCATCTTGCCATGCAGGTTAAGCCATCAGTTGTCAATTTAAGTTGATTGATTTTCAAGAGATAGTGCACTCCTTGGACGCAGATTGGGACATGCCAGGGCTACATGAGAGTCCACTGTGAAAAAAATAGGCAGATCCAAGGCTCAAGTAAACCAGACCACCAAAACGGTGGTGCTAATGATGCACACCGTCAAAACCTTCTCAGGGCTAACTGTGATTTTTATTTGCCATCCAATCTTTTCATAAGTTCATATAGACCGGGATGAAAGGGAAAACACAAATATCAGCTTGATCCAAAACTTTTGTGATACGTCATAAGTCTTCAACAATAGTTATTTAATCTCCAATGCGTGCTCCACTTGAGCCTTTGATCAGTCTTTTGGGGTTGTAACCTAAAATGATACGGAAAAATGTGTCCCTCCTCAAATGGATGAGTGGCTTCGGCACCAACAGGGCTAGACTTCAGTGACAAGCAGGGATGCGGTTTGGCTGGTGAACTGAACAGCGACCAACTAGCCGGTGTTAAATCTCTGCCGACCCACCATGATGTATGTGTTTTATCCATGTCAGCAGTCGATTTTGCAAGCTCATTTTAAGGCATGAGCCCAAAAATGAAGCAAATTCTAAGTTCAAGTCGACTACACCATAGAAAACAACAGTGGGGATTGCATGCCTGCCATTGAAAACTTCTTAAGCCCACGGAAGTTTTGGATCAAGCTGATATTTGAGTATCCAGGGTTATGTGACTTTATGAATAGGTTGGAATGATAATAAAAATGGCGGTGGCCCTTGAGGAGTTTGTTGGGGTTAGGAGCCCCGTAGCAAAAGCAATCAAAGCAGGCGAGGAACACACCACAATGGCAATCAACAAGCAAATCATCACACATAAGAAGGCAAACCGATTTTTACGTGGAAAAACCCCTCAAGGGTAAAAAATCACGGCACAAAGCGACACCAATCCACTATGAATCAGAAGTTACAAGAGATTACAGAAAAAATACCATGGATCACAACCCACAAGAGAAATTCCAAGCTATCCGAAGCTAATTCTCACATGAGGAGGACAAACCCATCCCTTTCCCTCAACCCAGAGAACTCCAAGCTTCTTCCCTAGCTCTTTCTCTCATCCTAGAACCCTCTCAATCCCTTGGCCCATTGGCGGCAACCCTAATCTCGGATTACATCTCCTTAAATAGGAGAAAATCGGAATTAGAAACTCCTTGCGCAAAACCGCGCAAGAAACCAAGTCCAAAAGGGAAACTGCCCGACTGGTCAGCTGACCAGTCGGACCCCCCCACCGGTCGGCCGACCGACCGGTCGGATGGCCCAAAAAGGCTCCAGCAATCTGCTGTCTTCATCTCCAACGTGACCGACTGGCCGGCCGGCTGGTCGGTGGTCTTCATGCAAGAAGGTTTGAGGCGTCCAAGCCCAACAGAGTTGTCAAGGGTAGGCCTTCAATCTTACTATTTCCTATGGTGTGGTCCACTTAACCTTGGATCTGCCTCATTTTTGGGCTCATGCCCTAAAATGAGCTGGAGAAATGGATGGTCGGCATGGATAAAACACATACATCATCATGGGGCCCACCTAGCTTTGACACCAGTTTGCTGGTTGGTGTTGGTTCACCAGCCAAACCGCGTCCGTGACGCTAGTGACTTGTGACGGTGGTGACTCATGTCACTCACCCACCGTCCACATGTTGTAGTCGCGCGTGGGTGCGGTCTGTGATCGGTGTTAGACGGAACAACCCAAAAACCAAACCGAGTATAAGTGGTACCCATGCCCCGAAATTATCAGTGCCATAACAATCCTAACCTTTCAATCCGTGGATTGCAAATCAACGGTCAATGAGAGATACATAACAAAGGTACATTTCCTAGTAAAAAAGGCTCAAGATTGGTGGTTTGGATTTTTTTTATTTTCCAACCTAGGAAATTTGGGATAGTGGCCCTCTTGCATGATAATGAAGCCATGGTCCATCGAATGTCCAATCAGAACCACAGATCAGAGATGGTATGATTAGTCATATTAAAAGAAAAGCTGTTTCCCAGAGCATCGCAAGGCAGGCAAAGGAAGCCAGGGCGTATGGTCTTCATTCATGGCTCAGTGGTAGACTTACAAGAGTTTAAACTTAGAGACCAGGAATCGAGTGCCTATGTGGTGTGAGTGTTTGGGGGGTGTGTGTGTGTTTTAAAAAAAGAAAAAAAAGAAAAAAGCGCCAGAGGCCTAGAACTGTAGAACATCAAGGGTTGTAAGGCCTTGCTGATTTAGAGCAAAGGGTCCTTGCTGACGAAGCATAAAATGACCTAATAACTCATTGATATAGACAGGACCCGAAGGTCAAAGAGAGGGCCAGCAACCAGCAAAGTTACAGCTCACCTCCCTGTCACCCTCTGAGCAGAGGACGACCGTGGTAAGTGTACAACCCTTAATGAGAAAATAGACTTAGCCTAGTCCACCAAGCACAGCTAAGGCGGTTCCCAATTATGCATGCATTTATAAGACGTGTTCACGCAGGCATGCGCATATATAGTATGCATGCGACAAAAGCCAAAATGAAATTGATTTGGCAGCATTAGGAACTCCATCATATGAAAGGATGAAAAGGAGGGGGCTAGATCCACTATACAAAGTTTGGAACTTTAAGGTTAACCTACAATGTGATGTGTGGGTCCACCCTGGTGTTTCTATGACATTGCCTTCTCACTTTCTCATTAGCAACTAAAAAAGGCAAAGAATAAGGCCAGTAAAAAACTTAACTGACCGTGCGAAGTAAAATGATACTTAAAAACACCTAGATCCATAGCTCAAGTGGTAGATTGAGTGAAGATAACCCCATTTCAACACTCTGGGTTTGGCATCAATTCCCAAGGTGGCTAACATGGGGGGTGTGACTGACAGTAGGGGTGGGTGTACTAATAATGGGGCGTGTGAACTAACCCAAAAAAAAAAAAAAAAAAAACGATGCCTAAAACATCAAAGATCTCATGGTGTGTACCACCTGAGTTCTGCAATCGCATTATTTTGGCTTGTCTACTCATCGTGGTGGGGCCCATCTTCTGAATTGAGTGGATGGTGCGAAAGGTAAGAATTGATCATAATCATTTCATTGATAGAAAGGTATATAAATATGAATAATCTAAATCTATATAATAGGAAGGCTAGCTATGCATGGTACATTATATATCTTATACAAAGACTACCCAATACAATCTGTATGAGAAGAATAGCTATATATTGTATATGACATATCTTATACAATATACGTTGGGCTCAGCACACACTATGAGAGCCTTTTAGGGCCCATTTGGATACCACCAAATAAGTTTGGTTTTCACTTACAGCTGTAGATAAGTAACTTATTTGACAAAAGTAAGTTTGGTTTATGATCAAATAACTTTTTAATTTAACATTACTTAATCACTTCAGCTTAATAAGTAGAAATCAAGATAAGCTACTTGCAGCATAAGTAGCTTATCTTAAGTAACTAATTCCAAGCCAAAAGCCCCCTTAATGACAACTGCTACCTATTATGTTTTCTACTTGAGTTTTGGATAGACCTGATTTTCAGTGCATGTCAAGGAAAACTGAAAGGGGTGTTTGCTTTTCATTTTCATCCTATAAATCTAGGTAAATGGGTAATAATTACCATTTACACATGTTTGGCAGAGATGAGTGTTTCCTCCTTAAAATGTGGTTTGAAAATGATGGACTTAAATTTGTGGGCCCACTGTGAGGTCTATGACATATCCATGCCATCCATCTATTTTATTGGAACATTTTAGGGCATAATAAGGCATATCCAAAGCTTGAGTAGCCCACACCATAGGAAATCGTTACCATAAGTTTTAATGATAGGTGTTCAACCCATTGTTTGGGGTGATGTAGTCCACTTGAGCTTTGGATCTGCCTCAATTTTGGGTTCATGCCCTAAAATCAACTCACAAAATAAATGGACAGTGTGGATAAGCCACATATATTACAATGGGCCCTATATGAAATTTGCACGATCCTCACTTTTAGTGTTCAAACAGCAAGCCATCATTGTCAGAGTAGAAAAAGGTGAAGGGATTGTACTGGTAATTAATCATTGCCCATTTGCATGTATTTAACTATTTGATGGATGTATTAGATGTCATTTGCACATCACAGTGGGCCTACATGGAGTTGCAAGTTAACCTAAAGCTACAAAGCTCAGTAGATATGGCCCATGATAAAAGATAATCATTTGGGTATGTGTGGATGGGTTTAGGTAGATGGGTCTATTTTATCATTTCTTCCAACCACCACATAAGGGTGGGGCTATGGATTGAACTCCTTTTTGACTCGCATTTTTCAATCAGCTTTCAATTCTTACAAGTGGGCCCATGGTTAGCAATCTAGACCGTTGGTATTTTGAGTCTCCATGTGTATGTATGCCCCCAAAAGTCATCCGTTTGGAAAGATCCCAGTCACCAATTTTGGGCAACTTTTTCTAGTTGTAGACCGTTATCTATTTTGAGGACACAAATAGTAAAGGTCGAGATAGGTTAGGATGGACCAGAATCATCTACAATTTCTGTTTTATGATTTGTACCGAAAGATCCTTGCCAGGCATTTTTAAGTTGATGTGGACCGTTGACTATCTTTAGGATACAAATGGTAAAGGTTGATAAAAACACCTAGCTGTGTATCCCACCATATTCCTGACTTTACGTCAGGTGAGAACCCTTATTTAAACTGTACATACAAAAGATCAACCTTATGGAAAACTCAGATGGGCCACACCAAGGAGAACAATGTAAAATTGCTCCTAAACCCTCTAAATTTTTGTGTTGTAGCCTGCCTGAGTTTTGGACCAGGCAAATTTTTATATTTTCACTTCATCCCGATGATTTACACCTGATTTACGGGTTTGATCACCTAAGTCAGTGTGGCCCTTACCATGGGGTCCACCTTGATGTATTTATTCTACATCCAAACCGTCCATCAGTTTCGTCGGATCATTTTAGGGCATGGGCACAAAAATGAAACAGATCTAAATCTCAGGTGGACTATAGAAAGTGGTGATCGACTACTAAAAATTCTTATGGGCCACAAAACTTTTGGATCAAGTTGATATTTGTTTTCCCCTTCATTCAGGTTTTTGTTACCTTATCCGCAGGTTGGATGGAAAATAAACATTAATGAACATTCCGGGGGCCTGGGAAGTTTTTAATGGTGGGGCATTCAATGACCACTGTTTCCTATAGTATGTTCCACATGTGATTTGGATTCATTTTATTTTGGGCTCATGCCCTAAAATGATCTAACAAAATAAATGGACAGCATGGATGTAGAATACATGCATCAAGGTGGGCCCTACAGTAAGGGCGCCACACCTAATCTTCTCCCCTGGCTCACAGTCACGGACCTGCATGGAATTACCTGGTAGACGGAATGAATGTTGCATATACCACGTGGTGAGCCCCACGTAACTTGGGGTCAAGATTGTGTTGTCGAGTCAATATCTAGTGGGCCCAACTGACCATTGGGGTGAAACATGGACCATGTGAACTGAAAACCAGAGAATACTGATCAAAACTTTAGGGTCAAGGGCCTACAGTTCCTTTTTCAATCAATGACTTGAGTATCCATGTCCTAACTTTTCATAAGAAGTTGGTTTCATGTCGACGTTGAAAGGTAGAAAGGTAGGATTTGACAATCATATTTCTTAAGTGGGGAAAAGATGGATTGTTTTCTCTTTTTGATGTGCATTTGCATTTTCATTGGATTCTCCTGTTTTTCTCCTTTTGGTCTAGATATTCATGGTCAAGTGCCCTTCCTTCATGTGAATTTAATGGAGGCCACGTATTCAATTGCATCACATTCATGGAATGTTATTGCCACCCATTATGCGACGCATGCAATTGCATCACATTCAGGAAATGTTATTGGCCCCCCGTTCTGTGCCGCTGATTATTCAAACATTTATGTAGGCATAATGTCATATCAAGACATATGAGGCACTTGTACATTAAAATTGACGCACTTAGGGCCTATTTGTTTTTTTCTCTTATATTATAAATGTACCGTAAATGAATAATTATTCTTTACTCTTGTAATTCACTCTACCTGCCTTCACTTGGGGAGGCTGATTGCATCCAACCCTAGTTAGACTGTCGGACCAAATTTGTGTGGGGGCCCATGGTAATGTATCTATTTATTCATGTTGTCCATCCCTTTTCTAAGATCATGTTAAATTGTATGCCAACAAACGAGGTAAATCCAACGCCCCGTTGGACCACACCAAAATGACTCTTGCATTTTATACTCTATGCAATTAATACACATTTCGTGCAACCCAAGCTTACTATTTGGTGTGGTCTGCTAAAGCTTTGGATTGACTCATTTTTGGGCCCACACCTTAACATGATCTTAGAAAAGGTATGGATGGCATGGATAAATAGATACATCACAACGAGCCCCCACATAGATTTGGTCGGACGCTTAAAGGTCCAACCAAGGGTCGGACGCAAACTCAATCCCCACCGTTCATTTGAAATTCACATATGCTTGTGTTGGAACTAAGGTTGTAAATGATCGGGTTTGGGACGAGTTTAGCCAAAACTAAACCCGCCCATTTACTAAATGGGTCTGGGTCTAGGGCTGTAAATGGTCGGGTTCGGGGCGGGTTTAGCCATAACCAGACCCGCCCATTTACTAAACGGATCTGGGTCCAAATTTTAGACCCAGACCCTTTTACTAAATGGGTGGGTTTGGGTCCGAGTCAACCCATCAGACCCATTTATAAATGGGTCCGAGTCTAGTAGAGGAAGATCCACCCAGACCCATTTATAAATGGGTCGGGTCTAATGGGTTTGGGTCTGGATCAAGTATGCAAGCATTTTACAAGGCTTAAAACCGGGTCTGGACGGGTCCGTTGAAACATAGACCAAACCCGCCCACTTACTAAATGGGTTCGGGTCAGGTCAGTTCAGGCCTAATATAAAGAAAACCAGACCCAGACCCGTTTAGCAACTGGGTCTGTTCTTGGACCCAGACCTGTACCATTTAACAAATGAGTCGGGTCTGGGTCGGGTCCAAATGGGTTGGATCTGCGTACCCCCATCGGGTCCACTGACCCATTTACAGCCTTATCTGGGTCTTTTTTTTTTTTTTTTATTACTTAAACCCAATTTTTACAAAATGGGTGGGTCTGAATCAACCCCATCAGACCCATTTATAAATGGGTCTGAGTCTTGTAGAGGGAGATCCACCCAGATCCATTTATAAATGGGTCGGGTCTAATGGGTTCAGGTCTAGATCCAGTATGCAAGTATTTTTACCAATCTTAAAAGCGGGTTTGGACGGTCTAGGCCTAGATGGGCCCTTTGCAAAATAGGCCAAACCCACCCATTTACTAAATGAGTTCGAGTCGGGTGAGGTTGGCCTAATATAAAGGAAACAAGATCTAGACCCAATTAGCAATTGGGTCTATTCTTGGACCTAGACCCGACCCATTTAACAAATAAGTCGGGTCTAAATGGGTTGGGTTTGGGTACCCCATCCGGTCCACTTACCCATTTATAGCCCTAGTTGGAACATTCTGATGGTAAAACTAAAAAAATAATAGAATGTATTCACTAAAATCTATGGGGCCTACTGTCATGTATATGCCTGATCCAGGCCATTCATATATTTTACCTACTCAATTTAGGGCATGAGCCTAAAAATGAGGCAATTTTGAAGCACAAGTGGACTATGGCAGAGGAGACAAGGGGGATTGAATGCGTACCGTTGAAAACTTATTGAGGGCGACAGTGTGGATCAAATACATACATTACGGTGGACCCTGCAGATTTTACATGTACTAATTGCCATCCCATTTCATGTCTGCAAGTGTTATTTTCAAGGCATAATTAAGATGGGTATTTTTCTATTTTCTAAATGCCATTTGAAAATAATGAGTCTATTTTCTATAAGATTACTTGACTATAAACAGGCCCTTAGCACATGCATACATGTGGGTTACTTAAAGATATATGTGGCACACATCTATCACTTGAATATGCATGGTAACACAAGTGACAAATATAACATAGGTACACATGAATATTAATATATTTAGTATATGTGAGGTGCTTGAAAATAGGCCACCTCAATTATAACTCATTTACACATATGACTCATGTCAATGTCTTCCTGCAATTAATTTTTTGGACAGTCTTATCTTTTTAGTTTTATTGTAATGGGTACTATTAAATAATAATAATTGATAAACCATATATATTTGTCACTACATTCAAAAGCAATTAATAGATGTATTATAAACTACTGACATTGGGTGCACTTCCACTTCACGTACAGGGAAAGGTCTTGTCATAAACTATTCAGCACGGTCTGATTACTGTCAGATGTTGGTGAGTGGGCCTTAGCACCTACTTGATGTACTCTCTTGCACTGCCTCAAGGATCATAAGTCATGTCTCATATACAACCTGTAGTAAATGCTAATTAGCTAGAGGTCTGGGGGCTACAGTGGTGTATGCATGGCATACAACCGGTCTAACAGTGTCATTCCATAATAAAAATGCAATGCCCTAAAACTCATGCCATCCAATCATCGAGTGGGCCACCATGTGAATTTGGAGGTTTCTGGTGATGGTCTATCATTTCTTGCAGTGTGGCCAAAATAATAATTGGATCTGATTTGTAGGCCATCCCAATTTGAACTGGATGATATACATACACCATGGTGACTGTACAAGGAGTTGCTGGTGGGACTTTTTCAAATTTTTTTTACCATTAGAGAGTTAGGGGGTGTTTGGCATATCTACTAATAAGAGCTTATTTGCTCATTCTAAAAAAAAAAGCTTTTACCATAAAAACAGGCCTTTTGGTTAAAACTTTCAGTTTAAAGCTTTTTTTTTAGAAACTAGCAAAAAAAAAAAACACTCTTAAATAATAAATAACAGGATGTCACTTTTTCTTTAAGAGCTTATTTAACTTAAGCAAGTAGGTATTTTTAATTAATTTTTAGACAAGTTTGTCCTTAAACTTTTTAAGTAATTACCATCTTGCCCTTTTTTCTTCTTTAAAATATCTCTAAGGTGGGCCCACATGATGAACAAGTCATATTGAAGGTGGGTTTCCACATCAAGGTGGGTCCACATAATGCATGGTCACATCAAAGGTGGGCCCCACATGATGAACGCCCACATCAAAGGTGGGACCTACATGATGGATGGGGGACATTGAAGGTGGGATCACATGATGGAAGGTTGACATCAATGGTAGGCCCACATGATGAACAACCCATATTGAAGGTTGGGCCCCACATGATTGACAATGAACACTAAAGGTGGGTCCCACATGATGGATGACCCACATTAAAATGTAGCCCCGCATGATGGATGGACTACCCACATCAAGTGGGCCCCGTATGATGGACAATTCATAGCAAAGGTGGGACCCACATGATGGATGGTGGACATTGAATGTGGGACCACATGATGGAAGATTGACATTAAATGTGGGACCACATGATGAATGACCCATATTGAAGGTTGGGCCCCACATGATGGATGGTCCATAGCAAAGGTGGGACCTACATGATGGATGGTGGACATCAAAGGTGGGTCCCATGTGATGGACTATCCACATCAAGTAGGCCCCACATGATAGATGGTCCACAACAAAGGTGGGACCTACATGATGGATGGTCCACATCAAAGGTAAGATCTAAGTGATGGATGGTGGATATTAAATGTGGGCCCCACCTAATGGACGGTCCACATCCAAGGTTTCTCATGATGGATGACCCATATCCAAAGTGGGCCGTATGATGGATGATCTATATAGAAGGTGTACCTCACACGATGAATGGTATATTAAAACTAGGCCCCACATGATCGACAATACGCTTCAAAGGTAGGGCCCACATTGTGGACACATCCAATGTGGAGTCCACGTAATGGTGATGGGTAGTTGACATTGAGGGGCCCCACATAAAAGACAATTAGCATTGATACTGGCCCCCACATGATGGACAGTCCACCCAAACAACCATGTAGATTGCTCTTATATTTAAGTTGGTGTAATCTTTAAAAATGACATCAACTACCTTTAAAAAAACTCTTATTTAAAAGTTTTACCAAACATGCTTATTTTAAATAAGAGCTTCTTTTTTTTTTTTTTTTTTTTTTTTTTCTGTGTGGAGATTTTACCAGCTTATTTAAAACAAAGGCTAGAACAATAGGAGCTTATTAAAGTAGCTCTTATTAAATTAGAGTAGAGATGCCAAACGCCCCTTAATTTGATACTACCGAAAGCATAATGGTTGATACACAGGTAGTTAGAAAATTGTACACGTGTCGTGTATTATTAGGGGGCAGTTTGGCTTGTAGCACCAGCTACCAGCCAACTAGCTGGTGTTAAAGATATGTGGACCCACCATGATTTATGTGTTTTATCCATGCCGTCCGTCACTTTGCCATCTCATTTTAGTGCAAAATCAGGCACATTCAAATCTTAGGTGAACCACACCACAAGAAATAGTGGGGATTGAATGCTTACAGCTGAAAACTTTTATGGGTCACAAAGTTTTGGATTAAGCTAGTATTTGTACTTTTCCCTTTATCTATGTCTGTCTGACCTTGTCAACCGGTTGGACGGCAAATAAACATCACAGTGGGCGGTAGGAAGTTTTTAATGGTGGATGTTCATTCAACACTATTTTCCTATAGTGCGGTCCACCTGAGACTTGAATTTACTGTTTTTAGGCTCAGCCTTAAAATGAGCTGGAAGAAAAAAATGGATAGACAGGCCATGGAGCTTTAACAGTAGCTAACTGGCTGGTGTTGGGTGACTAGCCAAACCGTGTTCCATCAACTCCAATTAAACAGACTAAATAGTGGAAACCACTGTCGAGTTATCATACAGCAACTCCAAATAAACGGACTAAATTGTGGAAGTGGATTGCCTGTGACCAGGGCGCAGAGATAGACGGGCTCTGTGGGTACCACAGATATGTCCTTGACAAATCTACTACATTCATCTGTTTTGAAAGACCACGATAGGCCAGGATTCTAAAAATCAGGCAAATCCAAGACTCAGGTGGGCCACACCAACAAAACAGTAGGAACAGCCGCTGAAACTTTTCTGGAGCTTACCATGATGTTTGTAGGCATCCAAACCGTTCATAGGGTTATAAACACTCAGATAAAGGAACAAATATCATACTGATACAAAACTTGTCTATTTTGTGTAGTATGGTTCACATGAGTTTTGGACCTGCCTTATTTTTAGAATCTTGTCCCAATGTGATATTTCAAAAGAGATGGACGGAGTGGATTTGTCATGGACATCTTGTGGACCCATACAGCCCCAGGAATTGGGTCACAGACAATCCAGTTACCTAAGCTGTAGAAACCACAGTTGGGAGTCACAGTTTGGAGCGCGGTGGATCCCCGGTGGACTGTGGGGCCATCTACCTTACACTGACACCACTTGTAAGGTTTGACATCCTCATAATTTTAGGGCATGATCCAAAAAAAATGAAGCAGATCCAAATCTCCAAGTAGACCACATCACAAGAAATAGTGGTGGTTGACCATTAAAAACCCTCTTACGGGCCACAAAAGTTTTGAATAAAGCTGCACCCCACAGTCAGTTGAGCCGTCTGATTGATGGAGCACTTTCTTGTTGAAATAGGACTATCGATTATTTTTTTTGTTTTAACCGTCCAATAAAATGTCCACCAATCAATTATCAAATAAGCATTTCTTTTTATTTGGGATGCATCTTAAACCAAGCCCCATAACTTGGGCAATTCATGCGACTAATTTGTATGTTTTATGTCCAATTCGAGTCGGTTTGATGTACGGATCGATATACGTTGGGATTGAAATGCGTTTTTGCAATTAATTAATGCTATTTGATAGATGATCGTCTTCAATTCTTTTTTGTCTGTGACATGGTGTAATGTCTCTTCTGATTCCATACCATGTTTGGAAAATGTGGATAGGTGATTAATAGATCACATTTCACGGCTGATGTCAGTCACTTGCACATGTATGTAACTTGAATGTCACATGTGAATGGCACATACGGATGGACGGTGTGGATAAAACACGGGCATCAATGTGGGGCCAATGTTTGTAGTGGATTTTAAAATCCCCCAAAAATCCTACATTATACACCATTGGCATTGTGATATGGGATTAATCAAATCTTTCCTGCAGTTATCAAGCACCCAATGGAATTTGCACGGACCAAATGCAATTCCATACCACTTAATCTCATCTAATACCATATAATTTTTAAGGGTATGTTTGGACTTTTGGAAACGATTGCAATAGTAGCAAATGCACAGCTTTCAAAGGATTTTTTTTTATTGAATACACAATATCTCACTTATATTTTATTCCTCGAAAATCACATCATAATGAAAGTTTGTTTCCACTGCTTTCTACTTAAATCCAATTATGAGGATGGATAGCATGAATGTGAGGTACATACATCAAAGAGGGCCCTAAAGTTAGGGATTTATCCACGTGGGTGGAACTGGGATCCACCGAAGCCACGCTCGGTTTGTCCTGCCCTAAATACCATTATTATGAGAAGTAAAGATTACGTATCCAATCACTCAATGTACTATTGTAACTGAAATTTATTTCAACTAAGCTACAACTATTTGAAATGAACTGTGTTATGATCTGTTAGTAGAAATCCAGTTGAATACTTGAAAAGACATAATTATTACAAAAATACCAATCATTACAGGGAAATCCACAAATCCAAACAGGCCCTAAGTGACTGCTTATTTAGGTCCTTAGTCATGCTGTGGTGGTGGATGACAAGAGTTTACCGAGCTTGGATTGGATACTACCCCGCTTGTGTAAAGCTCGAAACAGGCTAATACGTAGCACGTTGGTATTGATGGAGAGCAAGTTGCAAGCTCATAACCTCTATTTATTGCTGTGACTGGATCTCCACCAATACCAACGTGTCATATATAGGCTTTGCATAGGCGAGTAATACTTAATCCGAGCTCGAGTTTACCTTTGTGGTGTAAAAAAAAATACAACTGCAGTGAGTGTTAGTTCATACACATGCACACAGAAATTGTACACTTTGCATAAGTGTAACCAAAATGGAACCAGTCCAAAACATACAAAACCCTCCCGATAGGTCACAATCTTATAATAAGATTGATCGAATGGTCGTAATCTCTGATCAATAGATATCTTTCATCGAATGTCGTCCGTAGATTATTTAATCCCAACCCCACCTTTCAGCCAATCATTAATTCATGATCCATTTAAAGTGGGGTCCACCATTGATAGTTTGGTTTTAGTCACATATTTACCACTAGGGTTGTAAATGGTCGGGTTTGAGGCAGGTTTAGCCAAAACCAGACCCGCCCATTTACTAAATGGGTCTGGGTCCAAATTTTAGACCCAGACCTTTTTACTAGATGGGCGGGTCTAGGTTGAGTCTGAGTCAACCCATCAAACCCATTTATAAATGGGTCTGGGTCTGGTAGAGGGAGATTCACCCAAACTTATTTATAAACTGGTCGGGTCTAATGGGTCTAGGTCTAGATCTAGCATACAAGCCTTTTTACCAGGCTTAAAATCGATTATGGATGGGTTTGGGCCGAATGGGTCCCTTGAAACATAGACCAAACCCGCCCACTAACTAAATGGGTTTGGGGCGGGGCGGATGGAGTCGGGTAGCAGCGGGCCTTTTATAAAGGAGGCCAAACTCAGATCCGTTTAGCAAATGGGTATGTTCTTACACCCACACGCGTACCATTTAGCAAATGAGTGGGTTTAATTGGATTGGGTACCATTTACAGCCTTATTTGCCACGTATGCATTTTTAGGGCTGTAAATGGGTCAGTGGACCCGATGGGGTACCCGGACCCAACCCATTTTAGACCCGACCCAGACCCGACCCATTTGTTAAATGGTACGGGTCTGGGTCCAAGAATAGACCCATTTGTTAAACGGGTTTGGGTCTGGTTTCCTTTATATTAGGCCTGACCCGACCCGACCCAAACCCATTTAGTAAGTGGGCGGGTTTGGTCTATGTTACAAGGGACCCGTCCAGCCCAGACCCGTCCAGACCCGGTTTTAAGCCTTGTAAAATGCTTGCATACTTGATCCAGACCCGGACCCATTAGACCCGGCCCATTTATAAATGGGTCTGGGTGGATCTCCCTCTACCAGACCCGGACCCATTTATAAATGGGTCTGATGGGCTGACTCGTACCCGACCCGGACCCGCCGATTTAGTAAAAGGGTCTGGGTTTTAGACCCAGACCCGTTTAGTAAATGGGCGGGTCTGGTTTTGGCTAAACCCGCCCCGAACCCGACCATTTACAGCCCTATGCATTTTGCTCTCTGCGTTCACATCACATATATGCCACGCATGCATTTTCCATTTGCATACGGATGAAATGAATCTCATCAAAGTTCTCGTCGACGGGGATTTTAGTGTGAGTCTGCTACCATTTCTTAAATTGTAGCAACCCATGCATTGTACACGTGGCATGCAATCCAGGCAGTTCAAAATGGTGGACCTTATCCAGAAAATCACATGGGACTACTCTTAACTGTGATTCATCCGGTCCGTCCAATTTGAGAGAACCGCCTCCATCTATAAAGGTATATATGTGCAAGTCAATCCAGACCATCCAACTAAATATTGGTCCCCGTTGTTGAGGAGTCTATCCCAAAAATCACAATAATCATCAATAATGGTCCCTCTGTTTGGACGGTCTGGATTGATGCACCATGTGTAGGGACGATGAGCCACCACCATTAAGAAATGAGAAAGGGATGGATGATGATGATACGCAGGCATTTATAAATTACTTAGAAATTGCTTACTCGACCGACATTTTATTTAAATTAAGCCGTCCAAATTAAGTATACTCATTCAGATTTATTATACCAAAAACTACTCTTATGTATAGACATTTATTGGACGGTCAAAATGAAATTTATTCAACGGTCAGATTTCAACAAATAAATGTGGACGGATCAAAGGTTAGAATTTTGCAACCATATGATTTTTGGACTCTGAATTAAAAACAATGGGTTCCACAATTTAGCCTGCTTAATTTGATTTAATGTATGCCACCATTTCGAAATGCCTGCGTATCAAGTGTCATATACAGCCAGAGTAACAATCAACTCCAGTTGATATTTATCAACTGGCGGAGTATGACGACCCATACAACTGCAATAGCATCCCTTAGCCCATACCGTCCATGTCGTGGGTCCCACTGTGGACTAGAAGTCAGCTAATGCACCCACCGCCCTAGTTGGCAAAATTCTATTTTAGAACTCCCTATTTCATAGAAATACTTGTATAATTGATCGATTGTTTAAAATTCGGCATATTTGGAAAAAAAATAAAAACAAAAACAAAAAATAAAAACCTGATTTTGGTGACAAATCAAGTTGAGCAAATTTTTTTCTCAATAAAAGTCATTTATTGAGAAAAATTAATTTTAAAGGCAATTTTTAAAATAAAGATTAGTGGCCACCTATCACTGATAAAATTGGATGGACAGCCAATTTTTTTTTTATTTTATAAAGGCAGTTGATTTATATGAGAATTACTTAAAAAAAGAAGGAATTCAAAAGGACTAAGATACCATCTTACTTTTCATATACATTATCATTCATGCATATAGAAAATATAATTATTGTAATTAAAAAAATTATTTTAACTTTATTTATACATAATACATACACGCATATATAGATAACTAGTCAATTTTTTACTCTCTGCAGTTTTTTAAATTCAAAGTTTCATACTGCTAAACCTAAACTTTTCATTCATAGAAGTTTTTAATAGCAGGCGATCAATTCCTGCTGCTTTCTATGGTGGTGTCCACTTGAGCTTTGAATGCGCCTCATTCTTTGGCTCGTGCCCTAAAATGGTTTCTACAAATGCATCAATGGCGTGGATACATCATATACATTATGGTGGGGCTGCAGAATTTGGTGACATTACTCTAGCAGCAAGATAGCTACTGAGAGCGCTAATTCATGTTCGAAGTAAATGAGTTGTTATTATTATTTTAGGTACTTGTTTAAATATAAATTATGGCGTATAAATCAAGAGTTAAATGTCACTGCACATTTTCATGGTATAAAAATACCAATTTTCATATTTTTTTTCAATTAATTAAATATTATAGTGGTCCGGACCCTCTGTCATTCATGAGCTTTCCATGAGCCTTCCAGTCTATTAAGCCAGTGGCAGCAGAACAAACTAATTCACGACCAGCAATTTTTCAAAATTACACTGAATTATAACTTTCCAAATCAGCTTCAAAACATGAAACGCCCTTCTTTAATACAAGTAACTTTTTTCTTTTCATAAGCACCCACACATGCCCTTACACTCACACCACAATGGTGCTTAAACTCATAACCTTGTGTTAGGAACTCTCGTAGTGTCTACCGCTGAGTCCTGGAGTCACGGGTCAACATATAAGTAACTTTTTTGAAATAAGTAATTGGTTTGCACCCCGCTGCTGCAGGACCATTCAAGTAGAGGTTCTAATCCTTGTAGGGGTTTTTCTGCTGAGCAAAGGAGCATCCATATTCATTTGACTAGAAAGGGATTTGCCTCTTTAGTCATGAATTTGCATCTGTATTTTCTTTGTTTGAACAGATCCCAGCTTCTTTAGAAGAGAAATGGCAGCACAATCATGGATGCGATGGCTATGTTTGCCTACCAGCAGTAATTCTCTATAATCATAACTAATCCATGATGGTCTCTAACAAATTACATACTACCTGTTTGCATGTAAATGATCTTAACCATCTAAATTGATGATCATTGATTGAATGGTTAATATTTTTCATATTGGTTTGACTCTTGCATGGTAGACCAAGAAATGTCCATCTGATCTGATGGACGGTCTAGATTAATGGATTGGACAATCCGAGTGCCCCAATGCAACTAAATGCAACTAGGAGCAGTATAACTTGTAGTACAGCGAGAGCACCGGAGAATTTCTCTGCAGATAAATCTTTGCTTGATATGTCAGTCTTATCGGGTGGGCCCATAATTTGGACGTTTCAGAATCACGTGCACAATCTGCAGAAGTGGACAATGCATGTGTGCATGCGTATGGATGTACATACTCTGCCAGAGTATCAATGCTTTCCACTCAGCTTTTTATCGCCGGAGAGAGAGAGCTGTATCATCTTTTCTGTCGGTAAAAAGCTTTTGGCAGACATAAAACGTGTTACGTCTACTTCTCTCTCTTATAAAAATGGAGTCGAAGCGATTCCAATCTTTCATTTCTCTTCATCTCGACTCAGATCGCCGGAATCCGACTGGAATCCCGACGGGAAAAAAGGATATCCGGCGCCGGCGTCAGATTCCGGCCCTGAAAGTCTAGTTCTCCCCCAAAATCGCCGGCGAAAACACATGGTAGCTTCATCTCTTTACTCGTATTTCCCCGTTTTCTCAAGGAATTATGCAATCCTCAACCTGAGGCTTTGCACGTTGTACTCGGGTTTTGAGTTTTGGCATGTGGGGCCATGGTTGTGTGATCCGGACGGTTGGTCTGTTACATTCCTCACTTAATGCATCGTAGATCAAAAATCTCTGAAAAGGACGATCTTATCCTTTCGATCTGCGGCTCACAGATAAACGGTCGAAAATAGCAGTGCAGCAACGGTCTGTATTCAACTGAAAAATGAATGCTAATACTAGTGGCTTGGATCTTTTCCTTATGTGGGCCCCACTTGTCAGAACTGGATCCTATGTTCTCTCTCTCTCTCTCAAGTTGCACCATCTGCTTTTTGGTATTTTTTTATTTTTTTTATTTGTATTTTATATCTTTTTTTTTTTTTTTTTTTGCCAGTTCTGATGGATGAGAAGAAAAGGGCAGCTGATAGTGGAATTCCATGTAAGAATGGAGAAGAAGAATATTCTCTCCTCTTTTTCTACCATCTGAATCTGTCTTCTTTCAGATAAAAGATTCAATCCTTTTCAGTTAAAGAACCACGAATTCATTCGATTTGAACCAATTTTCGCTACCCAACTTCCGAATTCTGGCCGTTGGATCAAATTGCTGTTACTTCGGACGGATAGAATGCGGCATTTCTCTTCTTTGTTTGATGGGTTGGCGAGGTCGATTGGAAGAAAGAAGAATTGCGAGGGTTGCGATGTCGGTAGGGAGGCGGCGGATGCGATGGTGAAAGAAGCGAAGAAGAATGATTTGATTCTTTGCTCTTCGGGTAGTGTTCACGCGAAAGGGTCGAAAAGCTTCGTGTCTGCTTTTACCCAGAGAGGGAAGAAAGGAGTGAATCAGGATTGCTTCATCGTTTGGGAGGTAATGATAATGGGATGACTTGTGTTCTTGATTCTGTTCCCGGACATTTCATTGCGGCCTTTTTTCTTTTCTTTTTTGATTGAGAGAGACTTGGAAGAATGAGAGTGACTTTACAGTGTCAGTCATGGGTTTGGATCGAATTTTCAATTTCCAAGAGCTGGTGTGTGTGCATGCGGGCACGCTTGTTTTTGGGGTGGATATATAATTAGGAATAGGATGAGCAAAGCTAATTGATTTTATGCATGGGTTGGATATTTTCTTTTCTTTTCTTTTCTTTTTCTTTTGTTTGTACATATTCCTCTGCATATGGAGTATGAATATGTTTATTTTTTTATAAAGTTCAATGTAGAAAGAAAAGGGAGAGAGTTTCAACTGGTAAGAGTTTTTTTTTTTCCCATTAAAATTGAATCTAGGTTCTATATGGGTGGCAGGAATTCAAATGCCCCAAAAATCCCCAGATTGGAAGATCATCATAGTCATCTGGTTGTTAAAAGTCCCTTGATACACATTGATACATCATCTTCTAACGGCTCGAGCTTTTAGAGCAAGTGGTTGTTTGACATGGTATTAAAGTGGAAGGTTAAGTCTTCGAATCCCAGAAGTAGCAAATATGCCACTGAATGTATTCCCTCCACCCTTGCCCAGTATATTCCGATGCGGTTGTAAACTGCATATTTACAGGTTACCAACCAATCAGTTAGGATTGCCCCATTTGCACTTGAAAGCTAGTTAATTCCATGCATTGTTTAAATATTTTAAGGTTTTTCATTGTCTCCTTACTGTTAAAGCTATTTTAATTACAAACAGGTTTAAATGTTTTAAGTTTTAGCTTTGGCATGGAGATCTGCATAGAAAGAAATGAGAGCAATTTTCAGTTCTTTGATGAGTATGAGTCAATTTTCAATTGTTGAGAGCTCGATTCTTTTCTATATTTGTTTTTTAAATGTGGGTTCTATACGGGTTGTAGGAATTCGGATGCCAAGAAGACATGATGTTCTGTGGTGTGTTTGATGGGCATGGCCCTTGGGGACACTATGTAGCAAAAAGGGTTAGAGAATCGCTGCCATCATCTCTGCTTTGCAAGTGGCAGGATACTCTTGCTATGAGCTCAATTACATCAGAATTCCTTATGGAATCTGATAAAATGCTTAATCGATTTGACATTTGGAAGGAATCCTATTTGAGAACTTGTGATGCCATAGACAAGGAGCTTGAGCAGCATCATGGGATTGATAGCTTCTACAGTGGTACCACTGCTTTGACCATTGTCAAACAGGTAATGGATTGTGCTTTTGTGGGTAATGTAATAAATTCTCCTTGCCAAACTGTTTATTGTATGTTTCTCTCTTGGTTGTTGAATGTTTGTTTTCATGTTCTGTTTATCAATACTTGGAATTTGCATTTGCTATACTTTAATCTGCATTAGCATGAAGCTTTTCTTGTTGGTGTTTTGCTAGGGTGATCTTATCGTCATATCAAATGTCGGTGATTCTCGTGCTGTGTTGGCAACATCTTCTGAAGATGGAACCTTGGTTCCTGTTCAGCTTACCATTGATTTTAAACCAAATTTACCTGGTAAGTCCTCTCCCACTCATTTGCACATCTGTCTTAAAGTATTACAAAAATTGCCTTAGGGGTTGTTTGGATGATTGTAAATGGGCCTAAGATGTAAATGATTCACAGGTAAATCATTTACACTCTGCATTTACCACCATCTCATTTACAGGCAAAAAGTTCGGATTTCATTTACTGGCTCTCCATTTACAGGAGTTAAACAATTTACAGGCTATCCAAACACAGACAATCACTTACCTATAAATCATTTACAGCTTAAAGCCAAACAGTATAGCCTGTAAATTGTTTAACTCCTGTAAATGGAGAGCCAGATTGACCAAGTCATGACCAGATTGAAGTTTTCTCAAGTCTCAGTGAAATCTGGTCTAGTCGAGTCGACTTGGCAAGTCGAGTTTTTAAACTATTGTTCAAATTCAGGCCTCTTATTATGCATTTTCATGTATCTGTGGCTGCTGATATCAGAGGAGGCAGAGCGTATAACACAATGCAAGGGTCGTGTGTTCTGTTTAGAAGATGAACCAGGCGTGCATAGAGTTTGGTTACCCGACGGGGAAACACCAGGACTTGCAATGTCAAGAGCCTTTGGAGACTATTGTATTAAAGACTTTGGTCTCATTTCCGTGCCTGAAGTGACACAGAGGAATATAACGAACAAAGACCAATTTCTTGTGCTTGCAACGGATGGGGTATGTACAGTAACTCCTTCATATGATTAGAAAATATTTCATATTTGCTTTCGTTTTGATTCCTAGTCTTCAAAAGTGAGTGAAAGCATAGCACCCAAGCTGCACATAAGGTGGGCCCCACCATAAAGATCACCTAGCAGAAAAATCAGGCGGGTTGGGTCATCTTGTACAAAAGCAAGGATTGTTTTTACCAGACCTGGATTCAATGTACATGTATGTGCCCTTTAATGAGTAGAATGACATTTTTTTGCCAGATGTGGGGCCCACCTTATTCAGGGGTTTGATGTCTAACATAAGTGACATGTCCACGAATGCTCTGGGCTGGACATGAGGTTCACATCAACATGTTCAACGTGAATATCCCTCTATGTGTGCGTGTGCATCTCCAGTTTTTTAGGTTTTTTTTTTTTTTTTAGACAAATTGATACTTGTTCCCATTTTGACATGCAATATTGCTCTCTGGTCGTTAGTAATGGTGAGGGGACTTATCATTTGATGAAAGGTAATACAGAAATTAATTTATTTTTCCCATCTGTTTTCTCCATATTTTTTCAGGTATGGGATGTGATTTCCAACCAAGAAGCAGTGCAGATTGTCTCTTCAACTCCGGAAAGAGAAAAATCAGCCAAACGGCTTGTAGAGTGTGCGACCCATGAATGGAAGCGTAAGAGAAAGGGGATAGCGACGGATGACTGTTCCGCCATCTGCCTCTTCTTTAACTCTTCCCCACCCTCTCAAAATGTTGGTCCCTTGTAGATGTTGAAACCAAGCACAAGAAAGAGCAGCATGAGCAGGTGGGCCACACGTTGCCTGCTCCTAATTTCTTTTTCGATGTCTCCGTAAGCAAGTTCATTTGTTTTATCATACGTCTTATTAAATCAAGCCTACCGGAGCTCATCATTTAAGAGTCCATTCGGAAATTATTGTATTTGCATTTGAGCTGAATGGCCATTGTGCTCGTTTCTTCAAACATGGACTTTCTCTATTCCACTCAATTTCAAATGGGTACAAGCACTAACAAACAGGTGCAATTTTCAATTTAAAGCGAGCGCTATTTAAACAGGATACAATTATCATTTGCGCACTTTCCCGAATGATTAGGTTAAAATTTCATGCTATGATCATGTTAAAATTCCATTAGTTGTTTTTTTTTTTTTTCCAATGTTTGGCTGCTCTTTCCAAAACATGGAGAATGTCATTTATTTTCAGAGAGGTTCAAGAGTTAGCTTATAAGCTAAACATGGTGTTTGCTTATGTGAATAGAAAACGATAAGTAGATCCACCTGCGCCTACGCAAAAGGCGCCTTGAAATCTAATGTTTGTATTGGTGTGATGATCATGGATTGAGGACTCAGCAACTTGGACCAATATGTGAGTAGCCCAACTTCTTCATCAGTCTTGAGTCGAGTCGCAACTCAGTTGCATTGGCATATTTTCATTGCTGACTTGTGGGCCAAACTGGTCCGAGTCTACCCAGATGAATCACATCAGACCAATGAGTTCACAATCCATGATTTTATAATCCCTTTTATTTGATACATTATCCTTTTTATCTATAAAAATAAGGGGAAAAGCCCATTTTAGCAACTAATGTATTCAATGATCATTAGATTAAAGACGTTTTGCTAATTTCTCATGCATGGCCCACTTACGAATCTGAAACACCTGTGAGATCTGAGCATTCCATGCAGTTGGAAACGATGCATAGATCTTCTGCCTTAAAAATCAAGCCATTTAGCTCTTCAGGTGAGCCAAGTGACAATTAAAACAAACATTTTCTGGCCGTTCATTTGTTTTGTAATGCTGTGGCTCATGTGAGGTGTGAAATGTCCTTATTTTTCAGCCAGTAAACGTTGTGGCCCACCTACTCACACACATGCATTCTGTCCTAACGCCTGTGGAATTAGCAAACCTCTATGATTAAAGGCCAAGGGAATGACAGTGCTTGACAACTAAAAAGCCTGATTAGTTTGTTTTCTTGTGGTTGTCTCGGTTTTAAAATAGAGGAATACCTCTAATCAGCTTTAGGTTATAGCATCTTCAAGCACCAAACACAAGACAAGACAATGCACGTGCCAACAATGTGATGTGTGTGGGATCCAGGACGTTTGTTGCGCAGGCCTCTTTCAGATCAGGCCGTCCAATTCATCAGGAGAGTGACATGCATTCTCAATGTAGACCATCTTCTCCATGTGTGGCCTATCTGACAAATAGACTGGCTGGATTTTGGGCAATCGTTGAAATGTCTGGATCTCTCCCATGATATGCAGTTGGCCCTTCAAGTTGAGGTGTCCATATCAGCTTTCTTGTTTCATTTATGGAAGGGGAAGAAATCCATATTTTAGAGAGGCGATAACGCTATCTTCGCTGTCCTTTTTGCTTGATCTAACTATCCCAACGCACTGTGGACCCCATGTTATTCTTCTCTGGTAGTAGATTAGGTGGACCGTTTTATTTACAATTTTGTTTATCAAGTTTCTCTTTAATTGACCATCTAGAACCGTTGGATCTTCATCGCTTTCATAATTTAACATTGGTCACCGCCTTTAAAGCGGTATTATATCATTCTTTTGCTCTCTGGTGGCATCCTTTTTCCTAGTAATTACTAGTAAAATACTTAAGCTTCTGAAGAATTCCACGAAACATTTGCATTAACAAAACAACTAAATAATAATAATGCATCTTTCATCATTCGATGTGGCTTTTGTGACTTTGACACATATCTTTATCAAATAATTGTTTTAATTTAATTACATAAGCAATGGCCATTTTGGACCACCAAATCCAATATTTATGTGGTGAAGCTTCTTTATATTAAGGTATTGATAATAATGTAATCATATTTAATGACAACCACAAACTGTCACATTTGAAATGTGGTGTTGGTGGTTCCATCTGTCCTCTCCATGTGCACTTCTTAGGGGTTGGGTTGGTTGGGTCCGGTTAAGGGATCAACCTAAACCCAACCCAACCTCGAGAGGAGTCGGCCGAGGTTGAACCCAACCCATGGTATTGAACACTCAACCCTAATTGGGGTTAGGGTGGGATTAGATTAGGTTGGGTCACAGTGTACTGTTGAAGCGTCATTGCTATCTTTTAAACAATTGCTAGTCTCAATCTGCACAGTTCACCCACCGAGCAAGTGACTCAGTTCTAATCATGCCGTGTCACGTTGAGTTAACCAAGTAAGCAAGCTGACTCGACGAGTCTAACCAAGTCTCAACTGAGTCGAGCTCGCCAGTGAGTTTCATGATGACTCAGCTCGAAATCTCGTAGTCTTGAGCAGATCCCACTGGGCTTTGAGTTGAGTTATTGAGTTGTAGAACTATGGTTTAAGTCATGAACCCTATTTTCCATGCATGAACAGTTCTAATTATGGAGCATGCTATGAAACAAGTTGTAATTTTATCATTGATGCTAGTTGTAGCTCATGTGTATATACACATTAGTTTCAAGACTCAAGTAATCCAGATTGACTCGTCCGGTCTCAAATCGAGTCATGACTCACTCGAGTCCGAGTAGCTTTGAGTGTCAAAAGTGGATTGGGATCAACCTCATCTGAGTCAACTCAGACAAGTTGGACACGACTCCTGTGAGTCTTAAAACCTTTGATATACGCCAGATATAAGGTCGGGTTCAGGTTGGGTCAGGGGTAGCCAGAGGCCTCAACCCAACATTGGATCGGGTCAGCCAGTCAGGTTCTGATTGAGCCCAACCCAAGTTGCATCCTTATGGTGTAGGTGGAAGGTTATCTCGTTTGGCAAGTTGCGGCTGTAATAACAACCATGTGCGTCCGCTCGTCTTCATCAATGGGAGTCCTATGGTAAAATAGCAGATGGATCCTACTCTCTAGATTCCCGCCAGGGCAAAAAAATGCCATACGTGAGTGAGATCCAAGCCGCTCATAAGGTGGATCTAACTCAACAAGTTGCTGGGCCTAAAAATTGGGATCCTACACCAGGAAAGAGTTAAAAGAAATTGACAAAAAAAGGTCCATGTCCAATGCACACGTGTAGGGTTGTACATGAGTCAAACCGAGTCGAGCTTGGCACTGCTCGACTCAGCTCGGCTAGCAGCTAACCCCTACTCGATACTCGAACTCGGCTCGGCATCGAGCCTAAATGTCCAGCTTAACTCGATTTGGTCAGCAGCTTGAGCCGAGTTCAAGCCACATTTGAGTTCGAGCCAAATGCAAAATCAAAGAATGAAGGGAGGAGAGAAGGAGAATACCGGACGGGCAGGGCAGGGACGAGTCCGAAAGGTTCGGTTATTCAGGCGAGCTAATAGAGCGTGAGAGAGAGGGGAGGGAGTGGCCAGGTGGGTGGATTCAGCCATTTGGGTGAGCTAACAAGTGACAACGAATCAGTGAGAGGGGGTTCAAGCGAGCGCGCGCGCGCACACAGAGGTGTTGGAAATTTAGAATTTTTAGGGTTAGGTTTTTTATTTTTGGTAAATAATTACCTAACCCGAGTTGAACTGAATTAAGTTCGTGCCACATACCGAGTCAAACTCGATCTTGCTTGGAACCCAACTCGATTTCTTTTGAGCACCCAAAAAATAGCTACACTCGGTCCGAACCCAATTTCAAACCGAGTTGAATCGAGCTTTTCCGAACCGAGTTGAGTGAGTTAATCGAGCCGAATCGGTTCATGTACAGCACTACACACGTGTGGTCTACCTGATGAGTAGACCAGCCTCCCTTGTTCATGGTGGGCCACGCATGATTAATGCCCTGGAGTATATGGGCAGACCCAATCGATACATCACCCAGCCACCATCGAAAAGATGGCTCTGCCATATTCCTGTTCTTCCAGCCCCGCGGTAACATCTCAATCACTGTAAATCTGGCTCGTTAATCTTCATATTGGCCAAATCCAATTGTCTTTTACCAAGCAATGGTTCCAAGTCATCCCATGTCTCATTCATGGCTCACGAACTCGTTGACTCAACTTGAAATTCAGGGGGGTCGACTCGACTTGGAGAAACTCCATTCTGAGAGTGAGTCTGCCACAACTCGACAAGACTCATCGAGTCGGACCAGTGACTCGAGCTGAGTGACTTGGCTCAAAAGGGTTTTTTTTTTTTTTTTTTTTTTTTTTTTCGTGCGGGCGCATCTGTTTGGGTGACCTCTACAACCCAACCCAAGGTATTGAATACTCGACCCTAACACAATTCAATTAGGGCAGGGGTAAGTCGGTTAGGTTGGGTTGGGTTAACACCTGTAATTAGTAAACTAATACAATCAAATATCTAACCATTAAAGTAACACATGTAACCACTGAAATACTACAAGTCTACAATAAACAATCCAGACGAATGAAATTAAAGAAATATATTTTAAAAAATCACTAACGTACTACCAGCAAATGAAATTTGGACAACCACACAACAAACTTTCTACATTTGATGGAGAAAAACCTTTCAATTGGATGGTTGCAATCTTCTAGCTTGGTAAGGAGAACATTGAATATCCCCATCTGCCATGGGAACCATCAGATAAACCGTTTGATTTGAGCCATAGGATCCACTTGCCCATAATAATTGCTAACATACATGAGCTATTGTCTCATACTCACATTCATTGGTGATAACTTTTTGACTTTTTAGGGTCGAATGCAAACCATTGAAAATTTTCTTTTTAATGTTCAAAATTCATCTAAATATGGTGATGGTAAAAAATCATCCATTGTTCAACATAACTTTCTCGTTGTAGCCCACATAGGACCCAGCATGTGCTGATCTTTTATTGTTATTGATAGATTTAGAGAGAACAAACATCAAGAAGTGTAATTTACTGTGGAAGATATAGGGGCTAACTAAAAAATGTGATGGAGGACATGGGACAATGTGATTGAAGATATGGGAGCTGATTTAAAAATGTGATAGAAGATTTTGAGGATTGTTTCTTAAATTTGCTTTTATTATTATTAGGCTTGTTACTATCTTAGGTAGATTATATTCTGAAATTTGCTTTTCCTATTATCAGTTTTGTTGTCATCTTAGGTAGATTAGATTCCTAAATTTGCTTTTACTATCACTAAGCTTTTTTTTTTTTTTGGTTAGTTCACACACTCCACTGTTAGTACACCCACCCCCTTGTTAGTCACACCACAATGTTAGCCACCCCCACTTTGGGCCCCCCACTTGGGAGTCGATACCATGACCTCAGTGTTGAAACAAGGTTATCTTCACTTGGTCTACCACTTGAGCTATGGATCGGGGTTACTATCACTAAGCTTATTGTCATCTTAGGTAGATTAGATTAATTGAAATAAAACGATTTTGAAGATTCATTTATGGTCTATAAAACGTGTGCATGCGCGTTTTTATTGTAATACGCCAAGGAGATTTGTATGGGAGCAATAATTCGGTCTATGTATCATCAATTGATCAGACGTGTTTTTTCTCTGTCATATCAATTGTCATTACAGATATTGTAATAGTATATCCTTTTATTAATAAAATTGACTGTTGAGATTAAAAAACTGTATTCATCTAGACCGTTACACACACGTTTCATCAAAATTGTCTTGCATACTGTACACGTGCAAAAGGATGGTCTCAACTCATTGTAATCTGAGACATATCATCAGTCCTTCATTTCCTTAATCTTCGTTTTAATTTCATTATCTTTAGTTTCCAGTTTTTAGGTCTGAAATTTTGTTACTTGAAAAATCAAAAGAAAACACAAGAATTTCTATATTAGAAAACCAACGGGAAACAACATTTCCAACATAATTATCTCCGATGAGTTCAAATACGTACTGTATTAACTATCAACCTGTTGTGAACATACAATACATTCAAATATTTTTCTCTTTTCAAACTTTAGTTCCTAATTCATCAGCTCATTGCAAAACTAGAGGCATTTACATATACAACACACTAAATTCCTTTTGACGAGTTCAATCTAATCTGACTCTTTGTGCTCACACCCCATTACAGGACAGGTGCAGATGAAATGATTTGATACCTTTATACCTTGAACCCATCAAAACTGGTTCAGTGTTTCAAACTTTTGCCTATGTTTCAAAATGCTACATATACAACATGGCATCTAAAGACTTCTCTGGTATCGAGGTTTTGAAGACGTTACCCTGTTATCGTCTTTGAAAAGTGTGTTTAGTCCAGAAAGATCTGCAGCACCGAGATCTGTCTGAGCCCTCCGTGTGTCTAGTGCAGATTCATTTGAATTGTTGCCAAACCCGAGCTTCACAACAAAGGTAGCTGTGCAACCCTTGCCCAAGCCCTCGCTTTCGAGCCACATGTACCCTCCCATGAGATTTACATACCTGAATACATCATTTTCAAATATTAGACGGTATCGTTAAGCACAAGTGCATGACATAATCCAAAACAGGAACGACATAATGATAAAGGGCTGATTCTCTTGCCAAAGAGGGATTGACAAGAAATTCGCTCAAAATTAGCTCGTAATTGCCTCCTGCTTTGATGCGTTAGCTTTCTTTTTTGCTTCATAAATTTGAGTTATCATGCAAAAAAAAAAAAAAAAAAAAATCCAAAACAACGACAAAATAATGATAAGTGGTACTCAAGTTCTTGATGCAGAGCCTTGCTATGGCAAATCAGCTACTCACTCCCCACGCTTGCCAACATAGCACATGTGCGAGTCCAGGCCATTCAACAGTAGGCCCCATCGTGCATGTGCCCACGCCTGGAAATCAGGCCAGTGCAATCATCGAGTGGACCAAACATGCAAAATGGATGCCATCCGTTGGTCAATCTTTTTAAACCATCCATCCTTCACCTACACTTAGCTCACCAAATGACCAGAAGGCTTGATTTTTTAGCCACTAAACACAGTACGGGGGGAATAGCCATCACATATCTGCTCAATCATCAGGAGAATAATATTCAAAATGTTCATAGGTGAGACAGTAACTATAACCTATGCACGCAAAATCCTAAACAGGCACAACACTAATAGCTAATGGTAGCGAAGTTCTTGAAAAATAAGGGAAAATAGCGTTCCTGTGTTCAACAGAACAAAATAAAACAAACTGATGGTACCCAGAAACAGACAGATACAGGTAGTAACCCACATACAGATATGGGAAGAACGGACCAAATTATGCATTTCCCAAGATCCAAGATACATGTGCATCCCTTCTAACAGATTGATCACATGAGAATAACTTTACGAGTTTGAAACAATCATGTCCCACACTTATCGATTCAGTATCTGGTAGCAATATGAGTTTCATGTCAACAGCAGTACCAAGAAAATATAGGAGTATCTATGTATTCTAGCAACAAAGAGGGTGAGCATACTGCAACAAAAATGCGTTTTAACAAAAGTCGTACCTTTTACAAATGGCGAGCCCAAGTCCCGTGCCATCTTTACTTCTACTTGTTCCCTTCCGGGATTGTGTGAATTTGGTAAAAATATGTGGAATATCTTGAGGACTAATTCCACAACCAGAATCTTTAACCTGCACCAAGAGAGGCATCAGCACCTCAGTCATATGGTTCTAATATGAGATTCTATCCATATCGACAGCTGGACTGCTGTGCTTTCTTTACCATTTCCTAAATGGTGGTGTCTCATCTACCATACAGGCAGCATGCATGTATGCACATCTAGAACCTCCAAGTTATGTGCCCTATCACACATGAAGCATAGCCAAAAAATAAAAAAAAAATACATCAATTGAACAATCTTAACCATTTGATTGGGCTGTTTTTTTTTTTTTGGTTGAAAGATGAGCATTTCATTAAAGAGCAGCAAGGCTGCTGAAAAACAGGAACAGGAAAACAAAAAGGAAGGGAAAGAAAACAAAAACAAGAAGAGGAAAAAGAGACGCTACAAAAAAGCTGGAGGAAGTATTTACACCCAACACCAAGATCCCACCCACCAACTCTACCGCCCACAATCACGGAGCCCAATCTCTAAAAAGACCCAACACTTTGGAAAAGACGACTGTGGAACCAGCAGCAAAGTTCCTGAACACTCTGCTGTTCCTGATTGGGCTGTTAAACTTGAAAGAATACCATTTTCTTTTTTAATTGCATGTTTGATGACTATCAATGACAGTTCTGATCATCCCACAAGTGTGGTTTCATATATGCTCGATACACAACAAGGCCCATAATTTGAAATGTCTAGTTTGGCATACATTTACGCCACATGTACAATGGATGATTCAGAACCATTTTAAAAACAGTGGAAAACCACAGAATACATCGACCATGCCATATTCATTGACGCACCAGGACAGCAGAGCCAAATCACAACAAACAATGAATGCAGACTGCCTACACACAAACAGGTGTGTGTGTGTGTGTGTGTGTGTGTGTGTGTGTTGGAAATTTAGGCTATCAACAACCTGCACTCGCAAGTAAAAGTGGTCATCACTTGACACTGGATAGAATTCAGGAGCTCGCGGGTCTCTCAATGATTCTGGCTTTGCAACACAACCAGTGACTGAAACATAACCTTCTCTAGTAAACTTCACAGCATTTCCAGTAATATGTAAAATAGTCTGCATGAGGCATTTTTCATCGCCGACAGCGAACACTGGTACATCCGGTGCCAACATCAATTGCACTGACAGCTTCTTCACACATGCAATCGGCTTGATCAAATTAATGACCTACAATGAACATTAGAGAACAAGGTAGAAACCCTTGATTAATAATCAACCTCGGAAGAAAAATGACGAGGTCAGTAAATGTATAGTTTTCTTAGGCAAAGGACTGTTTAGATGCGGGCCTATGGTTCAGTGATCCAGACCATTGA
Organism: Liriodendron chinense; assembly: GCA_003013855.2. Classification (NCBI taxonomy): domain Eukaryota; kingdom Viridiplantae; phylum Streptophyta; class Magnoliopsida; order Magnoliales; family Magnoliaceae; genus Liriodendron; species Liriodendron chinense. The sequence goes on along the minus strand of ML058484.1, from coordinate 6,311,428 downwards.
CTTGATTCTCCCACAATGGAATATAGGCCAATGATCAAAGGTTATACCCATCTGATAGATTTTTGGTGGATCCATGAACCACATCGAGGGCCATCAGATCAATTATCTGATCACCAAAACATGGGCCCCACATGCACAGAATACTGCTACTCAGCAAACTATACATTTCCTCTCCAAAAATTTACCTCTCTGAAAACTGCATGAAGATTGAAAGTTCTGATATCTAGTTCAAGGCTTCCATCTTCAAGCCTTGAAAGATCCAAGACATCCTTAATGAGTGTTGCGAGAAGGTTGCTACTCTTCAACACAGTCTCTACCATCACGCGTTGTTCTGGATTGAGTTCAGTTTCTAGAAGTAGGGAGGACAAGGCAATAATTGCATGCATTGGAGCCTGCATTTCATGGTTCATGACAGCTAGGAAATCGTTGCGAGCACAGATGGCCATTTCTGCATCTCGTCGAGCTAAATCGAGGGCAACATTCTGCTCCATAAGCAGATCACGTGCATGCATAGACTCTTCTAAGATTGAAGCATGTGAGAGAGCAACAGCTACCTGAACCAAAGGAAAAGGTGTGTGAAGGAAGGAGATGCTCTTGTCAAAATTCTCTAAACAATATTAAAAAATAATATTTCAATAAAACCACCATGGAAGTTTCGATGATCTATTACGGTAGCGTGAACTTAAAACTTTGACAATGAAAAACCACCTTAAAGTACTCTTTCAGAAGGAAAAAACACCTTAAAGTTCACAACAAGAAATATTTTGGCTGCACGTCTCCTACAATTTATAATAATGAAGCCAACAACATCTTTCAACCAAAAAGTAAGTTGTCAGACCAGAGACCACTGATTTAAAGTAGATTACCTAAAAGATTGTCATTTTCTAGGATGAAAAAATATCACGTCTTAAGACAGTTTCGTGAAAATTATAGACTATTAGTTGTCATTCTATAACTAACGATGTGAATGACTAGGTGGAATTGCACCTATTTAACTAAGGGTCTGTTTGATTTTCCAAGTACTTTGTAAATAGGTAATAATTGCTAACCTAAGTAATTACCGCACCATTCCCAATGCGGAGGTCGACACCTGCTTTTTTAACACTAAAATCGAGGACAAGTAAAATAAACATGGGGCCCAGTGTGATGTATGTAACTTATCCACAGCGTCCATCCACTATGCGGACTGATTGTAGGGCATGACCCAAAAATGAGGCAGATCCAAAGCTCAAATGGACCACACCATAGGAAACAGTGGGAATTGAATGCCTGTTGTTAAAAACTTCTTGGGCCGCCACAGAAGTTTTGGATCAACATGATATTTGTGTTTTCTCCTTATCCATGTCTCTGTGAACTTCTGAACAGGTTAGATGACAAATAAACATCAATGTGGGCGCGCAGTAAAGGACACAACTTTCAATGGTGGACGTTTTAAGGCCACTGTTTCCTTTAGTGTGGGCCACTTGAGCTTTGGATCTGTCTCATTTTAGCTCATGCCCCAAAATGTTTTGGTAAAACGGATGGACGGCATAGATATGCCACATATATCATGGTAGGACCCACAAATTTAAGTCAGTGCTTTTGAACCGGTTTTCGAGGCAGAAATACTCCCATATTTTCAAACAAGCTCTAAACGAGTCCGGAAACTTACCAAATCAATGCCACTAATTGAACCCCCTTCAGGCACCCCACATACTGGAAACAACCAAACCAAACCAAATGACTAATGTGACAACCATGTTCTATCCTAAACCATCTAGATGTATGAAAACCTATCTAATGCGGACATCAGGCCCTTTAGGGTTTATCAGCGTAGGAGGCGAGTGACACCTATATCTTTAGGACTCAATGATGACAGGCCTGAGTCGTTCGTGACGACTTAAGGAGCATTGAAGACCTTACACATGTAGTCCGAGACATTTGAGAAGGCCCTACCTTGGGAAGACATGTGTAAGTTGCTTGGAGGAGATGATCGGACCGTTAGATCGTGATGATGATGTGATCGGACCGTTGATTCGTCGTGGCCCACTTTCATCACACCATCATTGGAGCGCATTGGACATCTTAGATTTGAGTTTATTTTACGCATTTTTTACTTATTTGAGTTTTGGATTAGTGTGGGTACGTTTTTTCATGCAAATGTCTTTTTTTTTTGAAATTTTGTTAGTAGGGGTATTTTGGTAATTATGCTCATTCCGAATTTTATAAGGGTGTTGCCCTAAACCTTTTTGATTAGTTGTTGATTTATGAAAAAGAGCAAACCTTTGGTTGCCTCCTTCCTCTTTCCCTCTCTCATGGTGCTTCTTCTTCTTCCTTGATCTCATTCTTCTCTTTTCTTCTTGTGCCCCTCCAACTTCTTCTAAGGTAAACTTGTTACTTCCTCTTTCTCTATTTCTATTCTCTCATAACTTCTAGATCCTAGATTTGAAATTTTATCTAAAATCCCTAATCCGAGAAATCCCTCAATCCCTCGGACTAGTGATTCACATTGGGTATTTGGATTAAGACCATGCAAGATCGGGAGGTTCCATCCCTCGCCGGATCCAACCTATGCATTATTTTAATTTTTTACTTCGTGATTGTGATGATGGCCCGCTCCATTGCATGCCTCTTTTATGGTTTTCTTAATTTATGATGATAGGTGATAAATTTTAGATTATTATTGCTATTTATTTCCGCTGGATTACATATGTTCATGAGCATGCATCACGATTAGGGCTGTCCTGCATCACTATCATTACTGACCTGCATCACCATCCAAGTGATAGCTTGTTCACTAATCACCATTTGTTCACCAAATCAAGAAATGCCAAACAGGGTCAGCTCTCATGAGATCTTTCTTTCTTTCTCTCTCTTTCCTCCTCCCCCTCCCTTTTTTTTCTAAAGGATGCTCTCATGAGTAATTTATTCCTAGTATGTCACGTCAAGCCTCAATCAACTTCTATCTAGTTCCATTATCATTTCCTATGATCCTATCTACTATTTCATCAAATTATCAAATATGCATTAATTTTTCATGTAATACACTAATACTAAATGCTAATCGAATTGTTGCTGCCTCCCTGGAACTTCATTAAGGGCCTGTTTGGTTTTCCAATTTCCTATTAAATGCAAAGTAAATGAGCCATCATTATCATTTCCCGGTGTTTGTTTAAACAGGAATTATGGCTCGTAAAGCCAGAGTCAAATACACTTGTAAAGGAAGTAAAGTAAATTGTCGTCATTACATTTTCACAATATAAAACTACCATTTTTACAGTGATTTCTGGATGAAACAAACAATATAGAAAAATCACCATTGCAGTCGAATGTAAGTTACGTCAACACACAATTACAAGAGTAATATAAAACTACCATTTTTACAGTGATTTCTGAATGAAACAAACAACGTAGAAAAATCACCATTGCAGTCAAATGTAAGTTATGTCACCACACAATTACAAGAGTAAATAATCATTACCCATCTACAGCCATTTACCCTTTTTATTGGAAAACCAACGTCCCCTAAAGCACTCCACATTTCTGAAATAGACAGGCATCATCTGACTAACAATCCCTGCTATTTGACATCCTTGACACTCCAGATTCTTACAAAGGAACCTCCAACTCAATAAACACTAAGCGATCACCTACTCCAGACACTTATGTCCTGCCCTAGAACAGAAAATTGTACCTGTTGCAGAAAAATGTCAGTTCCTAATATCATTTCTAGAGGACACTCCATGATTGCCATTCCTTGGGCCCAAGATAGCAAAGATGAACCATAGAATCTCTCTTTCATGTTTGATGAGATCCATTACCTCACATCTAAGCTAAACATTTTGTTTGCTTTGGGAGGGAGGCTTTGCTTTGGGAGGGAGGCAAATGTTATGGTAAATTCTTTAGCCAAAGGGGGAGCTTATCAGAATTCAATTTGTATTGAAACCCATTTCCTTTATCTTGATACATGGTGTCATCCTTTTTAATGAAAATCATTTTCCTTCTTTTTTGAAAGATATGAAAATCATTTTTCCTTAGAGAGAGAAAACCATTTTCTTTTTTCTTTCTTGAGAGAGAGAGAGAGAGAGAGAGAGAGAGAGAGAGAAGACTACTGCTAATACTCAGTCACTACCCTTACAGAAATCAGGTGAAAATCCCTTCAGGAGAAAATTATTTGCATCATAAGGAATTCATTGAGTTATACATGTGATGTAATTTGCTCTTTCTTCAATCAACCTGTCACCGGTTACGTCGGCAGTCAACCTGAGTAGTGTACCCTACCACCCTTTCCAGAAAAACATATTACAATACCAGCAGAAAGCTAGTCTTTTCTACAATTTGACTGCTAAAGAACTACTCATTGCCGATGCAACAACAACATATATTAAATGCCGACAAACAGATCCCCATCTGCAGGTAAGCTAGGATCTGTGCCACATCACCTAAAGTGATAAAGATCTCCCGGAAAAACATGCGCATGCATGTGTGTGATGGAGATCTCCCAGAAGTTATAGTCCACCCAGCTGATAACTTCCAACCAATTAAGAGCATGTGACATCAAACCCCTTGAATAGGTTGGCTCAACCATGAGGATTGCCTAGTTAAAAAATCAGCCCCATCTGCTCATTGGGTGGACCACAACATAGGAAACAATTTCTAGCCATTGATAGATAGCAAATTACAAGTGCAGGCCACTTGTGGATGTGGCTGATTTTTGCTAAAGGTGATCCTCATGATAGGGCCAACCTATTAGATGGGTTGGATGTTGCACACGTCACAAGTTGGAAGTTATTTGATGGGTGGACTGCAAGTTATAGTCCAACCTCCATGCATGAGTGCGTGCAACTCTATCAGTCATGGTATTAAAGGGGGGAAAATCTGCAGCAAGGTTTGCAATTTAACATACTTATAATGAACCTAGATAGTTAAAGGAAAATCACATTTTCATATACAGATGAAACAATGATAAAATCTTGAGTAAAATTGATGCGTTATTGGCACATAAATTCAAAATGAAGAAACCATAACATGCCTTGCTAAGTGATGTTTCACAAAATGGCAAAGACACTGAACAAGCACCGTGTACTAGCTTCTCATGTGAGTTCGCAAGCTTTAGCATGGAACAGAAAAAAGGAACACATCTGGGTAGGTAACAGATGCATGCTGTATCATTATGCAAAAACCAAAGCCAAGGAAAAAACATAACAGTCTGCTTGTATGTTAACAAAATATTAAAAAGTGGGAAGGTGGCTGTGACCTGATCTGCAACCACCTCAACAAGTTCCAATTCATGTCGGTGCCATTTCCGTGCACTATCTGACGGGAGCATCAAAACCATGATTGCATAGCCTTTGGCAGAGAGCTCCGGCCAGTCATTATTAACTTGGAAATTTGAAAGATGTAAAAGTGGTATTCGCACAGCAACAACCTCCGGTGGTACATATCTTCCTGTAAGAGGTCGAATCCTTGCCAATGGACATGTGTGCGGAATTCTCATCGCACGATTGCTACTAAATACTTGATTGACAACAGGAAGTTGAATAGACACAGTAGACCCAACTGGTATCTGGTGGCGTAGGGTGTGTGAAAGCTGAAGGTTTAAACCAGTCCGCAATGGCATCCACAGAGCACACTCCTCCAAGGCCAAAGTCCTACCCAGCTCAACAAGAGTGGTCTTCAATATAGTATGTCTGTCAAGTGTACTTCTAATTTCATGGGTCAGCATTCTGACATGCCTGCCTGTTTCTTCTTGCGTACGTATGAGGCCCATTTCCCTATCCAGATCTTCAGCCTTATTCTTCAAAAACAGCTCCCGTGTCTTCACACTTAACAAATCAGGTATAATGTGAACAAGCATCAGAGCTGTTGCACATGACACAACAGCAGTGGAGGCTTTTGCAATGGTCATTACCACTGCAACAGTTTTTGAGTGCATGGAGAAAGTCCACAAGTTTATGAGGTGGGTAGCCCCGCATAGAACAATAAATGCCCCAAACTGCATTAGCACCCATCTGTATGGGAAGAATGCAGATTTCTTTACAAAATAAACAAGCTCAATAGGAATGGAGAAATAAGCAAGGGCAATAAAGAAGTCCGACAGATACTGATATTTCACCAAAAGCTCATCAGCAGACCATTGTGGTTCAATGCAGTCGCAAGCCTCCATCTTCCCACAACCACAGCAACCAATTTCTTGCTTCTACATTCCTGTAAATACTGGATAACAGCGGCAATCAGAATAAAGGAGAGCATACTTTCATGGTGTTGAGCAACTGCCTCATAAAAATAGACATAACAGAAATCTCCAATTCGCATGGGATTAAAATTCAACTTGATTTGGCAAGGTTGTGAAGGAGACGCAACAGCCATTTTTTTTAATAACTAAAGATTAGTAAAATGACAACTCAATGAACTCTGAACGCAATTTAATGCCTCGTTCTGTGAACATGAAAATCCAGCAGTGGATAGCTTGATGGATGAAATTGAGTGCTCCAGGAACAAGGAAAAAAACTCGTGAAATATACTATTACAGCAGTGTAAATGGATTCAAGACTTACTATTATGTACCATTTTTTTTTTCTTGAAGGCTTGCTGTAACGTATCTTTGGTTATTCTGTTTGTTGAAACTGGTTGGAACAGCTGATCTCAAAATGGTCTATGGAACTAAATAGTATCAACAAGTATCATAATAATTCACAAATGCTTTAGGGAGAATTCATGATACATTAAAAGGTTTTCACCTTCACATTTTTATCATGGAGGGAGACAAAGCACTAGAACATCAGTGTCAACAGAAGAGGCACCACAAAGGCAAAATATAACAAGTAGTTACATATTTACGCCGGATCTCAATACTATGACATTCTAATTTTTTTGGCAGACAGCGGATGCTACAGTGTCCCGCCTTCTGCTGGCCCCTTTAACCTCCACTAGCCTATCAAACTATATATAAAATATGCATATATTTTCATATTCATCTGTTATAGTTCATTTAATAAATGACCTAGGTGAAAATAATGAATAGATCAACCTGCCCACATGCCCTCTTTAAGAGGTTCATGAGTCTAAGTACCCAACCTCATGACATACCCAACAACCATACCCATATGTGTGTAATGTAGCTTCTAAGAAGGCTACCCAATTTTAGATTGGGTCAAAGCGCACATAGTAGGATGACAAATGGATAGAATTACAAGTTGAAGTTTCTAAAATATAGATCATAGGTTAGCAAGTATAAGTCCGCAAATCTTTACTGGATGTGACTTGTGTTTAAGTACCCATATCACCTCCCATTAAGAGGTTGGCATCTCCAAGTACCAATAACTATGTAGTATCTGACACCCATACCCATACCTAGGTAACAAAGCTTCTAAAAATTTCAAAGAAGTTTAGAATGGATTTCAATCGCGATATTGACAATTTGGCATGTCGGAGAAAAATCCAAGTTGAATTTCTAAAATAGAACAATATTTTTATCAGTACTAACTTCTATCCTTCTTGTTTAGTTAAAGGATTGCCTAGTGGATTTTTTGGGAAGTAGCTGCTAGATAGGTTACTTAGAAAATCCGATTTTCATAAACATTGGTGGCGAGATTCTCACATTTGGTGTGCATGACTGGCAATTCAGAAAGAAGTTTATTGAGATTTTTTCTTACTTGACAAACTTTTGTGATTTGAGTTCTCTATACCAAAGCTCTACCATGGTATTTTGTGATCGTGCTTCACTGAACAACACAAATTTGTTCTTCTTTTATGTAAGCAATGTATTTCGCATTGTCATGCAAATCATGTGAAGAGAAAATCTTCCAAAAAGTGGCACCAAATCAAAGAATATGTGTTTCTAAGGAAATGGAAATTCACCTAAAAGTGGTATCCTGGCTGAAATGACCAAATCTAACAGGAAAATCGAGGGTTTCGGAGTAGGGTAATCCAACTTGGCTGGGTCAAAGCTAAGGCAATTTATTCTAGCGAGTAAAGTCAGCCTCTTAAGGATGAAGATTAAGTACTAGTCGAACAAGACAATCACAGTTTGATGGGTGCAGTACCTCCATAGCAAGATCCATGAACTAGCAGCTTTTACAGGTATTCTCAGGATTCAAGATGGAGAGGTTTTTTTTTTTTTAATCAAAATGGAAATTATAAATGCTCTAGAACTATTAGCAATACCCTTTTGCAAGTAGCATGCAATAGTTGGCTAACATGAAGGGTGGCAAATGACCATTTTTGGCATGCAATTGGCATTTGGTAAACTTGTATCAATGGGCGCCTTGCTATTTGTGAAGCCAACCACTAAAGCATGTCCTTGCCATTGTGTGCCATCATGCTTAGCAAGCTAGTTTGACTCTGCATGCTCTGGACCTTAAACATTTGCAAATCCCGCACTGCGGCTGCACCTCATAGTTGGGCTAACGCAAGGCATGGACATGTCTATGTTGGCATCTAAGTTGTTCAATAAACATGGGTTGGCGGGCTCCTTGCTATTTTGTACAGCAGATCACTTGGGCAAGACCCTTCATGTGTCTTAGTGTCCATGTGATTCATGCTCAATGGTATGTGCCTAGCGATTGCCCTCCATGACCCTACTTTCCTTACGGTCCCTCTGCGCTTGTAATAGTTGGGTGGGGGATTGGTACTGGGTGAAACCGTGCTGATATCCAAGTGTTATTGATGTGTGCCTCTACCATGGCTTGTTAGAGCACGTTTAAATGAGGAAAGTTCATGCCTGCTGTGCAACTGCACTATCTTCTTTTTATTTTTCTGAATGGAGACACAAATAAATAACTATTAGAACCACTCAAAAGAGAGGAAGACATATACTAGGGGAGGAGATGATAAGAAATCATGGTGCACACCCCAAAAAATGCATTAAGAAAAATCCCATGATCCCAAAAACTCTTCCCTTTTACAACTTTTAAACCAGTCTAAGCCTCTAAGCTGAAAGCCCAAAAAATAGTCGGGACTCTTCACCCCTTAAGAAACTGCTTCAACATACTCCGAGCAATTATTGAAAAATATATTGTTCCATTCTTTCCATATCAACCACACCACCACAAGAAATAAAAGATGCCAAAGAATTGATCTCCTCCTGCCCAGCCTCATAGTTTATCGAACTCAACAGCCTTTGGGCCTTGAGTTCTTTCCTCCCCTTGCCTAGTCTAGTTGTAGATTCCAATTCTACTGTAGCAAATTCCTGACCACCCCTCTATTTAATTAAATCAAACAGAGCAACATAATCCTCCTCACAATCCCTGAAAGTAATCTTGATCATTCTACCCACATTCCCCAAAGCATCCTAGACCCACACCATACCTTTTGCAACGGAAATACAACTGTCTGCATTCTTAATCAAAGCTCCCTTCTCGATAACGACTTCTCGGCAGGAGCAGCTAACACTCAGAGCTTGATTCCCAGAAGATTGGATTGGCGTTTGATCCCATTCTTTTGCTCCCCTATCAGCATTCGCATCCATTGGATGTGAGACAAGGGCAGAGGCTTAAGGAGGCTTCCCTGTATGATCTCCTTCTCTTTCTTCCTCTTCCACAGAATGTCCAACAAGCTGAATAAATCCACAGGCATGAGTGAGTTGAGTCAAATCGACTTCCCAAACCACTATTTGAAGATTGGGGTCACACGTGTCAATCAGGAACAACTCATCCACACGAGCAATATAACTTAATTAATCCACTCATGTGTCGACCAACAAAAGTGCCACAGAAGACATAACAAGTGATGGTTGATATTATATCTAGGAGAATCATGGAAAAAAATCAGGCTCACCATGTGTAAAGCATGCAGGCTCCTTCCTGTCAAGAGATAGACTTTGGTGCCATGTCTCCGCCTCTCCATTTTCCTTGCCCTACAATGCCAACCTCAAGCCAACCAAACTTCTCTCTCTCATTAAAGCTCTATTGACTTGCTAACAAAAAGGACAAATGTCATCACCAAAATACACCACCACTACAACCTCGAGCTCTACATCACGATCCTCCATCAATGCCCCTGGCACATCACCGACACTACTCTCACAGCATGCAGCCTGTCCAAGGTTAGTGGTCCGCGCGAGCACCAATTGCAAGCTCCTGCATCCCCAGCCATGGCTTCCTTGCTTGTCTCAACCCCCCCATGCCTGGAACGACCTCAGACCTTCCCCTTTCTTCTCATACCGAAGCTTAACCATCATGCTGATGTTATATATCTTCACCACAATCAACTTGAGGACCAAATGAGAGTTTTTTTCTTGACGCATAACATCGTAGCCCGAACCTCTGAGCAACTCTCAGAGTGTTCGTCAATGGTGGTCATCTCTCCCACGAAACTGTTGATCTCAGTGAAAACTTCTCGTGCCCAAAGTTCTAAGGTCAAGCACCAAATCTTTCTTCTTCTTTTTTGAAAGGTGAATCTTTATTATGTTAGTCATGCAATGCACCCACCCTGTTAGTTGCGCAACACACCCACTGGTGCAGTTAGTATGTCTCGAACCTGAGACCTGCTGTTTGAAACGCCAAAGCGTCACCAGCTAGGCTAACAGGCACTTGACACCCAAGCCCTAAATCTAAATCCATACCTCTTCCCACCAAAGTAAAGACCAACATCCCCACTCTCAGATTCCTCTCACGAGCTCATCTTTGAACACCAACCCCACCAAGATAATCCGATCAAGATCGGCTTTCAGGCTTAAGGACACAGAAAGATGCTTCAACAACCTATCAATCTCCAACAACCCGCAATTCTCCTTTGGCCAAGGCCCCACTTTGTCGAGATAGGCCTCTTCTCGGACTGAATTTACATAAAACTACTGGAAAGCCGCAGCCACCTCTTCAACTAACATCAGTCAGAAATGATGGTCCGAATAGAGGAGTCCTTGCTTCTGTGCACTCATTTTCCTTCATTCCCCTCCTTCCAACCTATCTCCTTGTTATCCCCTACATTCATCCCCCTTACATCCCTAAAAGATCCCTCCCACCCACTTGATCCCACTATCTTCCCACTTGATTTACCCCAAGGATCACACAACCTTCACCTCCCTCCTATAGCCCCTATTTGTTCGTCTCCTCCAGCCCATACTAGCCCTTTTTGCAAAAATCCGACGACATTCGAACTAGTGATTGTTCAGGGACTGATGGAAATGACGGCATCCTCCTCCCATTTCAATCTGGCAAAAATGAATCCTCGAGCAAAACCATTTGTCGGGGAATCACCACCTCCTAGACTGCTCCTGCCTCTTCGAATGTTGAAGTTGTGCTCTCCGACCACCTTGCCATGTAGTTGCCTTCGAATAGTGTTGAAAACTCACTACATTTCCCCTAAGATCCCTTTTTTTTTTCCTTTTTACCTCTACCCATCCCTCCTCACCTTCTCCCTTACCAATGACTCCCTCTTCCCTCCTACTCTCAACCCCAACCCTGTCCTTGTAACCCTTGCTGTTAGACTCCCCTCTTCCCCTACTTCAAAGTGAAGCTCCATTCCCTACCTGATGTAGGGGAAGAACCCCAAGATCGAGGGCGTGGATCACGCACCTTCCTGTGGGAGATGGACAGGAAGAAAAACAAAAGGAAATTAAGGAATTTTCGATTTTGGAGTTTCAACCACAACAGAAAATTGTTATTCCCGTTTTTTGGATTTCGGCCCAACACATGGGGCCCATCTTGATCATTTATGATGATCCGTTCCGTCCATTTCGCAGAGCTACTCGACGTCGAGAAAACCCAACAAGTTTCACATCGATCCGAGTTTCGGATTGATTATGGCGTCCAAAATGGTACGAACTGTTCAAAAAGTTCTGAATTCCGCCCACTAAAACTGGAGATGGTCCAGGTGGCCCACTACTACTGATATGGAGAATCTAAGCCGACTATCTTGAAGAATACGTCGATGTCAGCAAAACCACAGTTTTGTGGCAATCAGATATGTGGATTGCTTGTATTAGCGGAAGGAATACAGCGCCTGACAGGCGTTATACAGTTTGCGCAGATTTTTTTATTTCTTTTCTAATTATATTAGGATTCTTTTCTTCATTTGCAAGTTAGTGTTAAGTACGAATTTAGGGTTTAGTTTATTATTTAAAGCAACGTAATTATGTTTTTTTTATTATTCATTCAATCTATCAAAAACAATTATTCGGAATTAATTTCCTATTTTTATCATTTTATTTCTTCTCGTGCATTCGAGAAAAAATCAGTTAGGGAGACGGTGATCGACTTACCACGTCCTCCCAGCGTCATTAATGATGTAGGGGAAGAACCCCATGATCGAGGGCGTGGATCATGCACCTTCCTGTGGGAGATGGACAGGAAGAAAAACAAAAGGAAATTAAGAAATTTCCGATTTTGGAGTTTCAACCAAAACAGGAAATTGTTATTCCCGTTTTTTATTTCGGCCCCACTCGTGGGACCCACCTTGATCATTTATGATGATCCATTCCGTCCATTTCGTAGAGCTGCTCGACGTCGAGAAACCCCAACAAGTTTCACATCGATCTGAGTTACGGATTGATCATGGCGTTCAAAATTGTACGAATTGTCCAGAAAGTTCCGAATTCCGCCCACTAAAGCTGGAGATGGTCCAGGGTGGCTCACTACTACTGATATGGAGAATATGAGCCGACCATCTTGAAGAGTACGTTGATGTCAGAAAAACCACAAAATTTTGTAGCAATTAAATATGTGGATTGCTCGTATTAGCCGAAGGAAGACGGCGCCCGACAAGTGTTATACAGCTTGCACAGATTTTTCTATTTCTTTTCTAATTGTATTGGAATTCTTTTTTTCCTTTGCAAGTTAGTGTTAAGTACGAATTTAGGGTTTAGTTTACTATTTAAAGCAAGGTAATTATGATTTTTTTATTATTCATTTAATCTATCAAAAACAATTATTCATAATTAATTTTCCTCTTTTTGTCCTTTTATTTCTTCTCGTGGATTCGAGAAACAATCGGTTAGGGAGACGGTGATCGACCTACCACATCCTCCCTGCGTCATTACCTAAGAAACCCTATCCTCCCTTCTCACCCTAAATTTCGGATCTACCCCTCCTGCTCAACCTTCTTGCCTTTTTAGAACCTCTCTCTCTCTCTCTCTCTCTCTCTCTCTCTCTCTCTCTCTCCCTCTCTCTCCCCACCGTCGCCCTAAACGCAGCTCTGCTCCAAGGTCAAGATACCACATTTGTGGATTTTTTTGTCCTCTCGTATCGAATCGCTTGCTCATCTCATCTCTTTGCTTCGAACACCGCTAGCTTGGGACGTAGATCATCTTGCCTCTCTATATATCGAATGTCGCTCTCTCTTCAAATAGCCTTCCCTCTCCAAAATGATCTTTGATTCACCGCTCGTCTCTCCATTGACCCTTTTTTCCGTCTTTTCAACCCAAAATCCTTATACTACATCCTAGCCCCAATGTGTCTCTGCAGAAATCATAGAAGTGATATACCAAAGAAATTTATTCAGAGAACGAATAAGTTATGTGCTGGAGAATAACTAGGGAATGATCCTGTGCCTTTGGAAGCACACCATTTTCATGCCTCCATATCCTTTACCATACATATGGCACATGTATGATGATCCAAACCAAGTACTGCACAGGCTCAACCACTGAAAGGCCACAAACAAAAAAATTGGACATTCAGACTATACTTACCATTAGATAAATGAATTCCCCACTAAATGTGAGCCATTGCTGATTTTTGTCTTCTAACGTCTATTTGTCCCTACCAATTAAAGGGTTAGGATTGTCCAAACTACAAACCATGTGATTTATAGCCCATACAGTACTGGACCTACCGAATGAATCAATTCAATCTCATTCATGCATGCCATGTATCTGGAAATGACATGGAGGCATGGTACCTCTGATGCTTACAGAGGTATTAGATCCCTCCCACCATTATAATTTTGCCAACAATTTACAGATTTTGACAAGCCTTGAATTTTGAAAAGAACTAATGCCAACAGCTTCGTAGCAGAGCATCTTTTAGCACTAAAATAAAATTCGCAAACTAGTTATAAGATTTTTTTGTCTAGGTCAGTTCAAGATATATGCGAAGTCTTGGTAGTTTCGAGGTTGCTCAGATAGAGATTTTATTATTGATTAAACAATCAAATTTTTCTCAATGAGGGAGAAAGAAAGCAACTGTCCAGCCACATCGAGAAATCGGATATTCCCAATAAAAGATGGCGAGGCAATTGCCCATTTACTTTGATCGGTAAAGCCGAGAAATTTTGTAGCAGCTAAAGTGAAAGATAGAACCAGGAAAAAAAAAAAAAAAAATTAAGACGGAGAGAGATTCCATGCTGCTCAACCAAACAAGATGATGGAATGGAACCTAATTTGCACCACTTACTCCAAAAATGCCCCCCCTCCCCCATCAGATATAAAAAATTTCCATAGAAGATTGCTCTCCGAACATAGAAATCTTTCCAACGACTGGTATCAGAGCAGATTTAGCAAACTCAGAAATCAAATCTTCAGTATTTATTCCCTAAATGCCCCTGCCCCTTAAATATCAAAGTTATATAAAGAAGTGGAACAAAACAAACTGCAATCTAATTTGCACCATCCATTCCCAAAATTCCCTCAGTTATCGAATTTTCCACAGAAGATCAATGCCGAGATGCCAAAAATCTCCCAACAACTGGTATCAAAGCAAGTTTCTCTAAAACCCTAAACCCAATCTTGCTCGCAGAAATTTCCAATACACTGCAAAAGAAAATCAAAACCCTAATAAAACCCCAACCCAAAATTAGAGAGAGAGAGAGAGAGAGAGAGAGAGAGAGAGAGAGAGAGAGAGAGAGAGAGAGAGTATATGTAGAATTCAAATGAGAAATCAGATGCAAAAGCATAGCAGAGAACAATCTAAATGCAGAAGATAATGATCTTACAAAAGAAAAAAGAAAGCTTATGCGAAAGAATTTCCTGGAAGAAATGAATTTCTGCCGTGAAATGATGCAATGAGAGCTTTCAAAGCTAACAGCAGGAAGAAGGAAATAAAAGGCGAATGTATGAAATGAAAATTACCAAATTACAGAGGTCGATATGGAAAATATTTCTGAGGAATTTCAGTATCAGCTGAGGAAATGCTGGAAAATCAGTCCATGCCGCCGTGGAAAAACATGAAGAAGAAGAAGAATCTTCTGCCTTGCAGACTTCTTCGCGCCTTCAAATAAAAAGCGGAGGTTCGGATGCATCAGGACGTGGAGTTCGTTTTGCCTCTGTCGCGACTTGGATTCGACGTGCGCCCACTGGGACCCATGTTCTGAGTTTTCCGATGATCGGAACCGTCCATGTTCTGGAAACTGTGTTCAAGGGCCACCTTAAGAAGTATGTGGTGAACGGATGAGTTCGTCGATCGCTATCAGAAGAGGAATTTATAACAATGGAAAGAAATTTTTCAATGGTTCGTATTCAACTCTAAAGATCAATGGTTAGGATCATCATTGAGTCGTGATTTATGATGCAATAGCTTGTTAATGGTAATTAATGTGAATATGGACGGCTCAGATGATAGGACCGTCTTAGGTATGTGTGTCCCTGTGTGTGGTGACACATGCTGGCTGTCGAGCGGCCACAGAGGCACAACTAACTCGAGGACCTGAACAGCATCAAGTGAGGTGGTTAGGTAATCCAGACCGTTGAGCTGACGAGGCCTCACCCCAGGGTATGGCCGATGTCCTGATGATCCTGTCCATCCAATATTTGGCAGTCATTCATCAAAAGGTTAGGATTTATGGGCTTAGAATATTTTAGGATCATCGGAACCGGCTGGATCACAGATCAACTGGCGTTGATCATTGCTAGTTATCACTCTCCAGGCACTGTGTAAAATCTCAGGGGGATTGCATATGCTCCTCATACATCACAAGTGAAGAGTGCCCCATTGCATCCGTTATGTACAATCCCATGATTTGGTGATCCAGACCGTTGATATGATTTCCCTGACGTTTCAATGGAGTATGAACGGAAAACCATCCTGATTACATTATTTTTTGGCGTAGGTTAAAAGAGAAACACAGCAAATGTCCACATTCAACTAGAAAATAAGAAAAAAGCTGGTGTCTAGAATCTTCAAATCCTGGTTAATTTTGGGCCATGATTCATCCACGGTGGTACACAACTGATCAATGGTTTGGATTAACGATACGTGGACTAATTATTACAATTGAAACACGAGTGTATGTACAAAGCCGCTGAGAGAGGATCTATCCTACCGTAGAATAAAAATAAAAAACAAAAAACAAAACAACTCCGCTCCTTCACGGACACGAGATAGACGGCCGTCAACTCAAAGTCGGGGGTTTCCAGCTTGGAAAGTTTGATACACTGGCATATTGACTAGATGATATGCAGGCACTTAGAATATTACTTACATATTGCATAAGTGCATTCAGGTATTCAAATTAAAGTGTCCAAAATTATCATGCCAGTTTAGATGTATCATAAGCCAAAAATTATGATTATTTGATTTATATCACTCTCTGATTGATGGAAATTTATTGGACGGTTAAAAATGAAAATATCCACATTTCCACGAATCAGAGATTTACAGGATTTTTCAACTAATATGACTTTTTTAAGGGTGGCTTTGGCTCTACAATTCAGTCTGCTTAATGTAAGTAGAATGTATTCCACGTGCTCTATGTCCTAGTGCCTGCGTATCAAGCATAATAATCTGCCAGAGTATCAAATGACTTGCTTCGAATTCCTATTTCCGGTTCGCATTTGTAGAAATCTTTGGGCCCACCGCGATGACCGTGTAGAATCCTTCCGTTCATCCGTTTCTTAATCTCATGTTATAATGAGAGACCAAAAATGAAGTAGATCGAAGACTTAAGTGAGTCACACTATAAGAAACAGTAAGGACTAAACACCCACCGTTGAAACCTTATTGGGGCCCGCAGAATTTCTGGATCAGGCTGATATTTGTGGTTTACCTTAATCATGATGGGAACCACCTTATGAACGGGTTGGATGTCATGTAAACATCACAGTGAGCCCCCAGGAAGATTTCAATTTTGCATGTTTCCATCCCCACTGTTTCCTATGGTGTGGCCCAGTTAGCCCTTGGATCTGCCTATTATTTTTTATATATTTCTAAAATGATCTGGAAAAACCGATGGACGGAGTGGATTTTACATAGACATCGTGGTGGTCCCAAGACGTGAACCTGAATAATATAAGAAAGCAACGCACCAAATGAAAAAGCTACGTACGTGTGTTACAAAATGCGCCGTCTGGATAATGGAAAGCCCCCCTACGTGTGCTTCAATCGCACGCTTACACACCGTTCACCTACCCTTTCATCATGAGTGCTACAGTCAATCCGTGCATGATTGAGGCTGGCCGTTCATCTGGCCTTGGCAAAAAGTTAGGTGGGCCACTCATCAGGAGCCCCCACCGTGCAAAAAATGGACGGTAAAGTAAACGTTTCAAACATACACTTTCACCATACGCACGTTTCCTACGATACGGGTGCCCTATATGATGAATGGATTGTTAAGGTTATATACATAGTGTGGCCAATCTAATGCACGGATCAGATGTCGCACGTGCGCACCGGGTTGGCCCTTTTCTAATTTAAAGATAGCGCGTGGAAATGGTGCGCATCGCACCAGTGAGGTGGCACGGAGGGCTTGAAGTCACATGTGCCAAAGTCAAACACGTGTGACAGATCTGGGACCTTCATCAAATATCTGAGTGATAGTTAACGGTTTGGATGACATCTAAACATCATGGTCAGCTCCAGGAAGGTTTCAAAAGTGCACGTTTCCTTTCCCACTGTTTCGTTTGGTGTGGCCCACCTGAAGTCTGTATCTGCCTAATTTTTCTATTCATGTTTACTGTAGTATTTCAAAACTAATGGACGGAGTAGATTTATCACTGTCATCTCTGTCGATCCCACACAGTTTCCGAACAACAAGGGGCACAGGAATATCTCTGTGCCTGAGAGCACAGGCAATCGGCGTCACCCTTTCCTCATGTCAGGGTGGAATAACAAACATATCCTTGACATTAATGATCCAGACCGTCCAGCTACCCACAGTTGAAGATCAAATCAGGCAGAAATTCCTACCCACATGGACGGTGGCTTTTAAATGGACAGTTGAGGTTTAGCAGGAAAAAACAGATGGCTACGATGATCTGTTTGATGTTAAAAGCAGACAGACAGATCGGAGCCACCCAACTTTTACGTTTGAGACGATGGACCATGTTTTTTTTTTTTTTTTTTTCTTTTTGTTGCACTAGTAAAGTTCACGCACTTACAACCGATGATCGAACCCAACTCCCAGTGTTTCATTTGTGGTGGCCCACCTGAGTTTTGGATCTGCCAGATTTTTAGAATACTTTCCTATTGTGGTCATTAAAAAACAGATGGACGGAGTGGATTTGTCAAGGGTGTTATTGTGAGGCATGCTCCATCAAAGGCAGCACCCAACAGATGAACGTTCAGGATCCATTACATGTATGCCACATGCACACGTCCAGAGATAGATTGCTTGGGCGGGGAAGAAGGCCCACATATCAATATCTGGGCCATTAATCAGGTAGGGCCAACTGGTCCACTTATCCTACTTAAATCTGTACCGTTGGCTGTATTTTTTTTTAGGACCATCCATTTTTCTCATACAAGCATAGCCTGCACGATGAATGGTTCGATCTGATATTCTGGGCTGGTGCATGCTCGCATCGTCATCTACCTGACAAATCTGTACACGTGTGGAATGCGATCTGGCACGTGTGATCTGAGCCGAAGCCTCCCGTCCATCCAGTACGAGCGTATACACTGAATCCTCTACAACGCATGTTGGGAAATGGCAGTGCAACACCCGATCTTTTTGGGTTCCCGGTTATGTCTGACTAAAATCTACTCCGTCCATCAGTCTTAACAACTCATTCTAACCATACATAACGAAATTAATCACGATCCAGAACTTAGGTGGGCCACAACACGGGAAAAAATTTAAATTGCGCCTAAAACCTCTAATTTTACTCGGTGTGGCCCACCTGAGTCTTGGATCGATCAGACATGCACATCACGATGGGCCCACACACAACTCGATCGTGGCAGGCTCTGCCTGCAGCACGTGCTGCAGAGTAGGTTACTCCCTTCCATCATTGGGTAGCGTGGGGCCCACCATAATTTCGGGGCTGAGTGGCTGAGTCACGAGACCAGACGGCTGCAAATAAAAGCGGAAAGGGGCAGGTTCAATGCATTAGCTTTTTATGAGGGGACAGTGAGAGAGACATTCAGTAGCGATCTAATCCCGTGATGTGTCACCATACATCCAACTTCATTGAATACGACAGAGCCAACGTCCACCATACACGTGGAAAGTTATATAGAGGGTGGATCAGGACGGCCCACCTGGTGGGCACTGCATTAGATAGCCCATGGTCAATGTCGTACTAATAGGACAATCCTAGCAATCCATTTTTATGCCACGTTGAATTGCAACCATGGATATTTCGAATTTCACCGTCGACATCATTTTTTTTCGCTGATCTTCGTACTGCGGGCCACCTGTGGTGGGGCCCACTAGTTTTGTGGCCTGGATCAATCGTTTGCCTGACAGATGAACGACGAAAAAGTGGACCTTTCGTATGCGAATTGCCTGTGCCCTCGGCCACAGAAGTTCCAGTAGTCGGAAGCTACGTGGGGCCCACAGTGATGCCCTTGAAAAATCCACTCTGACCATCAGTTTCTAAAGATCGAAATAGGGAGGAAACACAAAAATCAGGCAGATAAAAAAAACTCAAGTGGGCCCCACCACATGAAACAGCAGGGATTAAACAACCACCGTTGGATATTTTGTGGTGGCCACAGAAGTTTTCTATCGTGATGATATATTCGGTACTACAGTTTATGGGGAAATAAACATCATGGTGGGCTCCAGGAAGGTTTCAACTGTACACATTTCCGTTATCACGTTTTCATGCGGTGTGGCCCACATGAGTTCTGGATCTGCATGATTTTTGGATTGCTGTCCTATTTTGATCTTTAGAAAATGATGAACGGACTGGATTTGTCACGGGAATCTTTGTGGCCCTATATACTTTCTGACCACGGGAACTTCCAGGGGGCGGGGCACCGGAAATTCGCGTCCGGACCCGTCATGTTAGGTGGAGATGTCTGTATCGTGCACCCGTTGGAGGGAAATGAACTGACAGACATGTTTCTATCATAACATGATAAGAGACCGCTTCCGTCGTCCACGTGGCATGGTGGATCAGGACCATCCACTCGGTGGGCGCTGAGAGCGGATTAGCTGTTACCCGGGGAACAGCTTAGTGGGTGTTACCCTAACCGTGTGGGGGCCATCTTGATGTATTTTTTATACATCGACGCTGTCTATCTGTTTTTTCATATCATTTTAAGATGTGATCCAAAACCCTAAGAAGATTCAAATCTCAGGTGGAATATACCACTTGAAACAGTAATGAATAAACATTAAAAAACATTGCGGTCCACAAAAGTTTTTGATTAATCTGATATTTATATTTTCCCTTCATCAAGACCTTCTTAACATTATCAAGAGCTTAGATTGCAAATAAACATTACCAAAACTTTACAATGGGCTCTTTGAAAATTTTTAATGTTGGAATACTCAATCACACTGTTTCCAGTGGTATAGTCCACTTAAGATTTAGATCCTTATAATTTTTTAAACGACATCCTAAAATTGGCTGTAGAAACGGATGGACGGCGTGGATATACAAAATATCATCCATGTGGGCCATACGGTAGGGGTAACACCCACCAAGCTGTTCCCGGGGTAACACCTAATTCGAGTCCGTGGGCGCTGCGTTAATAGGAGCGGATCAGGTGACACCCCGGCCTCACCCAACAGGGTGCGGGCCCACCTTGATGTATGTATCCTGTATCCACGCCGTCCATCCGTTTTCCCATATCATTTTCGGGCATTATGCTAAAAATGAAACAGATCCAATAATCAGGTGAACCGTACCATAAGAAACAGTGGTGAGTGGGCCACTGTTTCATCCTGATCTATGACTCAGGTGGGCCACACCAAAGGGAACAGGGGGCGCGGTTTTCCTGCGAAAGCCTTGCGTATGAAGTTCCTGGGAACCAAGGTGGGGCCCTATAGTGATTTTTTTTTTAATGAATCCACCCTGTTCATCCGTTTTGGAAGCTCATTTTAGGACATGAGAACAAAAATGAACTGGATCAAGACTCAAGTGGGCCGAAAACGTGAGGATTAAATGTCCACAGTTGAAATATTTGTGGAGCCACAGGAGTTTCGAATCAGGATAATATTTGTGTTTCCAGTTCATTCCAGTAGGATGTCATATAAACATCACTGTGGACCCAGGGAGGTTTCAACGGTAGTAATTTACCTACCCACCTTTTCCTTTAGTTCGGCCCACTTGAGTCTTGGATCCGGTTCATTTTTGTTCTCACGTCCTAAAATGAGCTCCCAAAACGGATGAACGGGGTGGATTCATCAAAAAAAAATCACTGGGAGCCCCACCTTGGTTCCCAGCGCAGGAACTACCTGCGCAGGAAATCCGCGCCCAGGGAACGGTGGTAGAAATGTCCATATAGAATTTGGAGTCCACCATGTTGTGCATATGTCATCCAACCCGTTCATCAGATGAGGCCTACGGGATGGGGGGACGCATGTAAACTAGGGCCATTCAAAGACCCAGGTGGGTCACACGCATGAATATCACTGTTGCGTGTCCTACCGAGTTTTCGATCTAGACTGAGGGATTTGACATGCATATCAAGGGTGGGCCCCACAAAAATCGTACGTCCGAAGCATATCATCGTTTTCATGATTGAAAATCACGGTTAGGTAGGATCTCGAATCCAAAGGATTTTCGGTGCACAAGTCATCAATGTTGATGCCATCATACCAACGGCTTGGATCACCTTAATGGTGGGCCTCATTCACAGAGCAATGTGTCCAAGCGTAGTTCTCAAACCATAGAGGGAGGACATAACATTTTGGGTAACTAATGTTGAAAAAACCCGTAGCAGAAGCGAATTAGATGAACAAAAGCAATTACACAAGTAACAATTAAACACACACAAGAAATCAATTCAAATTGAGAGCGGAAAAACCCTTCATGGGTATAAAAACCATGGCAAAAGTTGAACAATTTATTATAAAATCAAGAGTTATAAGAGATAGAAGAAACAAAACCTGGATCCCAACCTTACAAGAGAAATCACAAGCTACCCAAAGCTTATTCTCACACCAAACGGACGTCTTTTTACTTATCTCAAATAATCCTAAGCTTTTTTTAAGTTTTTTCTCTTGTCCTAAAACTCTTTTATTAATCCCACATTATATCCATTTTACAGACATAAAATCAAAATTAGAAACTTCTTGTGCAAAATTATGCAAGAAATTGACTCAAATATAAAACTAGCTAACCAGTCACACAACTAGCCGCGGGCCCTTGTTGTAGAAGATTTAAGACGTCGGATCCAAACAACCAAATGGACTAAAGAGAAGAGAGCCCCCTGACATAGTTTGCCTTCTTGCTCTGTATTTTAAGGGGAGTTGTTTGATACTCCGGTAGAGTGGGATGGCTGATATGCTGCCACTTTTAAGTTGTCCCCATGACACATCTCTACTCAAAAGTTAAACCTTCCAAATTAACCATGGGACCCAATGTAGATAAATTATCAAACATGAATAGTATTGGCCGAATAATTGTGACCAATGATCCTATGGTCAATTGCGCGGGAATGCACTTAGCATTTCTTAAGAGTAAAAGGATCATTCCATCACATGAACGGCTTGGATCTCCAAATCATAAGCCCTATGTGCGCTTTCATGCATCAGCAACTTGATTTTGCTGATGACTAGGACCACTGGAAGAGCAAACTATGGCATAAAGGTAGTCCAAGGTGGACCTGCCATCGTCCCCTTTTAAGTGGAAGATGTTCAATGCTCAAGTAGAATGTGATAGTTGACAATCTTAAAATCGGCGTGGCAAATCTTACCGCAAGTTAAGTTGTCCAAATTTTGAGACCCAATGTTAAGTCATCATGAATAAGTTGAATTTGTTGAATAATCATGTAGCATACTTGTGGTTACTTGTTTGCTAAATTGGGACAGCTTGATACCTTTGTACCGACCATCCATCGTGTGTCCATTCATGGATAATTTGTAAATATACATGATCCATCTAAATTTGGGCCCACTATTTGAATGGTACTAATTACTTCTTATGTGAATATGTGGACAACTTATATAAGACGACCCTTGAGAGAGAGAGAAGAAGTATGGAAATCAATTTCCTATTTCTAAGGCCTTCCCCAAATCATGATTTCTTCTAAATAAATAAATAAACAAGTGAAAAGTCACTTTTCATGGTTCAGATGGATCCTGTTGTTTAGTTGATCAATAACCTTTTAATATTTTCACGAAAATCAATCAAGTTAAAGAAAACCAGGTAAAATGAATTAATTTTATGGTTTTCCATCCATAGAATTTCATTGTTGTTTTCAATGTGGAGGCTAATTTTTCTCTCCATCCAAAGAGGCTTTAGTTGAGGTGGTTGCACTAATTCCACTTTGGACGGTGTCTCTTGAATCGTACACGCATAAATGTACTACAAACGATATTAATCAAGTCACTCACCGAACATAGCTAAAAGGGGACTTGGATTTCAGTTGTGACCCCTCCAACAC
Organism: Liriodendron chinense; assembly: GCA_003013855.2. NCBI lineage: Eukaryota > Viridiplantae > Streptophyta > Magnoliopsida > Magnoliales > Magnoliaceae > Liriodendron > Liriodendron chinense. Next base: position 6,287,795 of record ML058484.1, on the reverse strand, counting down.
CTATGTCGGTACTTGTCGTTGCTGAAAAGCTCTATAGTCCCCACTATATGTTGGTGTTTTATGCACATGAATTTTGCCAACTTATTTAAAGTCATAGACCAAAAAAATGAGGTAGAACCTAATCCCAAGTGTACTACAAATCAGGAAATAATGGTCATTGAACGCCCTTGTTGATTAGATCACACAAATGTGGATGAAGAGAAAACATAAATATCAGCTAAATCCCAAACTTTTGTAGCCCCTAAGAATTTAATGGTGGGCGTTCAATGACCACATATTAGGTTCATACCCATGATGGTGTGGCCCTTGCCATGAGGCCACATTGATGCATGCATTCTATATTCATGTTGCCACTCACTTAGGCTCTTTACTCTTGCCTCAGTAGTAGACTCATGGGAGCTTCTACCAGAGGTCATGATTTGTCAAACCGTTGTAGGAGCTTCCCAAACCGTTGCGGTGAAATCCCATTGCAGTGTGAGTGCATGTTTTTTTTTTTTTTTCTTCTTAAATCCTGTTTATATCGCATTTGTCCTTATCAGCGGGTTGGATGGCACATAAACATTATTACGATGGTCCGTTCCTGTAGCATGGTTCATCAGATATTTGGATCTTCTTCATTTTTGGGATCGTTGCTAAAATGACCTAGAAAAACAAATGGACGGTGTGAGCGTAGAATTAATACATCAATGCGAACGTATTAAAAATAAAAAGACCATCGGATCGGTCGTAGGTGCACTTCCAATTTTGTACTGCTGGCCAATTTCTCTTAAACCTCCCATTCCTGCCGTACAAGTGTGGCCCAGAAGATCAGGTGGGCCAAATCGGACCGTTCAGATGCACCCATGTAACCCAAACGACTTGATTGTGCGATGATAGGCTCCAATATGTCACACGTGCACACGTGTTCACGTGTGAAGCAAGTAGACATTCAGAGCGTACTCGAGCGAATAGACAACAGGTCTCCTCGGCCGGCGTGGGAAGCCGGAATCAGAGAACATGAGCAGTTGTTATTTTCATCCCAGTATTCGCGCGCGTGTACTAGCTCTTCCATCTGTCAACACGCTTCACCCCGAGGTCCGTCCTCCTCAGCACCTCCGGCTATCCTGCGCCGTCGGCGTACAGCGCATCCCCTTGCAGAATCGAGCGGAGAAGGAGAAGTTCTGTCCCATGGCAGCGGCAGCAGCGACACCATTCTCAAGCGGTAGCTCCGTCGAACTGCGCGAAGAATCCGATTTCCAAGCGCTCCTCTCTCCAGACGGATACATCTCTATCTGCGGTTTCGGTTCTCTTCTCTCAGGTAAAAGAAAAGGAAAGAGAAAATGATATCAGTCGTGTCGCGTTTGGATGCTTATATTGGATTTGATTGCGATAATTGCCAATTCGATAGTGTGTGAATTACCAATGTAGACGATCCCCCGGATCTGAAATTACATGATCAGGGTTTTTGGGTTGTCTTTTTTTACTTATTAAAATGTTGCAATCCCCATTTACTGATTTCTTTCTATCATGATTTGAATGGATTGCGATTCAGTTCAATTGAGCATCCAAACGCGTTTCAAATTCTTAGACCTAGTTCACATTGAACTCTCAAAGCTAATTCCACAATAACTTTGTGACATTGTTAGGGAAAAATCGTGATTAGATCTCTTTCACTTTTTGCTTTCGATCCAGCTATGGTTAAAAGACTCGGTAACTCGGGTCAACTCGTCTGGTCTTGAATCTGAGTCATGACTCGCCCAAAACGAGCAAAACTACTTGTTACACATGACATTTTGTTGTTGCATGGAAACATAAATGTCTGACTAATCTGGCTATTGGGGTGAATCGGCCCTTCTGGACTGAGTCAGAAGTGACTCACAGGTGACTCGTTGGGCCTTGTGGCTAACCGGATCAGGTCCAAGACATCCAACTGAGTCCGAGTCAAACCGGATGAGTCATATGGGACTCGATTCTTAAAACCAGTGGATCTGGCAATTGTATGGTTAGGCCACACCTTTCGGTAAACCTGGGCCATTCATCTGGTATGTCCTAACTTAGCTCCATACAGGCCATGATGTTACTGAGAGCATTGGGTTGGCTCAAAAGAGGTGCTAAGGAGTAAGGACAGTTTCATCTTAGTAAATCATGACATGACTAACCTGAGTCACTCGACTCATAATGTTGAATGCCTACACATGCAAACCTCATCCTGAACATGCCTCAAAACTACGTGTCAGGGATCAAGCCGTGACTAGAGATGTGCGTGTCTTTGTTCCGTGCTCACTTATCTCCTGCAATGCTGCCGCAGGTGGTTACACCTCCAAGTGCATCCTCATCCTACGCAGTACGCACTACCTATCGGGGATGGTAAATTCGTGCCTAAATGGGAAACCAAGCTTCCTAACAAAAAGAAATGACACCTCTAGCTCGTGATGCTCTATAAAAATGTTACACAAGGGTGTCCACCCATCTCTCATTTGAAATTGACATACTGATATATTCTCTCAATGTGCTTCGATTTCTTATAATGTGGTGATGCTTCACGAGATGTGTAGTCGACAAGTTATCGATCCTTATAGGAAGAGAACATTTGCCACTAGGGGCAACACCCACGTCTCTCAATAATCACACACACTCTTGGGCCAACCCACAACACATAATATACTTAGCCTCCATGGTGGACAGATTAGTTGAAATTTGCTTTCGACTGGACCATAAAATAACACCACCATTTAACATAAACACTTATCTCAAGTTCCACTTATTTTTATCTTATCTTTCCAAGAGGGGTCATAATAAGACTATACCTTAACTCAGTTATTTTATGGCAGAACTTTAGGTCTATCATGCCTCTAAGATGTTGAAGAATTCTTTTAACTGCTTGCCAATGCGCGTGGTGGGTCACTTTAATAACGACTAATAAGGCCCTCGGCATAAGAAATATATGGTCGAGTGCACAATGTGGTAGATCTACCACTCTAATACTAGTATTTGGGCCACCATGGAAAATTTACTCAAACACAACAAAGCGAATTGGGAATCTCAAAGACTTAAATTCTAGATCTACCTCTCTCTCTCTCTCTCTCTCTCTCTCTCTCTCTCTCTAATGCAAGGGCATTTTCACACCGGGCTCGAGTGGGGCAGCCTGTGGACTTAGGAGCACACTCGGGGTGGGGTCGGCTATAGATTCAGCGCCTGTGGACTCAGGGGGACTGTGGATTCGGACCCACCCGTGGATTCGAGGCCCACCTAGGAGGATTCGACCGAGGGCCTAGGGTGACCTGTGGATTCGGGGCCCTGAGGTGAACCCGTGAATTCGGGGCCCTCTCGACCTGGGCTATGAGATAAAGGGATTAATTCACCACACTCTAACAGTTTGAGCTTTTAGAGAAAGTGGTTAGTTGTCCTGCATCTCTCTCTCTCTCTCTCACTCACTCTCTCACAATGCATGGTGTGGGAAGGGAATGAGGGTGGCTTTCCTTCCCATGGGATGGGCGACATCAATACTTTGTTCTTGATCCCCAACAATGCATGTGGCATACATGGAGAAGATCCAGATCATTCAAGAGGCAGGCCTTGCCTTGGGGGGTCATGGCACAAGAAAGTGACACCAGTCGCCTAACAATCCAATTAGATGACTATTGAGTTTTGTCCCCATTCAATGCATCACATTGACTGTTTTGTCTTCTGGCATCAATTTTAAGCATCCAAGAGATGATCAAGATCATTTGTATAGTATGAATTTTAATCCATGGACATGGGCCTACTCAATGAATAGTCCAGATCTCATTCCTTTGTGGTTTTAAACATCATCTGAAACCAAGTAGACTTGGGTATCAATGGAGAAAGAATGAGTCGCACTTTGAAACCATACCATGTCAGAACAAGTCCAACTGAATTGGAGTGATCGGGATGAGTTTTACTGGTTTCAGTCTCTGGGTGAGTCACTCTCAGCTTCTTAGTTCTTACAATGCGTCCATGTATCATCAATGGTTTTAGATTCTCCATATATAAATGACACAAATTGGTAGAGAATATTGTCTCTTTTCTGAACCCATGCATTTATACTCTCTCTCTCTCTCTCTCTCTCTCTCTCTCTCTCTCTCTCTCTCTCTCTCTCACATGCCAGAAAGAAGTGCAAGGAGTACATTTCCCGACCTCATGAACTTCAGGATGGGGAAATTACATGGATTTCGACGAATCTTCTGCCATGTTGCTCCAATTTTCTTTGATCGTGGGATAGCAAAAGAAGAAACTGGGGTTAGAACTAAAAAATCTTCTTCTTCTTCTTTTGAATGTTAACTAAAAACTCTTCAGCTTGTGGATGAGAAATTATATGATCCATGAGCCAAGGCTTTGCACAGTATGTGCAGTTTTCAGTTTTAAAACTGGGGCCCATGGTTCAATAATCTAGAGTCACTTTAGAAGAGAAATACAACAACAATCTACTTTCAACCGAAAATACTCCCAAGGTTGGTGGCTAGCATTTTCCAATCTAAGAGATTTTTTGGGGCATCTGCCCATAGTGGGGTTCAAGAGACCAATGGGTTTGGATTGGCCCATTGGCCCAACTTGTCCTAATAGAAAACCTGCATATATTGTTCAAAGCCTCGGGTCCCACATCATTAATTCCTCAATGAGGTACATATTTTTCCTTTTTTTTTTTTTTTTAATAGTGTTTGAATTCTATAGAGCTCAAGAAGAAAATATAAATGACTAAAGGATATGCGCAAATATTTCAGGAGATTTCGAGCCTGAGTGTAGAGCCCTGTCAAGGGGAAACTCTTGTCATTACTGCGTTTGACATAAAAATATCGGAGGTAATGCTGCATTACATGGATAATGTTGCTATCCCCTCATACAAGGATTGTTGAAGGCCGTGTTTGGATGCACAAGTGAATTGAATTTCAAACTTCCAGTTCAATCAAGAGGATATTACGAAATGATGCTTCTTAGTATTCATAATGAGCAGTAGCCCTCAAATTGTGGATATACTCATTTCAAGCTCAACCTGAAAGTGACTTGATTGCCATTTGGAACACAGTCAGTTGATATGAATGCTAAGGAAGGTGCAGTTTGGTTACTTCTAATATATTAAATTAATCCATCATCATCTAAGCCTTCCAAACTAATTGGGATCGACTACATGAATCCTTTACCGCCATTCCACTCTATCAAGGGGCATAACTTTAGTTAGACCATAGGTCATCAAGCCTTTTCTTACTACCTCCATCCAGGTCCCACATCCTTTTGGGCCTTCCCCTTGCCCTCTTAGAGCCTTCAACTCATACTAACTCACTCCTAACTGGTGTAGTTCTTGGCCTCTGTTACACTTGACCAAACTATCCAAGTCTACTTTCCCTCATCTTATTACCTATTGGTGCTACTAAATTTCCTCAAATGCATTTATTTCTAATTCTATCCTTGTCTTGCTACTCATCTATCTCAATAACCTCATTTCAGCTACATTCATCCTATGAACATTCTGTCACAGAGCATGTCTGATGATCACATAAAACTCCAGAGGCACATCTCCATTTCTTCCACCCCGCTTGAATTCTATGGGCAACATCCTTCTAAATCTCTTCACTCTCATGAATTGTCAACCCAAGTCATTTTGGGAAACTTCTTGGTTAGAAAACTTAACTAATTCATAACTGCACAATTCAATTCAGTTGTGCATCACACCCTTAATGATAATAATGATATATCTGATTTTCTTATAGAGCTCTGCTAATCCCACATGCATGTACAAGTCCGCTAATGCACATGCCACCACATATGCCAGCATGACAGATAGGGGAAACATCCAAGCCATCAATCAGGTCGACCTCACTGCGTAGATGTTACTGCCCAAAGATAAAGGCAGTCCACTCAGAAGGTGTGCCATGATATTAGAAATAAGTGGACGGGTTAGACAAATTTGGACAATTTTTTTTACCACTGTACTTTCGTTCAGTTAATTCTGGCCCACCTGACTAGTGGGCGACCTAATTCTTGTTATTGGGAATCTTCATAATGGTCCTGTTCTGATGGATGGCTTGGATATTGCACCTCTCTGCTGTGCTGGCATATGTGGTGGCGTGTCCATTAACTGACTTGTACATGAATGCGGGATTAGCAAAGCTCTTTCTTTTATTTAAGGATCTTAAACTGCTCAGGAGTTTCTTAAGGACCTTCTTTGTAGTAACCGGACATGAGATCAAATAGCAAACTAATCCTTATCAAGGTTTATCCCGTTCATGCGAAGCTCTTACTCTACAGGTTCCATCTTTTATTGAAAGGGAGCATGAATTTCGTTTCTTAGCTGTAAGTACCTAATTCATCCTCTTATTTACTTGGTTTTCAGGCTTGTTGATTAATTTAGAGTTCTAAGGGTAATTCATTCGTTATAACAGGTTGTGCCTGAAGAAATGAATGGGGAAACCTTTACTCGCCCGGCTGTAAGTATGGGTAGCTTATTTTGAAAGTAAAGAAAAGAAAAGAAAAAGAAAAAGAAAAAGAAAAAAAAAACTAATTTTGTTGAGCCAGTGCTGCGCGTACATTTGCTAGATAAGCTGATAACAGATTGCTCGTTGCGGTCATTCCTGCAGGTGCTTTGCGCTCGTTATAGTGATGAGGAATACTTTCATGTTAGATGCAAAGGTAATCACCAACAAGCTTTGCTGAGCGCACACGTGTGTGCAAGAAAGCTCATGCACACACCACACATGTGCCAATATGGCATATAGGTGAGAGATCTAATCCATCACCAGGTTGGTCTAACTTTATACACATTTCCCCAAAAATAAAATCTGGTCCAATCAGCATGCGAGCCCCAATATTGGGAACCTGTAGATGGATTAGAGAACTTCAGTCAAGTTTTTCAGAGCCAGCCCACCTGACCTGTGGGTCAACTTGATTCTTGGGCTAGGGCATCAACATAGTGGTGCCATTTTGATGGATCAATTGGATCTCGTACCTATTGTGCCATGCTGCCACATGCGTGGCATGTACATGAGCTTTTTTTTTTTTTTTGCACAAGTAGTTAACTGCAACCTTCATTGAATGATTCAAGATGTCACTTTCCAAATGACAATAGTATTTTACAATTGATGTATTCCTACTAGTGGTAGACAGTTACAACTAACAACTTCAATGGAAAGAAATCTTTTTAGCGGGATTCCAAATCTTTCTTTTGAATTGAAGTAGTAATCACGAACAGAATACATAGGTTCTTTGTGGATGAGCCATGGACTTTTTGAAAATGTTTTCTTTTCTTTCCTTTTCTTTGAAGAAAATTTTCATTCTTCAACTCACCACAAAAAATTAAATATTATTGGACCTTTATTGAAGTGCAAATTTGAGCATTACATCAAAGCATAGAACCCCTCCTACAGTCATTTGTGGTCAGGTTGCCTGAACAAACTGTCACTTCCTTTTGCTAAATACTCATAGAGTTCTACTAGAAAAGCGTAGGGCTATGGATGCAAAAGAGAAGAAGAAAGAGAGGCGAAGATGTCGGTGCGGGTTCAATCATTAGTCCCGGACGAAATTGGACCCCAATGTCGGCTCAGATGGTTCTTAGAGAAGTCAAACAGTCAACACAATAATAGCAGAAGCAAAAAAGTTAAAACTGGCTAGGAGAAAGGGACTGTGCAGCAGTTTGGAGCTGACATCAGCTCATTGCTAACATGAGTGACATCAGTATGATGCCTGTCTTCTAGCATGAATCATGCATGTGTCTAGAGTTCCGAAGCCTATGAAGCAATTTTTTGGGTCCTTGTCTTTAAACAGGATAATATGTAGGATTTGTTTTAAATTTATCCAAGGGCTGAAATTAGTTTCAATGGGCTTTATTTCTTCATACATTTGGACTGTTATTGGAGCATCAGAATTTCTTTATTATTGGAAATTTTTGGGGGTTCAGAGGGTTAAAAATGTTAATAGCTTCCACACTCAAATTGGATCTCATCGTTTTCTTGGTGTATTTGCTTGAAGCAGGCATGGTGCTATACTTAAATGCTGATATTTCAGTATCAGTGTTAAATTTTTACTTAGGGTTGCTAGAAAACTACTAGTTGCTGTGATTTGTTAAATAGTTGGTGTGATTTTCATGTTAGACTGCTGGAAATCATGATTTTGGGTCTGGATTTTCATTCCTAATGCTGAAGTGCAGCTTATTTACCGATTTTGTGGTATAATCCCTGCAATTATTAATATTTGTTGTGGAAATTGTTGAGAGCCTATTCTGAACTGTTGTAATTGAAGAACACCATCAGCCGGTCCTGTATAAACACTAGCGGACTGTTTGGATACAAGTAAACAGGCAATCTTGGTAATGCAGTCTTGAATAGGCTAGGTCATGCTCTCTTGGACTACATGTTCTATCCCTTTTTGTCAAACACTTGGAACATGGGAGTAAAGGTGGAATGTGGCACATGTGAGGAGCTTAAGATGGTTGGTGGTACAGGTAGCATTTATGACACGTGCACTGTGACACATTTGGAATATGTAAGGAGCTTGAAAGTTGATGGTCGCACATGTAGGGATCTTGAGCATGGGTAGTCACGCATATGGCACATTTAGCACATGTGATGCATATGAGTAGAACAAAACTTCAACTAAACTTAGAACAATATATACTCATAGATCAAAGAATCCCAAACCAAACCACCTGAGAAAAGAAGCAATGGATGAACAGATGATCCACTAATTCTTCAGCACTCAAACAAAGCGGACAAGCATTAGGAAGGATGAAGGCTCTTTGCATTGGTTTTTGGAATTCTTGTTTCATCCATTATGCTTACTACATTTTAGTCTGCCGCATCATATCAATTTCTTGCAACTTCCTTTTATGCAGGAAGCAAGGAGATCTTTTTTCAGCGCTATGGACGCCTTAACATCCAGAAAATATGGCGGGATGATATCTTACCGTGCCGTGTTTATCTTAGGCATTGGTAATTAGTACTTTTCTTGTTTATCTTCATTATTTATACTTAACACTCTTGCAGGAAAGGGATACATATTCTTTGCAAATTTGATAGTGAGTTGCAAAAAAAGGGGCTTTTATTAGAGTTGTAAATGGGTTGAGTCGACCAATGACCTAGCGGACCTGAGTCGATGAGGATCCAAGTTTGGACCGATAAGTGGGTTCCGACAGGTCTGGTCCAGGTCCAAATCACAGGACCCAATTCTTATTTGGGTCAAATCTAGGTCCCAATCAGTCCTACATGTCGGATTTTGGCTATATCTAAATCATCATCATCATTTATGCATTATCCCAATTACTTGGGTTCAGCTACATAAATCTTGTTCCACCATTCCATTCTGTCAAGGGCTATACCTTCAGTTAGACCATAGGCCATCAAGTCTTTTCTTACTACCTCCATCCATGTCCTTTTGGGTCTTTCATTTGCCCTTTGAAAGCCTTCAACTTGTACCCACTCCTAACCGGTGCAGTTGTTGGTCTCCATTGCACATCACAGAACTATCTAAGTCTACTTTCCCTTATCTTATTACCTATTGGTGCTACTCCTAAGTTTCCTCTAATGCATTCATTTCTAATTCTATCCTTCCTCATCTTGCCACTCATCTATCTCAACATCCTCATTTCAGCTACACTCATCTATGAACATATTGTTCCTTAACTATCCAATATTTTGTCCAATAGAGCATGGCTGATCTTATAGCTATCCTATAAAATTTCCTTTTCAGTTTGAGTAGTACACAATGATCACATAAAACTCTAAAGGCATATCTTCATTTCTTAATATGGGCAAAATTTGAGACTGTTTGGTCTTGTGTAAGTACATGTAAACTATAGTAAAAGCATAATAATGAGCGGTTGCAACTATTTGAAATATTGGCTGAATTTCATCTCGAATTTCGAGCAAAACTTAACCTCGTGAAAGCAAAACCATATGAGCCCCACCATGATGTATGTGTTATATGTATGCCGTCCATTCATTTTCTCAGATTAAAATGAGGCAGATCCAAAGCTCAAGTGGACCACACCACAGAAAACAGTGGGTTCAAGGGTAGGCCTCTTTATTCCCTCTGCTTCCTTTGGTGTGGTCCACTTGAGATTTGGATCTGCCTCATTTTTGGGCTCATGCCCTGAAATGATCTGGCAAAATGAATGGATGGCGTGGATAAAACACATACATCATGGTGCAGCCCATAGAGTTTTGCCAAGTAAACATGGTAAGGACATCACGCAAATTGAGTCCACCGTATCTGTCAAATCTTGGTAGAGGAAATACGAAAGTAAATAATTAGTACTTTTTCACCTTAATTTACCGGTGATTACGTGGAACCAAACAGGCCCTAAAAGAAAGAAAGGAATAAAGCTGGAAGGAAATATGAAAGCAAATAATTATTACTTATTTACCTTAATTTACCAGTAATTATGTGGAACCAAACAGGCGTTACAGGCCCTAAAAGAAAAGAAGAAAAATAAAGCTAGAAGCAAAAGGCTCTCTCTCTCTCTCTCTCTCTCTCTCTCTCTGACACAAAGTGTTTGAAGAATTGTTACAAAAGCTTTTTCATGACATGAATTTACACACATTGACAAAGGTTACTATGTATTTTTTTTTTTTTTTTTTTCCAGTGTGTTGGCAGCGAAGAATCTTGGACAGGCAGCTTATGAAAACTTCTTAGATCACACATTCCTTGCTGATCGGAAAACAACGATCCGCCAATACTTGTATACGACTGGTTCTGGCATTATGGAAGAAGAGCCTCCAGACGCACTCAAGAGCCGATATGGAGGTTGACGACATCAACCGTCGAAGCACATACCCACATTGAAATGATTAAGTGCAGCCTGACGGATGGATGGAAAATTCGTTTTGACAGCTTAGATGATCTCATCTCTACTACAAGTAAAGCAGCCAATCTCTGCAGCTCATTTATATTAATATATGGGCCTGAGTTGGTTAAGAAAGGAGAAAAAGTCGCATCCCACCGGACGACCATAATTGGTCTGTTATTTGATTACAGAGCTTGTTTTGTTGAGACAGAAAAAAGACTCTCAAGGACTGTGTTTTATTAATTGGCCGAAGTACTTTCATGGATTGATGACCTGTTCTCAGTCGACTCAGATTGGGTTGAGTCCAATCCGGTTTGGCACCATGAGTCATAGGCAAAAATGTGCTTGACTCGACTCAAGACCAGATGAAAGGGCCCGAGTCATCAGGCCTTCAATCCATGGATGCTTCTCATTTTATGGGATGATCTTTTTTTTCTTTTCTTAATAATTATTTTGCGATTGAAGTATGTGAATGTCCTTCAATGATGAATGATAGGGTGATTCGGGGTACACATGAGCAAGATTGGAGCCGTTCATCAGGTGGACCACATCTTGGACAAGCCACGGTTTGAAAATGAGAGTAGTTTCCTCATTAGGTGTGGGGTACAAGGTGTATAAGAAAGTGGACAGTTAGAGAAAATGTAACCAGTGATCTATATTCGTTGTAAATGTGTCCTCTGCCTTATTAGTTGATCTTGATTTTATGGCCAGGGAACATTTACGGTGGGCCCCACGTGATGAATGGTCCACATTGAGCTGAATACGGTTCAAAGTGGGAAGTGATGAGCGGTCAGGAATTTTTTTTAAGCTCAAAGCTATACACTGAGGGCCCGCTTTCCAGTGGATTCCGGAACATTAGTCATGTGGATCGCTGCAGGGAATTCCTGCAGCCCTAGGCTCTGTGGGATCACTATCTGTGTTATATCCACTCCGTTCATCTGTTTCATTAGCTCATTTGAGGGCATGAGGGAAAAAGATGCCCACCATTAAAGGGCTTAACAGGAGTTTTGGATCAAGCTGATATTTGTATTCTCTACATCCGGGTCAGAGTCGCCTTATCAACGGGTTGGATGGCATACAAACATGACGGTGGGCCCTAGGAAGGTTTCAACAGTGGGCATCTTTTTTGGTCGACTTGAACTTTGGATCGGAAACAGATGGAGGAAGTGCATATAACACATGCATCATCGTGCGGCTTCGAAGAGGTTCGGGCTGCAGGAATCCCCTGCAGCCCTGGTTTCAAGCAATCCACGTCCACTGCGATTTGGGTTACCTTCATTTTTGAGTTCATGGCTTAAAATGAGCTTTCAAAATGGTTGGACGGTGTGGATTTAAGTCAAATACATCACGGTGGGCCCCACAGTCAGGGTCTCACCCACCTCGGTGGATCCAGGGTCCCACCTAATTCGCTCATATATATGACCTGTGCACCGGTGCGCATATATTCACGCACCGCGCTATTTGGATTAGTTGGGGACGGCCATAACGCGCATCTTGGACTCTTCTTCCCACAAGATGTGTTCACATCACATAATTATGTGGGCCCCACCATCTTATATGTGTTATATCCATACGGTCCTTCCATTCTACAAGAGTGTGGTAGATATAAAGCTCAAGTGGAACATACCGCATAAAGCAATGGGACAATGACACCTACCATTGATACCTTTCCAAGGCCCACCATGATATTTATTTGCCATCCAACCTGTTCACAAGATCACAGGACTCGGATGAACGGAAAACACAACTACAGGCTTGATCCAGAACTTTTGAAGGCCCAAGAAGCTCTTAATGGTAAGCATTCAATCGCCATCTCTTTATATGGGGTTTTGGATATGCCTCATTTTTCCCCTTATTTCTTAACATGACCTGAAAAATGAATGGACAGGATGGATTTCTTATAATCATTACGGTGGGCCGCACGCAGCTTCCTTGGAAGTCATGCTAAACGTTTTGGCAGGCAATCCGGCTTGTGTGAAACGGATTTGGTACAGCCCTGGCCTTGCTCAAGATGGTGCATCCTTTATAGTGGGGCCTACCTTGATGCATGTATTATATATCTATGCTGTTCATCTGTTTTACCATATTATTTTATGGCATGAACTTAAAACTGAAGCGGATCCAATTCTCAGGTAGACTAGGCCTTATGAAACAATGTTATTGACTATTAATGGGGGCACAATATGTGTTTTATCCCTGTCTCCATTTATTTTGAAAAATCATGATGAGCTAAAAAATGAGGCAGATCAAATGCTTGGGTGGACTGCGCCACGTGAAACGGTAAGGATTGAATGCCCCCTGCTGAAAACCTTTTCAGGTCCACAGAAGCTATGGATCAAACTGATATTTATGGTTTTCCATTATTCAGGTATGTGTGACCTTATGTTCATGGCAAATAAACATAACAGTGGGCCCAAGGAATGTTTCAAACAGTGGGGTCATTGTACTTTTAAGTGGTGTGGTCCACTCCCATCTTGGATCTGCCGTCTTTTTTGACCTCATGCCCTGCAATGATCTTTCAAAATGGATGGACGCATTCGACATAACACATACATCATGATGGGGCCTACATAGTTAAGTGACGAGAACACATCTAGCGGGAGAAATAGAATGCGAGATACGCTTCGGCAGGATAGTGTGGTTCGCAAATTGCTATATAGGCACTTGTGCGCAGGTGATCATTCCTCTCTCTCTATATATATATTGAAAAAAAATAGGGCTGGCCCACCAGACTTCAGTTTGGCCCACCAAACTGAAATATGTAGAAGGCCCACCAGACTTCATGTCCCAAACTGAAATATGTAGGAGGCCCACCAGACTTCATGTCCCAAATTGCTGATCGGACTTGGTTTTGAAGCCAGGCCCATGCCTATGTTTTACGAAAACGTGCCCAAGGAGAGCTGCATTTTACGTCGAAGGCCTGATTAGTGATTACTAAGGAAGCAAGATTGCGTAGTGAGTAACTAAGTGGGGTCCACCGTGATTTTTGTATTTTATCCATTCCGTCCATCCATTTTACCTGATAATTTTAGGGCTGGAACCTAAAATTTAATCATATCCAAAGCTTAAATGGACCACACTACAGGAAACAATGTGAATCGAATATCTACTGTTGAAATATTCTTGGGGCCACCAAAGTTTTGGATCAAGCTGATATTTATGTTTTCCCTTCATCCATCTCCGTATGATCTTATGAACAGGTTGGATGACAAATAAACATAACTGTGGGCCCTAGAAAGGTTTCAACAGTTGAAACCAGGCATGTTGATTCGTCAGCAGGGTCACCACACCTGTGTGCTGAACTACTGATGGCCGTTTGTTTCTAACCGTCCAATTATTAGCTGATGAGTGGCTCGGATCTCCCATCCATCTGAGGTCGTCGGCATACGGCAAAAGCTAGGGCATGGTTCACTGATCGGATGTCCAACACGAGCGAGATTGGCACGAGTGCAGAGCAAATGAAGGAAGGTGGGAGTCCCACATCGGAGAGGAGGGAGAGTTGGTAATAGATAGTAAGATTATAAAAGGAAGAAGAGGGGGAATAGAATAGATAACCCGTCCTGTCGGGGGTGCGAGGCGACTCGTCAATGATCGAATAGAGACGGCGAGTCGTGCCAACACCTACGAAAGCGAACACACACCTTAGGGAGGCGAGCGAGTTCACCCTACTTTAGGTGGCTTGCCCGCCAATTTTTGGAAGCCCTACCTTTTTAGGCTGGGGCTCACCACCATCGTAGCTCTCAACTAACAATATTTGATATGAATATTTTGTGGAGTTTTGACCTTCCATTAATTGGCCATGCTAGTGTAGTTTTGCTGTTGTAGACAGGACATGATTAATCAATCTGGTATTAATCACACATTATTAAATCTCACATAATTAGTCTCTATACAGCCATTGTTTGTGTGTATGTGAGATTAGCCGATTTTCAAGGGGAGGCTAGCTTTATTGAAAGTATTTAATAAATTATTTTACAACACTATGATCATAACAGGATCCGTTCATTACTTACGTAGTCCACTACTGAGCTTCGTAACGACAATTTGTCCATGGACATGGTAGGAACCAATAAATTATTTGTTCATTATCTGGTGTGGACCAAAGTTCATGGCGAAATGACTAATGAAATCACACTTGGTATGTAATAGAAAATATCTGTAACCTTTCGTTTAAAACTAAGCTATATCTTTCTTGTGATCTAGCGGGATGCCGGAGATGAAAATGGAAAGATAAAGTAAGAATAAAATTATGATCCCATGTTATGATTAACATTATGCCGACGAGTGATGGAGAGCTAAACTATAATAAAATAAAAAGGTAAGCCTTGTTGAGTGATTGTGTTGGTGAGGGCCCAAAGTTCTTCATTCTTTATTGCTTTTATAAACTTAGAAGGGTAGTGACATTGAGTGATCTTTAAGAGCATAAGAGGGTAGATTAGCTATCTGTGCATTTTTTCTTGGGTAAACATAAGTATAGCTTATTATATTAGGTCACGTGTATAGAAGAGATCGTTTCTAATAAACAACATGATTGTGTATTCTATTTGGAGGAAGATGCTTTATCCAACAGCCTACGTCACTTAACATACTTTCCTATGCCATTGAGAACATCTTCTTTGGCAAGTTAGATAATTGTGCAAACTTCCCTAAATCATTACTTTAGCCATAGCCAATCTTATCTGGGCATGTGTTACATGAAGATACTTTACCAGATACAGCCAAACCTTTGGGACATTGATAGACTAAATGAAGATAACCTAGTTTCAACACTGAGGTCCTGGTATCGATTCCCAACGCAGGGGGTGGCTAACATTGAGGTGTGACTAACCGTGTGGGTGTGTGTACTAACTAAAAAAAAAAAACTTTGACAGAATTATTTTCACTAAGGAGTTGCTTTCGTTGGAGGTTTACTTTTCTTGGACTCTTGCACTTAAATGCTTCTTAATATAGACATGCTCCTAGCATCTTGACTTTAAAGTTCATCTTCACCACTTGGGGTGTATAACTGCCATGTGACATCTTCTCCATTTAATCTGGCCATGATAGTTTGGGTGCAAACACTATCATGGATAGCTTATGCTTAAAAATCACGTGGATTAGACAATCCTATCCATGGCCTTCGATTTTCCCATTTCGCTATCACCTAGTTTTGTCTAGCGTCGCTCTAGGGCCACATGTCAGACTGCTTTGGATCAATCCAATCTATATTCATTTTGAACCATCTGCCATTTATCTACTGTGGAGATGTGCTCTTCGGTACAGCATATCATTTCCCTTGACGCAAAGGCAACAACTAGAGATACCACTTGGACCGTAGCCATTGGATCTGGGGCCATATTCAGTCATCCAAACCTCTTATAGAAAGAAATAGATCAACAAAAGTGGCTTCCTCAAAAATCTCAAAGGTTTGAAAATCCTGGACTTACAAATCAAGCAACAGTTCATATTCAATGGAAAAATGTCAAATAATTAAACTCTTACCTGGGCCTCATTTGGGTAAGGCCTAAAAATGAATTCATCTCATTTGAGTTAACAGTAATATGTATTGGAGATCTTGATCTCTAATACATAGTAAATGTTAACATGAACTCATTTATATATTAGAAATCAAGATTTCCAACACGCAATTACTGTTAACTCAAATGATAACTTATTTTTAGGCCAAAATTATTTCAAGGTTTGGATCACTGAACATGACCCTAGATCCAATGGCTACAGTTCGGATTTATCCGACTGCAATTGGTGAGGTTGTATTCTACCAAACCTCAATCACTCGGAACTAATTTCCACTGTTTGATGTCTTTTTTTTTTCTTTGAAAGATAACGATACTTTTATTCAAAGACCGCTTGAGAAAAGAACCTGGCATGGACAGCATATACAACCTGAGCATAATTAGAAGAACAAACAAAACACCCTTACAACATTAAAACCCAAGCTTATCTACACAACTACAAACATCAATGGCCTTTAAACAATTACCCCAATCTGCATTAGCCTGTTCCACCCTTCTCACCACCTTCAAAACTGATCCACTCAAAATTCCTAACCCACCTCCGTGCTAAGCCCAAAAGAGATTTTCCCCAGCATTACCCAGAAGCAGACTGTTTCATGTCTTTACATTGATGATATGGACATAGGATGCTTTTTTTTCTTCTTCTTTTTTCATTCAGTGTACCTTTTTCATATCCCATAGATGCAGGGCTTTTTCTCCTATCATCAAATACATAATGTGAGGAGCCAATCTACAGGTATAAATATTGGCTGTCAATAAGGTGGTTGTCACCCCATCGATGCTCTTCCACAAACATCAGGCCAGACCACTCAACAGGTAGGTTGGTCAGTGTTCAGACAAATAGTCCATGCACCGGCAACCCATGACCAAATATTATGACCTTCTTATTTTTATTTTTTACGATATACTGGTACAAACTTCAACGTCCTTCTTGAGTTCGCCGATCAATTGTTCTATCATCTTCTTATACATAGGCATGTAGTGATCATTAATCATGGTCCGTGACAGCCGTAGCTTAGTGTACAGGTCTCGCGGTGTCTCATAGATGCTGACTGTCTCCTCGGCTGGGTCATCATCGCCTGAGCTAGCATCTGATGGTGGTAAAGCGACAATGTGCATGATTCTACCTGGTGGATAGAACCGCTGGGTCTCAGAAGAATTTGATGATGTGGTGTTCTTGTTTTCTACAGCTTCCGCCATGACCACATTCTCCTCTTCGGTGATCTCTTTAGCAGCAGCGGCTTCTTCTTCCCGGACTTGAGTGTCCTGCCTGTGGAGCTCCTTCTCCAGCTCAAACCATAGTTCACCTTCGGTCATGTCCTCAGTGGTTGATGTGCTGATGACTCGATCAACTGGGATTAGCTCCTCCTCGGCCTCGTCATGCACGGTATCCTGCGAGCAGCCGAAATCCAGATCATTTATCTCTGGGCGTCCATTGACGAATTCGACCATTAATTCAGAGTCTCTACTAGATAGCATGGGCTGTTCGGATGTACTGTCCTCCTCTTTAGAGTTTGGTAGGGTGCCCACAGTGCGTCGACGTGCACCCATGCAAGACCATGAAGAAAGGGATGAGGGTGTCCTGACAACAGCCTGAGCGACATTCCGAGCCCGCTTCATCACATCCTGGACCATCAAACAGACATTTGTCACTTCTGCAACTAGGTTTGCAGTTTCAAACAAATAAAAAAGACATGTTTGATTATAAACTGTCATCAGAACCACACATGAGAGAGAGGCCATGCGGTATACACATGTTGACTTTTTGTGAGTGAAATAGAGCCGTTGAATGGCTTTTTGCATGATAAATCTTAGCCGTACGTTGGTAAACAACCATGCCTCCTAATTACCAAAAGATCCTTATCTTTAATTAAAATGCCTTCATGTCCTTCGAATGTTTGAAAGCTGTGCATGCCTTAAAACTAATAGCAGGGGTAAAATTGACTCCCATTGCTCGCATTATATATAGTACAGTTGTACAGATGAAACAGTACATGTTTATATGGAAATACATCACCTAATATTGTCAATGACTTCCCAAACTGAAAAAAGTAAATCAGCAGAATAGACCAGAAAAGAATTGAAGTTCCCTCCATTTACTAAAATTTACCTGAGTACCACTGGAGACAGGACGCAGAAGTGCGCCTGCACCAGCAACTCTTGCTCTAGCACTGGCTATAGATGGTAGACGAGATCCTAAAGCAGATGCAGAGCGATAAACAACATTGAGGAACCTTGTGCGCTCGATTTGATCCCGTAGATCATTCAACCATGACGATGCTGTCACCTACAAAAAGAAAATTACTAGTAAAAAAGTACACGTTTGTGTTTTCATTGTTCGCTGTTAGCAAGATCTTGGTGCATCATGATGTGAATAGTGTCCTATGTAGCAGCAGTCTGACACAAGATAATGAAGAAACATCTTCCTCAGCTAATATTTATTAATCGGCCTAATAGGATATTAATCATTTGAATAAGAAATTTTTCCTCTCGTTTCAAACAAATTAAAGGTGACTAATAAGTCAATATCTGTACATGCACACACACTTTGTTTTTACACACACCCCACTGTTAGTACACCCACCCCCACTTGGGGACATATGTAGGTAGTGCAGCTGAACTCTCTTGGATTCATGAACCCTAAGCTAGCTCCTTTCTGTACAAAAATTGGTAAGCATGTAGGCCTAAAACCTCTTAACAGTGACTGTGCATAAAATACTTTTAACATAAAATGTAAGACGAGGATGAATGTTGATTTTGTATTCCCGATGGTTTTGTAGCTAGTACCCTTCGGACAGCTCTCCACCAATCACAAATCAGTCATCTACAGAGTCCTTAATAAGTGCAAGAGTTTCATCATTAACACCCTGTGCCAGGACCGCAAAGGTAAGAGAATTCTTATCAACAAGACAAGTAATTGGAATGAAGCATCAAAGGCAAAGAGTCGAGAGTCATGGACTTAATGATTCCTTAGCCCTCTTGCCCATGCAGCAAAACCGCAAAGCTACTCAAGACAGCCTCCACAAGTTTGCAACACCAAGTGTTGTGCACAAGAACGAGACTAGGACGCTGGAGAGCATGATGGAGTGGGAACGAACTTGTTTTGCTCTATGAAAGAGCCGTTAGAATTCAAAAATCTCAAATGAGGAGAATCACCTATATAGGCCTTGGAACGTTCTAGATATGTTATATCGATGGCTTGGATTGTGCCACTTAACATTCATTGGAAGATACAGGATCCCCTGGACTTTCTCGATTATACTAAAGTCTAGCTGCCAAAACTTCCTAGAGAACTCTAGAATCTTCCAGAGATCTCTACATTACGCTACAAATGTCTAACTTACAGCTAAACCTCACATGACCCTGCTACAAGCAAGCCTCCTACTGTGTCTAAATTAGAGCCAGAAATGGTTCAGTTTGTGACAGGAGGCAGAAAGGATTCAGCATCAACATGTCATGTCTCCCAAACAGAGAAGACATGACAGATCAGATGGCCTGATTTTTGCCTAGTACTCACCAAATGGCCTGATATTTAACCTAGTACTATCACCAAACTACAAGATGCATGTGTCATAGATATTCTGATGGGTCAGAGTAGATGAACTGATTTCACGGATGGAGCATGGAATGTAGATTCCAACTTGCATGACTATATCCATTATTTGTCATGCTTTAGTCTGACCTTCCAATGTCCAAAATCATAGCCAAATTCATTACTAATTCTTAAAGATAACCAATTGAAAGACATCATGGAGATGATAAATGCAACTACATAACTGGTGAAATTTGGTCACATAATTAGACTAGAAATTTGTAAAGCGGGTGATACATAGAGATTCTGTGGAAAGCTGGAGCACCTCCGAACGAAGGTCATCGATGGAAGCCGTTGAGAATGCGGGCACCAGATCAGAACCATTGACGACAGTAGTAATGAAGTGTTTGCCTGATTCTGCCAACTCCCATGTCATACAGGCAGCTGCAGAATGCCACAAGTTATTAGCACGTTTAAGCACATATTCTACTAATATTGAAGCAGGAGGTTCTAAGAACTGATGGAATTGAACCTCTTAGTATCACATTAACAGAGCATGCAAATTTGAAAATACCATAAGAATGCAGTTTAGTTGCAGATGTAATTGTATAAAGCTTCCAATATTCATTCTGAGCAGGGAACCTCAAAAGTAAGATAATAATCAAGACACCTAAAGCTGCTAAAACTTTGAAATGCTAGCAGGATAAGTCAAGGGTGCAGGCTGCAGATCAAGCATACAAGAAAAGCACAACAGCATTTTTTTCCTTCTCATAGCATCCAAAGAGTCAGACACAGGTGTACAGTCCATTTCCAGTTGCCAGGATGATCTAGTTTAGATTCATATGTTTAGACTACGAGCTTCCTAGAAATGATTGCTCGATCGGAACTTCTAATATGGTCCAATATTAACCACCCTTCGAAGGAAGATGATATGGTAAAGCTGGAAGAACAAGAATATGGTAGATCCATCTCTCTACATTATACATGGGCAGTTTGTTTATATATCAATCTGAACTGTCCAACTAATGGGCCTCATTGTGGATGGATGGTATTTAAAAAAGTCATCCTTAGCAGAAGACCACAGACATCACTTAGATGGTACTTAAAAAATCATCCTCAGCAGAAGACCACGGACATCACGTATCTTTACCTTCCAGCACTTAATGTTGAACATGAGGGGTCATTTGGTAGCCTGCATTTGATATGCATTTGGCAATTATCATGGAATTCATGTGAATTGGAATCACTAGTTGTGTTTGGCAACCTGTAATCAAAATCCAGTGGAATCCGGCAATCCAGTAATCAGAATCACCAAATTGTGTTTGGCAGCCTGTATTTGGAAGAGAGATTGAGAGAGATGACTGTCATTTGCAAATTCGCAGTAATCGGAATCCATGTGACATGGAATCACATGGTTTTGCTATGATTTCGAAAAAGTGCCTTTGGTGTATTTGATCTGACTTATCTTCTCCCAAACACACCAATTACCACTGATTCATGCTCCCAAATGTCCCCTTCGTTGTTTCCCTTCCCAACCTTTGATTTAGACATAACTGTTTATATGGCTAGGATCATCTTATCTACATTTTCCATACATTGTGGGTCCCACTGGATGGGCAATCCTGAGTTAAAGACAACCTTACCACGTGTCATGCAGCAACATGGTTCTACCACATTCTGGTTCCTCAGCCATGTAGTATCAGCTCCTTCTTTTGAAAACCTTACAAACACTACAAAGAAGAATTTAACATTTCATGCAGGACTGTCCATCGGATGCTTGGTCAGTCCAATTGACCAATCCAGACTGCCCATCAGGTCCAGCAGTTTCTTCGGCTACCAAGCAAAAACTGACACTGATCAGATGATCCAATTGATGGCCTTCTTTTTAATAGTCTTCCAGTTTCCAAGTCATGGATGGATGGTTGTTTAAGAACGTGATTCTTCAAAAAAATAAGCAATCCATGATGAACCCCAAGCCCCCAACAAAGAAGTGACCTATTTTAATTAAATAATAGAATATCCATTGCGGTGATTTTGATGAGGTGGTTCTTTAGAAATATAAGTGATCCATGATGAGCACCAACAATAGTGTATTGATACAATGTGATCATTTCACATTTCGCCACTCATGCATGCATCGCTTAGCCAAAACAAACTCCCAAATCCCGACTCTTCAAATAATTGAAGATTAGAACAAAGCAAATTCTATGAGAAACACACCATGCAATCATCTGCAGTTTAAAAATATTCGCACCAAATGACCAGCATAGTATTCCATACATGCCTGAAGCAAATGCAACACAAGTGCTGGAAGAGAATTCTTTTCGTTCCCGAAGAATATACGTTAAAAGTGCAGCTGTACCACCACCAAGTGAATGTCCAACAATCTAAAAATAGAAAAACAAATCATCACCATTTTGCATATCATAACGATCCACAAGCAGAATAAACAATGTCCGGTCTTGGTGGAAAGGACAAATCATGATCCCTTTAGAATTAAATAAAAAAGTATGCATACATGCATTTAGGATTGGTTGCCAAAGAACCCTTGTCTTTAATGACTTGTTTACTTTGCAGTACAGCAATATTTAGGCTGTGTTTGATGCACAAGTAAACCTCATTCTAATCATTCAGTTCGACAAAGAGGAAATGACAAAACCATTGATGTTTCCTGCTATTCACATTGAGGAAGTGGCCCTCATATTGCAGCTATGTTCCTTTCAAAGTAACAAAATCACAACTTGGAGCAAAGCCCACAGAATGAGTACAGAGAAGAACGAAATCATAATTTGGTCATTTCCACTTTCTCAGACTAATAATAGCTATCCAATTCAATTGTGCAATCCAAATGCACCCATGATGAATAAAAAATCAATTAGTGCATTTCTTCAATGTTTCAGTTCTGTTTTTGCAACGATTCTTTTTTTTTTTTTTTAGATATTCAGAAGTTACCATGATTCAATTCATCAAGCAAACAAAGCCACTCAGTTTTGTCAATGGCAACAATATTTCATAAAAGAAAGGGTATTAAAAGCAAATTATACAGTAAGTGCATGACTATAAAAAAGCATATTATCATGCCATTTTTTCTTCCACCAAGGTCATGTGAGCTAGTCATGGCATCGCATAGATGCATAAGGTGCCAAGTTGGAACATTGGATAGGTCTAGGTTCTATGTTAATGGCCAAAATATTATTGATGAGATAACTACCTTGATTTTGTAGTCCGGATTTTCACCAACTGCTTTAAGAAGGCAAGGAGTAGTAAGTTTCGCAATCCAACGAGCTGCAGCCACCATCCCACAATGTGCATACCCTAAAATTGTATTGCTTATACCACCCTCATGTAACAGTAAATGATGGAATGGAACCACTGCACCAGTTGCTGCTGTCAGTGTGTCCTTAATACTGTGAGTCCCACGAATCAATAAAAGAAAACATTTTGAACTTTCGTCACGTATTATTGTGAAAGCAGGCTTCAGAAGCTGCACAGATGGGCCACTAACTGACAAAATATTAGTAGAAGCACTGGGCTATAAAAGAATATCACTTTTGTTCTTAATAATGTATCAGGAGCATTAGAAATTCCATGAATAGTTTCTTTATCGATAATTCCTTGAATAGTTTATACCAAAAGTACAAGCTTTAAACATCACATACCCCTGCCTTAGGCTCTTGAAGGAGAACGTCTTCTTGAGAAAAGCCAGCAGAATCCAAAAAAACTGGAAATGGCTTCTTTGAGAAAAGCATGCAAAGGGTCAACAACCTTAAGAGATGAATCAGCTCGGCTATAATTTCAGGACCTTTAAGCTGTACACAACCACTTCCAGCATATACACTTGCAACTTGTAGGTTACCCTGCAATAATAAATTAGATATGTGACAAAATCTCCTTGATTGAGACTTTTAACCAGTTCAACAGAGAATTGTCCAAATTTGTGCTACAATTAGCTCAACAGGAGAACAAAATATCAACAAAAAACAAGATTAACAAAATAATGTGATGTTGACTATATAACAAAGCTTGTTAGAAAGCACATGCAGGTAACAGTCTCACTTCCAGAATGATGCAGATATCAATTAGGAAGGGAAAGAAAGACTTTAAGATATATAATATCTAAGATTGGATAAAATGATCTAAAAGAAAATCAGGAAATGTAACAACAATTTGTATAAATATCAAAATAATCATCAAGTAATAACAAACAATAAGTCATAAAGACTTTAAGATACCAGCCATTCATCATCGTCGTCGTCGTCGTCGTCGTCATCTTAAGCTGCATGAATCCTATAGCGCCATTCCACTATCGAGGGCCATACCTTCAGGGGAAATGCCCTGGCATGAGTTTGGAATGTCATATTGCTCAGATTCATGATGGAAATTCTGGCATAAGTTTGATGCTGGCAGCCAGCCTGATGCGACCCTCCTTTATCTGGGTTTGGGACTGGCGATGAGGGCACAAAACTCTCACACGCACAATGTAATAGACTATTACATAGGTTGATTACAATCAAGTGCTATCTAATAGTCTATTACATAGGTGAATTAGAATTAAAAAAGAGTTGATTACGTAGACTTTATGGCATCAACCATCAATTAAGAAAATAAATGGTTGCAGAACTTTCAGATTGGATTTTAGAGTGGGATTGGCTTTTTCCAAACAGCTAAAATCACGCAATGGGTATGGCCATATGGGTTGGGTTGATGGGAGTTCTAGACCAAATCCATTTAATATTCAGGTCTAATTTCAGCCCCATACCTAGATGTTGGTATATGGTTTTTGTCTGGGTTGGATCCAAGTTCAAATGAAATGTGTTTGAGTCAGGCCAGGTCGGGTTAAGACTAAGAGCATACAGGCTCCTATCCGGGCCATGGGTCAGGTTTAAATTTGGTTGGTCTAATTTTTAACTCCCTATTTCATATAGACTACTTGTGAAGCACCCAGCTACATGCTTTCTTTAAGTGGGTTTTAGATTTAAATTAATTGTCTTAATTATCTTAATTGGAGGAATTTAAGGGCCAATTTTAGATCAGGTTTAGGTCGGGTCCATTTTTGGGTGGTCCAATCCAACCAATTTAAAAGATGAGTTCACCAGTCCAGGGAAAATTGGTCTGTCTGATCAACTTTGAAAGGTTCCACATGTGACCCATTTGACAAACAGGATGGGGTTTGGACCTAGACCTGATCCAGTCCAATTTCAGATCCAGAGCTGCTCATTAGTGTGACAACCCATCTAGTTGACCTGGCTCATTTGCACCCCTACCAATGGGGAGCTTCTTGAGGGATGCCCGCTCATAATAGGGACTGAAGATCAAGGGTCTGGATGGCCGAAAGGTGGACTCCATCCCTACAGCAGCAACCTCTCTTAGCATTCACAATGAGGGGCTTGGCTCCAAAGCAGCAATTATCACGTTGGAGTAGGAATGAATGCATCTCCAACTAGAAGGTCATTCCCTCATTAAGCATACTGATTCATAACTAAAACAATTACATTTTTAATGATACCCACTATTGCATAAAAGGGTAATGATAAGCTAGAGATGTCTCTATGATAAGATATAGAATATAGAGCCTTGTTTCTTCCATATGCGTGGCAAGGTTAGTATGTAGCTAACGGATGAAAATCAGCAACCACACACAGTTGTATCAAACCCTAAGACCAAAATCATGCCCTAGACACACTCAATCCAAGATAGAGATTCTTTTTACTACCAACGAAAGGGGAAAAAAATGCAAAAACCAGCGAATGATTGAAACTCTCACCAACTTTGATGGCCTGGATCATACGCGCCATGCATGTAAATATGCAATTGCACAAACCCTATCCCAATTCCCAAGGCTTGTAAAAAAGATAACAAATTGTCCCAACAATTGCTGGACAATTTTTTATATTGAGTTTTATATGAAATGAGCAAAAGAAAATCCCAAGAACTAATCTGGGACTTACATCAAAGCATAACTATGGGTTGGATGTTATAATCTCAACCCTACAATTTTACTTTACAGGGAAAAGACTAAACTACCCCTATCTACTTAAGTGAGGCACAAGTAAAGCAAAAATAAACTAAAATTCTTCAAAAATAAAGTAAAAATCGTAACTTAATAAAAATGCCACCACAAGACACTTTTGTGGACCCGTAGTACACCATGGGTACCACAATGGGTGATCCATTGATGGATATACGGGTTTGGCCCATTATGGAAGATATTTGGGCCCCTTTCCACACTCAAATTCATGCCAAAACTCATTGGCAAGGCAAGTAAATTAGCTCGACCCATAAATATTATATCGTCCATGTCCTCATCCTCCTCAAGTTGGAAAGGACTTGACCTCAAGTCTAATCCACAATCTACTGCCTAGTATGATGTAAGATCAACAACATTGAACACATCAAAAGTATTCACTCTAGGTGGTAGCTCAATGCAACAGGCGTTGTCGTAACCCACTTCATAATCTTGCAGGGGCCAAATTTTTTCTGCTTCAACTTGTTGGAAGTGGCCGCCATGAACCTTTCTTTCCACATGTGGACTCACGCTAGATCTTCTTGTTTGAAAATCACCTTCTGATGTCGTCTATGTGCCGCAAACCTTGCATGGGATAGAAGGCTAACATCCCCTGTACTTGGAGGTTTTGCTTGGACCCTCTCTCTTATAGGTTTCAATACTATTTTTTTATTATCTTTAATGAAGTTGTATGTATTTTTCCAACCATCGTGAATAGTTAGTCGGTGGTACCACCATGATCGACCTAATAATATATGGCATATATCCATCCCTTGGACTGCCTAGCATCATACATTGTCGTGATATGTTTTACCAATCGCGAAAGAAACCAAACAACAACGGGAAACCTTTACCTCACTACCTTGTTTAAACCAAGCAAGTTTATATGAAACTGGATGTCTTTCAGTTCTCAACTAGAGCTTTTCTACTACCTCCTCAGAAATGACATTTTCATAGCTACCACCATCGACGATCACCCCAGAGACTTTGTCATTCACTGTGCAACTCATGTAGAAGATGTTAGTCCGCAACAAAATATCTTCCTTGGGCGAATTTGGTGCAAGAAGATCCTTTTGGATCACCAACGTTTCTCGACCATCACCATATATTCCCTCGCCTCCATCATTACTATCATAATCCACACTATGCGTTCCCTCTATGGTCTCACCTTTATCGTCAACTAATTGCCTTCCACAACTGTTTTGGAGCTACCCGCCAAATTGACTTGTTGCTGCCTACATTTGGAGGAAATATGCCCACTTCCGTTGCATTTATAGCACCGGATATTTTTTTTTTGACTTGTTTGTATTGCCACCCCGTCATTCAAAACTCGTAACCCACATGCTAGAGTGACATTCTTGGCTCGACTCAAATCCCCTACAGACTAATTACTACTACCCAAAACACTAGTGGATCGATTAGACACATGCGACCATACCTAGCTTTGGTCCTCTTTTTAACTAAGGTAGCTTACCTGCATGTTTCAGCAACAGGAAACATTGGTTGAATCCCCAATTGTTCTGTAATAGTGAGCCACAACACATCCATGAAACGAGTAACCAGCTGTTCTTTGGTCTCGGATAAATTATTCCGGGCCACCAAATGATGGAACTCTTTTGCATACTCCTTTACAATCATGTCCTCTTGTCGAATATGCTGTATTCGCTGGAAAAGATACTGCATGTAGTCGATAAGTAGAAAGGCCTCCTTCATGAAAGACTTCATTTTCTCCCACGTTTTCACCTTGGACTTTCCGCGCTTTTCTTGGGTGGCCTTAACTTGTTCCCACCACACTGAAGCTCCATCTTTCAACTTCATAGTGATTATTTTCACCTTTTTTTGCTTCATCCACATCTTTGTAACCAAAGATCCTCTTCAAAATATCAATCTAATCTAGAAAATCATCCCCGTGCAAGTTACCATGATATTTAGGAACTTCTACCTTCACCTCCAACTCCCTACTTCGATAATAATAATTCATCCTTCCCGCTCGTCACAGCTCAACAAACGGAGCTTCATGATGGTACGGGTTAATGTCACTCCCACTTGGGTCATTGTCATTGTTTACTTGAGTCGAAGGTTCATTCCTCACTATTGCTAATAGCGTAGTAACTTGGTCTACATCTGCCTCTCTAACATGGTAAATCTCTCTTTCTACTGGATCAACGTCTTCCTCATCCATTATTCGTGCACTACGGCCTCAACCTCTATGTGACATCATTGTATGAGAAGAAGCTCACGCAAGAACGAAATAATAGTGGAAACGAAGGCTCTAATACCAAATTTGATGTAGCTAACAAATGAAAATCGGCAACCACACGCAGTTGTACCAAACCCTAGACCAAAATCATGCCCCAGACACACCCAATCCAAGATAGAGATTCTTTTACTACCAATGAAATGAAAAATATCCAAAAACCAGCGAATAATCAAAACTCTCATAAAATTTGATAGCCTGGATCATACAACCCACATGCGCGAATATGCAATAATACAAACCCTATCCCAAGGCTTGTAAAATTAAAAAGGATAAGAAAATGTCTCAAAAGCTGCTGGACAATTTTTGTTATTGAGTTTTATATGAAAGGAACAAAAGAAAAGCCCTAGAACTAATCCAGGTCTTACATCAAAGTATAACTATGGGTTGGATGTTATTATCTCAACCATACAATTTTATTTTAAAGAGAAAAGACTAAATTAACCCTATCTATTTAAGTGATGCATAAGCAAAGCAAAAATAAAATAAAATTCGTCCAAAACTAAAGTAAAAAATCGTAACTTTATAAAAATGCCACCAAAAAACACTTTTAGGGCCCGAAAGTGCACCATGGGTACCATAACACGTGATCCATTGATGGGTCTACGGGTTTGGCCCATTATGGAAAGAATCCGGATCCTCTGTTGGCCCTTTTCATTGGTCCACATCATCACATAGGTCTGCAACCATGTCACGTCGTCAGTGCAACCTGGTCAGGCCTCAATGCAACCTGGTCACACTGACATCATGCAGTGTGATGTAGTCCAATGGAAAGGCTCCAAGCAGAGTTTCCCTACTTGGAGGCCAACATAGGATCCAGACTCTTATGAAAGATATTTGGGCCCCTTTCCATGCTCGAATCCATGCCAAAACTCATTGGCAAGTAAATAAGCCCGATCCATCAATATTATGCCGTCGATGTCCTCATCACAAGGGGCAGTTAATAGTGACTATCCACTTAGTGGGCCTGACCATGGGTGGCCTGCAGTTCAAAAAATAACAAACATTAGATTATCATAGCCTTCTGATTGCTACCCTCCAAATGGGCAATACAAAGAGAACAAGTATAAAAGGGGATAACGAGTGAAAGGGATAGCTAGGATTGTCAAAGCAGTTCCACAGCATGACCCACTAGGTGGGCCGTCCAGATCCACCAGCCATTGCCACGGTTACAGCTGAAAGGGGGCCCTATCATATTATCATAGAAACATGACTGTAAAATAGAATTTCTCTTGAGTTGACCATCGCAATCCAATTCAATAGTGCATCCAAACGCACATAACCATTACAAATTCAGCAGCAAAAGAAAAACTTCAAACAAACACCAAATTCAACAATCCATAGGAAAATTCAGCAAAAGGAGAAAAGGAAAAGGACCCATCAATTTGAATAAACAAATCCACAAATTCATATAAAACAGATAATACTCCAAAAACGAAAAAAATTCAAAACCACCGACCTGCCGCCGCATGTGATAATTGATACCGAAAGCCAAATCCCCAATCGGCCATTTCCCCAACGTCTCCGAGTACGTAAACCTCAGCGTCTCCGACAACGTCGCTATCACCTCGAACCACGTCGCGGGCGCCTGCGCCGGCCTCCGCGCTATCCTCCTCCTGCCAACCCTGCTCAACCTGGACAGATCCTCGTCCCGATCATCGTCGCTTCCGTCCTTCCCCGACAATCTCCGGCTGAGGACGTAGTACAGAAGCATCGCGGCGCCAGCAGCAGGTCGCAACGGTCGCTGTCGCCATCCGAATCGAGGAAAAGCCCGATCTGGAGCGAATTCTCATGAAAACCCCCTAGAAATGGATGAATTGAGAGAAGGAATCATTTGCAGAGGATCAATGGTAGAAGAGAATGCGATTTTTCTAATGCGATTTTTCTAATGAATTTGAAAATTTGGATGAGGAAGCGATGGGAGATTGAAGAGATTTTCTAGATTTTTTCTTTTTTCTAAATCGCGGTTTGAAGAACTGGGGAAGAAGGATTTGCGGAGATCGTGCTTGGGGGATTACAACGATGGATTTACTTGCTTTCTGATAAAAATAATAGAATTTTCATGAATAGCCATCAGCTTTAGGAAATTGACCGAATTGTCCTCGAGGAATTACGTGATCAAAAAATATTTAATACTCCGGCAGAGTGTGATAGATGATACGCAGGCACTTAGAAATTACTTAGTAATTGCATTCATGGCATGCAATAAACTCAAATTAAACTGTTCAAATTATCTGTCCCAGTTTAGATGTATCATGAACCAAAAGTGAAGCTTCTCTTATTATCTTATTATAAGATTGGTGGACATTTATTGGACGGTCAAGAATGAAAATATCCAATGGTTGTATTTCAAAAGACAAGTGTCAAGGAATCAGAGGCTAGAATTTGTTCAGCGATTCGCGGATTAGGTGAGACTCCGGATCCACCGGGGGGGGGGGGGGATCCCTGACTGTGGGGCTCACAGTGATGTATATGTCTTAAATCCACACCGTCCAACCATTTTGAAATCTCATTTTAGGAAATGATACTAAAAATGAAGCTGATTCAAATTTATTTGGACCACACCACATAAACATTCATGATTGAATATCTACCATTGAAAATTTCATGGATTTGCAGTGGATTCCACCGGAATGTTTATTTTCCATCCAACCTGTTTATAAGGTCACAAACACATAGATGAAGAGGCCACATAAATATCATTATGATCCAAAGCTTTTGTTGCCCACAGAATTTTTTTAATGGTCAATCACCACTGTTTCCTGTACTATGGCCCATCTGGTATTTGGAACTGCTTCATTTTTTGTATCATGCCCTAAATGATCTTTTAATACAGATGTATGGCGTTGATGTAGTTAAATACATCACAGTGGCCCCAAAGTCAGGGATCCCACCCACCTCGGTGGATCCGGGGTCTCATCTAATCCGCTCCCCAGACATTGTGGATGCGGCTCAGCGAACGTGGCTTCACTATTTGTCGATTTCGATTTCGCTTTTTTTTTTTTTTTTTTTTTCAAATGTATGACACGTGTACAATTGTGAGTATCTGCGTATCAAGTTTCATACTCTGCAAGAGTATCAAACAACTCGCTATACAGACGCGATTGTGACAAGTGGGTCCCACGTACAGTAATACACACCATTGATATGTTGACTACTGTCGTGTACTGTTACTGTTTACTGGTAATATTACGATTTTTTTCAGATCAATGTGGACCGTTGCGGTGTCAATCTTCATGACCGTCGATTTTTAGGCCTCAAAGGCTACTAGAGGATATTCTAGGGGCATGGCCTATCTAATGCTGCCTATCGATTGGATTTGGATGAAATTGAAATTGAGTTGATTCTAAATTTTTGAAATTAAAATGAAAGTTGAGTTGAAATTGAAATTGAAATTGAATTGATCTTATTTTTTAAATTTTGAATTAAATTGGCGCTTATTTTTTGCAAGCAGGAAGTTCTTATGTTAGAAACCTATACTCTTTTCAATTATGTGATCTGCCTTAATCTCGACCCATTGTGATGTTTGGAAGAAATCCAACTTATCTATTTGTTTTCTAATATCATTTTAGGGTGTTCCACCAAATATGAGACAAATCCAAGCCTCAAGTGGGTTGAAAATGTGAGGATTGAGCTTCCGTAGTTGAAATATCCGTGGTGCTATGGAAGTTTTGGACCGGGCTAATATTTGTGTTTTCGGTTCAACCTTATAAGAATGACATCCTATGAACAGGTATGAATAGCATATAAACATAAATGTGGACCCTAAGAGAGGTTTCAATGATAGGAATTCCCCCCTAGCTCACAAACATCGCTGTGGAAAATCATTCATTGCTAACTTGAAGCATATTTGAAACTTGAGTGGACCATGCCACATGAAATAGTGGGAATAATGATTTCCACCGTTGAAACATTCCTACGGGCCCAGAGTGACTTTTATCTGTCATCTAACCTGTTCATAAGATCAGGTAAACATGTATGTATGGAAAACACAAATATCAGCTTGATTCAAAACTTTTGTGGCTTACAACAATTTTTCAATGGTAGAGATTCAATTCACATTATTTCCAGTGGTGTGAGCCGAGGCTTTGTGTATGCTTCAATTTTAGGCTTGAGCTATAAAGTTATCTTTTAAAATGGAATAATGGATGAACATAGTAGATAAAACAAATAAATTATTGTGGGCCCTACAAAGTTTACTCAATACGCTAAGCACATTGAGTCATTAAGTACACAATCTGATTCATTTTAGACTCTTGAGTGGGCACGGATATGCAAAAAAGTGGTTTCAAAGCTCTGTGAGTCCCACCATGATGTATGCATTTTATCTAAGTTGTTTATCCATTTTTCCATATAATTCTAATACATTATCTAAAAAATGAGACATATCTAAATCTCAAGTGAACCACACCACAGGAAAAACAGTGGGGGATTGACACTTACTGTTGAAAACTTTTTGGGGCCTTAGAAGTTTGGTACCAGGCTGATATTTTTTTCCCCATTCCTCTAGGTCTATGTGACGTTATCAATAGGTTGGATGGCAAATAAACATTACAATGAGCCCTAGAAAGAATTTAATGGTGGACGTTCATCTCCACTGTTTTATTGTAGTGTTGTGGTCAACCCAATATATATATATATATATATATATATATATATATATATATATATATATATATATATATATATATATATATATTGAATTTTGCCTTAAATTCAGATGTAAAAAAAGATGTATGACATATATAAAACACACCATGATTTATCTATTTCATCCATGTCGTTCATTTATATATATATATATATATATATATATATATATATATATATATATATATATATATATATACACTTAATTCAATTCAACCAATCTATTCAACTTGATGCAGAGTGATTTGCTTTTCGATCATCGATTGGAGCTGAATCGAATTGATCTAAGGAACGATTCAATTGGATTGATAAATTGCGTGCAGCCGCCTGTCTACTGTTGGTCAGGATCAAAAGATTCCTCCTCTAGCCCCAGTATATTTGTATCCTGTCCTTGGGCTTTGTGCATATATGGTAGGGGGCCATGGATGCGTGATCTAGACTTTTGATCTGATGGACCCCACTGAAGATAAGCCATGCTCCAAAAATCGTCTAGGTCGGTAGTTCTAGGCATCCAATCTTTTGGCTTTTTAATCTGATACAATTGAATGTGGACCTGTTGTGGTATATCATTACATCTATTTGCACGCACGATCCTACGGTTAGGATTCTCTCGTCAGGGAGATTTTGGGGGGGGGCATGGCCCATTTATGATGGAGGACATTACATGAACAAGCTGGATAACTGCACCGTGAAGCCAAGGCAATTCATCCACCACCCACCACATTTGTCAACTTGGAACGCGTTGTAATATTAGCTGTCCGTTAGGTGGTCCACACCACTTAAATGCCTTGTTCCCAAAATTCGGACATGAGCAGCAAATCAAGGACTTAAAAAACCTGGCTATTCTTATTTTATAGCCATCCAGTCTGGAACGTTGTGGTCCACCAGATAAGTGAATCTGCAAGGTGGGATCGTCATTTTGGACGGCTAAGATCGGTTGGGACCATACAAGTCGTGGGTCCCACTATCTGGACGGTTGGGCAGACGAGCGAGAGCGTGGACCAGTTGTCATTGGTTGGAAGGATTGGTGAACTTAAATGCCGACACGTTGCAATTGGTTTTAGCAGTTGAACCCACCCATACGTGGGACCCAGCGCTTCTACTAGTTGTGGGCCACACATCACACATGGACTAAGCAATTCCGTGGTCCGTAGGACGACCACAATTTTCATTTCTCGTCCATTAAAAGAAATGGAGGGTAGTTTAGGTAGAATTTGTTTCGGTGGGGAGATTTTGGTAATTTGAGGTATAGATCGGATATTGCTTTTTCGGCTCGATTGAAGGACGTTTCCTCGTTGCCCCCACACGTACCTTTACACGCATCGTACGTGCGAACTTGAGAAGCATGTTGGAAATCTGACCCGTTCATAAGGTGGACCCTAAATTGGATATGATTATACATTAAAAAAACCGGGAGACTCATCAGATACGTAATAATCATCTGAGAAAATGGACGGTTTAAGAAAAATTTCAACTGTCTACATTCGACGTACATATATTGGCGAGAAAATGGATGGATTCTCAAAGATTTTCTCATCAATCCATCTAAAATATGGTGGTCCACATTTTCGACCGATCAGATGTCCATCATACTCGCACATGTGCTGCGTGTAGAGGTGATGTGTAGAGTTATGAATCTGACCGTTTGAAACCTCTAATTTAAGTGGGCCCAGCGTTAAAGCATCCGTAAGTGCGGTTCGCCGAATATGAAGATATGCAGTACACTTTGCTGGAGTATGAGATTCTGTAGGCATGCACACACCATATAGTACACGTGGCATGCAAGTAATCCAATCTAAACAGTAGATGTTTTTAGTGGTCATAAAAAAATGTTTGAAAGAAAATAAAAGAGATTTAATCAAAGAAAGAAGCATTCTTATTGATGGTATTAGTAGAATCGACGGTTTTGACCATTGGATATACCTCATACACAAAATCCAAATGATTTGAACGGTTTAGATAGAGATATTTTCATTTCAAACGTACATAAGGTGTCTTAATATGTATGAATTGTGGAGAACTGGCAGTTTATGATATTATCGATGCACGAATAAATAAAGAAGGCGCAGGGATTGTGATTTGATGACCATGAAAGCAGATAAAAGACTGGTGACTTGTTTT
Source organism: Liriodendron chinense (assembly GCA_003013855.2). NCBI lineage: Eukaryota > Viridiplantae > Streptophyta > Magnoliopsida > Magnoliales > Magnoliaceae > Liriodendron > Liriodendron chinense. The sequence continues at coordinate 6,252,947 of ML058484.1, read as the reverse complement.
TAATGGAGTAGAGGCCATGAGACGAAAGAGGAGTGGAATATTGGGCTGGAATATGCGGCTGTCAATGGGCTGGCCCAGGGGTTGGATTGGGCCCACATGCTCTACATTTTGGGTTGGGCTTGACCCAGCCCAGGCCATTGACAGCCCCATATTTATGTATTTCATCCACTCCGTTCTCATCCATTTTAATAGATAATTTTATGGCTTGAGACAAAAAAATGAAGCATATATAAAGCTTAACTGGACCACACCACAGGGAACAATGTGAATTGAACCTGTACTGTTGAAAATTTCTTGGAGACCGTGGAAGCTTTGGATCAAGCTGTTTTTTTTTTTTTTTTACCTTTATCAATGTATGTGTGATCTTGTGAACAGGTTGGATGACAAATAAACATCACTGCAGGAAAGGTTTCAACGGTGGAAATCTTTATACCCACTGTTTCTATTGGTATGGTCCATCTGAGTTTTGGATATGCTTCAATTTTGGTTTCAACCCCTTAAATGATCTGGAAAAGAAGATGGTCGGTGTAGATAAACTACATACATTTACAGTGAGCCCAACTGAGTTTACTAAGTACGATAAGAACATAGTGAGTAACTCAGGACGCAGTCCGATGATTTCAGCCTCATGTAGCTGAGTATAGGTCAGGGAGCGGGTTGCCTTTGTGGAGGGTCCACAGATATGTCCATGACAAATCCACTCCGTCCATTTGTTTTGAAAGATGACAAGAGGATAGGTTTATAAAAATCAGGCATATCCAAAATTCATTGGACCACACCAATAAAGCAGTGGGAACAGCAATGTACACCGTGGAAATCTTTCTAGAGCTGAACATGATGTTTATATGCCATCCAAACTGTTCATAGAATTATTACCACTCAGAAACTGTAATAATACAAAACTTCTATCACCACCAAGCGTTCAATCCCTACTTTTTCATGTGGTATGGCCCACATGAGTTTCGAATCTGCCTAATTTTTAAAATCCTGTCCTTTTGTGGTCTTTCAAAACAGATGGACGGAGTGTATTTGTCACGGACATGTCTATGGGCCCACACAGCCCCAGGGACAGGGTCACACGCAAACCACTTCCAAATAAGTGTGGGTGTAGTAGGTATGGGTAAAGAAATGGATAATAAATTATTATTTACAATGTAGGTGGCCTACATTAATAATGATATCCACGACTCTTAATTTGACTCGAAACCGAAAGCTTTTATAAAATAGTAAAATTTATTAAAAAATATTAAAATTGCCTAAAATGATTTAAACTTTTAAATCATTGTAACTGACGTAAACAAAGACTTTGGGGTTCGAGTACTTGCCTCTTTGGCAGACTCTTTGGAGTTTCAACAAGAGGTCTTGGGTCCGGAATGCAAAGGTGAGGGAAAACCCAACTAAGGAGTGAGTGTAGTGCATGTGTGTGGGGTGCGAGGGCTAAAAGAACCAATAAACTAAGACTTTGAGATAAGATCAATTTGTAAAACCCTAAGATGAACAAAAACAAAAGCAAATGTGAATGTACAAAAAATAATAAACTTTGAATTAAAATGAGACATTGGGGCTCTGTAACAACTCTTTTTTTTTTTTTCCCCAAAAAATCTAACGATCATGCCTGAAGTTATGGTTGTTGAAGCTATTGTAGACACCTCATCCAAAAATAAGAGACCTACTTCATATGACTCAAATCAGACTTTGAAACTGAACACACAATTGACTAAAATAAACACTCAAAATCTTACTTTAATCAGTTGGGGAACTCTCTTCTGCCATCCAAAACCAAGCCTCTTGGAAAATCGAAGGTAACAGTGCTAGTAGAAGTGTAATTCCTACCAGTCACCATCTACCAATTAGAGCTTGACACTTGGAACCGAGGGTTTTTGGCGCGGATTTACTGGGAAAGCCTTTCCTGCGCTGCGAACCAAGGTGGGCCCACAGTGAATTTTTTGATAAATCCACACCGTCTATCCGTTTTTTGAGATTATTTTAGGATATGAAAACAAAAATGAGCCGGATCCAAGACTCAAGTGGGCTGAAAACGTGAGATTTGAACGTCCATAGTTGAAATATTTGTGGAGCCACAGGAGTTTCGAATCAGGATAAGATTTGCTTTTCTAGTTCATCCCAATGGTAGTGACGTTATGAATGGTATGGATGTCATATAAACATCACTGTGGAACCCAGGGAGGTTTCAACGGTAGTAATTTACCTACTCACCTTTTCCTTTAGTGAGGCCCACTTGAGTCTTGGATCCGTTTCATTTTTGTTTTCATGTCCTAAAATGAGCTCCCAAAACGGATGGACGGGGTGGATTTATATATATAAAAAAAAATCACTATGGCCCTACCATGGTTCCCAGCGCAGGAAATTTCTTAGCAAGGCTTTCACAGGAAATCCGCACCTAGGGTTTTTTTTTTTTATTATTATTATTATTATTTTTTATAGCAAATGCACCTTGAAATACAAGCTTCATACGGCATCGGGAATTTGATTCCAACCGCTGCCCCCAAATCAACTATACTGAACACCCAATATTCAAGGGAGGCCTTCGGGTTCGAGATCACCTAAGTTGGAAGCTGACAGAAATCTGACTCCGGCTAATTCTCTTTATATAAGTATGCCATCCCCACTCAACTAAGGAAGCTAGAGGGAAGAAAGAGAGAGGGACCAGTTGGTGAAAGTGAAAGAGAAGAAGAAAAAAGATAGAAAAAAGAGAAGAAAAGAAAAGAATGGAGGAGAGTAAAATTATATTTCATTATTTTGGGTTCATCAAAGGTAGTGTCATCTGATAATTTTTTCCATCAAAGGACTTTGAGTCTCTCATTTTTCTTATACATCTCAAGACATTAATGTTGAGAAAGCTGGCAGAAGAAGTGGAACGCCGAACGCGTGAAGCAATGCGAAATCAAACAAGTAAACAAGATGTAATCAATCACACACAAGCATTCACCACAAGAGACTTCAAATTTATGTGGAAAACTCCTCCACGGGTAAAATAAACCATGGCACAAAGCGATCCACTGTGAATATCAGAAGATTACAGAGATTGATAGCCCACATCAACCTGAGATTCTGACAATCCCCTCTCATGTGGCCCTCCTGGCCACAATTCCAGCACTTCACCTTAGCCTTACATTTGCACTTGGCTCTAGATCCCGATTTTCGAATATCCTCCATGCTCAGAACTTCTTCCCATCATAACCAGTGCTTTTGAGGAATAACGGGAAGCCACGTCACCGCTTTTCTTTCTCATCGGCTTCGACTAGAGGGCTGAGATAATGGTCTCGACATTTATAGTTTTCCTCCCTGCGCACATAGAGTCCCTGAACGACTCATATGAGTCTGAAAGAGAATTCAACAGAATGCATACTTGATATTCATCCTTCATCGGTTCATCGATCTCCACCAACTTACAAACCAACCTATTGAACGTGCTCAGGTGGTCCTCCACCTCAGTTCCCTCAGTCATCCTCAAGGTGAACAATTGCATCAACACGTACATGCGATTCTCTAGAGATTTCTTGACATAAACCTTCTCTAGCTTCGCCATCGTTTCAGCTGCAATCTTCTCCTTCATGACATGATAGAGAACATCATCCGTAAGGTTTAACAGGATTGAAGTTCTAGCCTTTTTGTCGAGCCTCGTCCACTCATCGTCTTTCATAGCCTCGGGTTGCTTTTCAAGAGCTTCATCATGCCCTTGCCGAACCAGGAAGGATTCAACATTCACCTTCCATAGCTCAAAGTTATTTTTCCCGGAGAACTTCTCTAACTCGAACCTTGCGCTTGATCCCATCTTCTCGTCTCATATTCGAATGTACTCTACCCCAACTTTATCTCTGATACCACTTGTTGGGAAAGCCAGCAACGGAAGCGGAACGCCGAATGCGTGAAACAATGCGAAATCAAACAAGTAAACGAGATGCAATCAATCACACATAAGCATTCACCACAAGAGACTTCGAATTTACTTGGAAAAACCCTCAACGGATAAAAAAACCACGGCACAAAGCAATCCACTATGAATATCAGAAGATTACAGAGATTGACAGCCCATTACCAAAGAAAAACAGAGAAAACCTAAAGTTCTCTCTCACACATACCTTTCCCCTCTTCCTAACACGAATAGGAAACCTTAGACATCTTATGATACATATCTAAGTCAGATTACAACTCCTTAAATAAGTAAAATTCTAAAATTAGAAACACCTTGAGCAGTACTATGGGTTGTGCAAGAAATCCGCGCGCACAGCCGACCGATCGGCTAATACATAAACAGTCCAGGGGAAATACACGTTTGCTGCCTCACCACCGACCGATCGGAGCCCCCTGCAACCGGTCAACCGACCAGTCTGGGGCACATGAAATCTGTCCAGGGGGTTCTCCACATGCATCTAGGTCATGCCGTCCAACCAGTCGCCTGACCGGTCGGAGCACCCAATCCATACATAGTTTGAAGACTACCCTAACAATTAAGTTACATTTACTTCCTTTTTTTTTTTCAACTACAATAATGTCAATTCTTAATTATTCCTGTTATACCACGATTAAGATCAATGTCGTACGCCTATCTCCACAATCTTGATCATGCTTATTATACTTCAGTTTTTTATTTATTTCCTTTAAGTTTGGGCTAGCGTTGAACCCTCTGTTTCTATAGTTCTAGTCTCAATAGCAGTAATCCTCCAGAGCTCCATAAATCTCAGAAAATTCCTAAATCCTATAAAATAGGGATCACATGAGTCTGCAGGCAAACAAAGGTTTCTAATATGTTCCTTCTTAGTCACTGAGGTTCTTATTTGGAATCCATGATCATAAACCATCCATGTGAATCATTTAGGATGGAGAGTCTTTGATTCCCCAGCTCGTAGAGATTCTACGGTATGTTTGACCATGAATTTTGAGATATATTAGCTAGTGGCGATTTCAAGTAAAATAAGAATCACTTGTGAGCCAATTGATCCCCTACAATCATAAAAAGATGGTAAAAAAAGAATCCACCACCATGAGGACGGCCTGCTCGTGTCCGCGTTAAAAGCTATAATGTATTTCTTTTTTTTAGCTAAGTTGTTTTTGCACAATCTCAACCATTTTAATTTGAAGCATATGCTCCTTCTCCATTACCATGATATGCATTAAACCAACTAATAATTAGGCGGGGTGGTATATTCTCATATGTGAAAGCAGCCGAACCCAATTATATTATATACACAGGTATATTTTACATATATGCTCAATAATTTATTTAATTTAAAATTAATTATTCTTATTAGTAATAATAATAGCACATTTTTATCACACAAATATATAGAAAGGAGATTAGCTATGGTGAAATTAGTTATTATTAATTAGTAATAATTGGTTCCTCTACAACCTTTCGTATTAGCTTTATAAAACACTTTGTGTGAGGGGCCACCATGGTGTTTGTGTCATACAATCCCGTCCAACAGGAATGGCATGTAATGCAAGTGGCACGTCCAAATTTCAGGCTCGACAACCATATTTATGTGGGCCATCGAATGAATTTAAAGCTCTTGGATGGTTATTCATTTGTTTTTTTTATTTTTTTATCATGTGGCCCACTTGATGATTGATAGTTTCGATCTTATCATCATAGTAGGGGCTAACTTGATGTGGGTTTAGATGGCATACACACACCTCAATAGGCCCCACATGCAAAATGCCTCAAAAGGAATAGGGAAGTGGAGGAAAACACTCTAATACCTCGACAAAATAGTAATGCCTGATAGTAAACATACTGCATGTGTTCATATGAATGGGTAGCATATACAGTGATTATTAGAAAGGAAAATCAATAATAGTTATGGATATAAGTACTTAACACAGTTTTTAAATATTAAATCATGAATGGATACCTGATACTCTGACAGCCTTTAACACCCAAATCAAAAGAGGTACGAGTGCCATTTTTTAACTTGACATTAAGTGAGGGTATGTGTATGAGTGCAATATACATTGGCATGTACCAGAGTAGGTACCCTTGTACCGAGCAATATTATCACCCCCACATATGAGTAGGTGGTACATTTGTTGTATTGATGGGCAGCCCAAGCGCACCCTTCTTTGATCTAGGTTTGGGTCGGCAACCCAAGTCCATCCCAATGTCATGTGCGCAGTTTGGGTGGATGATCCCTATGGGCCCACTGTAATGTATGTGCCTTACATCCACACCATCTGACCATTTTGAAAGCTCATTTAAGGGCATGGTCCAAAAATGAAGCAGATTCAAATCTTAGGTGGACCATACCACAGGAAACAATGGTGAATATTGAATCTCCACCATTAAAAACTTAATGGGGCCATTGGAATATTTCTTTGCCATCCAACCTGCTGACAAGGTCACGGAAACCTGGATGAAAAGGCTAAAAATATCAGCTTGACCCAAAACTTTTGTGGCCCACGAGAAGTTTTTAATGGTCAATTACTACTGTTTTCTATATTATGGTCTAGTTGAGATTTGGATCTGCTTCATTATTAGGATAATTCCCTAAAAATGAATTTTCAAAATGGATTGATGGCATGAATACAGTGGGGCCCAAGGTCAGGGATCCCACTCACCTTGGGATCCGGGGATCCACTGAATCTGCGCTCCACTTTTAGATGACCTTGGCGGCCGGCACAAGTCATGTACATGCACTCCAGTTACCTAGAGTTCAAAATGCACCATAACCTGTCCCTCATCCATAGGAGAAAGATGGGATATGACTATCCACTACATTAGTGTATCTCTAATGATATGGGCAGAAATCATGGTTTAAAAATTATCATAGCACAATTTAGCAGCCGTTACTACATAGATAGTCAAGTTTGTTAAATAAGAACCATAGTTTTCTCACTAAATTCCCATGATATGTTTTTTTGCATTTTAAGGGCCCGTTCGGATACCACCAGATAAGTTACTTCTTCCACTTAGGACAGTAGATAAGTAACTTGTTTGAGACAAGTAAGTTTAGTTTAAGATCAATTATAACTAACTTTTTTACTTAAAGTTACTGTGCAATGCACCCACACAGTTAGTCACATGATGTACCCATCCACCAGTGGAGTTGATGTGTCTCCTAGCATTCGGAACTTAAGACCTGCTATTGAAACGCCTAGGCGTCTTCCAGCTGGGCTAGCAAGCAAGACAACCCTTCTACTTAAAGTTACTTAATAACTTTTGCTTAATAAGTAAAAATCAAGACAAGCTACTTGAGGCATCAGTAGCTTACATTCCAAATGCCCCCTAAGGGCCTTTGGATACCACCAAATGAGTTACTTTTTCTACTTAAACAATATACAAGTAACTTTCTTAGCTAAGTTTGGTTTATGATCAATTACAAGTTTTTTTGTTTATATTTAGAAGTTACTTAATCACTTTAGTTTAATAAGTAGAAATCAAGATATGCCTTAAGTAACTTAAGCAACTTATAATTCAAATGCCCCCTAAATGACTTTGTAGATAACATAGGTAATCGGGTGCAATTTTTCCATGTGATTAATTTTTTAAGTGGGGGTATCACATGGAAAAATTGCACCATTAAGGAATAACAAATAAATTCCAAACCATTTTTTTGGGACTACAACTTTTTTATTTGGGATCATCTTTTCAATGATCCAAACCGTTTATATGACAGATCTCACCTTAGATGGGACACCTACCAAAAAACAAAATCCCTTGAATCAAGATATTTTATTCACTACAAGAAAAATTACCTTTACCTAGGAAATTTTTACCAAGGAAGCAAATTTTTTGGGTAATAGTATGTTTTTACCGACGAAAATAAAAATTTGTAGGTAAATACTCATTTGCTTTTACCAAGGAAAATTTTCCTTGGTAAAAGGGATAAATATCGACGAAATTAAAATTTCCTAGGTAAAGATGGAATTATTTCGTGGCTAAAAAGATCAGTTTTAGCTTACGTTTACCGAGGAAAATATTCCTGGTTAAATGCTCGAATTTGTAATTTTGTTGGTGATTGTCCATTTTATCGAGGAAAGTTTTCTTGGGTAAAAGCAAATTTTTTTCCAAGGAGAAACTTCCTCGGTAAAAGAGTAAATCACCAAAATGCACATTTCTTGGGTAAGTAGGAATTTTACTAAGGATTATTTTTCTCGATAAAATAGAGCCTTTACATACAAAACTTTTTCTCAGTAAAAGTTATAAATGATGACGAAATTTAAATTGCGTCGATAAATGGAAAGTTATTTCGTAGCAAAAAATGCAATAGTTTTAACTTAGTTTTACTAAGGAAAATAAATCACCAATAAAAGCCCTCAGATATCGAGGAAAGTTGGTTGATAATTCTCACTTTTACTCGAAAAATTTGCCCTTAGTAAAAGTTACTTTTAACATACACATCACGGTGGATGGTCTCTCCGAATGGATGTAAGGTGTGGTCCAAACATTACCTGCATCCAAACGACCCTTCGATATACCCTAAATTGGGAATGGGGTCCAATGCAATCTAGTCCATCTGCATTTTGCGGAAACGGAAATGGTATTTGCTGCTGCTGTTTAAATCATCGTAATTGGATGGTCCTGAACATTCATAATCGAACCTATATTCTATGAACAATCTTGTTCATCAGTTTTTGCATGCTGCTGACTGGACGGTTTGGATCATCCCATCAGTATGGTGTTTTCAAGGCAGACCGTGAAAAGTGGGTCAGGCTAAATGGACGGTCCAGATCAATTTGCAACAGGTGTATGTGAAGGTTCCCATACACGCCCACCTCCAAAAGCTCGTTATCGAAGCTCCGTGACAGTTGGGCTATGCTATGTTGGTCCACTAAAGTCCGGCTTGCTTTGGGCTAAGCCTTGGATCTTATGATAGTTTTGGGCCCGCATACAGACGGTTGAGAAAAACAGCAACTGTATACTTTCAACTGAAAAGTGTCACAAGATTGGTCTGATATTAGGATGCAACGTACCAATGGTCCAAATTACCTAAACATGTGGTCCACTGGTCATAATTAACAGTCCACGGGTCGTGTATCCTCCTAAATGAGATCAGAAGAGGTGGACCCCATTTTCTTCCTCCTTCAATCGCATATTGCAAAAGTAATTGTTTGCTGATTCCATACGTGTGAAAGACCTTCAGTGAGACACGTGTGAGAGATTTGAGTTTTCCATCAGGTGAGCTAAAATCAGGCCATTTCACAACTCAGGTGGGCCACAACATACCAAAACAAATGAATAGCAAGAAAAAAAGGATATCTGACCGTCGATTTACTTTGTAAGTTCGTGAGCTGTACATTTTGTCTGTTTTGAAGCAGAGTATCTAAGGATGATTTCCAACCTTATGGAAGGCTCAGATCACACACGTGTTTAACATTTGCACATGCCTTTGGGTGATGTGTAGTGGTGGACACGCGTGTGGGATTAGCAAACCTCATAAAAGACATTGACCATTTATACACATGCATACAGGCATTGCACACGTGGCACACGTGGATCACATCACGGTGGATGATCTCTCCGAATGGATGTACGGTGGTGTGGATATAACATACACATCACGGTGGGGCCCATAACATTAATAGCCAAACCGCGTCCCCCCAAATGAAACCACATTTTCCCTCTTTCGTTCTCCCTCTCAAAAACCTTTCATTCTCTCTCCTCTCATGCCAGATCTCTCCCTCTCCCTCACCCTCACCCTCACGGCCATCGCTCCAAATCTCTCTCTCTCTCTCTCTCTCTCTCTCTCTCTCTCTCTCTCTCGCCGTGGCTCTGATTGTCGAGGAGCATCACCAGATCTCCCAAGGTATTTTTTTCTCTTCCTCTTTTCTTTTTCTTTTTCTTTTTCTTTTATTTATTGATTTCTGTGAAATCTTGTGGAAGATTAGGGTTTGAAATGGCATTTTGTGAAGCTCTTCGTTGTTAGGGTTTTAATTCTTTTCATATAGTTAAAAATGCGATTGGATAACGTCGTCCACATGAGTTTGGGATGGAGCTGTATTTACACCTCACATAGTCCTGCTTCTACGGTGGTGAGACATCGGATCTGGAAATTTCAACGTCTCCCGGCTTATGAGAAATAAGGAGACGAGAGAGCTCGTCGCAATTTGGTAATTTTGTTTCTGTCTTGTTAATCGATTTTCTGTTATGAGAAATATTAGTTTTTATTTTTATTTTTGCAGATTGACGAGAGCATGGCGAGGGAGATTATAAATCACAGATCATTTCGCTATCCTAATATAATTCGATTCAAGGAGGTGTGGTTTATACCTTGGGGTTGGCTTTGGATTGCGTTGTCTATCAAATTTCTGGGTTTTTTGTGGAAAATTTTTTTTGGCAGGTGGTTTTAACGCCCACGCATCCGGTACCGACCGGAGTCTGGATCTAGACTCGATTTAGGTACCCTAAAATTTCTACTAATGATTTTCCATACCCGCACAGCAACTGCTCGACCAAATGTCCATTTAGGATATAGCTGATGATCTGCTCATACTCGCACAGCAACTGCTCGACCAAATGTCCATTTGGAACATAGCTGATAATTTGCCCATACCTGCACAGTAACTGCTCGACCAAATGTCCATTTGGGACATACTCATTTTTAGGTGTCTACCAAACAGGACCTTAGCTTTTCTGTGAAACGATCCCATGTAGTTATTTTAACATCTTTGAGCTCAGTCCCGAACTAGTAAGTACTTTCATATTCTAGTTCCTAAAAGTTTTTTCCATCACCCTGCTTACTTGGGTGCTGATGTGTTCTGGTTCCAAAACTGTTGTTTTACGTATACCTTAGGATGGGATAGTACATAGTTCCAAATCTAGAGTGATGCAATATGCCTGTTGATACTATTTTTGCATTAATGGACTCTGTTATAATTGTTGATGAAAATGCTCCAGTTGCACATGTTGTGATTCACAAGTGGCAGCCAAACCCACCAGATGGCCTTGGCATACCTTTCCTATTTCACACAATAAACACACAAAGCTTATTGGTGAAATGTCCAAACCACTTTAGAGTACCAGTGTACCACAATTCTGTTTGCTCTTTGATGGCAAGTGAACACTCAGATTTGTGTTCTCTGCTCTCTAGCATCACAGGTTGTTTGTTGAAAACCTTCATGAATGAAAGGGCCCTGTTTCAAAGAAAACATACAAAATTGAAAGTAGTAAAGATGTGGCATGTGGCATCCCAGTTTGGAAGCACACCAATAGCATTTATCACTATTCAATGGCCAGTAAGTGAGACTGTAAAAAACAACACAATCTGAAAAACTGAGAAGTTCCTTGTTTGCAGGAAACAATGGATGTGTGTCGTCTGGCTGGGAGGACGATAAACATTACTCCTAATAAGGTAGCTTCTACGTTCTTTCTTAATAAGCTCATTTGCATTTATGCTTGTATGCCATTTAGCATAATCTAAACAAATAAGAAATGCTTCTTGATTGTGACAATTCTTGGCAATGCGGGGCTTACGTCTCCATGTCCATCTTTAGGAGAATGGTCCTTGAGAGTTGATGAGTTCTGTTCTTTCTCTAGGCAAAAAGAAAACTATCAACATTTGGGCCTCTAGAGGAGAAAAAAAAGAAGACAATATGAACTTTTGGTGTTCTCTCCATGAAAAAATGGAAAAGACAGTGATGCTTGAATTTAGCTCATGTGTTTTGTCTCCAATTACCTGCAGATAAGTCGGCGATGCTTGAATTTTGCTCATTGGAATGAAAGAATGGTTTTCAGTAAAATGTTTCTAAAATCCTCTTCTTATAGGATGATCTGGAATTACCAGTAGGCATGCAACATTTTCCTTTAGAAGGGTGCATGTTTTGTAAGAGGCATTTTTTGCAGCCAAATAATTTGTTTCTTAAAGCTTACTAATGTCAAAGTTGAAGGACAATTGCTATGCATGCTTTCTCACATGAGGCTGAGTGTCATCTTTGTGGAAGATGCATTCATCTGAGCGATGTTTTCTTCTTCTTATTTTTATAATGCAGCTGAGAATTGGTCAAAACCTGACATCATATTGGAGGCATTTAAGGCAAGGTCTGTTAGGTTAGCTATGGCTTGTGCTCAAAACATAGGCAAGAAACCAAATCCAGAAGAAGGTACTTGCTTTTGTGTTCTCCAAATGCGCAGATAACACCTTTATTTCATTATTTCTTCCAACAAGCAAACATGTATCTTTCTTCTTGTATCATTTGGTTGAGATGCATGGAGACTCATGTAATGTTGATTTTTAATCTTCCATACCTGCTTTTTGGCTTTCCATTTAAAGCTATTGAAATGCAGAGAATCCATGTGTATCATTCAGTCCTTGCATAAAGTATTCTAATGTGTTGACGAAGGAGCCTTGAAATGGGATGGTGAGTTTTCCTCCTTTCCTTCTAATATTTTGGACCCACTTCCTAAATGGGATGAAGCCCCTATGGGAATTGAGTCATAGCATAAAAGCTAGCTCAGTACTAAAATTGTCCAAACATCACCAATGATCATTTGGATTCATTTTAGGATAGAATGACAATTTCCAAGATTCATACATATCAAAGCATGGTAAAGGATTCTAAGAAACCCAGCCACGAATTAAGTAGAGTATATATATGCACAGCATAGAAGTATTTTTCAAGAAAAAAAGTGGGCTTTCTGCACATAAGAAATCAGTCTAGAGAAATAAATTTCTTTGGAACTATTAGTCAACCAAGAACATTGTCCAAGCATCAAACAGTAGACTCATGTCCTAGGTGATGGTCTAGGCTGTTATGTACTCGGGTTGCAGAGAATGAAAGATAAGTACAACACCCAGAGTCACCTTTAAAAAAAAATAGAATATTAATACTGGTAAATGATCTATAAGACCGTATGATGGTTCGTTGTGATGAACTAGCTCCAAAGTATCAAATCACCCTCAAGAATAAGAGGTGTGGTATTGTAGTCGGTGGACTACTAAAATCGCTTATTCGTTCACCTGTTGGACCATGTATATGAACGATCAGAACCGTTCAATGGGTAGATCCCACCATGATAAGGTTATGTACAGAATACCAGTTTCCACAAATCACTCTTTCCATGTATGGACAGATAAGATTAAGGAATGCATGATGACCACGTTTTGAATTGATAGAATTGTCTTTGCAGTAGAGTTGTGCCGTCCATGGGGTATCAATGGTGGGCCCCCAATTGTTGAAATTGCACATGGTCATGCCTACATGGTCTTAATCTTCAATTCAAGTTGTATTTAGTTTCATAATGTGATTTGAAAAAGAAAAATGAACACCTAACTGCATGTTTTATTTATAAGTTATTAATTACTAATATTGTATTTTATTTTATTTTGCAGTTGGTGATAGCAGGGATGTTCGTGCTAATTGTTTTTTTTTTTTTTTTTTTGGTTGGTTGTATGTACTGGTGGGATTGACATTTCGATTTTATTCAAAGCATTATTACGATCGAATGGTCATTTTGATTGGTATATGATTGAATGTTCAATCAAGTGATTGGGATATTGAATATTGAATGTTTTATCAGGTGATTGGGATATTGAATATTGAATGTTCTATCAGGTGATTGGGATATTGAATATTGAATGCTTTCAGGTGGTAGGGATAGTGGATGTTCCAAAGAAATATTTGGTTGGCAATGAAAAGGTAATTCTACTCCAAGGAAACATTTCCTTGGTCATAGAGTTTTTCCAAGGAAAATTTTCCTCAGTAAAAGTCGCATAATTACCAACGAATTAAACAATAGCCACGAAATTGTTGACTTTTACCGGACGAAATTTTTTGTTGCAAATGGTCAACTATTTACCGACAAAAAATTTAATTTCATCGGTAATTCTTTTCCCGAGGGTGATATTTCGACGAAAACAGCGACGAACATTTTCGTTGGGAATAACTTTTATCGAGGAAATTATGACATTTAGCCAGGAAAAATTTCCTCGGTAAAAGTCATATTTCTTGTAGTGATTCCTTTGATCGTCTGAATTCTCTTCCTTTGAATTGATCAATCCTTTAGTCTCCTGCTTAAGTGTATTATGGTGTCTATATTAAAAACTCACAATGGATGGATGGTCCTTGCCATTAAATCGGTGGACATCAAATAGACGGTCAAAATTAAAAGTCTACATTTACCAAAGATCAGATGGTTAAAATTATCTAAGTTTATGTGTAATTTTCATAGTGATCATCTTCCACAACTGGGCCCACAATATGAAGGTCCAAAATCAATGTGCATAGATGCAACATATGCAATGAGTTGGTGCACTACTTAGGTCTGGTTAGCTCTAACGTACAACCCATACTCAGGCCGTTTGGATTGTAAGTTACTTAAGATAAGCTACTTATCAGATAATGATCATTATTTATTAACCAAACTAACTTATCTCAAATAAGCAACTGCTGCCATCAGCAAGAAAAACAACTTATTTGGTGGTATCCAAACGGGCCATAAGTGTGCCCTATCATGCGTGATATAAGGCAAAAGTGCCCTTGAAATCTTTAACGGGCATGGCCAGGCTGATTGGCTCCTAAAGTGAATGCCAAGCCTGACTTCTTGTTAAACGGGTTTAAATTTAAGGCTCGGGCCTGCTCTTCTGGCCAAGTTATCCAGCTCAAGTCCGACTGGAAGCCAGTGGGCCTTAGACACGTGGGCCAGCCTGGCCAATCTCTAACTCTTGTGGTAAGGTGACATGTAGGGTTGTAAATGGGTCAGTGAATCAGATGGGACCCGATTCATTTAGACCCGACCTATTTGTTAAATGGTATAGGTCTGTCTCCAAGAATAAACTCAGTTATTAAATGTGTCTGGATCTGGTTTCCTTTATATTAGGCTCGACCCGAACCCATTTAGCAATATGGCGGGTTTGGTCTATGATGCAAGCGACCAATCCAGGCCCGGACCATCCAAACCCGGGTTTAAACTTGTAAAAATGCTTGCATACCAAATCCAGGCCCATTAAGCCTTATCCATTTATAAACTGATTTGTGTGGATCTCCCTCTACTGTACCCAGACTATTTATAAACGAGTCTGATGGGGTTGATTCAGACCTCACTTAGACCCGCCCATTTATTAAAAGGTTCTGGATCTAAAATTTGGACCAGACTCATTTAGTAAATGGAGAGGGTCTAGTTTTGGCTAAACCCGTCCCAAACCCAACCGTTTACAGCCCTAGTGACATGAAACATTGGTAAAAGAGACAGTATATGGGGCTTTGATTGTGGGACCACATTAATTTATTTGCCTTATATCAACATCGTCCATCCATTTTGATTGCTCATTTTAGAGCATGATCCCCAAAATAAAGAAGATCCAAATCTTTGGTGGACCACACCACAGGAAATAGTGGTGATTGAATACTCATCATTAAAAACTTCTTGGAGGCCACTGTAATGTTTATTTTCCATCCAACCTGTTGATATGATCACAAAGACATGGATGAAGGGATCACACAAATATCAACTTGATCCAAAAGTATGGTGGCCCACAAGAAGTTTGTAATGGTCAATCACCACTATTTCCTGTAGTGTGTTCCACCTGAGATTTTGACCTGCTTCATTTTTGGATTCATGCCTTAAAATGAGCTTTGAAAACTGACGGACGGAGTGGATGTAAGGCACATGCATCAAGGTGGGCCCCACAGTCAGGGATCCACCCACCTCGGTGGATCCGCTGAAGCTGCGCCCCCATATATGTATTATATGGGTATGATACGGAAGATCACCGAATCAGAACCCTCCGTTCATTGTTTTGGTGAATAATGAATTGCACGGTAGGAATTGTGATACACGACCCAGGCTTTGTGCAGCTATATACGGGTTTTCAGTTCCAATAAGTGGGCAAATTCTTCGGTAATCCAGACCATTGAGCTATTTGTATCCCACCTTAGATGGACCCTGCCGAAAAATTATTTCAATAAAAAAAAAAAAATTGCAACCTTTCATTATGTAGCGTGTAAATGGACGGCTGAGAAGACATTCCAAGATTGATAGCCTGGATCTTCCAGTCTAGGAGACTTTTGTGTTATGGACCGTCCATGTGGATAGCAACTTCCACTCATTTCGATTTTCAATTGTGGGCCGTTGATGCTATATGGCCGGATGATGAGCATTTTGGAATCTTGGATTAATTGCACGACCAACCACGTGTTTGTTGTTGGGCTGATTGGTGAACGTGGGCCAGCCCCACCTGCCCCCTGGGTGGGCCATCATGACACGTGGCACCTTGCAATAGGGAATGTCTCTCTAAAGAATAAGAGAGGTTACTTCTTTTTTTAATTACTTTTTTTTTTTTAATGTACTAGAGGTCGTCTACAACACCTACACCTAAAACACCCAAGCTATGTGTCGCCCACCATGCTGTATATGTTAATCCATTCCGTCCATCAGGTGAGAACCCTTATTTAAATTGTATAAAAAAAATTTGAGATTTCTGTATGACTATGATGGGCCACACCAATGGGAAAAATCTAAATTTTCTCATTGAGGTTGACATCCGATCCGCATTGTAACCTCTGGTGTGACTCAGATGAGTCGTTTATCTGGCTGAAATTTTCATCATAGGATCTAGAATCGAGGATAGAACCTGATGGATGGAGTGGATTTTACATTACAGTAGCTGGTCCCCACAGAGCTTAGGTGTTTTGCTTACAACAGGTGTCACGAAGGATTACGGGCCTTTCTTGGAGTGGCAAGATTCTCTCTCATCTATTAGCCATGAAAGGGCGCAGGTCTTTTCAATAGAATTGGAATCCTCTATCAATCTCCCGGGCCCACCATGGTTTCTGTATGACATCCACTCCGTCCATCACATGCGTTCTTCAATGCTAGGCCATGGGATTAAAAATCAGCCATACAGAGAACTCGGGTGGGCCACACCACAGGAAACAATTGGGGAGGATTTTGAGCCGACCATAAGTTTGTGTATGGAATCATCACGGTATATCTTTCATCCAACCCGTTGATTAGACGTGGTTCACAAGGATGAAGGTAAGATACCAAAAATAGGCCGATAGAATTCTCAGGCGAGCCATGAAATTAGAGGTTTTAGGCACAATTTACATTGATCGGTGTGGCTCATCTGACGTTTTTATCCGGCCGATCATCTTCCACTGTGTTTCTGCGTGCAGCACAGAGAACGCTCCTGATCTAGCATGCCAAATGCAAAAGCTCGTCCAACAACCTCTGTTTCCATAGTTCTAGCCTCACTAGCAATAATCCTTAAGAGCTTCATAAATCTCAAAAAATTCCTAAAACCTATAAAATAGAGATCACATGACTTTGCAAGCAAACAAAGGTACCTAATATGTTCCTTTTTAGTCACCGATGCTCTTACTTAGAATCCATGATCATAAACCATCCACGTGAATCATTTAGGTTGGAGAGTTTTTGATTCCCCAACTCATAAAAATTCTACCATATATTAACTAGTGGCGATTCCAAGTAAAATAAGAAGCACTTGTGAGCCAATTGATCCCCTACAATTATAAAAAGATGGTAAAAAAAGAATCCACCACCATGAGGACAGCCTGCTTGTGTGCGCGTTAAAAGCTACAATGTATTTCTTGTTTTAGCTAAGTTGTTTTTGCACAATCTCAACCATTTTAACTTGAAGTATATGCTCCTTCTCCATTAACCATCCATGATCTGCATTAAACCAACTAATAATTAGGCAGGTGTGGTATATTCCCATATGTGAAAGCAGACGAACCCAATTATATTA
Organism: Liriodendron chinense; assembly: GCA_003013855.2. Lineage (NCBI taxonomy): Eukaryota > Viridiplantae > Streptophyta > Magnoliopsida > Magnoliales > Magnoliaceae > Liriodendron > Liriodendron chinense. The sequence goes on along the minus strand of ML058484.1, from coordinate 6,235,281 downwards.
TATACATCCTATATTTTACAAATATGCTCAATAATTTATTTAATTTAAAATTAATTATTAATAGCACATTTTTATCAAACAAATATATAGAAAGAAGATTAGCTATGGTGAAATTACTAATTATTAATTAGTAATAATTGGTTCATCTACAACCTTTTGTATTAGCTTTATAAAACACTCTGTGGGAGGGGCCACCATGGTGTTCGTGTCATACAACCTGTCCAATAGGAATGGCATGTAATGCAAGTGGGACGTCCAAATTTCAGGCTCAATAACCATTATGTGGGCCATCGAATGAATTTGAAGTTCTTGGATAGTTATTCATTTTTATTTTTTTTTATCATGTGGCCCACTTGATGATCGATAATCTTGATCTTATCATTATATTGGGGCTAACTTGATGAAGGTTTGGATGGCATACACACACCTTAATAGGCCCTACATGCAAAGTGCCTCAAAAGGAATAGGGAAGTGGAGGTAAACACTCTAATACCTCAACAAAATATAAAGGACTGATGGTAAGCATGCTGCATGTTCATCTGAATGGGTAGCACACACCGTGATTATTAGAAAGGAAAATCAATAATAATTATAGATGTGAGTACTTAATACAGTTCTTAAATATTAAATCATAAATAGATACTTAATACTCTAACTGCCTTCAACAAAGGTGCGAGTGCCATTTTTTAACTTGACATAAGTAGGGGTATGTGTATTTGTGCAATATACATTAGTATGTACCAGAGTAGGTACCCTTGTACTGAACAATATTATCACCCCCACATGTGAGTGGGTGGTAAATTTGTTGTATTGATTGGGCAGCCCAAGCGCATCCTTCTTTGAGCTAGGTTTGGGTGGGCAACCCAAGTCCATCCCAATGTCATGTGTGCGGTTTGGGTGGATGATCCCTGTGGGGCCCACTGTAATGTATGTGCCTTACATCCACACCATCAGACCATTTTGAAAGCTCATGTAAGGGCATGGTCCAAAAATGAAGCAGATTCAAATCTTAGGTGGACCATATATACCACAGGCAACAATAGTGAATATTGAATCCCCACCATTAAAAACTTCACGTTTGTTAAATAAAAACCATAGTTTTCTCACTAATTTAGCAGATGTTGATTAACTTTTAAATAATCATAGGGTTGAACTTCAATTTATAAGAATTATTCCAATTAGGGCCATCATTTAGATGGTTTTAGTCATTGAAAGGTCCCAAATCCAATGGCTCATGTTATGTGTGTTTTGTTAGGTGTCCTACTCTACTAGGGTATAAAAACTCCAAACAGCTCCAGGTGGGCCATAGGAGGATGCCGGTTCAGACTACCCACATTGTGATCTGGTTCGATTTTAGTTCAATGCACAAAAATGTCTTTTAAAAGTGGATGAACGGCGTGGATATAACACATACATCACGGTGGGCCTCACAGAGCCTCTGCCTGGACCGATTTCTGTTCTGGCGGGGTAGGACGGAATCCGCTTCCTATTTACGTTCGGTAGAATTAATGAATTGCTCGGGAGGAATTGTGATACACGACCGAGGCTTTGTGCAGCTATGGACGGGTTTTCAGACCATTGAGCTATTGTATACCACCTCAGATGAAACCTGCCGAAAATTATTTCAATAAAAAAAAATGTGACCTTTCATTATGTGGCGTACGTGTAAATGGACGGCTGAGAAGACATTCAAAGATTGATAGCTTGGATCTTCCAGTCTAGAAGACTTTTTGTGTTATGGACCGTCCATGTGGATAGCAACTTCCACTCATTTCGATTTTCAATTGTGGGCCGTGGATGCTAAATGGCCGGATGATGAGCGTTTTGGAATCTTGGATTAATTGCACGACCAACCATGTGTTTGTTGTTGGGCTGATTGGTGAACGTGAGCCAGGCCCACGTGCCCCCTGGGTGGGCCATCATGACACGTGGCACCTTGCAATAGGGAATGCCTCTCTGAAGTGTCAGAGAGTTTGCTTCTTCTTTTTTTTTTTTTTTAATGTACTAGAGGTCGTCTACAACACCTAAAGCACCCAAGCTATGTGGAGCCCACAATGCTGTATATGTTAATCCATTCCTTCCATCAGGTGATAACCCTTATTTAAATCGTATAAAAAGATACGATATTTCTGAATGACGATGATGGGCCACACAAATGGGAAAAATGTAAATTTTCTCCTTGTGTTTGACATCCGATCCACATTGTTCCCTCTGGTGTGACTCAGATGAGTCATTTATCTGGCTGAAAATTTCATCATAGGATCTAGAATTGAGGATAGAACCTGATGGATGGAGTGGATTTTACATTACAGTAGCTGGGCCCCACAGAGCTTAGGTGATTTGCTTACAACAGGTGTCACGAAGGATTACGGGCCTTTCTTGGAGTGGCAAGATTCTCTCTCATCTATTAGCCATGAAAGGGCGCAGGTCCTTTTCATTGAATAGAATCCTCTATCAATCTCCCGGGCCCACCATGGTTTCTGTATGACATCCACTTCGTCCATCACACGCGTTCTTCAATGATAGGCCATGGGATTAAAAATCAGCCATATAGAGAACTCGGGTGGGCCACACCACAGGAAACAATTGGGGAGGATTTTGAGCCGACCATAGGTTTGTGTATGGAACCATCACGGTATATCTTTCATCCAACCCGTTGATTAGACGTGGTTCACAAGGATGAAGGCAAGATACAAAAATCAGGCCGATAGAATTCTTAGGCGAGCCATGAAATTAGAGGTTTTAGGCACAATTTAGATTGATCGGTGTGGCTCATCGGACGTTTTTATCAGGCCGATCATCTTCCACTGTGTTTCTGCGTGCAGCACAAAGAACTTTCCTGATCTACCATGCCAAATGCAAAAGCTCGTCCAATAAAAAAACCTGATCAAAGTGATTCTTAATATGTATAGTTAATCAAAGGTGGGTCCTACATGATAGACGGTCTGGATCGATGATCATACCTTTTTCAAGTCCATTTCCCTGGACAATGATCAAAGATGGCCCTACAAGATAGACGGTCCGTGTCAATGACCAGGCCTTTTCTAATATAATTAATCTTGACCAACCATTTTCTTGGCCACTGATCCGATGGTTAGAATCACCTAATCCAAATTTATTTTTGAGAGTTTTGGTCGATAAAAACGGGTCAATGTCATAGATGATCAGATCAATGGTCAGATCTTTCATAATATACTAAATCTCAATTGTCCATTTCCCTGTCAGAGACTATCTATAATAAATAATCTGGACCATTTATTTTTTTTGGCCACTGATCAGATGGTTAGAATCACCTATGGTTATTTCTAGGTGGGGTCTACGTGATAGACACTCCAGTCCCAACTGTTTATTGCCACTCATGGGTATCCCGAAGCTGGGCCCCACTAGGTGGATGGTACACATCAATGATCAAACCTGTTGCGGTCTGGGTCAGCTGAGGATTGACCCAAGTCTATAATAGCTTGAATTGGGCTCGGGTTAGGCCGGGCCTAGGATTGATTCGTCTTAAGGGTGGGCCTAGACACACTGGGACCACATCAGTTAGATATGGGGCCGTGTACAATGATCTAAACCGTGTACAAGATTATCCTCAAGGGAAAGAAAATTGTGTCCGACCAGATCTATTTGAGGGCCCACCATGATGTATCTGTGTATCCATGCCGTCCATCTCTTTTATAAGATATGTACACCAAATATTATTCGGAACCTGATGACGTCATCATACCATAGCAGATTCATGTAGTGATGATGTCACCAGTTTCCGCTCAATATTTGGTGTGGCCCACTTTTACGTTGGATCTTCATCAATTTTATGGCCATACCTTAAAATGATCTTAGAAAATTGATGGACCGCTTTGATAAATGGATACGCCATGGTGGATCCCCACACTGATCTGGTCGGACGCTTAAAGGTCCGACCCGTGGTCGGACGCAATCCG